>CM053608.1:92279757-92325623 GCA_028646535.1 Procyon lotor | reverse complement strand
GCTGAAGAGGGAAAGGACGTAGACCAAAGAGAGCAGAAGATGTGGGAGTTCGTCAGCCACCCCCGGTTCCCGTCTCTAAACTCTGCCCATGAGTAGTAACCCCGAGACACCGTAGCCCTCTCCTCAGCTGCCTTGCTTCAACCTACTTCCGTTCTCCCTCATCTTTCTCTGCCACCCACGTTACTCCCCCAGAAAACACCCCGTGTGGACATTCCTCTACCCAAAACCCCTTAAAACCTCTCTGTTGTCCGAGAACTGAAGTCCAGAGAGGACTGGTGGTCTGGCCCCCTGCCTGTCTTACCGGAAACATCTCCCCAGTCACCTCATGATCCCCTCTACAGGCTTCCACAAGACCGGGAGGACCCCCGTACTCGGGGTGAGGACCCCCACCCCATAGCTCTCTGTCCTCTGTGGACTCTATCTTCTCCTTCAACGCTGAGCGCCACATCCACCCCCGTGGAAGGGCTCCCTGGAGAGCAGACTGTGAGGAGGGGTTTGGGCGCAGGCCGTTTAGTGGGGAGGGCCCCGGGGCTTGGGGTGGGGGCGAGGGAGCCAGCGCGGGCAGAGGCAGAGGGCAGGCTGCCGCACAGGCCCACGACAGCCTTGGCCGACTCTGCGGGGCTCCTCAGTGAGTGGGGTGCAGCCAGAGTCCAGCTGCCTTGGGCCACGGTAGTGGCCTTGGTGCTCTTCCGAGCACCTGAGGTTGCTCAATCGGTCCTGGAGGTGGGCGGCCGGGAGAGGGCAGCTCTCTGCAGCTGAGGCCTGAGGGTCTGACAGCTGACCGCTCCCAGCACCTGCGGGAGCCAGTTCTTCCTTGCAGGGGGTCAGGATGGGACCCAATAGTGTCCACCAGAGACACACCCCAGCACCCCCAGGGGCACGAGCTACATCTCCTTTGCTCCTCCATACTCCGTACGGGCTTGGATTCAAGCATCTACGGCATGGGGTTGGGCCGACCAGCCATCGCGAGGACGGAGAGCGGAAGGAGGCAGAGACAGGAGTATCTCTAGCACTGAGCCCTGAAGAGGGTTAATAGGTGCATGCGTGGGTGGTCTCTCCAGGTGCCTTCAGCCCTGCAGTGTGGGCAGACCCCCTGCCGTCGTGGAGCCCCTGAGCTGCATCATCCTACCTGCTCCTTCCTGGGTCCTGCCCCGGGCCCGGTGGGCCACTCTCCATTCAGCCCTTGGGGGACTCACATTTCTCCTGCCCATATGTTAGCCTCCAACCCTGCAATTTCCAGGTTTATCATCCTTTCTGGGCCCTTCTGCTGGGTCTCAGATCCCAGGGAACCTCTCCCGGGTTCCAGGAATGGTATAAAGAAGGGGATGGAGGGGTTGCTATGGGCACTCGGGCTGGGTGGCACCAGGTGACGGGCTGGACGGGTGGTGAGGTGGTGGGAGGCTTGGCCTTCATCAGAGTTTCCCTCTGCAGGGAATAGGCTGCAGGCAAAGCAGCATTATTTGGGCTGCGGCTGGCAGGGGGTCAGAGGCAAGGCAGAGGGTCCCTTGGCCTCTGCCAGGGGAGAGCCAGGGCTGGCGACCGTGTGGAATGCATCTGGTTCTGAGAAGACACAGCAGGAGTCATGGCAGTGCGAGTCACTCAGGGCCGGCGTCCAGAGAGACCCTGGTCCTTGTAGGGGAAACTGTGGAAGCTCTAGGGGTGCCCGGTGTGCCCCAAGTCAGAAGGAGCCCAGACTGAGTGCGCCTCACATCCCAGCAAAGCCCCGGGTGGGGTGGGAGTCCCCAGCCCAAGCCTTAGAGACTCTCCGGCCTTCCGTTTCCTCTGCCTTCCCTGCCCACCTGGCTGTGCGAGGGTCCGTCATGCATTCCGGGGGTTCCTGTGTTCTGTGGCTGCGGTGTCTGAGCCCCAATCTGGGACCCACGGCCTGACAGAGACAAATATGACTTAATTAGGAGCCATGTTGAAAACTCAGGCACTGAAGCAGACTATCCTTGTGGTGTTAAGTGAGGAAAAACATGAAGTCCTCCATTGTTTCCTGAGAGCCTTCCAGGCATTAGGGCGCCGCCCCCCTTCATTAAGCCTCCAGGGACATGGATGGGCCGGGTGAGCTAAGAATTGTGGTGAGGGGAGCAGGGGGAGGAGAGTTCTTTTTTAGACCGGGTTTCTCTTTGAAAAATTTCTGGGCGAGCTGGAGCCTATGGACCTTTTTCAGAGCAATGTTGTCAAAAGCCCAAGATAAAAAACCAAGGGTTACCAAGTAAGCAATTGCATTAACCTAGTCCTAAAAACCGTGCCGGAGCCGGATGTGTGTGTCACTGCTCACACACGAGGCAGGGAGATCTGGCCGCAGGTCCTGGCAATGCCGTTCTGAAGACGTGAGGAGTGGGGACAGTATTTCCAGGTTAACTGTTAAGAACCCTCAGGTGGAAATCTTGCTACAGCACGCAGAGTCCCGGATGCTGGCCTCAGGGCTTGGGGTCCACGGTGGAAGGAAATGCTAGACTTCAGGTCAAGGTCAGGGAGGAGGAAGCGTGCTTCCGGCTGTACTCTGAGCAGGTTTAGAGCCTCTGCCTGGTCCCTCACGCACTTGTTGGGGACTGAACAGGTTTAAGTCACCTTTCAGAGCCTTTTTTCTTCACTCGTAATGTGAGGATGGCCACACTGACAAAATGAGACTTCTGTGAAGGCCAAATGAGATGCTGTGTGAAGAGGCACAAGCTTCTGGATGGGCAGGTCAGAAACGTGGCTGTCACCCTGGGCCCCCTCTTCCCCCCTCCCCTCAGCCCCCCAAACCCTGTTACTTCCACTTCGGCACTGTCTCCGAAAACTCCCTTTCCATTCCTACTGCAGCAGGTCTGGGCAGCTCCAGGCCCCCAGCCTTCAGTCTGCCATTGCCCCCTTCAGATCCAGAACTCTCCATGAGGCCAGAGTGGGAATGCTCACACAGGTACCGCTGGGCCACTCTCGCTTCAGACCTTCCCGGGCTCCCAGGAGGTTTTGGGGTTGGGTCCAGAGGCCACGGGAAGGTTCTCTGCCATCCGGCCTCCACCCGCCCCCGTGCCTCTGGTGGGCTATCCCTGTCTGTCCTATTGGGTCCAACGGCACTGTGCCTCTTCACCTCCAGGACCTCCGCTCGCTGCTCCCTGCCTCAGCGTGGAGCCTTCCTCCCTTTTCCTCATTAACCCCTCCTCCAGCTTCATCTCAGGTCTTGGCTCCTCTGGGGAAGCCCTCACTCGCCCCCAGCCCCAGGAAGTCATCCTGCCAAGGCCTCTTGTGGCATCGGTGAGTATTTTGGTCCCGGTCACCGCTATACTGTGTGCCATCGTCTGCTCTGCCTCCTACCGCGGGGGAGGGGTGGGTGCTGATGGCCGCAAACCACATTTCCCAGGTTCCTTGCCAGTTCTGGCTTCTGGTTAGGTCCCGTGGACGGGAAGCAATGACAGGAGGTCAGGCGCAGTCGGGGGAGCAGTGGGGGTATCCCTTAGCTTCTCGTGGAGCCTTTGGCAGCGTCCGCGGTTCCCCCATGGCCTCGGCCCCCGCTGGCTGGCTCTGGTTCCCGGATGTTGCTAACTGGGATGCCTTGCTATTCCCTGGGGTCTCCGTTTCCCTGACCAGACCCTGATTCACCTGGAATGTTCACTTCTCTCGCCCCCTCCGGACTGTGTACCCCGCACCTTGGAATCCTCAGCACCAGCCAGCGGATGCCGAATCCATGGGAGGCCCCCAGGCTCCTCTCTGTCCCACAAGCACCCCACGCCCATTCCTGCCTTTGTGGTTTCAACTCAACATTTTATGCTCCCCATTCCTTTCTCTTTCCCAGACCCGCCCAAAGTCTGCCCTTCGAAGCCCCTCTCAAATGCATGAAATCCCCCTTGAAGCTCAAGTCCGGCGGTGAACCCCAGCAAGGAGAAACACACAATTTGCTTTTGTTTCAAGGCCTTTCCATCTGTTCTCCCAGAGATTGTAACTCTTGATGGCAAGAGTAGCCCGGTAATAGACACAATAATAGCTAAAGGAGGCTCAGAGAGGTTACATAACTTGCCTAAAGTCACACAGCTGCAAAGTGGCGGAGCTGAGGCCGAGTTGGAGCTGCCTGGCTCTGAAGACTGTGGGCAAAGCTGCTCTGCTTTCTCCCTGGGCCTCCGCCCCATGGTGCCCTTAGCAGAAAGCACCCTGCAGGTTGCTGAGGTTGGGGAGTTTTCATCAGGGAGATTGAAGGGGTCTTAAAAGGTGGGCAGAGCGGCCTGTTCCGGGTTAAGCCTCAGTTTCTCATACCGAGGTACTTGGGCACCAGGCCCCTGAGGTCAGACCCGTATACCCCCTTTTCTTTTCTTTCTTCCCGGCATCCCCCCCAAAGCAGCTTCGTATCTTGTTCTCAGCTCAGAAGTCCCTCCAGCCGTTTCCAACAACTTGCTGCTTCACGTGAAACCTCATCCAGGTAATTTTCCACTTCACACTGCAAAGAATAATAGCCAGGGGGCTCTTTTTATAGGAAAAACTCAAAGCTGAGCAGCTTCCATTCCTGGGCAGACGGCAGAAGTCGGCAGGGCGGCGGGGGCCCGGGGAGCTAGAAGACATTACGTCTGCATATAGATTTCCACCCATCCCGTGCTCCGGCTCGCCGTGCTGAGTCTCGATATTTCCTGGCCATCTGAATCCACTTCTGGCTCTTTAATCACAGGTCCCTTCGAGTCTTTTGCGCCCTCCTGCCTGGCCTTTCCAGGAACTTGGCGTGGGGTTTCAGGAGGCTCTCCTACGGGCTTGGAGGGATTTAACTCACACCTGCCTGCTCGCCGCCTTCCCCTTACGCCTCACGAGGGAGCAAGGCCGGAAGCGATGTCCCTGAGGGCCTACTATGTGTCATGCACTGTGCCAAGGGCTTTTAGATCGTCAGCTGAAATCGTCACCATCTCTGTAACAGGTTGGTTTGTCAGAAGCGGATGCTGGGATGGAGTTCGGGGTGCGAGATGTCGATTAGGGGTGAACACCTTGGGAAGGGGTTGGGGAGGAGGCAGGATGTGCGAGTTAGGAGAGTATAGCGATGTATAACATTTGTTGCTAGAGTGACCCATCAACGTGTTTCCTATGCGACTAGGGAGAGAAAATCTGTTTTTGATAAGCAGATAACAGGCAGCACAAGACAAGGTCTGGACCCCGAAGGCCTGACACGGAGCTTCGCCATTCTGGAAGCTGGCACGGTCACGGACGCGTAGGGGCTCCACTGAGCTTTGAAACGTGCTTGGAATTTGTCTAAATGGAGGAGGGGGACAGGTATTCTAGGGAGCAGGTGTGGCGGGATGTAGAAGGAGATGGAAGTCGGAATTGACAGGGCCTGTGTAGGGAGGGCGAGCCAGCTGGCCGGGTCTGAGGGGAACGGAAGGAGCCAAATAAATGAAGTGGAAATGGGGAATATGGAATTCAGCTTCATTCTCTTCCATTCCACAGGCTTCTCTGGAGTACCTATGGTATGCCAGAGCAGCTGCCAGGCCAGACGGGCCCAGAGGGAACAGGAGGCCTCTTCCCCTTCCGTGGAGGAAATGGGTCAGGCCTCAGTCACTGTGGCCCCAGGGCATCCTCACCCCTCCTCCTGCCTCCGGGTCCTTGGGTGTTGGTCCCTCCTGTCTCTGAGGCTGGGTGATCTGCCCTCAGGGATGTCTGTCCAGAGGCTCAGGGGTCCGTAAAATGTTCCTTAGTTATTTAATGGCTTGGGAAATGCACACATCCAAAGCTATGAGATACCCCCAGACCTGGGAGGGGGAAACGGTCTACTGAGGACAGCACGAATGATGCTTGTCTTCAGAGAGCACTCAGAGGACACAGTGAACACTGTCCAGGCTGTCTTCCAGGGCCCAGGGAAGGTTACCATTTGGGCTTTGTGACTGGGTGCTCGAGTGTGTGTGGCCGAGAAGCATTCAAACGGGGGGCCCACCAGTGCATCTGGGCTGATGTCACAGTGACCTGTCCAATTTGAAGCTTTTAGAGCTGCGCTTCTCAGAGCACGTTCTGGAACACAGGCTCATTGTGATGTTAAGAGAGGTTAGGTGGAACAGTGACTTAGTGGTAACGTATTCCTGAGAAATATCGGGTCCCTCAGCCTTACACAGATTCCTCTCCCGCAGGACATCTCAGAGCCTTCAAGAGGCTGAAGGACATCGGGCATTGTTAGCACGCAGCATTTCCCAAATTCAACTGGCAGTGGAACTTTCTTCCTCTTATACATGGCATAAGACTATTTTCTGAACAGTACTCCTTGGGGGTTGTTCTTCTAGAAACTGTGCTAGTGGTCGGGTGATGTCAGTGATGGTGACGGTGGTAACAATGAGGGTAGTTGTCACGATTCTGGTGGTGACATTCTTGTTAAGGACAGTGGTAACGAGGGTGGGTAGTTTTGTGTCACTTTAGTAATCCCCTAAGGAGAAGGAACTCCCAACTCAGACCTTCTGTGTATTGGTGACACTCTTCGGCTTTATGAAGTTAATGACCCAGGCTAGTAGCGAGGAGATGGTGCCCCAGAAGACCAGAAATGTGCAACCCAGGGGGAGTCAAAGGGCCCAGAGCTAATAAAGCACTTGGTACACATGAGGGTGTACCCTTTTGTTTCTTGGAGCCTCTACTGACATGAATGCATAAAAAGAATATGATTTGTGGAACTATAGGAAGACCTGTGAACCCACTAAGCAATGATACTGAAAAGTGTGTTTGCTTCTTGTAGGCCCTGTCTTTTTCGAATGGCCCATTCATAACTCAGTCTTACTGGAGACTCTAAGATGACTTATGACCCCCCAGAGGAGCTGAGGGAATCATAAAGGCAGCAGTGAAGTGGCTGCAGGAGTTTTTGACCATCACGGTGGGGTTATTGACAATGGGAGTGGTGAGCTGACGGTAGGAATGATAATGGTGGTGGCAAGGTCATGGTGAAGGTGAGGACCATGCTGGTGATGATGAGAGTGGTAATGGCTATGAGAGAGACCATGATGGTAGGGCTGTAGCAGGTGATGGAGGCAGTGATGGGGACACCCCGAGTTGTGATATTGGTGAGTGTTGGGGGAATCATGCTGAGCGTGGTACACCAGTTAGAGTCTAAGTGACTCTGTGTCCTCCTGCTTCCTTTCTTTATGGACTTTGTGAGATGCCACCCAGCCTGTTGAGAATAAGACCTTGCTTCAGGAGGCATTCCGTTGTCTTCTGTGTAGAGAGAAATGGCTCTCTACTTTGTCCATAAATCAGCCTCGTAAACTTTCCACTTTGCAATTTGCAGGTTGTCAACCCCACAAACCACGCTTGCCTGGGATACAGAACTTGAACAAATAAATCACACTTATGATTCATGTCAGCAGCAATGTCATCATCGCATAGGGGTCCAGACCTAGTCTGACCTACCCAGGGGACACGGGCGGCCCCCCTCAATATTGTTTAAGCCAAGCACACTATGATTCAACACTGAATTTCTTGACAGAGGCCCTTATATCAAAGTGACATTTAATAGCACGCTTCTCCCTCATTGGAGCGGGGCCTCACTGGGGGTGGTAGACATATAGCTTCCCTGGGAGAAGGGGGAATGACTCAGGCAGGCTCATGCCCTTTCCCTGTGAGAAGACCACTGTTGGGTCCGCAGCCTATAACTCACCCAGCCCGGCTGCTGACATGGTGTTACTCTGTGTAACCAGATCGGAGCTCTTCTTGCACATGCCCGCTCCACCTGATTTTAAGGAGGAAATATGGCTCTGTGGGGGCCTGTGTCAGGGTGGCCCCCCATCTCAGAGGTGGTGAGATGGGTCAAGGCTGCCTAGAGATAGAGGTAGAGGTTTTGCACCCGCATAATACATTCTGGCAAGGGCTGCCCATTGATTTACCTCTGGCTCGCTCTTTGTGGGTCCTTGCTGTTCCCGGAGGCTCTTGGTCAAGGCTTTGCCCATCTCTGGGTGGCTAGAGCTCTCACAGCCGTCCATGATTTTCCTGGCACGTGTCCAAAGTCATGGCAACCATTCAACGGAAGCCATCTCCCCTTGTTTCTTCACACCATTATACAATGGGGCAAAGTGACACTGGGGGTGCCCTTTTGGCTCTTTTCTGGAAGGAATTATTGGTTTTATTTTATTTATTTATTTTTGTTCCTCTTCTTTTTTTCCTCTAGGAATGAAATAACGTTTCAGCAACCTCTGGAAAACATCTGAGCTGGTTAGCAGCGTTAAAGCAGGCTGAATGTCTCACTTGTAGAGACATCAGGTATTTTCCTATGATCTTAAATGGTTGGAATTCCAATTAGCTGGGGTGTGGGGGGTGGGGAAGAAGCTTCTTTTTTGGTGTTCCAGAAATGAAGGTCTTGAGGGGGAAAATCTCTGTGGTTTAGTAAATTAAAAGTTCTAGAACAGATTGGAATTAGATATTTTTGGTTTGGAATATAAATATATAATATACGGAGAATATGTTTTTGGGTCAGAGCTCGTATATATTTGGGATTGCAGCACTAAGGGGATGCTCACTATGGTTTCAATGATGCCATGAGAGACAGGTGACTCACAAAATACACTGAGTGATTGAATTCCAATTTGGCTTTTCCTTTGAAATATTTCTTTTTTTTTTTTTTTTTAAAGATTTTATTTATATATTTGACATAGAGAGAGACACAAGCAAGGGGAGTGTGAGAGGGAGAAGCAGGAAGCTCAGTGGGAAGCCTGATGGGGGGGCTCAATCCCAGGACCCTGGGATCATGACCTGAGCTGAAGGCAGACGCTTAACAACTGAGCCACCCAGGTGCCCCATGCTTTGAAATATTTCAAAACATAGTCTGCTGAAAGGTGAAGTTATAACAAGATGATTTTAAAAAGATTTTATTTATTTATTAGAGAGAGAGAGAGCAAGTGGTAGGAAGGAGAGGGACAAGCAGACTCCAAGCTGAGCAAGGACATAGGGCTCTATCCCATGAACCCAAGATCATGACTTGAACCAAAATCAAGAGTTGGATCTCCACCAACAAAGCCACCCAGGTACCCTATGACAAAATTATTTTTTAAAGTTTTGGTTGTAGGGACACTGTGGTTGACTTCCCAGCATCCATTGTACCTCAGATGGTGAAGTAGGCTAAGTCAGTCATGCTAATCCCATGCCACTTGCTAGGGATTGGCTCAGCCCCAGGCAGGTGTGAGCCAATTTGGGCCAATAACATTCAATGGAGGGGGCGGTGCTTGCTTAGAGCTTCTGGAAAAGAGCAGCCAGGTCTTCTCCCGCCTTCCTGGCTGTGAATACGGCAGCATGGGCTCCAAGTGCTATTGACAGCCATTGTGAGAGCATGGGGGGTGGGGGGGATGGTGTTAGGATGAATCCAGCACAGCTCCTGACAGAGCAGGAAAGTGCAAAGAACGTGGGCTCTGTGGCTGCCCTACTTCTGGACTTCCTGTTCTGTGGAACCATGGAAGCCATGATTGTTCAAGCAAGGCTGGGAGAGAATTTCTGTTACCTAAAGGGGAAAGCATTTGTCCACACTTCCTGTTCTTCAGAGTTCTCAAATGTTGATTAAAGAGGTAAAATGCGCTCTGCGGCAGGAGTTGGGGAATCCTTCCTGTAAAGGTTCAGATAGAACATACCTTGGTCTTTGCAGACCAGATGGTCTCTATTTGGGTTACTCAAGTCTGCCATTATGGCATAAAAGCAGCATAAGCAATAAGTATATGAATGTCTGTGTTGCAATAAAACTTTATTTAAAAGAAAAGATGGCAGTCTGTTTGGTCTATGAGCTTTAGTTTGCTGGCACTGCTCTGGTGGTTTATAGAAAGGAGACACCTGTAGGGACCGGGGTCATGGGAAGATTCCTGGAGGATGTGGGTGCTGGATAGATTGAGAAGACATGGGTCAGCCACATTTCTGTGTGTGTACCTTTAAGGACCATGCCCTTCTACTGTCTGATGTGATTGTGGAAAGGGAAAGCGAGAGTGCATATCACGGGCACGCCTGACAGTATCCTTGGAGATCAAACCAGTTCTGTTGTGCCCACTCCCCAGTCCTCAGTGACCAGTCATGAAAAGATCAAATATCAGAGGGCCACACACAGGAAGATGCCCTGCTCAGGTCTGCCTCCTACCTGGAGAGCCCACAGTAGGACTAGGCATACAGAAGCTCACAGCGAGCCACTCAAGGAGTATAGATGTGAGGCTCTTCAAAGCAGAGCATCGAGACCACAGTGTCCAGGTACCCTTGTGGGTCTCATGTGACTCATGTGAAGTGAGATCTGCACTTTCCCAAAGTCAGAAGTCTCCTGAGACTCACCTACTGGGGGGTGGGGAAGTTAGTTGGAGAGCCTGGGCCATGATGGCCGGCTGAGAGCACTGCCTTCTAAGGGTGACCCTGAGCCCAGGTAGGAGTGGTGACTAGCATGGGCAGAGGGAGCAGGAAGGAAGAGAGGCCTGCGGAGAGAGGGAAGGCAGGTGATTTGTTAGCACTGAGTGCTGAGCCATCCAGAGAGCCTGGTCCACACTCTAGGGAGTACAGGGAGTGGATAGCTCCCGGGGAGGGAGGGGGTGAGTGGAGGAGGCTGGAGTTCGCAGGGGAAAGAGAACCTTTCTGATGTAGGAACCAGGCAGAGCCCACATGCTCCCAACCCTCCAAGGCTACAATTTAGAGACTTAAAAATACTCCCGCCATGTTTTTTCACTTTGATGTGTGAACATAAGGGGATCTAGTTGGAGAGAGGAAAAACAGAAACCAACCTGCTGAGTAACATCCTTCTGAAAAGAAATACGGACTTCGAGAAAATACTGTGACAGCTTGTGGAAGCTTTTAAGGGGCCTTTTCTTTTTTTAATTTCTTTTTATTTTTAAAGCAGGCCCTGCCCCCAACATGGGGCTTGAACTCACGACCCTGGGGTCAAGAGTTGGATGCTCTACCAATGGAACCAGCCAGGCACCCGTTCTCTTTCCTTTTTTTCAAAGCCCAAGCAAGAATTTTGGTGAAACCTTTGTCTCAGGCTCCAGAACAATTGAGCATATGTGCAGCTTCAGCTGGTGGCTCAGGGAGACAAAGGAAACCCATGAACAAAGGGGATCATGAACCTCAAATGGTCTTCTTTCTAGTCATCGTTCCCAAACACTGTTGAGGGCTGGTTGGTGCCTGTTCCCTGCTTGCTAATTAGCACTCTGGCGCTGGCACCTGGCTGACCTCCCTTCTCACAGGTGCTGCCTTTGCTCCCCAACTCCACTCCCCTGAACCCCTCATCTGCTCCACCATCCTCATGCTGCCCCGGCTCTGCCTCCGAGGCTGGGCTTTCAGGCCAAACTTGCATCTGCTTTCTCTTTACTTCTTTCTTCCTTTTTCTTTGTTTGCTTTTAGGAGATAGTGGTTTTTATGAACCCCCTTCCGTCTCCCCCACCTCCCGGCTCCCCACGACCTGCTCCCAACAGGGCCAGCTGCTCCTTCAAGCTCGACTCGGGCCCTCAGAGATGTGTAGCTGCCATTTCTCTTGGGGGAGGTTTTTCATTTGTTTTGTGTTGTTTTTCCTTTTTTCTCTTTGTGTTTCTCCATGCAGGACATCAGGTGTTTATAAATTTCTCAGGAGAGCTTACTTTTGAAAAGAGAGAGTTGCTTCAGAATTTCTGGGGCTGCATGCTGAGATAAGATTGTCTTGAAAGGCCTGGGCCCACGAGCAGTGAGCTGCATTTCTTCTCCCTCCTCGCCCTGGTGGGTTACCCTCTGTGTGGGTCTCCTCCTGGAGAAGAAAGCAAGTTCAGGGCGCCTGGGCGACTCAGTGGGTTAAAGCCTCTGCCTTCAGCTCAGGTCATGATCTCAGGGTCCTGGGATCGAGCCCCACATCGGGCTCTCTGCTCAGCGGGGAGCCTGCTTCCCCCTCTTTCTCTGTCTGCCTCTCTGTCTACTTGTGATCTCTCTCTCTGCTAGATAGATAAATAAAATCTTTAAAAAAAAAAAAAAGCAAATTCAGCAACTGTTTTATCTGTGCATATTTACTCCCTTAAACCTCCTTTTAAAAATTTTTTTATTTTTATTTTTAAGTAATCTCTACATCCAACACGGGGCTTGAACCCACAACTCCGAGATCGAGAGTTGCATGTTCTACCAATTAAGCCAACCAAGTGCCCTCAGACCTCCTTCTTGAAACTTAAGAAAGGGATATCACAACGATCAGAACATGGAAGAAATAAAAATTCTCAGCTGTGTCACAAACAATTCTTCACCAAGTGATTAGAATATTGCAGTTGTATGCCACAGATTTAAAACGTGTATTGCTCTTAAAACTCATTACTAACCCTCTAAATCTTTGCTTTCACAATGTGGTTCCTGCACCAGCAGCATCAGCGTCTCTAGGGAGCTGCTTAGAAGTGAGGATTCCAATCTCACTCCAGACTTACTGAATAAGAATTTGATTTAAAAAAAATTATTTATGTGAGAGAGAGAGAGAGAGAGAGAGAGAGAACATGTGAGTGGGGGGAGGGGCAGAGGGAGGGAGAGAGAGAGAGAATGTTAAGCAGACTCCCACTGAGCATGGATGGAGCCTGACCCGGGACTTGATCCCAGGATCCTGAGATCATGCAATCAAGAGTCCGTTGCCCAATCAACTGAGCCACCCAGTCACCCCTCAGAATCTGCATTTTAAAAAGATCCCCAGGTAATTTCTATACACGTTAGCATTCAAAAACTCCCGCTTTAATAACCTTTACAAAAATATTAGATGGCCCATTATACTGAACAAAATCAACCAAGTACTTAAACAATCACATGATAGAGCGTGAAGACTGTGGCCAAAATATCTCCTTTTAGCCTCTGCTCACAGAGAAGGCATTGAGCTGACCTGGCCTCAGTTTCCATGTGCCGAGGGGGATGACAAGGACACCCGCCCACCCTCTGCACCTATCAGGGTCGGTGTAAGGAGTGTTTGGGTAACGATTAAGCGAAACCAATGGATCAATGCACTTAGTAAAGCACCATAAAATATTAGCTGTCACACTGTACACACTTCCTCACTTTAATTGTGGGGAATCTTAGACCTTCCTTTGCCAGAGTCTGCCTAATGCAGGTCTGGGTTGCGAGGAATCACCACCACGAAGCCCCAGGATCCATAAATGGGAACCACAGTAACTCCTGTCCAGGGGACACCTGCTGGTTTTTTGCCTTTGGCCAGCATCTGAAAGTCCTTCCTACAACTGGGGAATTTCCTCCCCTATAGGCCTTGGTGGGAAGCAATACTGTTTCAAAGTAAGAAAGCCTAAGTTAAGGCAGACTCTTGCCTCTCCCTGCTGAGGGGCCAACCTCTACCTCCAGCTGTTGGCCCAGCACATTGGCACACGCTGGCTTAGGCTCAGCTAAGCTCACCCTTGCCCCCAGGACTTCGAATCTGGGACACATGATGCAGAGACAGAGAGATGAGGGATGGTGGAGCTTGGCTTAGCAGCCACAGCTGTGGTGTCCATTCAGTGATAACATTAGCTGGTCGCAACTGAACTCAGGTCCTGGCTTCCCTTGGCTCTTGCCCGTTTTCTGAACATCCCCAGTAATTCGCCGAGGTGCCCAGTGTCTTCTTGGTAAACTCTTTTTCTGATGAAGTCACTCTAGTTGGTTTCTGTCACCAGCCACCTAGAAGCCTGAGTGATAATTCCACCCATCATACTGGCTTGCTGAGAAATAAGGAGACAATACACAGTAGGTGACACTTAGAAGTGCTCCATTGGTGGCAGAAAGAATAAACAGTGCATCTACTTTTGTTTCAGCTTGATGAAGCCCCATTCTTGGATCACTGAATTATAAGCTGTGGCTCCTACTAACTCATGGGAGGCTGGTCATCTTTACCTTCCCATGGAAAGGAGCCCTGTTCCCTCAGTGCTCTTCCTCTGCCCTTGGTCAGAGGCTAACCCCATGTCCTCGTCCTCTACGGTCAGAGCTAAGATCCAACTCATTTTTTTTTTTTTTTAAAGATTTTATTTATTTGATAGAGAGAAACATAGCGACAGAGGGAGCACAAACAGAGGGAGTGGTAGCGGGAGAAGCAGGCTTCCTGCCGAGCAAGGAGCCCGATGCGGGGCTCGATCCCAGGGTCCTGGGATCATGACCTGAGCCGAAGGCAGACGCTTAACGACTGAGCCACCCAGGCGCCCCCCCCAACTCATTTTTATTAGCAAAACCAAGAGGGACGGGTTCTCAGACTTCTTCCAAGATTTTATCCAATTTGCCCATCAGCCATTTACCCCAAAACTGTTTAGGACTGTCTCTCAATTTCTTTCTCCATCTGTCGAGAGGTGGGTTCCCAGATTCTCTCTATTATCCCCCCAGATCGAATGTAAAACAAATGAATTCATCAAAGCCACAGTTCCTTGCCTACGGTCAAAGCTAACATGAGGGGTCCTCTTAGGAAACTAGTAGGATAAGTTATGTGATTACCCTTATTCCTGGTTAGCCCATGTCAAAATCCATCACGAATAGCCTTATTTCTCCTGTTCCATTTATTGCCTTGCAGGGCCTTGTGCTGGTGATTACTAATCTTTGGGGAGTTGAAACACCTTGTCACTATTTCTTTGATTCCAAGGCATGCCTCCCTCCAGCAAAAAAGGAAAAAAAGGTCACAGTGTGCCACTTATTTATTTTTAAAATGGAAGCAAAGGAAAATTAACTTTGCATTGAAATCTTTGGAGATGTCAGGTTGTCTCTTGGAAGGATGACAAGTTGCTTTAGAAACTCCAAATTACGTGGGAGAAACAGCTGCTTAGGTCCATCGTTTGTTTCATCTTCATAAATTGGCAGTTTTGTGCAAAACGTTGATTTAATCGCTGACTTTTTCTTCCTTAGTCCAACCTGTGCCTTGCAGAAGACGGGCGTAAAAACGTGATCTTTTTGTCTCCTGCCATCTGCTTGCTTTCATTTGCCTTTCCCCTCTTTTAATTAATTAATTAATTAAATTAAATTTTAAAAAATCCTGTGTCCCCAGGGCACCTGGGTGGCTCAGTCAGTTAAGTATCCGACTTTTGGTTTTGGCTCAGGTTATGACGCCAGGGTCGCGAGATGGAGCCCCAGGGCCAGGTTCTGCGCTCAGTGGGGAGTCTGCTTGTCCCTCTCCCTCTGCTCTCCCCCTCTGCCCTCCCCCTCTGCCCCACTGAATGAATAAATAATCTTAAAAAAAATTCCTGTGTCCTCAACCTTCCTTTGCAAAATAAAAAAAGCCAACCTAACACCTTCCATCTTCTGCTCCTTTTTTTCCTTTTCCCTCTTCCTAAAACATTTAGCTGTAAGGACTCCCCCCCCCCCGCCCCCCTAACCTGTGCCCCAGAGAGGGCTGTACTGTTTGAAAATTTTCATAATAAATTGTTGGATAGAATCCCTGAATGGCCAACAGTTACATTAAGAACTTTTGCAAAAAGCTACCTCAACACAATCTTGATTTTTTTTTCAGCTCTTATATCTATGCATAGTGTTTTCCTAGATGTGGTTGTATTGGATGTAGTATTTTATAGCTTGCTTTTTCATTCAATAGTTTATTATCAACATTTCCCCAGAATTCATGTCTTTTAGTGAGTACGTGCATATTTGGGGAATTCCTTGTATCCCCTGCAAATGCGGGGATCCCTTTCAGGCCCCCACCACACTCCAAAAGCCAAAGACAGTTTTTAACTCAGTGGTAAGAATAATTGGAGCTCAAACACATGCTACTTTGTCTAAAGTTGCCTTAGGAGATGCTGTGTCTATCTGCCAACTGCTCTTTTCTCGAAGTGAAAGGAAGCTGTTTGCGATTAAGATACACAGGACTAGTAATAGCATTTCCCCAATTCACTGTTGCAGGCCTTTTATGTGTTAGGCGCTGGCTGGAGAAATCTGTTGCCTTTCCTCCTAGACCTCTCTCTTTTAGCCTCTGCTACTTCTGCCCCACCACCATCTCAAAAACAGCTCTGAATTAAAGCCTCCGTGGGTACAAATTTACAACCTGCTTAAAAAAAAAAACAAAAAACTACCCCACATATGTTTGGAAACATACCTCCTTGATTTTTTCTTGTTTATAAAAGTTATTCATGTTCATGGTGGATAATCCAGAAAATACACGGACATGAAACCCACCCATCTTTCCACCACCCAGAACCGGACTGCTGCTAGTGTTTTCGTCTTTTAAAGCAAAGTACTTTTTAACAGTCTTTCCGCCTGAAGGCTAAGTGTTAAACTACAACTATTCTACTCACCCTGTTTCTACTGTGCACCTGCACGGCCATAACCCAGAGGAAATTACCACCAGTGCCATGTGGCCCATCACTTTTTATCCACGCGGTAGCTGTAACAAGAAGTCTTCCCCGTCATCATTAAGACATGATTTAATATGTCATCAAGTATATAAAAGGCTCCTCCACTCAGAATAGCAAACAGCTGTTCAGCATCTCCAGTGAACCTGGAGCCAATGGAAGGAGACTGAGGGGTTGGGGCTCTGGGCAGCTTCTGGCCCAGCACGGGGAGGGCAAAAGTTAGCTCCTGGAGGGTCGGGGCCAAAATGTATTTGTTCCCTGTGTCGCCTGAAGTGCCCAGCTACTGGGGCTTGGGTATTTGGGCTTGAAACTATGGAACAATGACTTGCATTCTCTGTGTCTCTATCTCTGACTTTTCAGGACAGCGTGGTTGGTGGTTTATTGTGGGAGGGCTGGGGTTGTCCAGTTCTTTCAAAATAGCCCGTGTTGTCATCTGCAGTCTTTTTTTTTTTTTTTTTAAGATTTTATTTATTTATCTGACAGAGAGAGAGAGAGAGATCACAAGTAGGCAGAGAGGCAGGCGGGGGTGGGGTGGGGGGAGAAGCAGGCTCCCCGCTGAGCAGAGAGCCCGATGCGGGGCTCGATCCCAGGACCCTGAGGTCCCAGGACCCTGAGATCGTGACCTGAGCTGAAGGCTGAGGCTTTAACCCACTGAGCCACCCAGGCGCCCCTGTCATCTGCTGTCTTAAGTGGGGTGGATTTTGTGACCTCTGGCTTTCTGTTCACGCAGATATGACTTTGCCATGTCTGCCATTGGCTTCCTTTCCTAGAATTCAGTTCTCCTTCGTTCATCTTCTGTTCATCTTGCCCGCTCGTCCCTGCCAGCTCTCTGCCAGAGGGCTGAGTCTCTTGCTCCATCAGTCAGAGGAGTGGATCGAGCCTCTGACTTGGAGCGGTGTGTGCCTGATTTAGTTCACCAACCTTTGGGAATGCCTGCCATGTGCTCTACATGGCTCCAGGGACAGAGTAGGGAACTCGGAGCCCATTGTAACAACCCTCTTGATATTATAGATAAGGAAGCCAAGGCCAGAGAGGGCACATCACCAGCCAGAAGTCACAGTGAAAGAAATATAAGAACAGTTGTTGCCCTAAAATATTTTGCCATCTGAATATATATTATGCATGTCTCAGTAGGTTACACTACATACTCATTGGGAGCTGCAAGATTTTAGAAGGCTCTGAGGAAATGTAGGTAGGAACTTCATGTAAATAGAGTCCCAAAGCCATCAGAAACCCGTGCTATACTGTGATGAGAAGGAATCCCAGGTAAGGGGATATATGTGTGCTAGGAGTATCCCATTCATACCCTCTGGTCCTCACTTCAGTCGACACCGAGAGTATGCTACCACTTTCTTCTACAAGCTCTTGCACCTGAGGACCTGGAGGCTTCTTACCCTGCCTGCACAGCACATTGGTAATTTCTAGGAGGTCACATACCCAGGAACATCCTTTAGCCAATGATAGATGGGAGCTGGAGGATAAATACCCCAGCTCCCTCCCTCCTAATGTGGGTGATTGAGGTGTGTTCTATAGTCTCCACAAATTACCTCATGGGATCGTGCCCCCAGTTGTTACCAGCTGCCCCTATAATAACATGTACATTCACACTCCCTTCATTGGCTTCATTCCCTTCTCTGTCTCACTTCCCCACTCCCTCGTCAGTGTTTACCGGGATGACCTCCCAAATAAACTCTTCACACTTGAACCTTGCTCTGGGTCAGCCTCTTAGGCAAGCCAAACTAACTCAGGAGGTATCATCACCCACAGCTCACTGAGTGTTTGCCCAAGACTGTGCATCCACAGGAAAAATGGTTGTTAACACACAGGACTCAAAGTAGAAACCTACAGATGATAGTTTGTGTATCTACTCCGAGCCAAAAGAAACTGGGCATGTGCCCATAGTCCTGTGCATAGATGACTTTGTCTTGCAAGGGGGCAGGAATGGGTGAGTAAGGAAGAATTTACTGAGCACATGTTGTATGCCAGCCTGCGTTAGGCCGCCATATGCATGAGCCTGATGAAGTGGATATCCATTTAATCCAATTTTACAGATGGGAAAAGTGAGGCCAAGCAACTTGCTAGACAGTCACTAAGTGGTAGAGCTCACATTTGAGTCTAGTGCTATCTGACTCTAAATATGGTGCTTTTCCAAGCTCTCATGGTACAGCCTAGAGCTTACAAATATGCCCATGAGCCATGACCCCTGGACTTGGGATGCCCTGCCATTGGCAGTGGATTTCTTAACCATATCCTCAGCCCATAAACACTATTCCTCTCCCCCATTCCAAAACAAGCCACCACAGCAGTGACCCTACATTCTCCTTTCCATGCATGCATGCCCCAGGCTGCTCTTCTGGGGCCCCGTTTTCCTCTCTGTTTCAAGTAAACCTCACGGGTCCTGTGTGCAAATATTCCATAGCAGGAAATGAGGAGGGCTGGAGGTGAGGCGTCCCAAGCTCTCCTCAGGGGGGACCTTGGTCATTAGCCAGCCTTTAGTTGCCTCCAGCTGTGCCTGCGGTGTGGTCTGCGGACATGCAGTGGGTTTACGTTGGCTGTGCTGGTCAGGGGGTGGGCTCAGTGGCTGTACCCTGGCCAAGACAGCTCTCCACACGTCTCCCCTGCCATCACATCCACCCTGTTTCATGGCACTGTCACCAGAGTCTCATTTCCCCTCCGGTTCCTTGGGGACAGGAGCTAAGTCTATTTCACTTTTGTGCCATCAAAGAATCTGGAACATTCCATTAGTGACAATAGACATCTGCAGAATGAACAGCATGGCTGTTTTCTAGAACCAGGCTTCATGAGCACGTACCTTTAAGGAATAAGCTTTTGATTGCTCTTAAATTTTGTTGACTATTTTTTAATGAAAATAGTCAAACTATCAGAACAGCGTAATGAATATTTTTGAACATAATGAACAGTGTAATGAATGCCTCTATGCATATCACCAAAATTTAACGAGTAGCATTTGCCATACTTGATGTAGCTAGCTCCCAGGAGGCCAGGTCTCTTTCGTGTTCCAGTGAAAACAATGACCATATCTTGCACAAAGATATCTTGTCCAGTACTTCACAGCGTGCACACGCAGGAACTAAGCCTCAGTACCCTCCAAGTTGACTCTTCACCCAATTCCACACCAGTTACTGAGGGCCCACCATGGTCAGTCCATGTGGAGGGCACACAGTGACCTCAACTTTTTAGAGGAAGTCATTTCCCCCAGGCGCGAAGCATTCACCCAGAGTCTAGAGAGGGCAAAGACATGTAAATAGATATCGCATGATGACAGGCTAAGTCTAATGCTCCATTTTTGACAGTGACAAACCGAGAACCCGAGGAGTCTGCAGTCTCATCTCTAGTGAACCTCTCACTAGCTCAAAGAGGGGAAGCGGTGGCCGGACTGGGGCCTTGAGCTCTAGCTTTGCTGTTACTTAGCTGTGTGATCCTTGCCAAGTCCCTGTCCAACTCTGGACCAGTTTTCTCCTCTTAAATTAAAGGGTCACGGTGGAATCTTTCAAAGGCTTCCCTTCAGCTTTGAGTTTCTAGAACTTTCCACAGTGAAGTATTTAACCAGCTTTCCTTCTCCTTCTTGTTTGCCTGTAACCTCCTCTCTGAGCCAGAGCCTGAAGGGATTTCCAGCTTTGCCTGGATTCCATGATGGGTTTTAATTCCACCCTCTAGTTACCCACGCCAGGGCTAATTCTCCCAGTCAGGAATTCCTCTTGAGGAGCTAACCCATGTCCCTATTGCTGCAGTTTCCATTAATTTCCTTTGACCTGTCCTTGGGGGAAGCTCATGATTACTGATAATTCTAGTTAATCCTTTAACTAGGAAAAGGAAACTAACCATCTAATAGGCAGAATGAGGGAATGACTTGGCATGCCATCTGCAAAATAGAAACCTAAAATATTCCAGAATGTTCTCTGAAAGGCCACAGCCATTAATGCCTGAGAGCTGGCTACTGCAGGGCCTTGTCTCCCAGCAGTGGGCACACTTGTGAGCCGAGCCAGGAGCGGGCATGGGCATTGGCAGCTCCTCCTGGTTTTCCCTCTCTGCGTGTTTGTGGCATAATCATTTTATTCGCTAAGGCAGAGCAACTCCGGCCCTGTAAAGGGCTTTCTGACATCTCTCTGAGCAGCTGGCCTTCCTTCATTTCAGAAGATGTCATGGTTTATTAATTCCTTGCAGAAGCAATAAGAACTGGGGATTGGCTTAATTTGGGGCCAATTTACCATTATGGTAGAAAAATGGGCCTTGTCTCCTTTGATTCAACACAGGGGCCTATAGTCCCTCCCTTAAGTCCTCCTGTGCCTGGCTCTCCCCCGACCCACTTCTAACCGTGTCACCTTGGGCCCTTTATTTACCCTTTCTGGGCCTCAATTTCCTCAATATAGAATTGGGGTAGCCATAGTATGCATTTCACAGGATTGTGTGAGTGGATATTTAGCTACTGAGTTATTTTAGGGTCCCTTCTACCGAGAGTTTCAAATCGAAAGGCTATTTTTGGGAATCTGGGGATTTCACATAAAAAGACAGACTTTCAGCTTTTCACAAATAAGCGGAAGCCATGCCAACCTTATGTCCGTATTCCCAGGTGGAGCAACTGTCTGGTGCTGAGTAGTGGTGGGCCCCTTTAGGAAGGATGCCCGGGACTGGCCCGGGTCTCTGGGTCTTCTTGCCCCAGTCTACATGGCCAGGGCCAGGGACTTCCTCCATGTCCTGTCTGGCCCTGAGGCCTCGAGTCTGTGGCCTGGAGGGATTTGGGGTGGGTCTCCGGGTCTTCCACACATTCTACAGGTAGAGGGCATAAAGACTCTATGTGGCTCTGTTTTCAGCTGTGTGGTGCTGGTCAGAGTAAGTGATTTCGTCACCTGTGTCACCACGGGAAGGCACAGTGCCTGACACCTGTGAGGCGGTCAGCACGACCATGCGTTAGTTAGCTGAGCCATGGAACTTCCAAAAGGATTGTCTTCTTCTTCTTTTTTCTTAATTAACATATAATGTACTATTTGCCCCAGGGTACAGGTCTGTGAATCGTCAGGCTTACACATTTCATAGCACTCACCATAGCACATACCCTCCCCAATGTCCATAACCCAGCCACCCTATCCCTACCCCCCAACCTCCCAGCCACCCTCAATTTATTTTGTGAGTTTAGGAGTCTTTTACGGTTTGTCTCCTTCCTGATCCCATCTTGTTTCATTTCCCTCCCCCACCCCCCAACCCCCCTGCCCTGCTTCTCAAATTCTTCATATCAGAGAGATCATATGATAATTGTCTTTCTCTGACTGACTTATTTTGCTTAGCGTAATACCCTCTAGTTCTATCCATGTTGTTGCAAATGGCCAGTTTCATTTCTCTTGATGGCTGCATAGTATTCCATTGCGTGTGTGTGTGTATATCTATCTATATCTATATCTATATCTATATCTATATCTATATCTATATCTATATCTATATATCTATCACATCTTCTTTATCCATTCATCTGTTGATGGACATCTAGGCTCTTCCCACAGTTTGGCTCTTGTGGACATTGCTGCTATAAACATTTGGGTGCACATGCCCCTTCGGATCACTACATTTCTATCTTTAGGGTAAATACCCAGTGGTGCGATTGCTGGGTCTTAGGGTAGCTCTATTTTCTTTTCTTTTTTTTTAGGGTAGCTCTATTTTCAACATTTGGAAGAATCTCCATAATGTTTTCCAGAGTGGCTGTACCAGCTTGCGTTCCCACCAACAGTGTAGGAGGGTTCCCCCAAAACGATTGTCTTAATGACATGTTCATAACTTCAACCTTCCTTATAATGTACCTGACAGTAAGGAAAGGAACAGAAAGGCATCTTATGTATCCTAAATGCCTCTTTCAAAAACATTTTATTATTTCATGCATTATACAAGTGATGAATACTTACTATAGGAAAAAAAAAACAAGCCAAAAAAAACCCCATTTCAACAAGGACGTGATGGAACCATGGATCTAAGCAGGCTAGAATGTTCTGGAGCTCTCAGCTCTCTTCCTCTAGCATCAGACCTGACTTCTGTGTTCCGTTCCCCAGTCCCTGGTCATTGGCATCATCATCTTGAAGGAGAGAGCCCCAGGAATGAACCAGTTCCCAGCATTTAATCTTGTTACTTCAAGCACAGCTCAGGGTAGGGCTGCAGAGTGCCAGCGGTTTAGCTCAAAATCGTGTTCCTGCTCTTTGGAAGAATGAAACCAATGTGCCATGGGAGACCCCTTCGTGCCTGGCATGCTCACGGTGATGGCCTGATTCAGTCCTCACCCGTGCTCCCCACCCAGTGGAATCTAGGGCTTGAAAGAACCAAGCAGCTTGGTTGTGGGCCGGGAGTATGCCCAAGCCATACTCTGCTACCACCTCGTATCTGTCCTATGTCAAGGGCATTGAGCCACAGGGCTCAGAGCCACTTCCGTACATTTGTCCCCTGCTGTCTTGCAACACCATTAATGAACAGCCTTGAAACGAAACGAAACAAAACAAAGCACCAAACAAACCATCACCCAAACCTCAGAAGCTTAGCTCTGTGCACCGTGCAGAGCCTGGAGGGAGTGGGTTGGAGGACTGGATTTACCCATTCCCGGCGGTGTGACCTACCACGGGGCCACTTTTCCTCTCCTCGCTGAGCTCTCCCTCTGCAGCTCGGGGCGGTCCCCTGACCTTCCCCGTTTGTTCTCTGGGACACGGTGCGACCCAAGGGAAGGAGAGATGAAGTGAGGTATGGAGGGAAAACAGCACGCAAGAGCATTTCCTTTCCATGTGAGTGAGAACTTATCTTAGCTCGGGCCGTTCCAGGACAGATGGCTTTTTCTTTCCGTCCTTGGCCTTCTGCAACTTGCTTGAGTTTCTCCCCGCCCCGGGGCCTCCATCGCGGCTCCCCGACTGCTAATGTTCACTTCTGCGGAAAATGATAGGTGACAGGTTGCTCCCTGAGATACCACAATCAGATAAGCCAGGAGGGGAAACGAGTTCTTTGGGAAGAGAAACAGACTGTACTTTGGAAATTAAATATTCCTTAGAGGCGCACAGGAAACTTAAGATTCCAGCCCCAGGTTTCTGAGGACAGCTCTGCAGAATGACTGCGCCATCCCCAGGGTGAGGGCTGAGAGGGGTGGAAGTTTTGCTCCCCACATCTGCAACTGGGGCCAGGGGCTGGGCTCAGCGTCCACCCCCACCCAGCCCAGGAGATGGGCCCCAATCCCCCTTCCCACCTCCCCCTGCGGGAGCCCCGGCCCCTCTTCCTTCCCTCAACATTGCGTCTCGCGCTTTCCAATTTCAGTTTCTTGATGTTCACTTTCAGCAGGGATGTGAGAAACTGGCTGTTACTGCCGTTCCCTGTGTGGGGAAACCGAGGCACAAAAAGTTGAGCAGGAGCCCAAAGAACAAAAGAGCGGAAGTGTGAGTGCCTCTCTGAACGGAGCTCTGAACGTGCTCTTCTTTGCCCATGCTGCGGGTGCATGTACACACACACACGCTGAGTTTTACAGCTCTCTAAAATTTATGAGGAAAGTTGAGTACCCAGAGATCTCTTAATTAAGCGGCCTTCCCCTGGGAGAAAGGAAATGGGCTTCCATATTCTTAGCACCAACATCGGATTGCATGATTTACTACCCACGGCCTGTGCTTCTCCCCAAATCAGCTCCTCTGTACTACAAACATCTATCACTTTGAAGGCGGTTTGAGCGCCCCTTCCCCTCCCCTGCTCCCTCCCCTAGTACCCTCCAGGCCTCAGCATTTCCTCTCATCTGCCCCCGTAGCCCTGAGGTTCAGGGTTAGGCTGGAGTCCCGATCAGACACCCTAAGGTAGACAACGCCGGAGAGAGGGGAAAGGCCCAGGCCTGGGGCTGGCACGGGGTGGAGGGGGCTGTGGGCTGCCCTAACCTGTGTGGGTACGGGGCAGGGGCTGGGGGTGGCCGGTGCCTGGTTCTTCCTCACAGCCCACTATGGCTGCCGATGGCCGCCATGAAGATATATGGGTTTAATCAGGTCCCTGACAGGTAAAGACCCTAACAACGAGGACAGTTTGTTCTCCCAAACTCTTGAGTATCTAAGCCCAATGTTTACTTTGGAATTGAATGAATAACATTGTTCTGGGAAAGGAAATTTAAAAAAGCAGGCTTGTAATTTACAGTAGAGAGGAGAGCAGATCTGGAGGCCTTGTCCCCCTCTCTTCATTTCCCAGGCCCAAGCCCCCCCCCCCCAAACCATCTCTCTTTTTTGCCGTTTTAAACATACCACAGCCAACCCGCTCATCTTCTTAGCTCTGCCAGGAAAGGTCTCAACATTGCCAGACTCCCTAGAGCTGCCAAGAGAACTCAGTGCTTCGAGGCAAAGGTCCTGCCCCACCCCTCGAACCCTTTTTAAAAATCAAAACCAAATGCCACCAAAATTCCAAATGCTGGGAGACCCACTCAAAATGTGGAGTGAAGGGTGATGATCCGAGGTAGGCCAGAAGTTCGGATGCCCCCACCTCACCACATCAGGGGAGAGCGACTTCTTATCAAAAATAAAGTCAGGGGGCACCTGGGTGGCTCAGTCGTTAAGCATCTGCTCAGGTCATGATCCCAGGACTCTGGGATGGAGCCCCACATCGGGCTCCTTGCTCGGCGGGAAGCCTGCTTCTCCCGCTACCATTCCCTCTGCTTGTGTTCCCTCTCTCTCTGTGTTTCTGTCAAATAAATAAAATCTTTAAAAAAAAAAAATAAAGTCAGGGCAAGCACCCTGCCAACGCCGCCCCCCTCCCCCCCACTCCCAACCTAAGCTAAGCTTCGCAAAATGCACCCTCTCCTGGGATTGAGGAGTCCCTTCATGAGGAAGGTTGATTTATTTTTAAAATAAATAAATGGAGGGACAGAAGGAGCGAGGAATCGTTCCTTTTCCCCCAGCATCTAGAAAATTCTCTGGGACTTTTTTGGAAGCGAGACTAGTGGTACCTCCTGTCTGTGCTGGGGCGTGGCGTGGGGGGCTTGCAGCAGTGGACACGCTGGTCAGCCAGGGGGTGCTCGAGACCCGCCTGTTCCCTTCAAACAGCCGACTCATTTCCAGATGATGCATTCCTCCACCCCGCGCAGATCAGCTCAGAGCCCCGCACCCGTCTCTCTTTCTGGAGTGCCCCTCAGTGTCAGACAGAAGGAAGGGACCCGCGGGCTCCGGCTGCTGAGCCGGGGGAGGGCGTTTCTCCAGAAGGACCCCCAGCCCCGCTGGTCTGGCCTTAAGCTGGGTTCCACCTTAACCTCAGACGGGGACACCTCCCTCCCCTGTTCTCTTCTAGAAACCAGGGCCTCGATGCCCGCCTGCCCGCCTACCTACTTCGGATGCCTTGGATTAGCTAATTGATGGGGTGGGGGTGGGGGTGCTTTGAACATTTCACGGCCTGGTCAGGGGCCAAGTCTCATTACTTGGCTTCAAAGTCAGAGACTCCATAAAAAGTTCATTGGTGGACCTGATTGTTCCAGATTGTCCCAACGGAACTGAACCCACCACAGCACCCCAGGCCTCATGTTTTAATGTGGGGTGAGAACACGTGTGTGGTACTGGGCCGAGGCAGGGAGGGGAAGGAGGGTAGGAACCCCCAGCCCAGCTTGCCTTTTTTTTTCCTCCTTTCAAACACTTAAAAATTACAAAAGAACTATAACCGCATTACCTAAGATTTGGAAAGCAGAGAAGAGGAAAAGAAAATATTCCAGAAGCCCACCCCTTAATACAATAATAATATTTCTTCCAGGCATTTTTTTGTATGCATAATTTTTATACACTACAAGTCAGCATATGCATATAAAATGGCCTGGGTTTTTTTTTTGCCCCCCTTTTTTTTTTCCCTCTAAGCATTAAATCACAAGCATTTGCCCCTACCTCTTCGAAGCTAGTATTTTAAGCGGCTGTGTGATACTCTGTCCTGGAATGTGGAATAATTATTATACGTTGAGGTTGTTTATAGTTTTATATTTTTATAAATAACATGAACATCGACATATTTCCCCCGGGAATTGAGGCTTGAATTTCTTTTTTTTTTTTTTTAAAGTAACATTTTTTTCTGATTATAAACATCACCCGTATTTATTTTTTTTAAAGTGTGGAAAACCTGGGAAAATATGAAGTTAATGAAAATCACCCATAATTGTTGTGCCCAGAGAGAATCGCTGTTAACTTTTGAGTGTATTTCCTTCATACACACACACACACACACACACACACACACACACACACACACACACATATTAGAAACAGGATCGTGCTGCACAGAAGTTTTGTAGGTCCCTGGGGCCAGGAGAATAAAATTGGCAGAGGAAATATTATTTCCAGGAGAGATCCAACGCGTGGTATGTGTGGATTTGAAACTGGATGCATGTTCCTTCGGACTGTGGAGGCTGGGTCAAACCTGTGCCCAGCCATGGGGCGGAGAGGGTGCCCGAGGGCTGCTAGAGGTGGGGCTTTGTTAAGCCCCGTGGCCTTGCTTTGGGGACGGGGTCAACAGCAAGGCCACGCCGGGTGTGAGCAAACGCACTTTCCTCATTTCTTCTGACAAGCGCTGCAGAGCCCTTGATTTATGGCCACACTTCACGGGACACTAGTAAACGTCCCATAGTGTATTTTGTAAGAGTAATGAAGTCTCACTAACCCCAGCCCTCCCCACAGCCTCTGCTAATAAATTTCCTTCTGGGAGAGGGGTGAGCCTGCCAGGCACTTGGCAGAGTCATCGGGGCTGTGGATTAGCAGAGGGGCACCAGCCCCGCCGCCGGGCTGCTGTTCTCCCCCCAATCTCGCTCCAAAGGAAATGGGGGGGCTTTGCTGTCCCCCCACCTCCAGCCACCCCTAGAATGCCGAGCTCTCAAAAGGCAGGAGAAAGATGAAAAGTGAGTCAAGGAGCTGGAAGAGGAGGAGGAGAAACCCCAAACCATAATTGCCCCTTTCCTTCTGCAGCTCGGATTACTGGCCAGGGGCTGAGGGGCGGCGGAGGGCTGTTTCTTTTTTGACTACTGTTTCCCTTGAGTTGGAAGATGAACTATGGGATGAAAGAAGACGGAGGGGCAATTGAGATGGGCCGAGTTGGGGGTGGGGTTGTGCAGGGTCATCACAGACCAGGAATGGGGGGGGGCATGATTTCCTTCGGCTCCAGAAGTGGGGTAGGGAGGGGCGAGGGGCACTGGGAGGGGTTGAAGGTAATCACACCCCACCCCCACCCAACACAGACACTTCAAAGGGCAAGGACAGAAGAAATATTTGTCCCTTCATAGAATAATTGCCCTCTTGCCTCTCCCCTCCCCTCTCCTATATTTGGTTTGGATATTTCCTCACTCATTATTTTAATTCAACCTTCCGTTCAGCCAGAACCTGCCAGGTCCCGCACGGTCGGTGGGGGGTCGGGGGGTGGGGGGTGGTGGCCGGGGACACAAAGATGGGTAGATAAATCCTTGTGGAGGTAATGGAAGTCGGAGCTCATACTTGGTGAGTGCTTACCGCGGACCAGGCACTGCTCCAAGCCCTTTACATGTATGTTTCAATTCATTTACTCCTCCCAAAACCCAAATTCATAGGCATTTTATTATCATCACTTCTGTGTTACTTAGGGTTGAGTGGTTTGCCCAAGATCTCTCTGGTTTCTGAGTCTAGGCTCTCAGGCACTCTTGGAGTCATGAGCGCCGAGCTAGCAGGCCACCTAGACTTTCTCCCCAATAAGCAGGTTATTCTACAAACTAGGACCCTGAGGCCCAGAGAGGAGAAGTAACTTGCCCAGGGTCACACAGCAAGGTGGAAAGGCTGGGGTGAGAGCCCTGCGGCCTGACCCCATGGCTGGAGCTCTTGCCACTGTCCTCCCAACTGGCCTTTAGCCATCTGATCTCCCTCATGCATATTCTGAGAAGAGAGTGAAGTGGGGTTTCTTTTCTGATGTCTGGAAACTTCCTTTTTGCAGTGAACTACACTGAAGACTCCCCCAACATATCTGGAAGGAATCACGAGGAAGATCGATTAAGGCAAGTATAAGAACTCCAAACCCACAGACTGGGGAACGTCCTGGTATCAGTGGGTTGGTGAATGAGTTTTGAAAGTTAAAGACTGACATTTTAGTGACTCGACATTTCCCGTGTGTAGAAACTTCCGGTATGGAGTTTACCAATTTTCCCACGGAGGCTTGCAGCCTGAGGCATGATTGCCTGGAAGAGGGTGCCCCGTGTGAATGTCCAGGATAGGCGGACGCTGGTACATGAGGGAGAAATGGCCTGGGAGCGGCCGGCTGGGTGTCAGAGGCTGGAGGGCCGTGTACATTGGAGACTCGATCATGAGATGATTCTCTTGCCCCTGCAGGAACTCCCAACCCTACAAGCGATCGCCAAGTGCCCGAGACAGACCTCCTGGCAAAGCTAACCTCACCGATGAAATCTGGGTTTGGACGCCATGGATTTGGGGAAAAGTAGATCTGGTAATGACCTGCAGTCTTTCACTGCCCTGGGTCATGTCTCCGTCCCTGTTGGTGGTGGAGGTGGTGTTTGCTTCAGCTACCTCGTTTGCAACCAGGGGATCACTGTCAATATCCCTTTAAGTTCTGACCCAGAATTGTGTGATCCTTCCATTGTCGATGGGTTATACTTTAGGCAGAGCCCAGAAGAGGCTGAATGTCATTTATAGCCAGCCCAGTGTCACTCAGAAAATCAAACAGTTCAATTCACTCTCAAAAAAAAAAAAAAAAAAAAAAACATTGCAGGGGCGCCTGGGTGGCTCAGTCATTAAGCGTCTGCCTTTGGCCCAGGTCAGATCCCAGGGTCCTGGGATCGAGCCCCGCATCGGGCTCTCTGTGCGGCAGGGAGCCTGCTTCTCCTGCTATCATTCCCTCTGCTTGTGTTCCCTCTCTCGCTGTGTTTCTATCAAATAAATAAAATCTTTAAAAAAACAAACAAACAAAAAAACATTGCAGGGACACCTGGGTGGCTCATTCGGATAAGTGTCTGCCTTCAGCTCAGGTCATGATCCCAGAGTCCTGGGATCGAGACCCATATTGGGTTCCCTGCTCAGCAGGGAGTCTGCTTCTCCCTCTCCCTCTGTGCTCGCTCTCTCTCTCAAATAAATAAAACCTTAAAGACAAAAAACAAAAAGCAGGGGCGCCTGGGTGGCTCAGTGGGTTAAAGCCTCTGCCTTCGGCTCAGGTCATGATCTCAGGGTCCTGGGATCGAGCCCCACATTGGGCTCTCTGCTCAGTGGGGAGCCTATTCCCCCCTCTTTCTCTGCCTGCCTCTCTGCCTACTTGTGATCTCTCTCTGTCAAATAAATAAATAAAATCTTTAAAAACAACAACAACAAACAAACAAACAAATAAAAAACCAAAAAGCATTGCAGGCTGATTTCTTAGCCAGACTGGGGAAGGGCCATCAGCTGGGGGTCGATGTCATCAGCCAGCAGTGGTTCCTTACGACTCTGTGATTTGGATGCAAAATAAGGGCAGGGAGCCATCCTGCAATGTACAGGGGGAGGTGGGCAGGGCGGGGCCCTGCTGTCCCCGATCCTCACTGCACCCCTGGGTAGCACATATGCTTATGGCCATTTGCAGATGAACAAGCCGGACGCCGAGGGCCTCGGAGACTCACAGTGCTTGAAGAGTAGGTGTGAAATAACACAGACAGGAAAGTAAAGAAGTGTAAAAGACCACGGTTATAAACTGTCTCCACTAAGTGGCCTAGCGTGGGTAGACCTGTGCATCCAATCTGTGTCTGTCCCCTCCCTGTCCCTCCTTCTCTAGGGCAGGAGACAGCCGGAGGGGCTATGTGCTCTGGAACCTACACATTGATGGAACACTGGGATTGTGAGGAACTGGGGGGCCTGGGTTTGAGTCCTGACTCCTATATTGACTGGGTGACACAAAGCAAGTCCTTTCCCTCTCTGGGCCTCCCTAGCTCTTCTTCCAGGCCTTCATTTAGGGTTGTTAAACCCTGAAGGGCCCGTGTCCTCGAGTGGTGGGCCTCGCTCACCGCAGGCTTCAGTGAGTATTTGTTGAATTGAGTTGGGCTCTTGCTGGGCTCACGGAGATGTCACACCCGCTGGACCAGATAAAATGGGGAGGATGAAAGCGGTTCCCGAATACAGGCGGAGGGCTATTTGCCTCCCTGAGAAGGAGAACAGTGAGGACCCCGGAGAACCCGGCTCGCCCCCTTATGTGCTCTTTGCGAGGACACGTGGGAGTCGGGAGCGTGGCCCTGGCAGAAGCAGACACATTTGTGGGATTTCTCAGCCTTTCAAACCTGGACCGCCTTCTGATGAGCGTTAAAAAAATCTCGTGCCCTCTCTTGATGCTCTTTTGAAATTTCAAAATAAATGAAAGAGTGACTTTAGAAAAATCAATGATAGTTTTAGGGCATGCTTTTCCCCAAATTTCTCACGTTCCCTGGAGAGTCTGATGAACATGAGGCAGGCACTGAAATAGACCATTTTTCACTCCAGGCAGCTGTGGAAATTGAATTTATCGGGCGCTGCCCGGGTTTGAGGTCAGAAAGAACACTCCCCTCTTCGCAGCTCCTCCCCCCACTGTGAGGTTTTCAGGATTGGGTACTGTGAGCGTGGCCTTGACCTGCCCAGCCAGCAGTCCCTGACCATGGCGGTGAGGCTCTGGGACAAAATAGAAGGCCATGCAACGCACATTCCTGCAATCGTTAATGATGTGCCTATGATTATTTATGATTCTGGGCTTTTCCACTGGACCATGCCGCCTTTTAATTTTGGCTTCGACTTCTCAGCAGGAGTGAGCCGACGGCAACCTAGAGGGTATCTCTTTGCTCATCATTTATTCTGTTCATGGCGTCGGTCTCACGTGCAGCTGTTTTTTCCTCTGTTTGTCACTTCCTGAGTGTCCACGGGACATGAGAGACGCTCAGAAATAGCCACCCTGAAGGAGCTTAGGCTGGCCTGCAGGAAACCAGACGGAGACCCGTTGTAGGTAAATGATTAGGTGTCTATGGTTGAGTGCCTTAAAACGCAGGTTTTCTGTCCAAGGTAACTATTTTTCCAACATTCTCTAAGGCCAGAACAAATCTGGCTTAATTACCAACTCGGGCAATTCATCTAACCTCTTTGAACATCAGTTGACTTGAAACCAAGGTTGAGTGAGATGGCCTTTAGAGCCCTTTCCAGGTCCACCCAAGGTCCGGGGGACTCCTGTCACCACCGGAGTGGGGCCCACTGCCCTCACGATCTGAAGGTCTGCTGTCCCTGAAACCCTCTGCTCCTGCCCTGTCTGACTGCTCTCCAAGGCCCTTCCCTGCTCACTACCTGGCTCCTTTGCTTTTCCAACTCCTTGTCTTTTTTTTCTTCCGTCTTTAAGGAAAAAGTGAGAATAGGAGAGCTGGCATTTCTAGGACATTGTGGGTGGCCTATAAGGGGGACGATGAGGTAGAGGACTGGGGGGAGGGGCACACCATTGACTCACCGGGTCACCCTGGGGAGCCAGTTCACCTCATCATGGCCCTGCTCACCAAGAGACCAGCGCCGTGCTTGTGGTGGGCTCACTGCCACTGGATGGTCCAGGGCCATTGGGAGGCCTCCGGGGAGCCTGGGGTGAGTGCAAGGGGGCTGGCCACTCGGCCAAGGGCTGTGAAGACCCTTCCCGAGGCAGACAACAAAGAGCCCCATGGGGGCTGTGGCTCTCCCCAGCTGCCGGAAAGTGGCCCAGAGAGCCCTCCTTCCCCCGGCTCACTCCCCTTGGCCCCAAAGACTCAGCCCCATGTCCTGTCCTGGCACGTACTGTGCATGCAGAGCGAGCACCCACTGCTTAGCACAGCGCCTGACCGCGTGACTGGTAGGTGGCCAGTTGAGCTCAGCTTAATGATTGACTGTTTCACACCCACACCATATTAAGCTAAAATAGTTACGCAATAGACAAAGGGCTTTTTACATATCACTTATTTTCTTATTAGGATTTATTTAATTTTTCCTATCTAGCACTCATTGTTCTGAAGACCCAAAGATGATGAAGTGCATTTGAACTGGGAACAAGAAAGCCTGGGACAAATCTTTCCACCTCCCTGTGCCTCCGCCACTGGACTGCCCAGGCGGTGGTGCAAACAGCATCCGTAGCCTCACTGGGGGATGAAGCCCACTGGCGGAGGGGAAGGATCTGGGGCAGGTACCAATGGCCATGACAGGTGGGAAGAGCTCTCACTGAGGTGTTTCATATGTGCAATAACCCTCAGAAAGAATGTCCCCCATTCTCTCTGGTCATTGGGTCCCTGACCCCACATTCTTGGCATCATCCAGGAAGGCTTTCACCCCACCTAATACTACTGATCTTGCCACAGGTGATGTGATTCTGAACGAATGAGGCGGGTTTCCCTAAGCCATCCAAGATGGCGATTTCTTTGGGTTTTCTTCAAGACCTCAGATTAAATGCCTTCCCATCCTTTTCTGAATCAGAATCATCAGAATCCTTTTCTGAAAAGACTGCAAGGGCGAATGGAGCAAATAGCGTCTGTAGGAAGAGAATTCCAGGCGGAGGGGCTAGCAAGGGGCAGTTTGGTTGGGCTGTGTGAGCAGGGCAGGTGGGGAGACAGCTCAGAGAATGGCCAGAGGCCAGGGTCCATCGGGTCTTGTCGACCACGGGGAGGACTTGGGATTTTGTTCTAAGTGCAATTAGAAGTCATTGGTGGGTTTTGAGCCGGGAGGTGGCATGATCTGGGAAGGAGGGGAAGGTGAAGATGGAATTTACTGGTGGACTGAGTGTGGGTATGCGTAAAGGAGCAATTGTCATTACAGCTTCAAAGCTTTTGGTCTGAGTAACCAGAAGAATGGGCAGTCCGTCCTCTTGGAAGCCACGTCCCGCCCACTATACCTCGCAGGATCTCTTGATCATTCCTTTCTATTCCCTCTCCTGCTGCCTCATTCAAACTCCCATCACTCCTCACGGGGCTTCCTGCCACGGCCCCTCACTGCCAATCAACAAATGGTTGATTAGGTTTAATTATTTCACTTTCATGCCTGAAAACTCTGAGGTCCACCTGGATCTATTACTGTGTAACGAGTTGCCTGGCAGCTTAAAACAACAAATATTTATTATTTCACAGGAATCTGGGTGCATCTTTGCTGGGTCCTCCAACTTAGGGTCACATAAAGCCACAGTCAAGATGACAGCCAGGCTGCGGTCTCATCTGAAGGTTCAGCTGGAGGAGGACATACTTCTCAGCTCATTCACGTGCCTGTTGGCAGGGTTCTGATCCTCACAGGCAGTTGGACTGAGTGTGTAGGTCCTTGATGGCTGTTGGCCAGAGACATCAGTTTCTTGACATATGGGTCTCTCCCCAGCGCAGCTCCCAACATGACACTGGCTTCATCAGAGCGAGCCAGTGAGAGAGCAAGGGAGGGAACCCAAGAAGAAAGCTATAGCTTTTCTTTCTTTCTTTCTCTCTCGCTTGCTTTCTTTCTTTCTTTCTTTCTTTCTTTCTTTCTTTCTTTCTTTCTTTCTTTCTTTCTTTCTTTCTTCCTTCCTTCCTTCCTTCCTTTCCTCCCTCCCTCCCTCCCTCCTTCTCTCCTTCCTTCCTTCCTTCCTTCCTTCCTTCCTTCCTTCCTTCCTTCCTTCCTTCCTTCCTTCCTTCTTTCCTTTCTTCCTTCCTTTCTTTTTTAATATTTTATTTATTTATTGGTGGAGGGGGGCAGCACAAGCAGGGGGAGTGGCAGGCAGAGGGAGAAGCAGGCTCCCTCCTCAGGGAGCCTGATGTGGGACTTGGTCCCAGGACCCTGTGATCATGACCTGAGCCGAAGGCAGCCACTTAACTGACTGAGCCACCCAGGTGTCCCACCTGTAGTCTTTCTTGCAGCTGATTTTGGAAGTGACATCTCATCACTTTTGTCATGCTTTCCTTGTTAGAAGTGGGCTTGTAGGTCCAGTCCACACTCAAAGGGAGGGGGTTATACAAAGTCAGAAATGCCAGGAGGCAAAGATCTTTGGGTGCCATGTTTGAGGCTGCTTACTACTCCAAGCCCCTCCCCTGCATCTTCTGTACCCACTCCTCACTGGTCATGTCACCTGACTTGCTGGTCCTGAAAGAGCTATCTGTTTTTTTCTGTTTTCTGTGTCATTGCCTTTGGCCACTATGTACTTTTTGCCTTGAACGCTTAGAGATTTTTCTTCTGCTCATTATTTCAGGCCTAGGAGTAACAGCTTTGGCCATAATCCCTCCCCACAACTTGCTCAGACGAGCTATTGTATTCCATGTTTGTATTTGTGCTCTGTGACAGAACTGTGTCTTATTTATTTGTGGGTTCCTATTGCCAAATATGGTATATAGCACATAGTAGATACTTATTGAACTCTTTGTTCAGTATGAATGAGTGATTTTTTAGTTAAAGCAAGAGAATAAAATTCAGGAAGGTAAGCTTACTCATAGGATGAATTTGAAGGTTAAAAAGGCTATAATATGATGATCTGTTTTGGATCATCCATATCTAGCTTCCTCTCCACTGGGAATTCCTAAAAAGAAACTATTCAACTGTTCCTGTAAATATTCAAGTTACCTCACATTGGGCCTCTCCTAAATGTGACACAGGAAGGGTGGCAATCCCTGGACCCATTTTATAGATGCAGATAGAGGCTCAGGGACGCTAAGTGTCATGACCTCAGCTGGATGGCTAGTCCCTGGTTCGGTTCAGTTCAGGATGTATTTATCAATGTCTGTTATGTTTCATACAGAAAATGCCCAAGTTTTCATGCAAAAAAGTAAGATATAGTCCCTGCCCTCAAGGAGCTCACAGGCTCATCGTGGAGGCTGACATTTAATAGATCATTCCCACTCAGTGGGGAGAGCCCCTAATATGAGTTTCCTGCCACATGAGTTGCCTCTCAAATGATTCAGGTAGTAACAATGTGACACTGGAAGGTCAGAACAGTGGACTGCAAACCTGATGGGTTGGCGGAACCATCTAGAGAGCTTTTAAAAAACACAGGTTCTTGATTTATGGGTCCCAAATGGGACCCAAGAAACTGTATTATTAAAAACCAGGTGAGACTGGTGGTCAGGCAGGTTTGATTCCCCTTGGTCTAGTGGGATTGTCTGAGGAGAACAATGGGATCTGGTATCCAAGTCCAAAGAAGGGGGATTTGCCCCTGGCTCAGCCCGTCAGAGCTCCACAGGCATTTCTCTTCCCTGGACCGCCCTCACCTCAGAATGGGCTTCTGGCCCTGCCTTTCCCCTGCATGGTCCCATCTCTGCTCCCCTGAGCCCCAGTCACGCCCTTTCTACATACCTCTGGTCACACCTCAGTGGAAACCCCACCTGTCTTCGCTGTCTTGCCCAAGTTTCAGTAATAAGGCCCTCTCTGGGAACAGTTCCAAGATGGCGTGCTCTCCTGCTAGGCCACGGTGGGCTGCAGGCTATACCGGCTTCCTCTTCGGAATTCCCACCACTCTCCAGTGTGGCACTTCATGAGACATCTGCTGACACAGCCATCTGTAAACAGACCTCTAAACTCCTGGGAGGCCTTCAGTGCGGGGTTTAGGTTTTGACCCTTTATCTCCTTCAAGGCTTGGTTGGTTGTTACCTTCTTAGTGAGGCCTTCCCTGACCCCCTTTGAAACCTGACTCCTGCCTCTTAAACCCCCAATCACCCTGACTGTTCAAATCCCCCCATAGCACCTATCCCCTTCTAATTCACTAAATTACTTATTTATTCTTCTTTTCTCATCACTTTCTTGACAATAGAATATGGCTCCCAGGAGAATGGGGCCTTCCCCCCTCCCCCGCTCTGTCCGTGGATAGATTCTCAGCACCTAACACAGCACCTGACACAAAGTAGGTGCTACAGAAAGATGTGTTGGCTGCGCGAATCTTGAGTAACGCCCTTGTATGCAGTGGTGCTCTCTAAATGCTGTTTGTTTGTTTGGTTGCTTGAGAAGGCCAGCCAAACTGGGGAAAACCAATCATCTTCTTTCCTAGAAGAGGCCCTGGTCAGACAGCCCAGGCTGGGAGACTCTCATTTCTTGAGGTTGATAGAATGAGCCTCGTTGAGACTGTCATGGCCTTCCCAGCTGGGCTGAAAAATGCCTTTGGAATCAGATGCCAGGGAGGCAGTGGGCCGGCTCCAAGACTTCCCAAGGAGCCGGAGTCAGGGCTGGCTTCACATCCCGTTCGTCAGCCCCAGCACACAGAGGAGAGGCCTTCAGCTGCCAAGGACTTTGTTTTATTGTCACTGCAGTTGGCTCTCCTGTAGGCGGGAGCTGCCAAGGTAGCAGCCATTGAGCCCTGGACACTGGGCCGGGGTAATAATAGCAATTCCATAATTCTCATCCAAGCTACCGCTGAAAGGAGGAGCTGCTGGAGGGGGCCCAGAAAACAGGAGCCCGGCAGCAGCGGGAGGAGGAAGAGCTGGTACTGGCTGTTCTCGCTCTCACTTCCTCGGGGACCTGGACTTGGGACGTGGCTCACAGACCTCCTTCTAGCCCAGTCCCGGTTCAGTTTTTCCAAAGCTTGTCACAGACAGAAGGCCAGGATGTTATTACACAGGGACATATACACAGGGACACAGCAGGGAATTCTCAGGTAGAAAATTGTGAGACCCCTCTTCCGTAGACAGTCTGCATCACAGACAAGAGACCTTGCTGCTCGGGATGCATTTGAAACGTTACTTCTGTTATTTGTACCTTCTGGCTTTTTGGAAAGACAGGACATCGGATTGAGAAATTATACAAATCTGTTCTCACCACTCCTGGGCTGGGAATTCTACCACGTGTGTGGAATGATAAACCTTTGCACCAAGCTGGTCTGAGATAGCCCTGCGTTCTGGCCTTGGACTAGGCAGGCCTAACTACACTGAGTGGCTATGCGGGAGTCTCTGAGCTATTGTGTATACCCCGGTTCCTTATTTAGGGAGAGGCAAGAACTGATGTCCTGAAACCCGTCTCTCAAAGAGCCTCCCTCGGACACCTGGAGGTAAAGGCAGAACTGAGAGCCCGGCTGCTCCAGCCTGAGTGTCTATCCAAGGCCCCGGGCAAGGAAGTGAAGGTGCATGGACTCCAGCCTCAGAGAACAAAGCCGGTAGCTCATGTCAGTATCAGCTTTGTAACTGCATATAACTTATCCCTCCGAGACCAGACTTAAGGGTCAATGACATTCCAGTCTCCCCTCTAGCTTCTGTTCAGAGCAGCCTTTCCTAAAAACCTCTCCCTGGCCTATGAAGCTTGACACATATAGTCTACCGGGAAACACAGGTCTTGAGGATGAGCTTCTAGAAATACTAAGAAATACTAAGGGTTGGTTGGACCTACTTGACATCATTCAGTCCAGGGCCCTGTGGGATTTTCATTCATGCCCCTACGGTCTCCCAGTGAGGCCCCCTGCACTGTGAAGAGAGCACAGGTCAGTTTGAGTTCACTGTTAGGGCCAGTAGCAGAGCCCTGGAGTTTGGACAGGTAAGCCTCTGCTCCAAGCTGTTTTCAGGTGGTGGAGTGTTTCTACCAACCGCTCAGACCCTAGCAAGGTTTAAGTTGTATATAGGTTTGGCTTTAGATATCCCCTTCTCCTCTTTTTTACCACTTCCTCTGGCCACCTTCTCTGGTGCTACCATCTGCTTACCCTGCCAAGACAAAGCAATGGTCTAGTTTATGGATTTTGTTTCCCCTTCTTTCATCAAAATGTCCCCTCTACCTGAGAGGCAACCGATTGTCAAATCATCCAGTCTTAATAATCTGACATTTTCCCCCTACTGTCCTAATCCTATAGATCAGTGAAGATAAAAATAATTGTAACAATTTACACTCACAAGCACACCTTAATCATTATAGAGTTTTCTACATATTATTCATTCAGTGGACTTTACTGAGTGACTCCGACAGACTTTATCTATTGTGCCCACATTCCTTACTGGGCACTGGCAACACTGCAGGTTGAGAAAGAGTCATAAGAAACTAGCTGGAACATCATAGCGTTGTGTTCCTGACTGTGGGGTCAGCAGGAAGGGAGGGTTTGCCTCTCTTGGATCAGGTTCAATGTAGAAGGTGATCAGTTTACCACGGGGACGAGGAGTAAGGTGGGTGGCCCAGGCTCATTTAGTTCTCAGGACAGTCCTAGAAGTTTGGCAGAATTGATACAGTTGACCTCATTTTTGCCACGGAAGAGGTGAGGCCCAGAGAGAGAGGCAGAGACTTGCCTAAATTCATTTTGAAAACCAGAAACAGGACAGGAAACTGAACTCAACTCTCCTGAGCTCATGTCTCTTCCTTAGCTACTTGGGACACCAAGGCTATCCTTCTATGTGAAGGATACCACTTTTGTGGTAGATATTTTGCTTTAACTTTAAAAAAAAAAATTGTGTTATGTTAGTCACCATACAGTACATCATTAGTTTTTGATGTAGTGTTCCATGATTCATTGTTTGCATATAACACCCAGTGTTCCATGCCCTCCTTAATACCCATCACCGGGCTCACCCAACCCCCCACTCCCCTCCCCTCTGAAACCCTCAGTTAGTTTCCCGGAGTTCATCATTTCTCATGGTTCGTCTCCCCATCTGTTTCTCCCCCTTCATTTTCCCCTTCCTTCTCCTAATGTCCTCCATGCTATTCCTTATGTTCCACAAGTAAGTGAAACCATATGATAATTGACTTTCTCGGCTTAACTTATTTCACTCAGGATAAGCTCCTCTAGTCCCAACCATGTTGATGCAAATGCTGGGTATTCATCCTTTGCTGAAGGCTGAGTAATATTCCATTGTATATATGGACCACATCTTCTTTATCCATTTGTCTTTTGAAGGACATCTCAGCTCTTTCCACAGTTTGGCGATTGTGGACATTGCTGCTATGAACATTGAGGTGCATGTGGCCCTTCTTTTCACTACATCTGTATCTTTGGAGTAAATATCCACTAGTGCAATTGCTGGGTCATAGGGTAGCTCTATTTTTAAATTTTTGAGGAATCTCCATACTGTTTTCCAAAGTGGCTGCACCAACTTGCATTCCCACCAACAGTGTAAGAGGATTCCCCTTTCTCCACAACCTCTCCAACACTTGTTTCTTACCTTGTCAATTTTGGCCATTCTAACTGGTATAAGGTGGCATCTCAATGTGGCTTTCATTTGAGTTTCCCTGATGGCTAATGATGATGAACATTTTTTCATATGTCTATTAGCCCTTTGTATGTCTTCTTTGGAGATGTATCTGTTTGTGTCTTCTGCCCGTTTTTTGACTTATTTGTTTTTAGGGTGTTGAGTTTGGCAAGTTATTTATAGATCTTGGATATCAGCCCTTTGTCTGTAGTGTCATTTGCGAATATCTTCTCCCATTCCATGGGTTGCCTGTTTTGTTAATTGTTTCCTTTGCTGTGCAGAAGTCTTTTATCTTGATGAAGTCCTAAAAGTTCATTTTTGTTTCAAGACATTATTTTTATAGTTTATAAATATGCATTCCTAAGAATTGTCCTTTAGTTTTGCCCACATCTTTGATATATATTTTTAAGTCTCTTTATATAAAATTTCCTTTCCCTTTTTTGTTCCTTGCCATGTATTTGTTGAAGAGCCAGTGTCATTTGACCTATAAGACTTTGCATGGACTAGATCTTGCCAATTGCATCCTCATGGTGTTGTTTAGCATGTTCTTCCACCTTGTGAATTTTTAATAAATTAATAGTTGGACCTTGAGGCTTGATCACATTCAGGTTTGATTTTTCTCCCTAGGTTATAGGTGGTAATGTGCTGTTTCATCAGGAGCCACATAAGGTCTGCTTGTCTCTTTTTTTGTGATGTTAGTAGCTGTTGATCCTCAATGCCTAGATTGATTAATTAATCCACACTTTGTTCTGATATTTCCAGTCTCTGCTTCAACATCTTGCATCTCACTTTGCCTCTGTGCTCTGACCTCTGGAGAGATATGACTGTTTTTCTGATTTCCCAGGGTCCTGTCCTTTCAGCCTACATATCAACCTCAGTCTCCAGTACCCAGCTCAGGCTCTCAGAACATCTTCTTGATTTTTTACCAAATTTGGGTATTTGCAGAATTCTTATGTCTCCACCTTGAGCTGTTATGCAAAGGAGAGATCCTGCTCAGCCTCCTCTCACCACTTGGCTTTCAGATCTGCCTATGAACGCTTTTCATAGAGATATAGTTGTAATAAATGGCCAGACCTTTCTGACCTTGGAGGAAGGACAACAAGAAGACAGCTTGGAAGCATCATAAATATTTTGTCATCATGGAAGCTGAATTCTGCATCTTCATAGTTTTTGAAGAGACTGCAAAGTTGTTCAATAAAAACTTTTCCTTTGTCTCCTGGCCACAGGAGGCTTTTGTTCCCTCTTTTGAGTAAGATGTGTCCATGTGACTGAGTTCTGGCCAATGGACTATAGTTAAATATGTCACTCAGTCCTATCCCATTAAAAAAACTGGGTGATTCCATATCCTTTCTCCCCATCTCTAGGCTGAATGGATAGGGTCCAGCAGAGGACTTAGAGTCTTAAGAGTATGGTAGACACACAAGATGGAAAAACCCTAGGGCACTGAAAGACCACATGGGAGTCTGACCACTGGCTTGGAATATCTGTGTTGGACTTTGTGGGAGACAGTAATGAATTCTTATTGAATTAAACTGTTTTAATTTGGGGGGTTGATATAGCAACTAGTGTTATTTGTTCTGGCTTATACAAACCCTTTGGAGAGTGAGGAAGTGGCTCATGATGAAAGAAGAGGAAATGAAACCAAACCCTGAAGAAGTTAAGGCAAAATAATTGGGGCTTGATCACTTCTAAGTAAGTTCCATGTAGTATGATACCTTACTCAATGTGGTTTCACCTCTACTCCAAAGAAATTATGTCTGAAAGTTGTGGCTGTCTGAGTTACCTGAGTACCCCTCAGGTGTGGGGTGCTGTCTTTGGAGAAGAGACAGTGAATCACTAATTGGGTAGTGCCAGAGCTCCTTCTGAGGTTGAAGAGATGTTTGTGGAAAGGGCAGGGCAATAAAATCATGGCCTCTCCACTGTAGGAGCAGCAAGAAGATGGGGAACCCTGAGTCACCAATGGGGCAGAATCTGGCCCAAATAATGGAAAGAAGTTATTATATTAACAGTTGTGACAAAGAAAGGAATAACTTTAAGATTTCAGAGGAATGACTCATAGAAATCATCACAGATCCAAAACTTTAATCTTAATGTTGGCTGACTCCACCTGACTCTATATGTTCATTCAGATGTGTCCTCGGCAGAGAACACTAGATCTCATTTAAAAGGTGACCAGAGGATGTCTGCTAGTTTAAGCAGCATTTTCTTCTCATGGAGTTTTCTTCCTTCCTTTTCCTTGGGAAAATTTTCTTTCTCAGAACTTTATTAAGATTCCATCTTTGGGCGCCTGGGTGGCTCAGTCATTAAACGTCTGCCTTTGGCTCAGGTCATGATCCCAGGGTCCTGGGATCGAGTCCCGCATTGGGCTCCCTGCTCAGCAGGAAGCCTGCTTCTCCTGCTACCGTTCCCTCTGCTTGTGTTCCCTCTCTCTCTGTGTATCTTTCTGTCAAATAAATAAAATCTTAAAAAAAAAAAAGATTCCATCTCCTTTCCAATGGTTTTTCAGCCTTTGGAGATCAGATAGATATTCTGACCTTGGTCTTATCTCATCATTGTTACTCTTTAAACTTTCAGACATCTGATGACTTAAGTTCACCAGAGGCTGGCATTGTGGGTCACTGGTTTGGTTAGTTTCAGTTGCTTCTTATAACACACACACACAGAGGCATTTATCTCCCAAAAGTTTTCAAGTCAAGTAGTTGACTGTGGTAGTCGAGAGAGGCCTGGCGTGTGCCAACATTATTCAGTGAAAGAGGGAATAGTCTTCTCAACAGATAATGCTGGGACAACTGGAAATCTGATGCAAAAGAATAAAAGTGGACTTCTACCTCATATCATATCAAGACCTAAATATAAAACCCAAAACTTTAAAGCTCTTAGAACAAAATGTAGGAGCAAATCTTCATGATATTGACTTGGGAAAGTCCTTAGATGCTCCATCAAGTGCACAAGCAATAGAAGAAGACAATAAATAACTTGGACCTCATAAAATGAAAACTTTTGTGCTTTGAAGGATACCATCAAAAAAGTGAAAAGATGACCCCCAGAATGAGAGAAATTCACTTACCTGTAAGGGACTTGTATTCAGGAGATATAAAGAATTCCTACAACTCAATAATAACAAGACAATCATTTTTCTTAATAGGCGAAACATTTGAATAGACATTTCTCCAAAGAAAATACACAAATGGTAAGGGACCTCATTTAAAAAAAAAAAGAAAATACACAAATGGCCAACAGGCACAAGCAAAGATGCTCAGCATTGTTAGTCATTAGGGAAATGCAAGTTGAAACCATAATTAGATATCACTTCACGTTCACTACGGTGGCTGTAACCGAAACAGTGGGAAATGATAAGTGTTGGTGAGGATGTAAAGATACTGAACTCTCCATACACTGCTGATGGGAATGTAAAATGGTGCAGCCATGGTGGGAAATAGTTTGGCAGTTCCTCAAAGAGTTCAACATAGAGTTAGCATGTAACTCAGCGATTCTACTCCTAGGTATACCCAAGAGAAAAGAAAACAGATGTACAAAAACCTGCACACAAATGTTCATAGCAACATTATTCACAGTAACCAAAAAGTGGAAACAATTCAAATGCCCAAAGGATGAATGGATAAACAAAAAGTGGTATATCTCTACAATGCGATGTTATTTGGTTATGAAAAAGACATGAAGTACTGATACATGGCAAACCATAGATGGATCTTGAAAACATTATGCTAAGTGAAAAAGCGAGCCACATATATTGTATGCTTCCACTTATATGAAATGTCCCAAGCAAGTTAATCCATGGAGACGGAAAGTGGATTAGTGACTATCAGGGGCTGAGAGAAGGGGGGAATTGGGAATGTCTGCTGATGAATATAGGGTTTTTGTTTTAGAGAAAGAGCACAAGAGAGTGCAAGTGGGGTGGGGAGAGGGACAGAGGGAGATGGAGGAAGTGTCTTAAGCAGGCTCCATCCCTAGTACAGAGCCTGATGCGAGGCTTGATTCCACAACTCTGAGATGATGACCTGAACCAAAATCAAGAATTGGATGCCCAGCCGACTAAGCCACCCAGGCACCCCATAGGGCTTTTTGGGGAGGTGATTAAAATATTTTGGAATTAGTGATGATAATTGCAGAATTCTGTGTGTACACTGAAAACCCACTGAACTATATACTTTAAGAGAGTTAGTTGTATGGTATGAAAACTATATTCCTTTTTTTTTCCAATTAATTTTATTTTATTTTTTCAGTGCTCCAAGATTCATTGGAGAACTATATTTCAATAAAGCTGTTTAAAAAAGAGAGGGAGGTCAATCTCTGGAGCCAGACTGAATTAAAACTCCAACTCTTCTGATCACACGTATGATCTTAGGCTAGTCATTTACGCACTCTGTGCCTCAATTTCCCCATGTGTAAAATGAAGATAATTGTAGTCCCTGTCTCATAGGAGTTTGTGAGGATTACATGAATTAAGACAATGGCTTCTGGCAAAGAGCAAGGACTCTGTAAGAGTTACCCTTTAAAAAAATTACTGGTGACCTATGTCATTATATACAATGATCCAGTCATCTGTACATAAATCAAGGGCTAAAGAAGGCTTCTCATCAGGGAGGACCTGGTCCAGGGTGGTGTCCATAAGCAGGACCATGGCTTGGAGAACTGGTAGCTCTCACATTGAAAGAACCACTCACAAAACTCGCAGAGCACTTAGTACATCCAAACATACATAAATACAGAGTCTGGCTCAAGATTTTTGGCCAGAGTCCACTGAGAGTTATGAATCCCTCTTTGAACAATGGCAGCTATTATTAAAATCTAGAGACTTTGAGTTGGATGCTTTCTCTAGCCCAGACACTGATTCAGAGCTGCAACATTCTAAATAGCGAGGCTAGAAACTGATGCCATTTCTGAGCTGATTTATTGAGAGGTTTCTTGATTTGGGTCAGGTTCCTGCAACATTTGGAAAGTGACGACTATAGCATCATTATTTCCCCCAAATGACCAAAATTATAGCTGGTAACCTGAGGCCAGTAAATTTCCCTGCAGCAGATGTTAAACTCTTTTAAAAGATGATTAACAATGGGAGACTTGACTCCATGGCAGAGCAACCAATCAGAGGGCGTTGCTGAAGTCAACGTGTGAGGTAAAGGGCACATCCAGAGCCCCACGGCATGGTGGGGAGCTCCGGCTGGAGACAGCAAGAGACCACGTGTTGTGATGTAAATCAAGCCTGTGGTGCTGGGTGGCTGGATGTGTGGTGCTGGGACAAGAGACCCAGCCTGCTGTTGGATCTTGGGTGTTAGGAGACTGGCGCTCGGGGCTTGTTTTTGCCTGCAGTGTGACTCAGGAGCTCTTTCCTTTCTCTGGGATGCAGTTTCCCCATCCTTTAGAATAAGGAGGGACCACAGTCGGTGGTCTCCAAGGTATTTTGTGAATTTTAGACTGATTCGTTCTATTACTTGAGAAGAATGCAGATACATCATTTGCTAACCTCCAAAGAATCTGTGAGTTTTAGGTGAAACGACCACAAGAGAACCACAATAGGTTATGCAATTACAGTGACACTTGTTTTACATCATTACTACCAGAGAGTACAGGGGTGAGAAGGCACGAGGCTGGATACAGACAGACCATCCCTGAGACCCAACCTAGGTCACCAGGACTAGGCACAAATGTTTGCTGGTTGAGGACAAGACTCCATCAGAGTCTCCATGGAAAATGCTATGCAGCTTTTGCTCATCTTTCTAGGAGTGAAGTTCTTCACCTGTTCATCTCTCCTCCATTTTCTGAAGGTTTCTCCTCTATTCATGAGGTTTGTGAATCAACTACTCAACATATACACTTACATATGTGCACATGTACACATATGTGCACATGTACACATAATCGTCGGGTGGAGTTGAGTGGTATTCTAATGAACTCCAATGAGGGTGTCTTGGGGTCCCTTCTCCATCCATTCCAAACTGTCCAAATTTGCTCCCAGTGTGAGATCACTGGAGATTGGAAAGGCACCACTGAGATCCTTTAGAAAAGTCCCAGATGGTCTTTGCTTCCCCCCCATCTCCAGGGGTAATTGGCCCAGAGTAGAACTTGAATTATTCCATGCTTTTCCTGCCATACTATAAGACTCAACACAGCAAACCCCTTGAAGAATCATGTATGCATTCATTCAATAAATATTTACTGAGCACTTACTAAGGGTTAATTTTGGCGCAAGCTTTGGAGATACAGTGTTGAACCAACAGAGAGGAAAGAGCTTAGAATGTTCTAGGAGATGAAAGAAGGCCAGTGTGAGGAGTACTTTGGTCCACTCATTCAGGCTGCTATAATGAAATACCACAGACTGGGTGGCTTATAAACAACAAACATTTATTTTTCCAAATTCTAGAGGCTGAAGCCCAATATCAGGGTGTCAGCATGATTGGGTCGGGGCCCTCTTTTGAGTCACAGACTTCTTGTTGTGTCCTCACATGGTGGAAAACTAGGGAGCTCTGTGGGGTCGCTTTTGTAAGGGAACTAATCCCATTCCTGAGGGCTCACACTCATGACCCAAGCACCTCCAAAGTCCCATCTCCTAATACCATCACAGGGGGCATTAGGACTTCAACATATGAATTTGGGACCGACATTCAAGTTACAATGAAGAGCAAGGGAAGTGAGTGGGGAGA
>CM053608.1:92253349-92269555 GCA_028646535.1 Procyon lotor | reverse complement strand
GTACCAGCAGGCAAGCACTCCATTCCGGTCACCACTATTGTTTTCAATCACAGGCTCTTGGGTCTGACCCCTCCAAGACCGGATGACGGCTTTCCTTGCCCTCTTTAGCAAGTGTAACAGTCTCATTTTCTTTTTCTTTCACTGAAGGGTAATTGACGTACAATATCGTCTTAGTTTCAGGCATACAACATAGTCACTTGGTATTTATATACATTACAAAATGGTCACCACCATGAATCTAGTTACCATCTGTCACCGTACGAAGTCGTTACGTGCTTGATCACATTCCCTCCTTTATTTTCTTTTTTCTTTTTTTTTTTTAAAGATTTTTTATTTATTTGACAGAGAGAGAAATACAGCGAGAGAGGGAACACAAGCAGAGGGAATGGTAGTGGGAGAAGCAGGCTTCCTGCAGAGCAGAGAGCCCGATGCGGGGCTCGATCCCAGGACCCTGGGATCATGACCTGAGCCGAAGGCAGACACTTAACGACTGAGCCACCCAGGCGCCCCCCCTCCTTTATTTTCTATCCCCATGTCTTATTTATTTTACCACAGGAAGTTTGTACCTCTTAATCCCCTTTACCTATTTTGTCCATCCCTCCACCCCCTTCCGTCTCATTTGAAAATGACTCAGTTGCAATTGTTAGGAAGTCCAGGGCAATATAAATCAAGATTTCAGTGTCTCGTTAGTTCAAATTTCCATTCCTCCCCTCTGCTTTAGGGTCCCAGCAGAAACTCAAACAACAGGGACAGCACCATCTAGCACCCTCTTACATGTCCAGAAGACACAGCTGGCTTAGAATTGTGTTTTGTCACTTTTCACTGAGTTATGTGTAGGTGAAACAACTCCAGATCTCAGTGACTTAAAGCAACTTGGGTTACTTCTCACTCACATTTGTATGCAAATGCATACAGGTGTGACTCTGCTCCACATGTCTTTATCCTGGGCCCAGACTGAAGGGGACTGCCCCCCACCTACAACATGCCTTCCTGTGGCAGAAGGAAAGTCACTATGGCTTTTACAGCTTCTAAGCAGATATGGTATACAGTACTTCCTAACCACATTCCACTGACCAAAGCAAGTTGCCTGGCCATGCCCAGCAGGAGCCAAGAGGTATATTCTTGGGGACACCGTGAACCCCATGGCAAAAGGCAGGGATATGTGGTCCTCTTATAGGCAAGCAGTAGATGACGGGGAATGATAGGATCGTCTATTGCAAGTAATTTTGCATCATTTCCCAAAAATTCATCATTTCATTTGAGCCCACTTAGTATGCAATCATTATAGCTTATCTTATAATAATCATATTTTAGGTTGTGTCTTCCTTCAAGATTCACAGGTTGTCCCAATCCTCAATTTACATCTTACGGTAGCTTGTTCTCAAGATAGACAATTGCATACATTTTATTGTAGTTTCTCTTGCCACCAAAAGATACATTTTCTCATCTCGTCCCCAAATTCTTAGACCTCAACTCCGACCTGCATTTAGTTTAGGAAGGAAGAAGGGGTTCGAGGTCAGTGCCTTACTCACTGCCTGGCACATAGCAGGTTCTCAGCTAGCTGTGAAGTGAGTGAATGAGCAAATGAATGGGCTATGGTGACTGTTGACCATGTCCTTGGGGGCCCTGATGATTTCAGCAGGAAGAAAGGGTGTTCAAGAACCAAACAGACTTCTTGGTTTGAAGGGGTTTAGAAGCTCTGGCAGAGAGGCTCTTAAGGCATCCTGTGTGATTCTGGCTTTCTGGCGTTATGTCCTTGTGTGAGCCCCAGTCCTTGAACTTGAGACCTGTGACTTGCTTCTAACCAGTAGAACATGAAAAATGTCACAGATCATGTGAAATTACATATATGTGATAATATGATTCTATACAGTCATAACACCTATCTTGGCTAAAATCTCACTCCCTTGCTGGCTTGGAAGAAGCAAGGTGCCATGTCATGGGCTGCCTTTGTTGGAAGGCCCATGAGGCAAGGAACTGACAGTAGTCCCTAGGAGTCAAGGATAGACTCCAGGAAGAAAGGGACGCCTTCAGTCCTACAGCTGCAAGGACCCGGATTCTGCTAACAAAAGTGACCCTTCCTCTGACGAACCTCTCGTGAGACTGAGCCCCAGCTGACACCTTCATTGTAACCTCGTGAGACCCTAAGCAGAGGACCCAGCAGACATGCCCAGACTCCTGGCCCACAGAAAAGGAGGTAAGGAGAAGATTTTTCTAAGCCCCTGAGTGTGTGGTGATTTGTTATGCAGTAACAGAAAACTAAACACTTTAGCTCTATAAAATCCTCCCCACAGAGCTGTGAGGAAAACGCTATCCACATTGTACACCAGAAAACTGGGCTCGTGAGGCAGGATGACTTGCCCAAACTTGAGACCACTAGGATTTTCTGATCAAATACTGGTCAGCCTGCAGGCAGAGATCTTAGTGGTAGTGTTTAGCTGGCCATGCTCTAGAACACAAGAGTCCACCTAAACTTCCTCTGTCCAAGGCCCTGCCCCTCCTCAGGCCCAGAAGAATAAGTGGGGAAATACTAACTAACCATTAATAATGGAATAACTAACCATTCCCCAGAGCATGGGTTAATTGCCTAGGAGGGTTCAACAGTCAGCAGCTAAGGAACTTTGCTCTACCACAATCTTCTAAATCACGCCAACAGGTAAACCACAAATCACTCAGGATGACCCAATCATTCAAAGCTCCCCTCTAGAAAATTGTGAGACGGTGTTCGTATCAAAAGGGCCTCTGATAAAAGGCACCTGCCACAGAGCAAACACCCAGGATAACCGGAACAAATTTTCTGAACAGCTACTGGCCATGGTGGGGCGAGGTGAGTTTCCATGACTCCCTTTCAAGTGGGAGGATCCCTTTTTAATGTAGAAGCTGTTGATAGGAGCAATGTCTTTTACATCTGTGATAGAGAACATTCCTGAAGACAAAAAACTATTAAAAATTCAGTAATGTTTTTCAACTAATTTGCATTTGTTCATTTTCAATCATTTTCAATGATTTGCATTGTTCCCTTTACAACATGACCTACATCTGTTGTGTGCTTATGAGCATTTTTCTTGTCTAGATCAAAACATGGGCTTGCTTGCTTATGGGCTCATTTGACGAGCTCACTGGCAATGCTCTATAGCTTCAGTCAACTTGAAGCTTTGTTGAAACAATAAGTTTCTACCTTAAGCCTGGTCATACATCCAGCCTGTTTCAGAATTTAAATTTTGGCACCTTCGTGTTCAAAACCAGGGAATCACTTTACAATGGGAAGCCCAGCAGAAGCTTGGAAATGCCCAAATGGTATAGAACGAGTGAGGTACCTCATTGCAGATAAGAGAAGTCATAATTTCACTTCCCAAAACTGGAAAGGAAATTGTTTTCCTATCAGGCACAAATGAAGTACTAACAATAAAAAAATAGTCCGTTATGCGTGCTTGTCAGTTGGGAAGCCAGTAGTGCTTAAAAATTCAGATTTGGAGCTAGACCTTAGTTTGAATCCCAGCTCTGCCACTGATTAGCTCTCTGACCTTGGCCATTTTCTTAGATTTTCTGAGCTCCAGTCTCTCACATTGAGATGTATTTGTTTTCTGTGGCTGCCTAACAAATTACAGCAGAGGTCTTAAACAAACCTAGTCATTGTCTCACAGTTTCTGTAGGTCAGAATCTAGGCAGGGTCTTCTGTTTAGGGATTCCCAAGGTGTCGGTCAGTCTGCCTTCTCATCTGAAGGCTCTGGGGAAGATTCTGCTTCCAAGCTCATTCAAGTGTTGGCAGAATTCAGCTCCTAGCAGCTGTATGATTGAGGTCTTCGGTTTTTTTTGCTGGCTGTTGGACGGGACTGCTCTTGGCTCCTAGAGGCTGCCCTCGGCTCCTTGCCATGCGGCCCCCTCCATTGGCAGTTTGCAACATGGCAGCTCACTTCATCAAGGCCCGCAGGAGAATCTCTCTCCCTGTCTGCTAAAATGAAGTCTTATATAACCTAATCATGTGATAAATGATTTCATAATCTTTGCCGTGTTATGTAACCTAATCATGGGAGTGACATTCATCATGTTCACGGGTCCTGCCCACACTCATGAGGAGGGGATTATGTAGGACATGTATACCCGGCAGAACTCTCAAGAGCGATCCTAGAATCTTGCCACCAAAATTTAATATGGGATTAAATAAGACACTGTCTGTAAAGTACTTACTTTAGCACCTGGCCCATAGGAAGCATCGATCAGTGGCAGTCACAGTTCCGACCAACAATATGTGTGGTAGGCAGAATAACAGCTCCCTCAAGATGTCCGTGGAGCCTGTGTATATGTTATGGTACCTGGCAAAAAGAAAGAAGGTTGCAGATGGAATCAAAGTTGTTAATCAGCTGACCTTTCAAAAGGGAGATTGTCCTTGATTAGCACCTTATGTGACCCCAAGTGTCCTTCAAGGTAGACGAGGAAGGCAGAAGAGTCAGACCAGAGAGACGGCAGCATGAAAAGACTTGGCCCCGTGCTGCTGGCCTTTGAAAATGGAAGAAGAGGACCACGAGCCAAGGAATGTGGACAGCGGGGGATGTGGCCAAGCCGGAAGGGGCAAGGAACAGATTTTTCCCCAGAGCCTTCAGAAGGGAACACAGCCCCGCATCACCTTGTTTGCAGCCCAGGGAGACCCCCCCCAAACTTCAGACCTCCAGAACTTTAAGATAATAAATGTGTGTTCCTTTAAATTTGTGTTTGTTACAGCAGCCACAAAAGACTAATACCATACATTACATAATTCACTGGGGCCAAATAAAAAGATTAAAATGACAGCATTCCGAGTGTATATCGATTCACTGGCTATTTATAAAAGCTGGCTGAGCAATGGGGAGAATCTGAAATGGACCAGAAGACAATCTCTCGTGTCCACCTGCTCGGCCTGAACATTTATGGTGTGAGGTGTATTGAACGCAGAAAAACAGGACACTTCTAAAGGAGACCGACATGTCCCACGGAGAACAGGGCAGAAACTAAAGCTGAAAAGACAGTGGCTGTGTGGAGATTGGGTGGGGTTGGGAGAAATATTTGCTGGACTGTCTTTTGGATGAGACCTCAGAAATGTTGTGTACAGTCCCAAGGGGAGATCTACTGGGAGGGAGCTACTAGAACTCAGCACTCAGTATGAGTAACTGCTTCCTGGAAGTAGGCGACGGTATAGTTAGGAATAATGAAGACCAAAGCAGTGGCTTAAATAAGAGAGGAGTATCTTTCCTGTCATGGTAAATAAACTCAGGAGGAGAACCAGCCAGCACTAGTCTGACTATCCCATAATGTCCTGGATCCAGGCTCCCTCTCCCTTGATGTGCGGGTTCCCCTAGGTTGGTACTTGGCTGCAAAGGACATTGGGAAACTCATTGATATTCTGCCTGGATTTGCAATCTAAAAATTTAGAAGTTCTATCACCGTGGCCGAGGAGGGGAGAATTAACATTGGGGACTGGCAACCAGCATGCTCTGCACAGTGATGACTTTTAAAGATAGGTAGGAACTTTCCCCTCAGGGATGGACCCTCGCAGTTTTGGCTCCAATAGCCCCCTGTTCCTTTTTGAGAATGAACCTCTCTCCCACAGAACTGTCTGAAGGAACTGTTCGTGGAGGTGCTGCTCTCCCATAACCAAGAGCTCCATCTGGGAGAGACTGAGTTCTGATACTCCTCAAACTGCTTAGTACTTGGCCTTTCTCAGATCACTTCTCAAACCTTTCATGGTCTGTCCAAAACTTCCCTTTCTCCTTTGATCACTTTGAGGGAGTTTCTGTTGCTTGCAGCCTATGACCCCTCACAGATACACCCTTCCCTGAGTCTTCCAGAAGTTTGCAACATCTTGGCAGAACCAAAGCAATAATGTTGTAGGGCAATACATGTTTTGGCATTGCATCAGAGAGTCCGAAAGCAAAACACCCACTAAATTAAATGATTTATACAAAGATTTATATAACCACCACTAAGACGTTTGGAGATAAGCACACCGGAGATGGTACAGGACACACTGATCCCATTAAGCAGGGTTTGTCGAACTTCTTCTGAAAAAGCCAGATCAGAAATAGTTTAGGCTGTGAGGGACACACAGTCTCTGTCACAACTACTCCATTCTTCCATTGTAGTATGAAAACAGCCACAGGTGATGCATAAAGGAATGGACAGGGTTGTGTCCCAATAAAGCTTTATTGACAAAAACAGATGGCAGGCTGCGTTTAACCCATGGCTCCTACTTTGCTGACTGTGCCATCAAGGACTTAATTCCTTCTCTCTCTTCCTGCCCTGCTCTATCTAGCATGTGACTTTTGTCATCATGCCTGCTCCAACTGTCACGGTGGCTACTCCACATCTAACATCATCTCCTTTTAAAAAACCTTCTGGATCCCACCAATGACTCTCACCTACATCTCTTTGGCTCAGATCATGTCACATGACTACCTCGCTCAGCCAAAAGAAAAAAAATGGGACATGGTATTTTTTAGAGAGACACTTTGCCAACCTGAATAAGCCAGGGTTCATCATGGAAGGAAGGGAGGGAGAGAGGGAAGAAGGGAGGAGGAGAGAAGAGAGAGAAAGAGGGAGGAAAGGAGCCCGATTGGATGAGGGGCAGGCAACGAGCAGTGTCTACCCCAGGCTGGACCTACAACTTGTTCACCTGGTGTCCCCATGTCTAGCACGTTGCCAGACACATGGCGAGGAGGAGCAGGAAGAAGATGACCACTGCAGAGCCAGCACTGGACTAATCAGTCTCCATTCATTTGTTTGCTTAATTCTAAAAACAACCCTGGGGCAAAGGTACCATTATTCTTCCAGGTTTACAAACTAGAGATTGAAGTTAAGCCCAAGGTTACAATTGGGAAGTGGCACAGCCAGGATTCAAACTTGCATCTGTCTGACTTTGAGCCAGCGCTCAACACCGCCAGACCATGTTCATGGAAAGACTGAGGCTGAACCAGACAACCTTGACATTGAAGGCCCCTCCACCCTGATGGGCTGTGATAGCTACCATTGCTTAAGCAACTGAAACGGAGCCTCTCTGTGGTTTCCACCTCATGCCCAGGACCAGGCTCCAATTACTGTCCTTTCCAATTTCTCTCTCCCCAATTATGCTGACCTTACTTTCTGAAACAAAAATCAGGACACATTCATCTGGCACTCGCCTGACATGTGGTCTCCCAACATGGCAGGCTATTAGAAATCAAGACTTTCTTAGAAATTCTGGGACACAGAGCCCCGGGATCCCTTTGAATTGGGATCACTGAGCTATTAGGACCAGGGTCACAGCCTCTGACTCTCATGTCCACGCAGGACTGGGGAGATGGCGCGTGATTGTGGGCATTTTGGAAAGTGTGGAATCTATAGATTTTTCTGCCTCAGAGCAGAGGATTGGCAATCAGAAATCTCCTGGAAAATTCAGGTCTGCGAACCACAACTCTAGAGTATGGTACTGACCCTGCTAAGGCAAAGATTCTCAGAGAATCGGAAGGTAAGAGCATCACCGTGACCACACAGGTTCTCACAGGAGAGCCGGGAAGGAAACCCACAGAGAAAAGTTCAGACAGAAACTAAGTGGGGATGAACTGGCTGGTTTGGATTCACTCAGTGTGTTGACCCAGGAGTAGAAGTGAGGAGAGCATTGTGACCACCCCGTCCTACTCCTCTCCTCAGAAACAAATCTTCTTCTGCCCCGGTGTGTCTCTGGGTGCCTCCATGTTGCCCCAATGTAGCCCCGCCTCTTCCCGGAAGCTACTTGGACACACACCTCCGTCCCAAGAACCCTCTCCCTCTTATCTCAGCTGCCCTCCTCAACAACAGAGGGACAGCCACCCTTGCACCTACACCTATTTGGTAGCCAAGGACACAGCCTCACTTGAGGTTGAGAGATCCCACTGTAGCCCACAGGAGGGGCTGGAAAACAAAGCCTAGACTCCCCCATCACCACTCATGGGGTGGTGGTCTCTTCGAGCCTGCTCTCAGTGCAGACCCAGAGGTAAATGAAAGGGCTTTGTAGTCAGGGCAGGAGCACGAGGTACCATTGGGAGGGTGGTATGAAGATTAATGGGTCACTACAGCCCTCCAGCCTCAGGCTGAGCAAAGAGAGCACAGTCCAGGCCCTGTCTCCCCACTGGTCCTCCTCTTACCGTGTGCAACCACACAGACAAGTGCAGACTTCCCAAAGGGTCATGGGACCTCAGAGCTCACGCCGTTCCCTTACCTGGAACACGCCCCCTAGAAAACAGCACCCTTGAGGAAGGGAGGGCCACGTTGGGTGACCCAAGGACCACCCTTGCCCATCTGTAAATTGGGATCTTCATAGAGCTTCCAGAGGGATTTGATGAGAGGTCATCAGAGTGCCTCAAACCACATCAGGCACACAAAAGCCTAGAGGTGGAAACATGGAAAAGTTGAAGGGCTCTGAGTCTCTGGGCCATCATAAAAGGGAAGGGACAGCCCAGGGAGAGAAGATAGGGACTCCATGGTGAACCGTGTCAATGTCACGTTTTACTGGGGCAAGGAAGGATTGGGTTTCTCTCTGGCCTTGATATGGACCAAGGCAGTAGAACAAGCCTGAACTCTGAAGCCAGCCTGCCTGCCTGGGATCAGATCCCAGCTCTACCACACTAGCCAGACATCAGACCTCGGTGTATCCTAGTAGAGCCTCTCTCTATGTGGTTTCCTCACCTAGGAAATGTGCTGAAGGGATGCATGGGCTGGGGCGTGCAAATTGCTTAGTGGGACTCTTGACGCCCGGTGGGCCCTGGGTAAGAGCTCCTGTCGTCACACATGCAGACCAGTGCCAGCAGCCACTGGTTCTCAAGCACCGAGGACGTGGCTGGAACAGAGTCCATACCTACATCGTCATCGACCCTCACACAGCCCATCATGCTAAGAAGAGCATGGCTCGGGGAGGTGGGGCCATCCGGGTAAAAAGTGACTGGGCTGGGATCAGACTGTTCATTATCTGGCAGAAGCCAGGCCACCAGCCTTTAGGGTCAGTTTTAAGGGGCAGCTAACAGGGAACTGAAATCCCTTGTCCAAGTTCATCTGTTTTCATTGTCTGTTTCTTGCCTCCCCATCTGAAAAAAAAAAAAAATACAGTGCAAATAGAAACAGCTCCTAGGGTGCTTTGGGAATTAAAACAGTCAATTTTTTAAAAGTTGATTGAAACCTCAGAACTGGTTCCCAGAGTCTCCCTCTCGCCCCACCCATCATGCCTCCCTGGGGCTCCCCGAGAGCCATGTGCACACGGCCAGCTGGGGAAAACTCGGGTGTCCTGCACATACCTCTGCCATCAGCAGGAGTCTGGGTCTGCCACCAGGCACCTTCGTGCTGTCCCCTGCCTGCTCTCTGCCCTGCCCACCCCTACCTGGTGAGCTCTGACACCTTGGGCAGAAGGCCGGGGATGATGAAGCCACTATATCAAATTCTACTTGTCCTTATATGAAGAACCTCCCTTTATTCATGTCCCCAAGACCTTTCATGGAATCAGATATACTTATCTTTATCTCCCCTTCTTTCTCCTTTGCACCCCCTGCCCCGGCCAACTGATCAGTGACCCCTGCCAGTCATGAAGCTAAGCCCCTGCAGCCAAGCCTCAGGAGGCCCGGTATGAGGCAATGTCTGGGAACCCGGACTCCCTGACCTCTTTCCTCTGGCCTTCCCTCGGCCCGGTTGGGGAGTCCAAGGTGGGGACATTTTAATCAGGGGATGGTGGCCTTCAGTGAGCATTACAGCCATGCCCTGCCTCCTTCCTGCTCCAAGCCACCCCTTCTCTTGATTGGAGATCAAACCCCTCCCCTCTTAACAGTTTCCAGAACTGTAACCTGCCTCCAGCAGAAGGCCCTTAGCCTGGATTAATTGTCTATACCAGAGTCAGCACCTCTGAAGGGAGACCAGCAAATGGGAATCATGACACCACAAGCTGTGGGAGTCACCCAATGTGGAACTGGCCCTTTAGGAGATTCTGCTTTCCTGTCACCATGAAGACTCCAGATCCAAGAGGGGAGAGGCCAGAAATTCTAATGCCAGCCCCCACAGCAGAACCCTACAAATGTCAGGCCCCACTACCCCGATGCCAATGCCATACACCTGTGAGGGGCTCAGGTGCACGAGTCATCTGAGTGTCTCCCCAGTCATGGCTGAGGACCACTGGGTCAGACTGTCTTCGAGGAGGTCCTTGAGGAGCTTGTGTTAGGGGTTGATAGCTAAGTCTAACTCTGTTCCGCCCACATGTATTAGAGAACTCTTCTGTTGCACAAATCTGTGCCAAGGCATGAGAAGACGAACAAGATATGACCATTGGCCTCAGGGTGCTGGCAGGCTCCCTGCTGAGAGTAAATAACGGGAATAAGACATTAATCCCTTGGCCCTTTCCAAACCCAAGACCCACAGAGCTATGACACACAACTCTAAGGGGAACCCCTCACACTGTAGACCTTAGGGCTGTCTCCAGAAGGTGCTACTGACATGGGATGAGTCCACTGATGACCCACAGCCATGGCGCCTGGCACTAGTTCAAGAACCGAACTAGCAAATGGAAGTGAACTTGGGGCTCACCTTTGACCATGCATGGACTCCCAGAAGCTGCTCCCTAACACTGTCCAGCCTTATCTCATGTTGCTCATTCCAAAAACATGAGCTGCTTAATTTTTCTAACTTGATTGTGAACTCCCTGGCAGCATTTTTTTTAAAGATTTATTTATTTATTTGCTAGAGAGAGAGAAAATGAGTGAGAGTACAAGCAGGGGGAGCGGCAGGCAGAGGGAAAAGCAGGCTCCCAGCTAAGCAGGGAACCCGATGAGGGACTCGATCCCAGGACCCTGGGATCATGACCTGAGCTGAAGGCAGCCACTTAACTGACTGAGCCACCCAGGCTTCCCGCTAGCTGCATTTTTATACTGAAGATAAATCTATAACATACTGTCCATATCAGGGCACTCCCGACATTAAAAGGGGGAGCTGATAAGAATTAAATCAGAGCGAGCCAAGACTGCCCCAGGAAACAGGAAGTCTGTTCCCCAATTTATATTCCTGCTGTCTCCTCCTCAGGAGCTAGCGCAGAACTTGGCACATCAGAAATACTGAGAACATTAAATATTTTCTTGTTTGATGGATTTACTTCCCCTTATCAGCTGAACCAAGTACAGAAACAACCTTCATTTTTAGTGTGTCCGACTTTATTGCACCTAAACATCCTTCGGTTCCCTGCACTGAGTTAATTTTCGTGGTAGACCAAGCAAAACCAGGTTGCAAGTCCCCCCATCAACCACAGAGCTTAACAAAAGGGCATGCCTCTGACTCACCCCCACCCCTGAAGGGGCATTCAGGCAGCAAAGCCATGGCCCTGCCCTCCGGCTTAGAGCCTTCTAGAACACTGTTAGGGCTTTCCCTGATGTTTGGGTTGAACTGGGGGAGGTGGGAGCGGGATCTTCCCTTCCCCTGTGGAACATAGTAGAATAAAAGGAGAGCACTGGCAGACATATGAATGAAGTGACCATTAGTTGTGGGTTCCATGAACTTTTGGACCCAGCACACGTCCCTGAATCTAGTCAGTCAGCCAAGACAATGAAGTCAGTAAAATCAAGGCTGATGGCCTCTGCTCTTCTCACTACAATTTCCCTAGATGCCAGGTCCCCAAGCTGCTCCTCCCACTCGAGACTTCCTTCCCTGTTTTCCGGTACCTGCCTCCGTATCAAAGGTGCCTACCCTATGTCGCGTGCCCTTTACCACGGACCGTCCCTTTCCAAAACACCAGGAGCCTGCTCTAGTATGATGCCTGCTAATGGGTAAAGCAGGCTGCCCCTCTCAGGTTAGCTGTTTCTTTTTGACAAGGAGCCTTCTTGACCTGAAGGCACGTTCCTAGGAGGAGCATTTCTATTTCAGGCCAAAGGGAAGTTGTGCATCTTGGAGCTCTTAAAATTACATCCTATGTAAGTGGACCCTTCTCGACTTACCCACAAAAACAGGGAGAACAGAGACCAGACCCATCAGGAGCTGAAAAGTGGTGCTCTGGGGTGATGGGTTGTGTTCTTTGGTTTTGTCTGTGACTTGCTCACAGCCCAGTCTCTTGAAAACAGACCCTCTGGCATCCCTGTGGCTCGCATCTGTGTGATTGGTCCCACCACAGAGCCCAGCTGAAATGACAGACACCCCAGCAGAGACAGAGGGCCGGCCCTCATCAGGAACCTGGGCAGTTTCTCTGGGGGTCAGGGGATGGAGGTATATGCCATGTACCCAGGCAGGTATCATGTTCCCTGGAAAGTCTAAGAGGGAAGGGGGAGAGGAAAAGCAATTGAAATGGCCAAGTGTGTCCCCAAGCTGGAGGGCTGGAGGGCAAGTATGAGGACTCTTGTCTTCCTCATTGGTTCTCTTCACAGCTGTTTTTATTTTGCCAGATGTACTGGAATTAAAAGGCTGATTAGAATTAGAGTCTCAGTTTGAGGCTTCAAGCAGGACTCTCTCTAATTAGGGGGATGGCAGCTCATCAGCTGCTCAGCAAGGAACACATGCTTTCCACTTATGGGGACAGCGGTGCCCCTCACCCGCTACCAAGGCTCCCAGGGTCTCCACCTCTCCACCCAAAGGGGATGCTTCCAGGGACCAGGCAACAACTGTTTCCCGGTGCCCCCCAACAGCCCTAACCCCCTGACATTGGAGATCGCCCTGCCGCCCTTCTCAGCCCCTCTGTCAGCCCCACATTCCCACTTTGGTGTCCTTCCCTCACATACGCAGGATCCTCCTAGACATTGCCCCCCAGACGCTGCCCTCTACCTCAGAACTTTAGGGGGAAGGAGCATTTGGTGAGCACCCAAATGTTCCAGGTTCTCCACTAAGTACCTGGCATCACCATCCCTTTTCCTCTCCGTGGCCCAAATGCAATGAGAGAAAGTAACTTTCTGGTCACCCAGATGTTTCTGGGCAGAGCACAAACTGGAAATCATCTCCATAGCTCCAAAGCCCATGCTTATCCTAAGTCCCTTCTTTCCTACTCTGCCCGATGCAATTGCAAGCTGGTGCAGCCACTTTGGAAAACAATGTGGAGATTCCTCAAGAAATTAAAAATAGAGCTACCCTATGACTCTGCCATTGCACTCCTGGGTATTTACCCCAAAGAAGCCGATGCAGTACAAAGAAGGGCCACATGTACCCCAATGTTCATAGCAGCAATGGCCACAATTGCCAAACTGGAAAGAACCAAAATGCCCTTCAACAGATGAGTGGATAAAGAAGATATGGTCCATGTATACAATGGAATATTATGCCTCCATTAGAAAGGACAAATATCCAACTTTTAAATCAACATGGACAGGACTGGAAGAGGTTATGCAGAATGAAATAAGTCAAGCGGAGAGAGCCAATTATCTTATGGTCTCACGTGCTGAGCATGAAGAAAAACATGGAGGGCATTGTGAGAAGGAAGGGAAAGGGGAATGGGGGGAAATCAGAGGGGAGATGAAGCATGAGAGACTGTGGACTCTGAGCAACAAACAGGGTTTTGGAGGGGAGTGGGTGGGGGGTTGGGTGAGCCTGGTGATGAGTATTGAGGAGGGTACGTACTGCATGGAGCACTGGGTGTGGTGCATAAACAATTAATCTTGTAACACTGAAAAAATAAAATAAACATATTTGGGGGGAAAAATAACTTAGCTTTCAGCCTTTCCAAACCTTTTGAATCTCTCTGATAACTAAAAAGCCAATAAACTAATAAGTACTCAATTGTCCATAGTTGCAAATGGTGTTAAATGGTTTAACTGCCCATCCCTTTCTATTTTTGTCCAAGATTGCTGACTTTCAGTTCTGGATACCCAGATGGTGTTTCCCTCCCCAGCTCCACCAACCCCTCCCTTGTCTCTCTTTCTGTTGGTGACAAATCCTCCCCTCTCCCCCCAAACTCCAACCCCAGCACCAGGATGAGTGTGGGATGAGTGAGCTTTGGCCCAGAGGGAGATGCATGGAGACCAAGCGGCCCCTTAGTTGTTGCCGTCATTATTCAAACACTTTCTCTCTGTAAACAGGAGTCTGACCTGTGGGCTACAGGCCCTCATGTCCTCAGAGTTATTGCAAACAGTTTGTGAATCCATATGTGTGTCCGTGTTAGGATAGAGCATAAATGGATATGAATAGAGAACATTACGTACTGTTTCCCACATGTATATAGATTAATAAAGTTCAAATTCATTTTCAAGGACAAGTTCAAAGCACTTCATACTTTCCAAGCATAGCAATTATCATACATCTCCATGAAATGTTTTGAGCTTAAAAGAGGACTTCTCACTGAAAAAGGTTGGGAATCCTGGATTAAAATATTTTATATATATATATATATATATATATATATATATATATATTATATTTTATATATATATTTATAAATATGGGAAAATAAATAATATTTATAAATAAATTTTATAATTTATAAATTTTATAAATAAAATAAATATTATAATATAATATTATATATATTATATATATAATATAATATTATATTATATATAATATTATATTATATATATTATATATATAATAAGTATTATAATATAATAATAATAAAATAAATATAAAATTTATAAATAAAAAATAAAAATATTTATAAATAAATATATATAAAAATAAATATATATAAATATATATATTTATAAATATAAATAAATATATATCTATAAATATTTATATATATTTATAAATATATATAAAATATAAATTTATATTTATATATAAATATCTATAGATTTATAAAATATAAATATTTTATATTTATATTTTATAAATATTAAATAATTAAATAATTAAAATATTTGTGTATTTATGATATATAGATATTTTAATATAAATATTTATATTTATATATAAAATATATAAAATATTATATAGCCCCCTATCCCCATTAGCATCCTGGGACTATAGACATTCAGTTCATTCAACAAGTGTGCACTTGGTGTCCACTGTATCCCAGACACTTTCCTAGGCCGTGGGGTTGTATCCCATGAACGTAACAGACAAAAACCTCTGCCCTCCTGGAGGATACATCCTGGTAGAAGGAAACAAAATAATAGTCTATCATACGTTAGGTAAAAAGTGCCATAAAAATAAAGTACTGCAGGATAAGGGGAACTGGAAGGTTCTGGTGGTAGGAATGTGATTTTAAATATGTTGACCAAACATAATAGAGAACCCAGAAATGGACCCACAACGATATGGTCAACTCGTCTTCAACAAAGCAGGAAAGAATAACCAGAGGAGAAAAGATAGTCTCTTCAACAAATGTTGTTGGCAAAACTGGAAGCAAAATGTAGAAGAACGAAACTGGACCACTTTCTTACACCAGACACAAAAATAAATTCAAAATGGATGAAAGACCTAAATGTGTGACAGGAAACCGTCAAAACACAGTAGAACACAGGTAGAAATGTCTTTGACCTTGGCCATAGCAACTTCTTATTAGACACATTGCCAGAAGCAAGGGAAACAAAAGCAAAAATGAACTACTGGGACTTCATCAAGATAAAAATTTCTGCACAGCAAAGGAAACAATCAACAAAACCAAAAGGAAGCCTATGGAATGGGAGAAGACATTTGCAAACAACATATCAGATAAAGGGTTAGTATCCAAAATCTACAAAGAACTTATGAAATTCAACACCCAAAAAACAAATAATCCAATTAGAGATGGGCAGAAGACATGAATAGACACTTTTCCAAAAAAGACATCCAGATGGCTAACAGACACATGAAAAGATGTTCAATATCACTCATCGTCAGGGAAATACAAATCAAAACCACAATGAGATACCACCTCACACCTGTTGGAATGTCTAAAATTAACAACACAGGAAACAACAGATGTTGGCAAGAATGTACAGAAAGGGGAACCCTCTTACACTGTTGGTGGGAATGCAAGCTGGTGCAGCCACTCTGGAAAACAGTATGGAAGTTCCTCAAAAGTTAAAAATAGAGCTACCCTATGACCCAGCATTTGCACTACTAGGTATTTGTAGTAGTAGCGATAGGATACAAAAATAGAGATTTGAAGGGTACATGCACCCTGATGTTTATAACAGCATTATCAACAATAACCAAACCAATTGAATGGATAAAGAAGATGTGGTGTATACATAGACAATGGAATATTACTCAGTCATCCAAGAGAAAGATATTTTGCCATTTGCAAAGATGTGAATGGAGCTAGAGTGTATTATACTAAGTAAAACAAGTCAG
>CM053608.1:92219989-92252849 GCA_028646535.1 Procyon lotor | reverse complement strand
ACACACCTCTTGTTGGGACTAACGCCCACGTTGTCAGCAACTTACTTTTTATTCCACACAACCTCAGTGTGGCTTCCATGTCAGTGTCAGGCCCATCACCCCCTTCCCCAACTGCTCTGTGCTGCTGGTTTTCAATCCGGGCAGTTTTGCCCCCCAGGGGGCATCCGGCAAAGTCAGCAGACATTTCAGGTTGTCGCAAATGGGCGTGGGTGCTGCGGGCCGATAGTGGGTGGAGGCCAGGGAGGCCGCTAAACATCCTGCATTACGTAAGACAGCCCTCAAATTATTACTCTTCCAGTCCAGAATTGTCTGTCCCCAGTATCAACGGTGCCGAGGTTGAGAAACCGGGCTGTATGGTATTCTGCAGCAAAGCCAGAAGATCCTGAGCACCCCGTCCCCCCAGCCCCCATAGGCCCAATGCACGAACTGCTGTCCGCTCCCACACTGCCTGTCCCCCCAGCCCCCATAGGCCCGATGCACGGACTGCTGTCCGCTCCCACACTGCCCAGCACTCTCTGCTCGCTCCTAGACCGTCCCTTCCTGCGTGGGCTCTCTGCTCCGCTCTCCTCACAAAATGTGCCACGTCCCCAAACCACACATGTGGCTGCTCTCACAAGGCAACTCACTTTTTCTTCCACGGAATTGCCGGCTCTGATAGAGCAGTAACGGGGCTCATGGGGCCCCGCGCTCCATGTATGGGAGGGAGAGTCAGACAATTCTGGCTCCCCTGTTCCTAAGGAAGTCAAACTCTTCAAGGCACTATTTCGTCCCACCACCTCCCAGCCCCGACGACTCGGTAGAACTACCAGGGAGCTCTAAGTCAATACTAAGGTCCGAGCCCCTTCCCAGATACCAGCTGAATCACAGTGCTTTGGGATGGTCCCTCCCCCCCAACATCTGCATTTTTGAAAAGTTTCCTCGGCAATTCTAATGCACAGCCCGGGAAGAGGGCCCCTGGGCTGGCAAATGAGCCCTGCGGACTTATCACCAGCATCTGAGCCGGATTCTTGCAGTCCTTAAGATAACGCCTGGTGATAAATTCATGTCAAAGAAGGGGTCACGTCAAGGTTCTGTTCTCTAATCCAGGGCTTTGCAAACTGTTTTGTGCACATGAATCACCTGGGAGCCTGTGAAGTGCAGCCTTGGATTCCCTGGGTCTGGGGTAGGGGCTAAGACCCTGCATTTCCAGCAAGTTCCCAGTGGACACTGATGCCGTTAATCCAAGGACCACCCTTGGAGTAGTGAGGCTTTATGTGTATTTTCAGCGGCTAGGGGTCTTCAGGCTGCTCCCTCCCCCTCAAGACTCAGGCTCTGAAATCTTTCTTGCTCTTGGCCAATCACCCTTGGCAAAATCACGCCCTTTTGGAAAACTCACCTCACGCACAGTTGAACGGAATCAAAAACTCTGAGGAGAAATGGCAAATGTTTACCGGGAGTTAGAAAATAAAAGCAAGGAATAAAGCAGGAATGTGACAACTTCCAAGGCTTAAAAAAACAAAAGCAAAAACAAACAAGTGAAAAAACCCAACCCAAACCCAGAGCAACTCCACCAGGAACCTCGGGGCCTCTTCTAGATTTAACAGTCTCGACCCAACGTCCATTAGAATGTCAGCTAAGATCCATCAAGAATGCAATTTCCTCCTGCAGACCAGGGACCTCGCTTCTAGCTGTTCTAGCTGCACTCTGTTCTCCATCAGTGGGATTTACGCATATGGAACCGAGTGTGGAATTGGGCCCATTACATTTAACTTCCTATATCTGACATATTTAATACCTACTTTTCAAATAAATGAAATCCCTGTTTAGTGCTGGCGGGGAAAGGTGCAGCTGGGTAAGGGGTTTTTCAGGGGCAGTCTGCCTGTATGAGGTGGTTCTGTAGGATCCAGTAGCTTCTTGAAGGGCGTGCCCAGGGTCTCCCAGAAATTGGGGGGCAAAGTTATAATGAAACAACATTTGTAAGAGATAGGCAAATGTGTCTTTTACAGGTCTCTCTAAAAGAAGAGCTGCTTTATGTCAGAATTACATACATTTCACACTTTGAAATGCATGCCTCAGAATTGGGCTGAGGGAAGCCTCCAGAAGGCACCAGGTCTATGCACCTGCTTCTATTATGTGCCATCCCAAAGAGGTTCATGGGTCCTGAGTTTGAAGTGTGATAGTGGGGTCACACGCTGGCCCGGCTTTGACTGATCTTTCAGTGCTCACGAATGTTCTGAGCTGGCCATCAGTGACTTAGGTCAGGGGACTGGGGAGCGAGCAGCCGAGGCTAGAGGTTGGCACCCACCTACAGTCCGCCCTTACCAATGGGCTGCCTGGCCAGCAGGTGTCGTGGCTGACATACACAGAGGGGATCTGGGCTGGGCCCACGCTGGTGCTCCGGAAACCGGAGCTCCTGGGGAGAAGAGAGAGACAACCCCAACCCCTGCTCCCACTGCAAGGAGCCATTGGCAAGAGTTCATCTGCATGGAGTCTCTTGGCTCGGGGCTGATGGGGAGAGTGGCATGGGTACCAGTCAAAGGGTATCCAAGTGGAGAGAAAAGTAAGATACCAGAGGGGATGTTGCATGTTTCCTAGTCTTGATGGAGAGAAGATGAGAAGACAGATCTGTTCTGGGAGCTTCCAGCATCCGGAGCACTGCTGCTTTTCAACACATGGACAGGATGGTGGGGGCAGGGTCAGCCGTTCTCCCTTTTCATTTACAAAACCTGACCTTCTAGCCAGAGTCACCATCCTGCCGTTGCAGAAGAGAGTATGTTAAGGCAGAGATTGTCTTTCCACCCAGCCTTGGGGTTTGGGGTCCTGGAAGGGGCCAGGTCGGGGTGCGGAGGCGGTGTTGTGCCAGCAGGGGGCACTCTGTTTGCACAGTTCAGTTCTTGGCTTTCTAGTATTCCCTTTTGGCCTCAGACCTCAGCCTGGCACAGAAGAGGTCCCAAGAACAGAACATGGAGAAAATCAATAAAGAGAACCTGGAAAAAAATCCATCCTTGTAGATGGTGCTGCTGTAAATGTCCTCAAGCCTTGGGTCAAGTTCAGGGCTCTGCTCACTTGTCATCTGGGCTGGTTCTCCTACCCTCCCACAGGGTTCCAGTGCGCCAGACCACCTGCATGTCAGTACTGAGGCCGCGTCGGTCCTGTCCTTGTTCCTTGTGCTGCTGGTGCTGCTGGGGCCATCAGAGCAGCTCCTGACAGAAGACAGATGGACGCCGCACTCCTCTCTGCCCCCAGCCCCGCCCCCACCTCAGCCGACACAATAACAAACAGCCCTGTAAAAAGCACTTACATTTATGAACTGTTTATAAATTTACCGACGTTGATTTATGACCCTTGGCTGGACCCGACTTTAGACTCTTTAGGGGTATTTCTTTCTCTCTTCTTTTCTTTTCGGGATTTTTAAAAAAAGTGTTAATGTTATGGTTCACATTCTTAATATAGCCACACGCCAGGAACTACGCGGAAGACAGCTGGGAGCCCAACCAATGACCCATGGGCAGGAACTGAGACTTGATTTATGCCGGGGACTGGGGCTGGTGGAGAAAAGCGCTGCTGATGGGTTTGGGGACGGGCTGTTGCTCCTGACGAGCCCCAAGAGGACAGCTAAGCTGTGAGGGGCAGTTGGGAGAGGCAGGAGGAAGATACAGTGGATCGAGGACTGTGTGGACCTCGTTACTTTCTAGATGCCTGACCTTAGGCAAGTGACTTGATCCCCCTGAGCCCCAGTTTCCTCATCTATGCAATGGGGAGAGTAGTACTGACCTTAAAGGGTTAGTTCAAGAGCACATGAAGCAACATTTGTCACTGTGCCTGGCTGTGCTTCACCTGGGGAGGTGCTTGGTAACGGAGAGAGAGATTATGGAGTGTAAGCAGATCGGTTTGGGGGCATGCTGGGCTCTGGAGAACCTTCCAGATGAAGTTTAGTCAATAGTGACTTGCCTTATTACTTATGAACCAGTTTCGTGGAAAGTTTGGATGGAGGTCTGTCACTGGTCTCTTCAAGGGCGGTGTGATCCGGGTCTCTTCGTCCTCCTCCCAGCCACGCAAAGACTCCAGAGGGGTTGAGAGGAAAGTGAGAACAAAGGAGGTCCCTCCCCACCTCAACTGCTCTGCCCATCCCTACACACACCAGGATAAACAAATACCATTTTCCCTGTGTCATTACACCTTAGTTACTACCTGTATCGTTATCTATGTCTCCCTGGTCTGCTAAGAAAACAAGGCACAGGCAGGTACTGAACACCTTGAGTTGTCAAGATCATGGCAGGACATCTCTCACTGCTAATCTCACATCACCCTCTGGGGTGGGGATTGTTCTCTCTTTTACAGATAAAGAAACGGAGGTTCAGAGAGATGACAGTAACTTGCCCATGATCACACAGCTAGTAATTAGCTAAGACTCCTACTAAACTATCCATTATCCCCAAATCTCCTTTTTCTCTCTCCTATATACATATATATATATGTATATAGGATCCTATATACATATATATATATAAAACAAAACAAAATACCAATTTAGAGTCTGCGAGTGCTCCTTGTGATGTGTGAAAACCAGCCCAGAACACAGCATGTCCCTCAGACCAGGAAATGTCCCAGTTAGCTTGTGCCCGCCCAACTGCTGTGATGGAGACAGACCCCACCTTTCACCACCTAGCCTTTCTGGGCCTGAAAAAGAACAACAACTACAAAAAAAGGCAAAAGAGAAAACCTGTGCTCTTTCCATTAGGCCAGACCCTCTTCCACCGGCAGTGACCCTCTTGGACACCAGGTGGCGCCTGAGTAAGGCCAAATGGGGAGTGTCAGGCTGGGCGGATTCGGAAGAGAACAGCGTGCACAAACTGTCAAATAGAGCCGATAAAGGGGACTGCCAGAGAAAGAGAGGTGTCCCGGCTCCAGCTCTGGTAGGGTAGGCATTCGGGTGAGAGACTACATGAGGACCCCCTGTCTCAACGCCGAGCCACTGCGGCCGAGGTCCTGATGTGGTCCAGGCAGAGTGATGGGCAGAGGCTGTGGCCGCAGGGCCCGCCGGGAAGGCTGGAGGGACAGAGCTTGGTGTGGGTGGGAGGACAAATTCTGTTTATCTGAAAGGTCCTCCTCCCAGTGTCCCCTCAAAAAGGCGCCCCCGGCCCCTCCCCGGCTCTGGTTGGCCCATCCGGGCGGACAACAGCTGATGTCAGTAGTTAGGAGAAGTCCTCCTCAGACCCCAAGCTTCTAATCGCTGTTGAGAGAGGGAAGGAGAAGAACTTTCTGATGCAGCAGTTGATCCTCAGAAGCGAGGTCCTTCTGGGGCGCCTGGGCGGCTCAGTGGGTTAGGGATCTATCTTCAGCTCAGAACATAATCCCAGGGTCCTGGGATGGAGCCCTGCACCCAGCTCCCTGCTCAGCAGGGAGTTTGCTTCTCCCTCTCCCTCTGCCGGCTGCTCCCCCTGCTTGTGTTCTCTCTCTCTCTCTCTTTGTTGAATAAATACATAAAATCTTAAAAAAAATTAAAGAAAAAAGAAAATACAGGCCCTTCTATCCAGGACCTTGTTCCCTCTCCCATTGCCCACGGAGCCTTGATGTTTGATTTCGGTGTGATACAATGTTAGAGTGAAAGTATGGACATTTGGAGTCCAGGGGACACAAACAAGCCAGAAACCTTAGCAACGTGGCCAAGTTGACTAAGGGATGACTTGATGTGTCACTGTCACTCCACAAACCTTCCCAAAGCTACTGGGACTCCCTTAATCCTTCCAGACACCCCAGTTTTCCCATAAATCATTGAAAATAGTCTAGAAAACCCAATATTCAACATGGTATTTCCCAAATGGCTTGTCTAAGCCAGACATGGGACAGAACTCTGTCAGGTTAACTCTTTTGGGGATTGGTTTGGATGATAAGGTCACCCGTGGTGCATCTTATCTCCCTAAGGGCTGGGGGCTGTTGGGAATGGGAGATGGTTCTCTTCTGCCCATGGAGCGCCCACGAGGACAGGCCCCCTGCCACCTAGATTTCCAGCCTGGAGACCCTTGCATCCCTCTCCATTTCCATGCTGTGGATTCCAGAGCCAAAATCTGCTAGTTCCATAGAGACTGAGCTCACTCGGCGATTCATTAATTACATGCCAACGGAAGGAAAGGAAGAAAAAGCTGACAAAAATGTTCATTCAAAGTTAATTGCTGCCCATAGTCTTCCTAACTGAAGTAGCTCGGTTGGTTTGCACTTTCGTACCTGTGTTGTGTTTAAAATGGGATATTGCACAGTGTAAACTAAGCCACATCCCAACCTAACGATCTGGAAAATCTTGGTGTAATAAACAAAGCTGGCTTTGAGTTACTCAGGAGAAATGTGCATTCGCCTATGCCCACTGACACACACACACACACACACACACACACACACACACACGCATGCCCGTGCACACGCACACACACTTGCAGGCATTCACACACGTGCACGCACACACACCCACACCCAAAACACCAGGATCTCAGACCTTCTGTTCGTGTCGTTTCCTCCCTAGTTCAAATTAAACACAGTCTCAGTCTCTTGCTCTCTCTCTTCCTCTCTCTTTCTCTTATTAAATTTATTTTTAACAGCACCTTAAAAAAAATAAACACATCCCTCTGTGCCACTCTTATGCCAGGTGCAGCCAGGGGCAAATTTTTACAGCTGAATTACATGACCTGAAAAATACGGAGTACATAATGAGGACATTGAGAGACACCCATCCATAGCGCCGGGCCAGCGGCTGGTGTAATAACATTCCTGGAGAGAGCAGTAGCGCGAGCAGCAGCAGAGTCAAGGCTGGGGCCCTGACTCAGCATGAGGGATTATATATACCTTGGAACCCTTTCCCGAACCTAAACATTTTTGCTAAGGAAGGGAGAGCAGTGCCAGCGGCCATGGCCCTCGGGCCGGGGCTCACACACTGCCGCGTGTGAGTCTCCCCCAGACCCCGCCCAGGCCCTGGATGCAGCCGAAGGCCCGGGAAGTTCGGACGAGGCAGTGGGGCAGAGCCGCAGAAGGAGCCCCTTCACCGGCACCACTGACTGGCCTTCCCCGAGACCCCGGCTTCTCTGGAGCTCAGATCAGAGCCCCTCAAACTCGGCCACCGCAGAAACCAGGAGGCGTGGCTCATCCTAGATAAATTTTTCTTTTCGAGGTAGAATTCACGTGACGTGAAATGAACCACTAACCATTTTGAAGTGTACGATTCAGAGGCAATGAACACATCCACTATGTTGGGCAGCCACCACCTCTGTCTGGTTCTAAACCATTTTCATCACCCAGAAAGGAGACTTCTTTCCCGTTAAGTGGTCGCTCTCTGCCCCCCACTGGCCCCACCCCATCGCCCCTAGCTCCTGGCGATTTCCAGCCTGCTTTCTGTCTCTTTGGATTTACCCATTCTGGATGTTTCGTACAAACGGAACCATATACGAAGCAGTGTTTTATGTGAGATAGAGATCTGAGAACCTCTCGTTGATACCAATATGCACTTGAACTGGATAGCTTGACAGTTACAGCTGTATAGTTTATAGCTTCCATAAACAGACCACACCCAGCTAACCACAACTATCCAGATCAAGCCCCAGAGCATGGCTGGCTCCTGGAGGCCCCCCATGCCCCCTCCCTGTCCTGCTCCTCGCGGAGAGCTACTCTCCTGACTTCCGGGGCACAGATTCCTTTTACTTGCTTTCCTCCCGTTGTGTGTGGTTGTAGTTTGTCGGTCTTCGTTGCCGTGTACTAGTCCCTCGCGTGACTCTACCGCAATTTATGTGTCCCTTGGACCATCGAGGCACGTTTGAAAAGTTGCCGGATTCCGAGCTATGTATTTTTAATTGACATTCAGGTTCAACAAATGCGTGGCGTGGATTTCTCAGACAATAGCAGATTAAAAGCACCAGAAGAGAAGAGATGGGTCCTATCGGGTGAGGGAGTTGGACTGAACGGTCCCCGAGGTTTTCATGGCTCGGACATCCTGTGACTTGAGGCACGGTGAGGGAAGGCAGAGCGGAAGCTAAGCATCGCTGTGTGTATTCTTCCTGAATAAACTGGGGACCTTTCTGGGTGAAGGGTCATGGAGTCAGAGAAGCTCTGGTTAGTTTTTAAGATTCAGAGTCACCTGTTCTTCGTCCCCCATGTTGGACCCCAAATGAACAGCTGCTTCCTCTGCCCACAAGGACATGCCTCAAGGCCGACCTGACTGTCCCTTCCTCCGTAATCTGTGTTGTGCAAAGGAAGAAGTTCTGTCTGGGGCCTGCCCCAGCTGGTTTTTTAGGAATCCGGGCTCGTCCAGGGCTCACAGTTTCTGGAAACTGGTAAGCTCCAGCTTGCTCCAAAACCTGGCCACTGTGGACAGACGACATACCTTGAGGCTGATGTCCAACTGACCTGGGTCAGACCTAGGAGAAAGACACAGGAAACCTCCAATACACCGCTTTACACTTTGGCTGAGGCAAATTCTCCAATCGCCCCTCTTAAGAAATCAGGAACACATCAGAACGTATTTTCCCTTCCATATGTTGAATCGTACCTTTTCCCATGACACTGTGTATCCCCCTCTCCCCACAGCCGAAGCAGGCTTCACCATCTGTAGATTCGTCCTTTGCTGGCCCCATGCATTTCTGGAATGAAAGTCTGGGGCGGCCACTTTGAAAACAAAAGGTCCAGGTGAAAGAAACGCAGTCATGTGGACGTCCAGCCACCTTACCTCCTGCTTTCGCGCAGCTAAGCTCCGAGCATTTCCCGATGTTTTCACTTCCATCTTGTGTGTTAAACACAACCTGTGTGAGGAAATGGATCAAATGCCTAGGAAACTTCCAGAGAGCCCTTTGGTGGGGAGAAAAGATGCTTTTGAATGTAGATTTCTCCAGCTTCATTTCCTTTCCGATGCCGCGGGAACCCTCGCTGTCTAGGCTCCCTGTGGACGTTCCATCACGGGGGAGCTTGTTTAGGAATGGGGGCACTCTTGGCAAAGAAAACAGTGGAGAGGGAGAAGGGGCTCACTTGGCACCCCTGTGAGCAGGACGAGCGCCCAGAGTAGGGCCCTGATTTCTGGGTGCCCTTGGCTCTTCTTGCTGTTTTGTCTACTCTGCCCCTTCTTCAAGGTTCAACTCAAGGCTCCCCTTGCTGAGGAAACCTGTTCCGACGAGCCGCCTCCCTCCATGTCACCCCCACCTCCCGCTCCCGGAACCCCGCAGTCTGCCATCACCGCCCTGGCTCTTGGGGTTGCACGGTGGTTGGCCCTCCCTCCCTACCAAACCACAAGCCCCTTAAGCCGTGGGAAGAGAGGACTGCGTGTCCCACGCCTTCTGCCTCTACCCCAGCTCCCACCAGCCCTCAGCAAGCGGCAGGGTCTCCATAACATTTGGTTGCTAATAACAACGGCATCAAGTGCTTGCGTACCTGGCATTTTTCTCTGTTGACGTATTCTCAATCAGGGAGATTTTTGTAAATCTCAGAACTCTGGGAAATGGAAGGCGAGAGGTGATAGGTAGGTTTGAGGCAAGCACTCGCTCCCTCTGATGGACTGTGGGTGCCCGAGATCCCCCGTGGAGTGTACCACGCGTGACTGGGCTCGGAGGGGCAGGGTGCTCGGATCAATGAGCGATGTCTCTCGTGGGCAGAGAGCGGCAAGGAGTAGCAAGTGGGCCACAGATTGGCCACGCTTGATCTCCTCCAACTGCTTCGTCTTACAGTGGAGGAGACTGAGGTGTGGAGAGGGGAAGTGACTTTATCCAAGGAAAATCAATTTCCTAAAAGGACTCCGCGCTCGGGGCGATGAGCTAACACGTTGGCACGGTTCGCATGCGGCTGTCTTGAACACGGTCTCCGTAAGACCATCTTCCGCTTCCTTTGAGGTGGTGGAGTTTGACACAGGAAGACATATTAGGGAAAGGCATGAGTCAGATCTTCTGAAGCCGCTAAAGAGCGTATTAAGCCATCGACAGCTTTTTCTGATTTTTGGTTTCTTACAGTAGTGGAACTGATTTTTTTCCTTTTAATGTAAACAGACTTTCCCCTCTGGAGCCAGCCAAGTCCCCCCCTGGTGCATCTGTTCGAGGATGGTGGCTTTTATGACTTCACGACTGAGAGAGTTGAAAAAGCAACTGGATGTCATAAGAATTTGTGCTGCTTTTCCTGAGATCAGTCCCCAAGGTTTCAGCGGGGACTTTGCTCTCTTCATTCCTTGAAATTGGCCATGCCCTGTCGCGTTGCTTAGAGTCGACTTCATTCTGAATTAGTTTCCTGTCAGTTATTGAACGTCTCTTGCCCCCGTAGACAGTGAACTTCTTAAGGGCAGGGACCGTGACTTAATATCACCATGCACCCCGCTCCCCTCCAGCCTAGCAGACTACCTTGAACTCTGCCTACTCGCTAGTTCATTCATTCCTGAATGCCCACCCATGAAAACCATTTGTCTTCCTGGAACTCATTATGGAAGGCACTGCTTGGGCAAGCTGGGTCATGTAGTCTTGACTATTAAAACTCTCAGGGAGCAAAGACTCATCCCAATGTGACTTTTCTTTGCACAGCTTGATGCCATCTAGAGTGGTGGACACACTGACACAGGGTTCCAGAAGGGTCTGAAGAAAGGGCAGGCTTGGGAGAGCTGGGGAGAAGATGACAGCAGTCTCTCCAGGAAAAAAAAATATTTCCAGCTTCAGAATCGTATCCACTATTTCCCTTCCTTTATTCTTTTTCTTTCCTTTTACATGTTTTTTTATGTGAAAATTTTCAAACAAAAGCAGAAGGGTGTAATGGACTCCATGACCTTTTACCTTTAACTCAGGCTCAGTCTTATTGCAACTTTGTTTCCTCCCTGTCCCTGATGATGGATTATTTTGAAGCAAAGCCCAGAATTGTATCATTTCATTCATATGTTGCAACATATACAGCCCAAAGATAAGGAATTTTTCAAAAGATGCTCATAATGCCATCACACGTCTAAAAATGAACAACTTCTTAATAACACTTGATATTACAGCTCTGGGAGTGTCTCATCCATGTTCCTTTTTTTTTGTTTTTAAAAGGTTACAAATTGGGGCGCCTGGGTGGCTCAGTGGGTTAAAGCCTCTGCCTTCGGCTCAGGTCATGATCTCAGGGTCCTGGGATCCAGCCCCGCATCAGGCTCTCTGCTCAGCAGGGAGCCTGCTTCCCCCCTCTCTGCCTGCCTCTCTACCTACCTATGATCTCTCTCTTTCTGTCAAATAAATAAAATCTTTAAAAAAAAAAATAAAAGGTTACAAATTTACTTGTCTGATTCAGTATCCAAATAAACTCCATGCATTGTGCCCGGTCAGTATACTTCCCAAGCGTCTTTTAATTCCTAGGGGTAGTTCTCATCTAGGGGCAGTTGTGCTCCCCAGGGGCACTCGGCAAGCTCTGGAGACATTTTTGGGATTGTTGCACATGGGGGCGGGTGCTGCTGGCGTCGAGGGGGCGGCGGCCAGGAATACTGCTGAACATTCCACAGTGCCCAGGGCTGTCCCCACGACAAAGACTAATCCAGCCCTAATATCAAGAAGATTGACACTGAGAAACCGAGACCTGAAGGTGCCACCTCTCTGTTTTTCTTGCAGGCTCTGTGTTGAGAAAACCAGAGTGACGACCCCAGAGACCCTCATCTCTGGATCGTGCTCTTTGTAGCTTTATGGTGCGTTCAATAAGGCCCTCTGCATGCTGGACTTCCTGCAGCGTGAAGGTTCCATCTGCCCACGTTTCCCCAAGGTCTCTCCTGTGCCCGGCCACCCCACGTGCACAGGCATTTTCCTCAGTGGGCACGCCCTCTGCCTTTAGTTGGGTCCTCGTGTCGCCGGCCAGCCTCGTAGACAGTGTGTGCCTGCGAGAAGTGCAGCGGGAGCCCTACTGTCGCAGAAGAGGCGTTTCTGGAAGGCACAGGCTCTCCTGGTGGCCCCATTTGGCCTCCCTGGGCACCCTTCTCCCAAAAGGGGTAGTCATCCTCCAGCTCAGGCAAAATAGCTATCCTTCTGTGGTTTTGAAGTTGACGCTAAGAAACTTGACATTTACACAGATGCGGGCTTTCAAGGCAGGTTCCAGGAATTAAAGTTATTCTTAATCAAATTAGCCCTTGAAAGGATCCGGAAGCTCTGGTTTTGAGCAGCTGGCATGTGGTCCGTCCACATTGCCGAAGCTGCACGAGGTATTTCACACCCACCCCACGCGTTGTCCCCTGTCACTTGTCCGAAAGCCAGATTCCTGCCTCCCCAACGGCTCAGGATGAAGCTACAGGCAAAGGTAGGGAACAGGACTCCTGCGTGGTGAGAGAAACAGCTCAGGGCTCTGCAATTTAATTTGTAGGACAGGCGAGCCCTTGCCCAATAATTGTGCATAAAGCGAAACACACAGTCAACAGCGAGAGGTGAGAATGACTAGCAGAAGAACAAACAGAAGGGCTATTAAAAAACCCCTAATGGTCTGGGCCTATTTAGGATGGAGAGAAATAGCTCTACTCATGCAGCCCTAGGGTATTAATTACTGCCGTCCTCAGTCTGGAGGACAGGAAGGCATCGTTTCAAGAAAGGAGGGAAGATGGAGGCTCTGTGATGAGGGGCTGCTCTGGGTGCCGGGGAGCGAGTGGGAAAAGGTGCCCGGAGCTCCGGAGGTTCACGGGGGCACACAGACGGGGTATGGTGGAGGGTGAGGTAGATTCCATGAACGAGGGAACCGTGGGCAGGTCAGGGGAGATGCTTTGCGCGTTCACAACCGTTCTCAGAGCAAGCCGGGGACAGACATAGTGTGATGTGCATTTTGGAAAGGTTATTCTGGCCAAAAGCGTCAGGGAGAGCAAAAGAGAGGGGCAAAACCAGCTTTCCTTAGTGGTTGGCAGTAACCCAGGCAAGCAAGGGAGCGCGAGCCTGAAGGCAGCGGAGACAGAAGGGGGGGACAGGATTATCTCATCTAATCCTCCCGGCACCCCCAGAGGTCAGAGTCATCTCTCTTAGCAAGGAAGCCGACTCCTGGCACTGTCAAGGTCATAGTAAGTAACGCCGTCTGGATCTGAACCCGGCTCTGACTTCCAGCTAAGAGCCTGTTCCAGACCATCAGAGTCATCCTTCGGTTTCTGTCTTCAAGTTAAACGACGTTCAACACAATATGCGGGAAATAGGGCGGGAAAGCCCAGTAGTATGTCTTGGAAGGATTACCACAAAACAATGAAAACATCAAAGAGGGAGATGTCTGGGGAGAACCTAGTAACTCAAGAAGCGGGTGGTTCCTATGCTAAGTGGGGGCTGGAAAAAGCCCAGCGTGAGCCGCTGGGATCATGGGCTCCCAGAGAGGGCCCCTGGCTTCCCGGGGGACACCAAGGCAGTGGGGCGGCCCCTCACGAGGCCCATGGCTGACTTAGAGACATATGGAAAGGTGAAGAGGCTTTGAGTGAGGACAGTGTGGGTGGCCTTTGTGGAGAGCACAGACCCAAGACCCGCTCCCTTGGGCACCTACTCACATCAGACCCCCCCTATGGTCTCCAGGGGAAGAGAAGAGTGGAATTTTCAGCCCCTCTCTCTCTCTCTCCACCCCCCCCCCCACTTTGCTTGCTTGCGCTCACACACACACTCTTTTAAAATGTAAAGAGCAAGGGGAAAAATGTCTTTGCACCATCTGGCTTGTTCTTTAAATAGCTCATTCCAAGAAAGAAATATGTTCTCCTTGCCTTAATTTATGTTTCTACCTTTTTCTTCCACTAAGCCTGCAGAAGGAAATAGGGGGTGGGGGTGTGCCGGAGAGCCAGGGGGGGATGCAGTTCGGATGCCTTGTAAGGATTCGGCCATGGCTCCGGTATGCTGCTGCCTACACAGCAGTATTTAACCCAATTACAGGATAATAAGGGCTCAGACAAATTATCTGCAAATAGATATGTCTATATGTAAACCCTCGTATTTGGAACATGCGTCTGGAGCCAAAGAAAAGTTAAGCACTTCGCCAGAGAGGGACTGAGCTCACAGCTTTTATTTCCCCCTAGCCCTGTGTGTGGAGATTCTTGAGTTAAATAAATAAGAAATCTCAGGTACAGACTAGATGGTCCTGCTTTGAAGCTGTCCAGATGGAGGGTGCGGTGCTGGGACTATGCCCATCTAGGGTCTGTGCCTGCCCAGTGACCCAGGGGACACTGAGGGGGCTCTGCTTGGTTGGCCCCGGGTGGCCCTCACGCCGTCTGCCATCCCCTGGGGCATGTGTGGCCACCCTGCTCCTGCTCCCTCCCAAAGCAGCAAGGACCGAGCTCTCTGGAGGAACGCTCATGGGTCGGCCCAAATGCAACAGCTTCAAGCCTCATAAGCAAAGGAGGCTGGGCAGGGAGCACAAGGGGGCATGAGAGGAAACTACCGAAGAACTGAAGCTTGCATTTTGTGGTTCTAAACCACCCACCAACGCTGACGGGGCTGGTTCACTTTATAGCAGCGGGGGAAACTGAGGCCCAGGGAGAAGGGGCTTGCTAAGGCCACCCTGCTGGCTTGTGGAGGAAGCTGAGACAGAACCCAGGTGCCCCGGCCCCTGGTGCAAGGCCCTCCGAAGGGCCAGCGCCGTCCTCATAACCGGGCTGGCGAAGGAAACGATTCTCGGCCACAGGACTCTTCTCTGAGAATACAGTTTTAGAAGAGAAACTGGAATTCATTTTCTTTTTTCCCCTAAAAGAGCTGACACCTCTGGGGGGAGGGGCGCGGAAACATTTTAAAAATATGAGGTCTATAACGTGTGCCGTGAAAGTAGAGATCGTGTGATTCAGAATTCCTTTGTTGCCAGCGTGGGGGTGCACGTGGGGGCGTGTGCTGGTGTGTGTGTGTGTGTGTGTGTGTGTGATGGGGAGCGTGATGGGGACCAGCTCTGGGGAGGAGGGTCCCTCTCTGGAGCAGCACAACGACGTGCTAACCCTTCTGTTGGTTGACAGTCACACTGGGAGCGCGTTTCTCCATCTGTCCCACCGTGGCTTGCCATCCACGCTCACCTCTCTCCGCCGAGACGCCTGTCGCATCGGACGGCTGCTTTCTTTACACAGGGTGTTTGCTGTTCTATTCGGGGCAATGGACACCAGCCCGAGTCTAGGCCTCGGAAAATAACTTCGGTTCCTGGGAAGAGGGAGGCGGTCCAAATACAATAGCTCTCCCAGCGGCTGGGGGAGCGGGGTCTCCCCGGGGAGCCTGGGTGAAGATACCTTTAAAGACAGCCCACCTCATTTCCAGGAATGTCTTACATCACATTGAACATCTGCCAGGCTCTGAGGACCATCGAGGCGGGGCCCAGGGGAGCCTGTCGGAGGTGAGGGAGGGGGCAAGGAGGGAGAGGGTTGGGGACCAAGGCCCAGAGCCCCAACTGCAAAGTTCCCTTTTGCAAGATGCCCGTGGTCTGCCTAGGCCTGCTCCTGCCTGCTCCTCTCACCTGTTTTGAGCACCAGGCCTTTCAATTCGTTTCTGTCGCCATGGAGCAGGGGGCAGGGCAGGGATGGTGGAAAGACCGGGGTGTTGTTTTTGTAGACAGGAGGCCTGGTTTTTGTCGGGCGTGAGGAGATACCCAGGTGTTTTTCAACAGCCCGGAGCGCAGGGCCTGGCCCTGCTGGAGTGGATTTCAATTCTCCTGTGCCAAGCTACACTTTCAAGAGGTGTCAGATATCGAAAACCTCTTCCCCGAGCCAAAGCAAGCATTTGGGGGGTGGGGGTGGGGAGGAGAGGTCCAGAAGGGGCGAGGGACGGTCGGAGAAGATGCTGCTTAAAAAAAAAAAAAAAAAAAAAAGCAGAAGCAATAAAAAAAGTTCTTTCACATGGTGTTCCAAGTTGGCTGTTTCTTTTTCAAACAATCGGTTAAAAACCCTGTATCGAGCCAGGTAAATGTGCCCTGCATTGCAAAGGAGCCTGGGCGGAGACCATTCTTGGCACGGGTGGGATTTGGGGGAACAGAACTTGTGATGGGGCGAGGGAAGGGGTTGTGTCCAGTGACCCAAAGCGACCTGTCTCTTAAGGGACACCCAGGGGGAGAGCAGAAATGACAAGAAAAGACGTGAGGGGAGTATTGTGAGGAAGGGGAGGGAGAGGAAGACAAAGGAGGAGGGGGAAGGCTCTCGTGGGGCAGGGCTCCTCGTTTGTTCGGGGTTCAGGGCCCCCCCGGGATTCTCTCTCATGGGCCTCCTGTCTTAGCCCCGAGTACCGAGAGCTATGCTGACCTGTGCCCCTTCCATAGGGTTCAGAATTCTCCTCTCTAATGACTCATGAAAGCATAAAATTAAGACATTCTGGGAAGCCAGAGGAATCTGGTTGAAAATGTGTGTTTGGGGAATGGAAGGCATTAGAAGAATGTTCATGTCTGGACGATTCTGCTGTTTTCGTCCCCTGTTTTCTCTTCAAATTAATGAATGAGTCACGGTCGTCTTTAGGCCTGTAAAGTGCTCCAGAAGGGGCGGCAGGGAGGGCCGGGGAATCTGACGATCTCATTTTCTCTGGCTTTTTGGACTGTTCAGACTTGTTGCTGTTTTTCTCTTCCTCTTTCTGTCTCCAGAGAAAGGCTCTTTTGCATCAATAAGGACCGCAACTTGAGTCCCTTTCTCCATCCTCCCTCCTCCCACCTGAAAGCGGAGACCGCCCACCTTGAATAAAATCCAGTCAAATTAGGGGGATGTGCAGGCGGGTTTCTCCCCCTGGACCTTCTCGCGCAGTGCTGGATCTGGGAGGCCGGCCGGACCCCACGGCTGCCTGGAGCAGGTCGAGTCGGGGCTCTGCCTTCTCGCCTCAGAGGCAGACCCCAGTGTCTGCCTTGGGTCAGCTCCCAGCCCATGGGCACACCCTCGGGGTGAGGAGAACTAACCCAACCATCAGAGGGTTAAAGAATAATCCTTTTGCTTCCAGAATGCGCAGAAGACCCCCATTTTGCTTCTGGTGCCTTCCCTCCAGTACTCAATGCACCCCCGGCAATCTGGACTCATTGTCTAGTCCCCTCTCCAAGCCTGACCCCCAACTCGCGGGCATCACCTCGCCACCAGGAATTCCAGAAGTGGCCCACATTCCACAATATTTCTTGAGGGACCCTTTCTTTCCTCTACCCCGACAAAAGCACCTCTTTCCTTAATGCTGTTATGAGGAATTACTCTGGTAGCAGAAGGAGGGGAAGGAGGAGGGTCTGACGTTTGAACAGCTCCACAGAGGACATTCCAATGGAGCTTTCCCAAAGCCGTGGGCGGTCACTGCTGCCTGATGGAGAAGTGACAGCCTGCACCTGCCACCCTGTCTGGTGCTCCTGACCTCGCTTATGGACTTGGATGGCTTCTCAGCTTCCTGGGGGAGAGAGGAGACGGGGGACCCCAGACTGAGCACCTACCGTGTGCCCCGAGTGGTACATCTCTACCCCACAGACCCTGTGACTGCCCCACGGAGGCCGCTGAGATGGGGGGAGGTTCATAACCGGCCCAAGGCCCCAGGCCCGGTCCGCACCTGGACGCGTCAGCCTACGGCGCAGGAGCTGCTTGTCTCCTGGGGCTCCAGAAGCATCTTCCCAAGCCCGGGCCCATTTTTCTCCTGCCAGACGACAGAACTGGCAGCATCCACAGCCCACTGTCCTCAGATCCCCGGCTTGGCATCGGGAGAACCTCTTAGCCGAAGGCCGGGCAGCCTCCCGTGCCCAGACCTGTTGGGGAGGGATGTCGGGGGCCGGGGTGGGGGGGGAGGATTGGGGCCCCAAACCCTCACCCCTTCCTCCCTCTCTCCCTATGCTAGCTGATGTCCGAGATGTTTGAAGTTGTCGTGCCAAAATTAGGCGAGGAACACGCGTGCCTTATTACCAAGCCACATGGCAACAACTATATAAATGATTAAATATGTATCAGATTCACTTCACTCTAAGTTTGATTTAATTACGACGCTAAAATTCTACATCCATATGTTCTGTTTTTATAGGTTTTTGCTTGTTGAGTATGGTCATTTGCTCAAAATAAATTGAGGGAACACTGTTTACATATGCCAGTTTCAGAGCCAGGAGAGAAAAGCTGATGTTTATGCAAGATGTGATTATAAAATAATGACTGTGTTTTTTCAGCAAACAGACTAGGACTCCAAAGACATTCCACTGGAAAGCTCCGTCCTATTCCAGGGAAGCTGCCGTTGCTCAAGTACCTCGTGGCATCTCTTTGGAATTGCCTTCAGAGTCCATTTGTGTGGGCCACATGGAAAAAAAATAAACCACTCCACCCCACCTCGTTATTGACCGAAAAATCCTATTACCCAGTTTGATTACTCACCTAATTCCCTGGGATTGGCCTCAAATGGCTTTCAAATGCTTCTAAATATCAGATCAACCCTCAAATGATGAGAACTAGCAACCTTTGAAGAACATTTCCAAGAATGCTGAGCAGGCTCTGGGAGCAATTCCAAAAGAACTGAGATCCAGGCGGGCTTGGCGGGTGAGGTGTGTTGAGCGGAGCCTTGAAGGACAGGAAAGCTCTGAGCGATGATATCAAACAACCTACACTCTGCCCAGGGCTTTGCCCACCTCGTCTGTCTTTGGAGTCTCCCAACAGAGCAGGCACAATGGAATCTGAAGCTCAGGAGAAAATCATGGTGTCCTTGTCACAGAGCTTGCAAATAGATGACAGGGTCAGGACTTGGAAGTCAAGGCATTGTGCCCCTGTGTGCACAGTGCCCACTGTCTTCCTCCTGTGTCCCACGGTATTTTGGTTGGAAGAAGGCAGTCGCTGGGCTGCCTGGAGGAGAGGATTCCTATACAGGAAAGGTGAAGGGCCAGGCTGAGCCGGCTTCCGGGACGCCTTTGGAGCAGATGAAGGAATATGGCGGAGATGATGCTGGGGCTTCTGGCCGGCTCTGCTGACTGGCTCGCTAAACACATGCCCCAACCCTCCTTCCTGGAGGGCTGGCCCCCGGCAGCCGGAGTTCTGACGATGGCCTGTGGTGGTCCCACGTGATGTGTGGAATGTGAGTGAACAATGAGAGGTGATGGCCAGGTTTGGGGGGACATCACATCCCTTGTGTGATTTGAGGCATTTGTTGACTCTGCCACCATCCCGACTGGTCCCCAAGATCACAACTGTGGCGTTGCTGCTGGAATTATCTTGCAGCTTGCATGGGAGTTTCTTCAAGAAAAGTTTCTTCAAGCTGCATTGTTCCTGGTTCCAAGAAATTTTATAAACTCCCCAGTGGTCTCTAGTAAATCCCTTTTCACGTAAATTAGCTAAAGTGGATTCTGTCATCGGCAACTAAGACCAATTGCACACTCTGGTCAACTCTCCTCCCTTCGTTGCACAGACACCTTCTTCGAACAATGTGCTCAGCGTCAGAACGTGTCAGAATTTGTGCTGCGATGTGCATTTTTCTTCTGTCCTATGACGACTGCCTTGGGACAGATTTACACCTACTTAGAGAGAGGTGAAGAAACAACTCAGGCCACACAGCTAGATTCGGACAACATTTTTAACTTTCTCACCACTCCCTGACCGAACTCTTTCAGGACATTTCTGAGAAGGGACAAAAAAGCATGTGTGTCCTTCAGAGAGAGGAGGCTCGGCATGCCGGTCTGGGGGTATTTTGAAGGGCCCCGGCTCCCCAGCTTTTAGATTAGATGCCAACGCACTGATGGAGGCCCTGGAGACAGGCTGATTCAGTTCATTCTCCTGGGGAAATCCTCAGAGCGCCCTGTCCTTGGCTGGGCCTTGCTTTGCAGCAGTGATGGTTTCTGTTACATGGGGACCAGAGTCCTGCCAACTGACCCCTGGTTTGGAACTTTTTTTTGTCACAGGAAAAAGCCGTTGCAATGGCACCGCTCCCTCACTGTTGGGAATTCCAGATTTTCATAGACGGAGTCTGGGAGGGGTGGGGCCATTCCCCTCCCCTGGAGCCTCCTCACCCAAGCTCTTCCCAGCACTCTTTGGACAAAAAGCTGAGGCAAGAGGAGTGGGAGCATTCCAGTCTCCACATTTCCCCTCTCCTTGAAGCAGGTGAATTCTTCGGGGTAGTTCTCTGGAACCAGGATCTAGAAAACCCAGGGCGCGCTTCCTCTAATTAAGTGACAAGGAAGTGAAAACATGGAAGGCAAAGATTTACGTCAACAGGAGCAGTGTTCTCACCCTGGGACCCCCGCCCCAGAGCAGGCAAGGGGTTGGCCAGCAGCCAGAGGGGTGCTTTGGGCAGCCAGCTGGCCTGGGACAGCTCTTGGGAGGATGCCTCCCTCATTCCTCAGCTTCCTCATTTCCTTACCTGCTTTGGTTCCTCAGCCCCTTCTCTCCCTTGCCCCCTCACCTCCCTAATCCTGCACCCTCTCATCCTAGTCCTTATTGCTTTACCCTTCTTTTGTCATCCTCTTTTCCCTCTCCACATCCCTACTCCCCTCACTCTTTGGACCATTCACCTGTTCACACCCTTCACCCCTCCCTCTTCACCTGCTCACAGCCTGCTCCCTCTGCTACTCTGCACCTTGGGCCCCCCTTACAGGTACAACTCGACCCCAGCTACAATCTTCTATTAGAAGCAGCTGGGTTTGGAGAAAACAAACCCAGGCCAACTTCTTGGGAGGTTCTGGGCGTGATAGTTTCTGGGGCACTAAAGAAGTACTACATTAGGAAGTGGAATTGAAATTCTAGGACTGCTTCAACCTTCAGGAGTGGTTTGATCAGGGCTATGTCTTCATTTCTTTGTGACGCTCTCAACTCTGCCGTTTGGGGTTGGTGGCTTGGCTTCATTGCAGCCTGAAGTCCCAGAGAGTAACCTGTTGCAAAACAGCAGCAACACTTTCACGGCTCACGTCCACACACCACCGCTGAGAGAGCAAGAGAGAGGAAGCTCTCTCGCCTCACTCCCACCGCCCCCCCCCCCTCTTGTTCTGCAGGGGCTCTCTGGTTCACTCTGATTGGGCTAGCCTGAGCCAATCGCCACGGCCAAGAGAAGGTTGCTCACCTTCTCTTGTGGCTGAGCAAGAGATTGGCTGGCTGGGTTTATTCCCGTCCCGGAACAAATCCCTGTACGAGGAGGATGAGACTGTGCTGATTGGTGTGTGGCTCTGGGGGAGGGATTAATTTCCCTAAGCCAGCGCTGGTGCCCCACTGTGGGACTGGACCGGAAGGGAGGCTGGACGGCTGTCTCGTTGTCCGCCTCCCCAGGGAGCTGGTCTCTGGTCTTGGATATAGTCTGAGCCGTGGGACGTCTTAGTAAGAGGAGGGACTTCAGGTCGTGACAGACCCAATTTGGACCCGTGGTCTGCCACTCTCAGGTTACGGAAGCTTTAACAAATTACTTAACCTCAATGAGCCTCAGTTTTCTCAGCTGTAAAATGAGCATAAGTCTACCTGCCTTCCAGAGGAGTAATATATGCAGAAGAGTTTGCCCGATGCTTGGACACCGCAGGCAACTGATTGGTGGTAGCAAGAACTGTGATGTGAGGAGACTTAACCCCCCAGGGCAGAAGCAGGCTGTCTGTCCACCAGTGCCCCCTCCTGGGAGGAAGAAGCCCTTTGCACTGCATCTGAGCCAGTGACCGGCTGAGCCTCTTCCCGGACTCTCTGGCAGCAGGTGAGTCAGGGGCCATGAAGATGCTGCACATCGCCTCATCCACTACCCCAGGGCATCCTGGGAGAGATTGTTCCAGATGACATACTCAGGACTGGCAGGCACCAGGCTTTGAAAACCTTCTTGTTTGCTTCCAGGGTACCAAGCAAGATTCTGGGGAGAATATCTTGACCCTGAACATCAGTGTGGAGCTTCAGGGGGCGAGATGGGCTTTGGAGTCAGACAGCTCTGGTTCGGAGTACTCCCACTTAGCTGTGTGGTTTGTCTCTCTGAGGAATGATTTCTTCATTTGTAATGAGAAAATGATAATGGGACTAACTTCAAGAGTTTGTTGTGAGGATTGAGTATAATAAAGCATGTACTCAATCCAAGACTATGTCAAGGAATAGAAGCTTATCAATAAATGTTATTGCTATTATGATCAAATGCCAACAAAATATTTGTATTTGAAGAATCTCTTTTTATTACATTTCTAATATTCGAGGATCTTTTGATTGCCCCAGGGATTCACTAAGATTAGGATGCTCATGTTATCCTCTCAGTTAAAGTTGCATCAACCTAATTCAGCCAGTATTTACTGAACATTTCCCAAGTGCCGGGAGCTGCAAATGGGCTGTGGTGTGTGATTGTATAGGTTGTGCACTGCACAACTCCAGGTGTCCAGTAACATCCTGACTTAGAAAAATGACCCCCATGCCCTGGATTTCTACAGTGCACCTCCTGCACGACCACACAAAGTGCTCTACCAGCTCTCTATTCAAACCATCCCACTGTTCCATAATGGAAAACTTGGATTTGTGTAATGTAGAATGTGGTATGGTGAGATTTTTTAATCAAAGGAGAGGCTGCGGCAAGGGCTAAACCATGCAGGACCTTCTTGGCTGGGCTGAAAATTTGGATTTTTATTCTTGAAGCAATGAGAAGCCATTGGAGGACTTTCAGAGGGGACCAACACGGTCAGGTTTGCATTTTTAAAATATATCCTCTGCCTTCTCTGTAGCGAATAGATTACAGGGGGAAGTGTGGAAGCAGAGTGTCCTCCATGTGGCTTTTATGGGAAAGGAATGGTCATGGCTTGGACTAGGGAGGTGGGAAAAACCAAAGGAGGAACAAATTCAAGAGTTAACAAGTGCTGGGGGAGGGGGGAGAGGAAGGACTGAATGGCCACTGGTGAGTTTTCAGAGGGGAGGAAGCTCATGTTTGCTCAGACTTCGTAACAAAATCTACGAAGGCCTTTGTGGTGATTCTTCTATTTCCCTGCATTTGGACTTTTAGAGTTTCCACAGCAACCCCAAGAGTTGAGCTCTAAAGGGCAAGCAGACAAGTCAAGATGGAGAAAGAGGTTCGGGTGCAGAACCCCAGCTCGATGGTCCTGCTCAGAAAGATGCTATGATCTCAGGGAGATGAAAGCCATGCTTTTGTCCTGAGCTGGGCTGGGAACCTCAAAGCAGAGCAGTGAGCCGCACCCGCAGGGGACAGCAAAGCCACCATCTGAATTCCCCAAAGGAAGGAGCCTTTATGGAAACCAGCCAGAGACACTGGGAAGATGAGTCAGTCTCAGGCACCAGAAGTCTGGACGGATTGAACCAGCCTCAGAAGCGTACCTGTTGGAACACCTATTATTAGACTTCTCAACTGCCTTAATCCAACCCACAGAGGCGCGCCCTACCTGTATGCGAATCTTCTTTCCACCCTTCCCATTGGAGCCATTAGTCACTCGTGTCTCCTGGCTCTCAACTGTAGGCTTGCTGTGTGGAAATTACCAGGGCGGACTTTGCACCTCCCCGGGCAAAGGTCCCACACAAACACAATTGTTCTGCCTCTCTACCACGAGGTTTGATGGTGACCACTGCCCTGGACCCAGGCAGATGGGCCCCTTTCTCCCGGAGGACCACTGGGCCTCAGAGCCCCTGTCTTTCCAAAGCTTGATTATGAAGGCCCAGACCCAAGCCTAAGAGTTGGGCTCAGGGGTGGGGGACCGGCAGGGGGCTAGATAACCCAAAGGATGATATTTCTAAAAGGGCCTACCCTCTGACACCTCTGGAAAAACAAACCAAAAACAGTTCCAACTGGTCAAAGCCACGTTTGACCAAGTTTGAGCTCTCGAAAAGGATGACAGTAAGATGGAGGCTTTCCATTGAAAGGTTCCAAAGGACTTGTCTTTGATTGTGTGCAGCTTCCCGGTGCGTTCATCCAGAAAGTATGAGCTGGGCGCCAAGTATATGCCAGGTGATGTATTAGACAGGGGTGCGGTATATGGGGGGGTGAATCTAAGACAGCAGGATCGCCACCCCCAGGGGTCTAGTACACTGGAACCAAGCAGGCCCTCTCTGCCCAACGACTGAGAACGTGTGCCCGCTGTCTGGCTATGTCACTGACGACGTTCCCATCCACGAGAAAAGGTGTATTTTTATGTTTTAAATAACCAGGACAGCCCCTGAGTATAATGGCAGCCCCCACCAGGAACATGGTATATTCTCATGATACCAGGCAAACAAGAGAACAAGCATGATCTCAAGCCCCTGTGGCCAGGATTCTAGAAGGATTCTTAAGGTGGGGCTTTGCCAATACCTGGAGAAGCAAGTTATAATAAAAATAGATCAACAGACAAAGGGATAAAGAAGACTTACTCCATATATGGTTTCACTTACGTGTGGAGCATAAGGAATAACATGGAGGACATTAGGGGAAGGAAAGGAAAAGTCAACTGGTGGAAACTGGAGGGGGAGATGAAGCATGAGAGACTGTGGACTCTGAGAAACAAACTGAAGGTTTTGGAGGGGAGGAGGGCGGGGGATGGGCGAGCCTGGTGGTGGGTAGTGAGGAGGGCACGTGTTGCATGGAGCACTGGGTGTGGTGCATAAACAATGAATCTTGGAACCCTGCATCAAAAACTAATGATGTATTTTATGGTGACTAACATAATGCAATTAAAAAAAAAAAAGAGGCTAAAAAAAAAAACCCAATAGCCAGCAGCTGAGCTTTACTGGTTCCTTCAGTCCTCATGACTATCTCACGAAATGGGCGCCATGATGAGTTCTACTCTACAGATGACGGTGTGGAGACAGAGAGCAGTTGGGCGGCTTGCTTCCTGCGTGCCACACAGCTGGCGGTCCCTGAGGGCCCAGCTCCAGAGCCCGGGCCCTAACCCCAACACCACACCTCCTCTTTAGGGAGTGCCTCCTGGAGAGGGGCCTGGCTCACTCGGAGCAAGTGTGTCGGTCCGTCCATGTTGCTTTCTCTGACTGGGCTCTAGGACGAGGGAAGGACAGGGGAAACTGTGTCTGGCCAGGACTGAGGCCTCTCTCTGCCCACAGGCCGACACGATTGGATGGGAGACCAAACGAGAAAACAGCTGTATCTAGGGGGTACCGTGACTGGCGGGGTGGGTGTCACCCTGGAGGGCACTTTCTAGAGGAGAGCCACATTCTCAGAATGTTGGAATCAAACGTTCTGGCAAAGCTGCCCTCGAGCTCGTCCTGCTGAGCGCTTTTGTGGCTGACTCGGGTGGATGGTGAGCCGCTGTGCCTACACGTGGGCAGAAGGGGGCTAGCAGGCCAGTGGGGGCCGTGCAGAGCTCTGTCTTTCAAGGTGGTGGTCTCCCTGGAGGAGGAGGAGAGGAGGTGGTTGGAGGCTCTGATGGGACGACTTCCAGGAAACAAAAGCAATCACCACTTAGCAGAAGGAGGCGCTTGCTGGCAGGGCGTCCCAGGCTGGATCGGGTGGAGATGCTGGTTTGTGACCTCCTGTCCCAGTCCTATACACTCTGGAGCCTTGGGTTCAGATCCCATAAACCCCTGGCTGAGTCAGGTCAAAGGGGTCCCTCACTCAGGCCGCTGGCGATTTCCTGGGACTGGATCCCTCGGAAGTGACGTCAGGTGTGAGAGGCGCAAGCAGAGGCAGGGGAAGGGACAGGAGTCGGGTCTCTTGGTCTGGCCTGCACTGTCACCCCAGGATCCTGTGAGTGTCTGGGGTCTCCTATTGAGTCCTCTCCAGGACCTCAGCTAGAAGACACTCCTGTCACTGCCACTCATAAAGGAGCAGGGATTAGTTTTTTGGTTTGCAAGCCAAGGACCAAGAGGAATAGAACGGAGGCATGACGATGGTAACTCTCCTGGGAAGGTCTTTGACCCACAAGGCACCTTGTGGGTCTCCCCACAACTTTCCTCCAAATTCAATCTCACAGTCTCTCCAAGCACATCCCAGGTCATTCTTTTCTTTAGACCATCTGCTCAAAGTAAAGCAAACCCAATTCCTTCCCTACTTGATCCTCACCCCGTTCCTATTCCCCTGTTCCCCAGATCCTTCCTCCCTTTGGGACTAGTTCACATCTTCCCAGAATATAGACTTCTCACTTCTCCGACATATAGAATATATGTCAGAATATAGACTATAGACTTCTCACTTCATCCTCTAACACACCCTTGAAAACCCACCTCCTCCAGGAAGCCCTCCCTGATTGCCCCAACTCCATCTTGATGCCCTGTTGTTTGGTGTATCTTAGCAGCTGTGCTTTCATTTTCCATCTGTGGGGTTGGTTGCTCTGTAACCAGCCTCGGGTTATCTTGAAGATGTGCCATCAGACTTGCCAATAGAGAATAAACTCCTCAAGATCAGAGAGCAGGTCTCGGTGTTACTGTTATTATTATTATTGTATTATTGTATTGTAACTCCTAAAAAAGGCTTAAAAGAGTCTGGGCACTTGGAGAAATGACCCAGCGGGCTGGTCAATTACTGTAAATTACTGTAAAGATGTAACAGTGAGTTCTAGAAAGGACATAGGAGGGCGGGTGGTGTGAGCCTGCTTTTTACCCTCTTGTCCAGAGTGAGACAGGACTCTGGGAGCACGGCTGTTAAACTAAGGTCAAGGACAGGCTTTCCAGCCCCTCCAATGACAGCTGTGCGACCTTGGGCATGTTATTCTGATCTCCCTCTGAGCCTTGCTTTTTTCATCCCCAAACTGAGGACAACACGCCCACCTCTGGGCAGGTTGTGACAGTTAAATCAGGAAGCACACAGGAACTGCACATGGCCGGGCACACAGCACGGAGGACTGGCTGTGACTTTGTCCCTGACAGATGGGTCAGAAGGGGTCTGTTTCCTTGAACCCATAGGATGCCGCATTAATTATTCTTGGACTTCTATCTGTTTTGCTTATTGTTATTTTCCCAGCCTCCAGACCAGGCTCCGCACATGTTTGCTCATAATATCTGTTGAATGGAGAGACCAGTTGTGGTGTGTCCACAGTAGCTGTTGGAATCCGTTAACTGTTTTCACACGTATGGGGACGTTTTCCGGTAGCTGTCCCCACTCCCTCCCTTTGCCTGCAGTAACCTATCCAGCTGGGTCCCATCACCCATCCTCTCCATTCTCTCTGTCTCCTCACTAGCCAAGGGTGCCGTTGCACCCCAGCCCCGCTGGCTCCTTGTGCAACCCCCACTGCAACAGGCTGCTCTTCTAAGTCTACGCAAATTCTCAACCCTGCTCTCTAATCCCAGCCCTGTGGTTGCAGAGTCACCCTGTGGTTTGCCTAAGGTCAACCCTGGACGACTCCATATTTTCTCAAGTGGCATCCAAAAGCCATCAGCTGAGGGGGCTTATGAAGACAGAGGCCGGTGGATTGCACTCAGAACTCTGGCTCCTTCCTCCAACTGGGGCTCACCCCTACTCCACAGACATACTCGTAGGCATGTAGGGTCGAAGGAGCCCCTCTCCTTTTACTTTCTTGCTTCAGCTCAGGCATCTATCAGCCCATATCAGATCGGGGAGGGCCAGTTTGGGCCAGCAGACCTGGATCCATTTGCGGTCCCCCCACAGCTCCTCATTTCCCCAGAAGGGAGAGGGGAGCCATCAGCAGAGGTGGATCCCTTCCTCCCAAACTCTGTGACACTGTCCTCGGTGATGAGTGCAGCTCCGTCCACCCTGAGGATGTGCCTGCCAGGAGCTCCTTGGCCAGAAGCCAGCGACCTCCCACCCCCAGCCTCAGAATTCACTGTGGATCTCGGCTTCCTCTCTGCGGGACAGCGGTCACTCCTCTCTGCCCCTAAACAGCTGGCCCCAGGGAGAGAAGCCCGGGCACCAATCCCAAGCTCCACCCAGGTTCCCGTGTGTCACTTCCGACACCTCCTTTGTTTTCTTGTTGTTCTTTCCCTATCTCTCTCTCTCCTGCCTCCCTCGCTCCTTCCTGCTCTCTGGCTTCGAGGCTGTCCTCCAGCCATACCACGTGGGGACCCGATGACCACACAGCTGAGGTCAACTCCGGGCAGCTGTGACATCACCCTTGTTCTAAAAACCTCTTCTTGGCTCCTCTGACAAGTTCATGTCCACTTCAGGTTTGGCTCCAAAGCCACTGGTCTTCCTCACTCCCTATTACCTAGGAAGGCTGAAGGGGGTTGGGGTAACGACCATCCCACTGTTCTGGGGGAAAGGACAGGGGCTCAGGATCCTTTTGGCTCCTTAGTGCCCTTCTGCAGAAATCCCTGCAGCCCCCAACCGAGTGTTTCTCAAACCCCTTCTAAACATGTTCATATTCTCAAAACATAGAAAGCAACAGTGACCTTCAGCTGCTCTCAGGCCACGTCGGGAGGAAAGAGGCAGAATCCATGCCCTGCCACGTGCATCCCTCCTGTTGATGGGACCTGGTTTTCTGCCAGGAGCAGCTTATTGCTCTTTAAGTAATAAGTTTCATGCTGTCGGGTTCTTGGATGCTGAGGTTTGATCCTTGTCTTCGGGGAGGGGGCCAGTGAGGCCACAGGAACAGGAACGAAACAGTATTCCTGCAGCTCAGAACAGGGACAACCCTGGCCCAGACCCCTCCCTCAGCTCCTGCATCACAGTCGTCCTGGAGATCTTCTTGTGTCTTGGCCGCGTGGGTCAAGCCCTTACCTGGCTCTGAGGCTGCTGCTCCAGAAGGAGACTTGTGGTGACTCGGTGGCACTTTCCTGAAGGCTTCGCCTGCTGACATTGGCCTGTCGCTCCCAGAATGCCTCAGTTTCCAGCACACCCCCAGCTCTGTCTCTCGGTGCTCATGGCCCAGAGCCAGTGAAACACCTTCACGACCCCCCTTCGACAGCCCCAAGGTGATCAGCCTTGATCCCATGACACAATCATCTTTCTCTCCCAGTCTCCCTTCTTTGGAACTCTAGCCTGGGCCCAGGTAACCTGTGTCAGGGTGCTTTGGCTAAAGGAGTGTGCAGAAGGGGAGGATGATCTGCGTTGCACACATTCAGGTTATTTGCAGACGTTCCCTGCCCTTCTCAAGATAACCCATTGTCCTTCATGGAGCAGATGCATCTTTAACCTCCCTTGCCTTGACAGGTGGCTCTCAAAGGTGGTTGGGTAGTGGGAGTACTGGGGGGGATTTCCAGTCCTTCTCCACACACACAGATTCTGACGCCTCCACACTGCAGGGGTGGAGTAAACATGGCTGGTTGCCTACTGTGCCCTATTGAGGGCAGCTATTTGCCCCAATCGCCTGCATCTCCTTTGTAATGCAAGGGCTGAAAGCCCGGGAACTATGTTTCCCAAAATCCATTGCCAGCAGGCTCTGGTTTAGACTCCCCAGTGAGAAAAGGGAGGAAGAGGGGAACCACGGGCCATATCTTTCCTCCAGCCGTGGTAGGCGGGACACTTTGCTTTGGGTAAGCGTAGGATTTTGCAGCCACCTCTGGTTTTCCCTCTGTGAATAACCTGCCTCAGCACTATCGGTGGCTCTAGGAGCTAACAGCTCTGGAGTCAGTGGTGGCTTTCAGCGGTAGTGAGTTCCCAATGCCCTGAAATCTAGCAGTGAATCTCAGCCTTCCCTCCCGTTCCCTCCTTTAGCGCTTTCTACAGTCTCCTAAGACTCAAGTCTCTCCTCCACCCCCCCTTCCTCCTGAAACTACATGAACTGGGTTCTGTTTTTCTGACAGATACATACGGAACGGACTATCCTTCATTCTTTTTTCCTTATGAGTAGAATCTTGGTTTCAGTAGGCCAGCCATTGGCCCAGCTAAAATGTCCAGATGTTGTCACTGGGACTGACACACCGCAGCAGAAGTCTACCAGGGACTTAGAGGAAACATTTTGCTTTTCTGATACCAGCATTGCCCCTTCTTCCTTGTTCTTTATTCCTCTTTTCTACTTTCTGGCTCGAATTTGGACTTAGTGGCTGGAAATGCAGCAGCCATGTTGTGACCATGAGGGAAAGGCCAAGGAAATTGCAGAGACCTCGGTCTTGGAATTCTCAACCCCTGAAGTAATAACAGGAACTGCCTCTTTTGAACTTCCTCTTTTATAAGGGAAACAATTCTCCTTAATGTATGTTAAGTACTGTTTAGTCGTGATTTATGTTACGTTTAGCCAAGAGCAGTCCTAACTAATTCAGTATAGGCGCCCATCTACCTCACCTCTTTGGGGATCCCTGTCGTATCGAGCCACGTCACTTCAGGTGTGTTAAGATGGAAAACTGGTTGCAGAATTGTGCATGGAGGATTCCTTCCCGAGGCTCCTTGGCCTCTCATGAGAATACGGCTCACTCCAGCTGCTTCAATAGCTCCCAGAAATGTCCGGGCATGTCTGCATCCACAAGATTTCAATAAGGTTTAAACATCTTAGGCAAACTTTCCAGCATTAAAGCATGTATGGAATTTATCTAGAATCTCTTAATCAAACAAACTTAGCCCTAAAACATAAATTATCTCTCTCATCTCTACAAAGCCTCCCCAGCAATCACAATGTTATATGTAAATGAGGGTCACAAATTCACACAAATAGGCCCCCTTCCCTTTTTCAAAAAAAAAAAAAAAAAAAGAACCTCTCAGATCTTACAACTGGCCTACTTTTGAAAAAGCTGTAAGTGACTAAGCCGTGACAGGAGTAACAGTGACAGAGAAGGACGTCCGCTTAGGTGAAGTTAGTGGGTGGTGCTTTTGCTTTTTAAGGGGGAAAAAAAGTGAATTCTGTCCTAAAATAAAGAGTGTGATTGTTTCACTTCTTGAAAGAAGACAGTGAGGGCTAAACCTCTATGAAGATAGGAAGCAGTAGAAGCTTTGTGGAAAGAGAATTTTATTTGCCTTGAATTATAATACTCGCAAATAATGAGTCTCAAAAAAGGCAGTGAAATGTCAAATGTAAAATTTTGCTAAAGTTGGCTAAGGTTTTATGGGTTTATTAATAAGATTTTTAAAAAAAAGAAACCTATTTAACATTTACGGCCAAATATTATGTTAACGCAAAAGTTAGAATTTTGTTTTTTCTCTACTGAAGGAACAAATGATTCAGTCTGCTCTTAACAAGTGGTAGTAAAAGATTTTTCTTTATTGGATAGCAGAAATTCTATATTTCAGAATGTACTTCTGTGCTTTGTGCCAATTTTAAAATGATTTTTAACGTAGAAAACTACAAAACTTTCTCACTTTTAAAAAGGCTGAGGTTCTGTAAGAGAGCTGTTTCTGGGGTTTCGAGACCATCTTTGAGTTTGCAACAAAACGTAAAGTGGGTTGTAACTGCAGCCGAGGTTTATACCCAGAAAAAGAGTATAGAGCAAGACAGCAGGAAAAAAATTATTTATTATAAATTTAAGATATTTTGGGGCACCTGGGTGGCTCAGTGGGTTAAAGCCTCTGCCTTTGGCTCAGATCACGATCTCAGGGTCCTGGGATCGAGCCCCACATGGGGCTCTCTGCTCAGCAGGGAGCCTGCTTCCACCTCTCTGCCTGCCTCTCTGCCTACTTGTGATCTCTCTACTAAATAAATAAATAAAATCTTTAAAAAAATTTAAGATATTTTATGGATCCATAAAGATAGGCTTAATGTGTAGAAAACAGGGTAATGGCTTTTGTCCAGTAACAATGTAAATACTTTTTGTTCAGAGGAGATGCAACTACAATTGACCCTTGAACAAGAGGGTTCAGGGTGCTGACCTCCCCATCCCCACACCACATAGTTGAAAATCTGCATGTGACTTGTGACTCCCCCAAAAGTTAACTACTAATAGCCTACTGTTGATGGGAATCCTTGTTGATAATATAAACGGTGTGTGTGTGTGTGTGTGTGTGTGTGTGTGCGTGTGTGTGTGTATTTGAATGTTATATATATTATATTCTGACAATAAAGTAGGGCTGAGAAAAGAAATATTAAGAAAATAATAAAGAAAATACTTTCACAGTACTCTCCTGGATTTACTGAAAAAAGTCTGCATCTAAGTGGGTCTGTGCCATTCTAACCTGTGTTGTTCAAGGGTTAACTATATCTGTCTAGTATAAAAGATAACTCCAAAGGTTACAGTGTTATTGCTCTCTGGGATATTAATCAGTTTAGCAGTCCTATAGATAGTTCGCCATTTATTTAATCGGTATCGTTGGCTCATTCAAGGTCTCTTTGAATCAGTCTTAACATCATGCTCCATCCACTGATGATATGTGCTCACTTAAAAACAAACAGAACCCTGAACACTCAGAATGAAAAGAACATCATTTTTTGAGATCAGTTTCTTAAAGTTCCTTTTAAAATATCATAAATGCTAATCTTCTGACTTTGCAGGAAAACAAAGAAGAGATATGATATTAATCATCAACCGTAGCATGCAACATCTTCCGACACCATGTGCAAAAAACCCAGACAGAATGTTTTAGGACTCAGTGCAAGTATGGCTACAAAATAAAGGCCAAACTGTCTGTTTTTGGAATGAAAAACAATTTACAGATTGATAATTTCAACAAAAACACAACCAGCTTATTTTGCTAGTGACGGACATGTGGGATGCCAACAGCGCTCAAAAACTCTGTCGTTGAAAGTTGAAGTGCCAAACTCATACAGCAATTGAGTAATGTGTCAGGATACAAAATCAATGCCCAGAAATCAGTTGCTTTCCTATACACTAGCAATGAAAATATGGAAAGGGAAATTAGAGAATTGATTCCATTTACTGTAGCACCAAGAACCATAAGATACTTAGGAATAAATCTAACCAAAGAGGTAAAGGATCTGTACTCGAGGAACTATAGAACACTCATGAAAGAAATTGAAGAAGACACAAAAAGGTGGAAAAGCATTCCATGCTCATGGATCAGAAGAATAAACATTGTTAAAATGTCTATACTGCCCAGAGCAATCTATACTTTCAATGCCATCCTGATCAAAATTCCACCGGTTTTCTTCAAAGGGCTGGAACAAACAATCCTAAAATTTGTATGGAACCAGAAAAGACCCCAAATTGCTAAGGAAATGTTCAAAAAGAAAAACAAAGCTGGGGGCATTACATTGCTTGATTTCAAGCTTTACTACAAAGCAGTGATCACCAAGACAGCATGGTACTGGCACAAAAACAGACACATAGACCAGTGGAACAGAATAGAGAGCCCAGATAAGGACCCACAACTCTATGGTCAAA
>CM053608.1:92193220-92219489 GCA_028646535.1 Procyon lotor | reverse complement strand
AAAAACATGGAGGGCATTGTGAGAAGGAAGGGAAGGGGTAATGGGGGGAATCAGAGGGGGAGATGAACCATGAGAGACTGTGGACTCTGAGCAACAAACTGAGGGTTTTGGAGGGGAAGGGATGGGGGGTTGGGCGAGCCTGGTGGTGGGTATTGAGGAGGGCACGTATTGCATGAGCACTGGGTGTGGTGCATGAACAATGAATCTTGGAACACTGAAAAAATAAAATAAACATATTTGGGAAAAAAAAAAGAAAGTTGAAGTGCCAAATACTTAAATATGTTATCCAAAAGGTGAGCCTGTTCCAGTGAAGCGCTTGGTCCAAATAAAGGAAGTTTGCCATCGTCAGTGACTAAAAGATTATCAGGAGTTAATTTTATATGCAAGTCAGCATTTGAAATCATCAGAATTTATGGGGCACCTGGGTAGCTCAGTTGTTAAGCGTCTGCCTTCGGCTCAGGTCATGATCCCAGGGTCCTGGGGTAGAGCCCCACATCGGGCTCTCTGCTCAGCAGGGAGCCTGCTTCTCCCTCTCCCACTCCCCCTGCTTGTGTTCCCTCTCTCACTGTCACTCTTTTTGTCAAATAAATAAATAAAATATTTAAAAAATTAAATCATCGGAATTTCTGAGAATATAGTTTATTAATGTCAATAAGGAAATTAAAAAATAATCAGAAAGTACTATTAGACTTTGTAACAATATCAAGTTGTTAGTTAAAAATAACAGTATTTTCAGATAAGAAATGTTTAATAAACTTCAAAAAACAACAATTTCAATATGGGCATATTATTATGGTCCAGATTTTGTTATAAAACATTTATCTACTACAATGTGAAAAGTGCTTTTTAGAAAACTTATACATTTGGGCAATAAAATGTGAACCATTAATAACAAAGCCTCAACTGTTTCACATTGAAGTATTGTTAATAATTTGCCTATTTGTAAAATTCAAGACTTTGAAGATAGTTTAATAGATTTTTGTTTACCTTGTGGAACTAGAAGTAGTAACATTTGATGTAGTCTATTTTAGTTTGTCATCAATGCTTAAGAAAAATAATTTTTCACTGAGAAACATTTATATGAAAATCTCATTGTACAGAGTACCAGGATAATGCTATGGACAATATCTGAGATTCAGAAGTATGACAAATGACATTTGGGTTAAAGGTAAACAAAATGAATAAAGTTGGGCCAATTAATTAAATATGACAGTCCAATAAATTGTTTTGTATGACTCCTTCAGTGATGGAGATGTGGGGTATATACAAGGCAGTATTTTAATTTGTAATATATAATGAATGGTTGCGTATTTTTAATGGTGGCCATGACCTCTAGCGTAACAGAGGGCGCTCCTGACGGGAATAATGAACAATAGAGAGTAGAAACCCATTTAACCAAGGAGACCTTAAATTAAAATAACACAATCCAGACTTTATTATAATTTTTTTTAAACAAAGCAACACTCGGATTTCTTTTGGTCATTGTTTGAGGTTGAATCATAACCACGGCTTTTCATAAAACTTAGAAAAGAGTCGAAGGAACAGGACCCGTGATTTTTTGCCAGCTCCCCCGGGCAGAGGCCGAGGGAGACACAAATGGGCTCCACACCTCAGCCGGGAGCGGAGGCAGACCCTGACTTCCAGCCCGGGCTGCTGTGGGCGGCGGTAACGACAGCAGGTGTCCGAAGGTGGCAGAGATGACCAGGGAGAGCGCTCACGGCCTGCTCCCGGGACCTCTGGGAGAGAAAACTCCACAATCAGTAGGAATCCGCCCGCCCACCTCCCTTCTCAGGAGGGACCCAGGCTGCAGGGCTGGGACGGTGCAGGCTCTTTCTGAGGGGTCCTGTCTCTGGTGATGGGGGGCTGTGCGTGGTCAGCCTCGGGGAGGTGGCCGGCTCTCCGTGGGGACAGCGCTTTCTCTCCAGCTCCCGAGCTCTTGTTGGCAGCCCCACCGGACTCACCGGGGGACCCCGCCGGCCTGGAGTGAGACCAGCATGGACGCGGGTCTGCACCCGCCTCCCTGGAGATGGGGCACAATGGAGGCTTGTCTGCAGAGATCTCACAAGGCTTGGCTAGACCTGTCGGGGCTAAGGAAGTTCCCCAGCAAGAGGGTGCTTCTGACACCTGGGAGCTCCTGACACACGTCCAGCGTGGGAGGAGTGTACTGGGGCCGGGTGGGGGGGAGAGGGGAGGGCCGGGGCAGGAAAGGTGGATTCTTGGCAGGAGGGGAGGTGGGCACACCCCTGCCAGCTTGTCCCAGCTGTGCTGCCCTTCAGGCCGTGCTGGGCCTGCGAGGCTGGTCTCCAGATGTGCCTTTTCTAATGGCCTCTCTTGGACTGTGGATTCCTTTCATGCTGGGGGATCAGGGACAGGCGATTTCAAGAGAGAAAAAGTGCACCCTGGCCAGGCCCAAGAAGTGGGCAGGACCCTAAGGAGATTTCATTCATTGCTTCAACCCTTTCTCCCTCTCCCCGAAAACCCACTCTGGGAGTCAGGAGGGATATATTTGGTATATTCTTGGCTTAGAGTCACACACACACACACACACACACACACACACACACACACACACCAGTCACACTCCAGTTTTGAAAATGTCACACATTTTTAAAATGTGGCTGTGATGATGACATCCTTACACTGGAAAGGGATTCTCCAGGGGCAGTCGCAGCTGGAGGGGGTAACAGGACAGGGCAGACAGTTATAATCCTCCTGTGACTCTCCAGAGTGCGCAGAAGAATCTGTCAGCCGTTTAGGAACCACAGCGTCAGGCTGCGGCTGCCCCGAGAGGAGGCTCAGAGACAGTTCACACCGTGGCGGCTGAAGCCCGCGGTTTGGAGATGTGTCTCAGCTAAGCCAGCTGTCGGCACCCAGCCCTGAGCATCGAGCCACCTTGAAGGTGGGACAGGGGCCACTTAGGATGCTCTTCTCAGGTTGCTAATCCTTACGTCACCTCTGGAAAGAGAGACAGGCGTGGGCAGCCCGAGGTACAAGCGCAAGTTCCCGGGTGTGACTCTCCGGGCCACGCGGGGACTCCACCTGCTCAGGGAGGACAGCTGATGGTGGATGAGGCAGGCAGCCACCTCTGCTTCTGGGGGACGACCAGGAAAATGAACACGGCTGCCTTGTCTAGTGGGTGTAGAGGACAAGCCTGGAGCAGAGAAATAGAAACAGCTTCTCCAGCAGTGTCCCCACCAGCCAGGAAGGCTGGCCTTCCTCCCGGTGGCTGTCGGATGAGTCATCTGTATGTTCTCCCCAGGACCGTCACATCCTTCCCCACAGTATAAGCCGCCATCTTAGTGATGACCACAATTTCCACCCACTGCACCGTGAGCCACCAATTTGTGTTTCTCTCCTCTGCCTGGTCTACTCCCACTTGCCCATTCTATTTACTCAACACATTTATGAGCTTCCACTATTCTATTCACTATTCCACGACCCCCCAATGCTAAATCTGGAAAGCTCATGAATTCAGAAAGATGTAGGTCCAAATTCCAGTTTGGCCACATACTAGTTACATCACCTCAGGTGTCGCTTAAACTTCCTGAGCCTCAGATCTTGTAAAAAGGGGACAATTCCATGTGCCTTAGAGTGCAATTGGCCAGAATTAAATGAGATGATACCTGTAAGGTGCTGAGCACAGTAGCAAGTACCCTGACCCTTCTTTCTTAGCTCTCCTTCCCTTCCCTGAAGGTAGAGGTCTTGCTTGGTGCTTCCCCAAATGCCCAGTAGCACCTAGCACACAGCGAGCACTCCAGAAAGATTGGGCAGGAGACTCCACGTGTGGTCCGGGGGTAAGCTGGGACAGGAGAGTCGTCCATGTGCCTCGCAGCGGCCCATCCTGCTCTCCCCTTCAGCTCTGGTTTACAAGTCTTATGGCTGTAGTTGTCTTAGAGACACTATTACTACCGTTTCATTTTATTTTTCTCTCTTTTGTTAGCAAATGAGTGAATGAAGATGTGAGGGGTGGCACCTTGCCAATAGGGAAGCTGAGTGGTGGAGTGGGGGAGCAGGCTGGATGGGGCCAAGAGATCTGGTTCAAATCAGAGACACGTCATGAACCACATGTGTGCTGCTGTTAGGGCTCTTATGCTTTTAATGCTCAACCGTGTCTCCTTCAAAGTCATGTGGCTCATCCCTGCCCCATCTACTCTGTCAGGTTGCTGGCAGGGACTAGGGCCTCATACAGGCATGATTAAAATGATATGGAGGATGAACAGAAATTGGGCGATAGGGCTACCACTGTTACTGCCCATTAAACCACATATACGTTAGTGCTAAGTGAAATTACTGTCATGTTGGAAAGAACAGGTGATAGGATTATTGGAATTTAGGTCTTAAATTTGGACTTAGCTGTTAACTCAGGGTGACCTTGAGCATCTCGTTGCCCACGCGGCACACCCAGAGTCTGTGTGAGGTCATCTGTTACATCCCTCCAGGATTTGAAGGTTGAATATCATGAACAGACACTAATGACTTTGAAAAGTAGCAAACCCTCCTCCAGCTCTTGGTGCTTTGGAGATGACGATCTGTTGACAATGCACTAGTTGGCTTCTTGAGGCCAGACTCTCTTGGCGGTCATCCTGGGGGTGCTAGGGAGCAGGACGGGGTGGCCCAGACCATTGCCACAGCCCACATATAAGGCAGCTGTGGGGTTGCAAGCATATATTTGAGAGGAAAATAATTTTCCCTCAACAATAAATTGGGCAGCTGCAGGAGGTGTGCATCCCCGGCCCTGGGGTTTTCCAAGCCCCCACTTCTGACTCCCACCCAGTGGGCTTTTATCCCAAACTTTCGGATTCACCGACTCTAAAGTCCAGCAGTGCTCAATCGGGGCTCTTGACACGCAGCCAAGCTGAGCCCACCTTTCAGACCTCTCCCCACTATTTTGTGCTGTTTTGCTTCTCCTCTCGGCAGTCCCATGTAATATCCCAACCCCACAAGGGAAGAAATGGGGAGCCACAGAGCCTCTGTATTGGAGGAATCTTGAAAAACTTGACACCACTGGTCCTTAAATCTTTTCAGTAGTTTTGTCAAGAGAAAATGAAATCACCTGAAAAGGTGCTTTTTAAAGTTCAGGTTTTTTTTTTTTGAAAAGCAATATAGTTTTTTTCCCCAAATATGTTTATTTTATTTTTTCAGTGTTACAAGATTAATTGTTCATAAAGTTCAGTTTTAAAACACTATCTTACGATAGAGCCAATAAATGAGCACAGAGATGCCGGTTTAGATGGACCTCAAAATTGAAAACTCAGAATTAGGAGTGACAGTTATAATCACCTTAACATTGGCAATTTATTTCTGCATTTGTTGTTGTCGTGGGCCATTAAGAAGATGAATAGCTGCAAATGGTAATCCTTTTTAATTAGCGTGCAACCTTGGGAAACCCTTTAATTAAACAGAGATGGCTAAGAAACATCATTTGAGGTTTGTTTAAAAACAAGCTCACCTGCCTCTCTCTCTGGGAACTAGGGTGCATTAGCAGGTTTAGAAACCACAGACAAGGTTAGTCAGTGTCACGGAACATGGTTTCCACATCTGTGTACCTCAGTGCTCAGCACCTTTGGCTCATAATAAGAACTTGATAAATGTTTGTTGAATAAACGAACAAATGGTCAGTTCCCTTGATGTTTTAATCTTGAGTCTGTCTTCCTGCCAATCCTCTACTATATTCTCAGTGAAGATGGATGGATGGATGGATGGGTGGATAGGTAGATAGATGGGGATCTAGGAGTGTCTCAGAGTCATCATACAAAGAATGAATTCTCATTGTATAGTTCTCTGGATGGACAGCCTATTTATCTATATCTATATCTGTGTCTATATCTATCTCTTTTTAAACTAGGCTCCATGCCCAGCATGGAGCCCAACGTGGGCTTGAACTCACAATCCTGATACCCTGACCTGAGCTGGGATCAAGAGTGGGGTACTTCCAACTGAGCCACTCGGACATCTCCCCACATTTATGTTTTCATGCAAAAACCTTAATTCCTGTGATGGCAGACATTCACCTTGCTAATAACCATCCTGCTCAGCCTCCCATAGCAGCTGGGTATGGCTATGTAATTAAGTTCTCACTGGTGGAACATAAGCAGAGCAAAGTCAGTGATTTCTGCATCGCTTACAGAAAATGTATGAAAACAGGATGCCCTCCCATTTCTCCTCTACCTTGCTCACTATGAGTAGGGATGCTGATACGGTAGTGACCCAGCTCTCTAGAGAGCGCAACTGTCTAGAGGCCAACAGAGAAACAAGATGGAAGGATCCCAGATGCCAAGTGACCAAGTAGAGCAGAACTTCCCTGCTGACTGGGGACACTTACCTCCCGGCTGTCACGTGACAGAGAGATATCCTTCAGCCTGATTGGGGTCTCCATTCCAGCTGCTTATACACTCTACATCCTAACCGCCACACCAGTCTGGGATTTACTCCTCAATTATAATCACTTTTTGCAGAGAGTGTATTTGGCTAAAACTATAAGAGATCCATGATCAGCATGTTGTATGTATGAGAATCCTCTCCCCCAGCACTCACCTCTTCAGGGACACTTGTAGAGGGACCAATGTAGTGAGATGGCAGCAGAAGAGGGAGAGGTTCTTAGAGATGTCGAGGCAAGACACCAACGTGGTCTTCCATACCCCATAGCTCTGACCACTCCTCCTCAGTCCCAACCAAGTTTTGACCTCAGAAGAGTAAGAGCAGCCTTTCAAAGAAGCAGTCTTTGAAGTCTTGATCATCTCAGGACTCCCATCTGACCAAGAATTTCTAACCTTTCCCCTCTTTATGTGAGTGTGTGTGTGTGTGTGTGCACGCACGTGCATGCATGTGTGCTGTGAGGGCTAGAGAGGGTTGGGGTTGAGAATGTAAATAAGGCCCCCATCTGGAAAGCATGCTCTAACTTTCATCCTGTGTGTTGTGCCAATTGTCCAGCTGGGATGGATTGTGACTCTCATGCCAGGCGTGGCCTTTTCCCTAGACCCTAAGGTACAGCCATGACGGGCTTATGCCCCGCGGGGTGTGGGTCCCCCAGCCCAGCAAGCAGCCCCTCCTCGGCCTAGGCCTTCCATCTCTGACTACAGAAAATGCCACTGGGCTAGTCGCTCGTCTCACTCACAGTTGCTCGTGGCTGTTCACTTCCAAGGGCCTCGTCTTTGTCTCTTTTGATCATTCCAAAGCGGATACAAAACCCCAGGACTGCAATAGGACTTTGATCCGAGTAATAGAATCAGGCAGAGGGAGAGACAGTAGCATATGCTGCAAAGCCTTTTCGGCTGGCTTTGGGCTTGGATGTTTAATGAGAGCAAATTCTGGAAAACCCGGGAAATAAAAACTGAAAGATGTAAATAGGGAGAGATTATCGCTGAATTCTTGTAATGGTCTTACAAGCCCCTCTGGAGGGGCAGACAGTGACTAAGAAGGGACTCCACCACGGGATGACGATTAGGGCTTGGCAGGCAGAGGTGCGGTTTAGAGTTGGTCCTGAATGCAGCTAAATGTTCCAATCTGGGGTTTTTCTATCACTGCTTTTGTCAGTTTTCCTCCTGCTTTCCTGCCCGGCAGGCTTGTTAGGCGTGAGTCAGGAAGAGGATGCCGAGGATCTAGGGAAGTGGCTGGTTCCCTCTGGTTTGGTGGATCCCCACTCGGAAGGGCTGGGTTGGCCCCAGCTCTGCCCTAACCGGTCGCATGAAGGGACAAAACTTCCTTTCAGCTCTCTAGGCCTCTCTCTCCCCACTGGGGTGTGGTTCCATGCACCTCTCACCACCTCTTTTAGCCTGTCCCTCCCTTTACCTGAGCGCCCATCCCTTGTGCTGGGCCCCAGCTATGGGGCCCAGGGAAAGCGGGGGACCTCAAAAGGCCAAGGTTCCTGCTGAGGCCCTGAGGCTGAACATTTCATTAGTCCGCTTCTCTGGAGCTGACCTGGCTTCAGCTAGCTGGGTGAACTTGGACATGTTACTGAGCTTGTGGTAGACACTGGGCTCGGTGGATAAGCCAGACAAAGACAAATACTGCATGGTATCACTTACATGTGGAAGAGTAAAAAAAAGAAGAGGTCAAAATTCCAGAAATGGAGAGTAAAAAAGTAGTCACCGGGGACAAGGGCTGGGGGAGATAGACAGCTTGGTAAAAAGGGGCAAACTTCCAGCTGTAGGATGAGTAAGGTCTGAGGATCTAATGAGTAACATGGGGATGATAGTTGATAATGTTACATTGTGGACTTGAAATTTGCTAAGAGAGTAGAACCTGAATGTTCTCACCAAATATATGTAGGTGTGCACACAAATACATACGTAAGGTGGTGGGTGCGCTGATTAACTAGACGGGAGGAACCCTTTCATAATGTACGCATATATGAAGTTACCATGATGTACATTATAAATATCTTACAATGTTATTTGTCAATTAAACCTCAATAAACCTGAACCAAAAAGGGAGCTGTGAGGGCTAAATCAAACGTTCCATGTAAAATGCTCTGCACAGCACTGGGTTCAAAGTGAGCGTGCACTTCGTATTTACTGCTACTATTATTTGCTGACTTCGTGGGCCAGGACCTCCCTGCTGCAAATTAGACTTGACCTCTGAATTCTTCAGTATTTCCCTGGCCTCAGGTTCTGAAACGGAGAGCGTTGACCTGGGTAAAGATGGTGTGACTCACCTGTGGTGAGAGCAGCATGTCCTTAAAAGATTTTCCTCCAATCAACAGCTACCAGGCACCGCAATACCCATTTTATCTACTCATTTCTGACTCTTTCAGCATTCCTACAGGTAAGGCATGGTTTTCTTCATTTTACAGAAGAAGCTGAATCTCAGGGTGAGTAATAGAATTGACCAAGGTCACACACTTAGAAAGTGCTAGAGCCAGGATGGTACCAGTTGGGTCTGGTGCCGAAGCCCACGAAACACCATCCCTGCCGAGGATACCAGACGGGCCCTTCCAACTTCACCTTGTCCTCTGAAGTGGCTGACTTGGCCCAAGTGAGCAGGAAGGGGGCTGAGGGTTTGAATGTACACAGTAGGCCGAACACTAGGGCATCACACTCCAGCCAATGGAGCCAATCTGCAGGCTGGAGCTACCCTCCCGGGAACACTTGTGGAAGCAATAAAGTTCTGGCTGGAGATATCCAGCCACAGACTCACAGAAAGATAATGGAACCTCACCGAGGCAGAATTTTATTTTATTTTAATTAAAAGATTTATTTATTTGAGAGAGAGAAAGAGTGTGCACACACACGTGAGTGGTGGGGTGGGGGAGAGGGAGAGAGAGAATCCCAAGCAGACTCCCCACTGAGTGCGAGCCCAACATAGGGCTTGATCTCACGACCCTGAGATTATGACCTGAGCCGAAATCAGGAGTCAGATGCTTAACTGACTGAGCCATCCAGGCGCCCTGAGGTCGAATTTTACATTGGACAAGAGCTGGCAATGATTGTATCTCATTGCTATCTAGGAAGAAAGAACTTGCCAAGCAAATTAATAATGTAAACAGGATTTCCCAGAAGAATCTTTAATCCATGTAATCCTGTCTAATCCAATGAACATTTCCTAAGGGTGCTGAAGATACAGAACTGAATGAATCTTTCCCTTTCAAAGGGACCTCCTAGGCCAACCCAGAAACAAGCATCTAAGTGCTTATACAATAAATAATAAAATTTAAAAATTAAAAAAAAAAAAAAGTTCAGCATGAGCATTATGACAAGAGGAGGAACTGGGTTTGGCAAGGTCTACGAAAGCTCAAGACTCAATCAACTATTTCGGAAGCCCATTCCCTTCCGAAATACCTCTAGTTGGAAAGATTAATGTAGTAATTAGAGTTATTCCCATGAAGTTCTTAAGACAGGATATCAAAGGGCGGACACCACCTTAACTTCGGTAAGCCCAACTGAAACCACTGTATGAGCCTTCAAATAATAAGATTTCTCCCCTTCCAGAGACATTCTAGAATTTAGTTGTACATTTAGTTCAGATGCATGTTCCCCTCAGTCCAGCTTCTCCGTCCAGGGGCAGAGTATGTTTCCCTTTTCTCAGGGGGCCTCAGAGTATTTTTGCAATGAGCATTTTCCAGAAAAATGTGGAGAATAAGGCAGGGTGGGAGTCAGGGCCAAGATCAAATGGAGAGCACATAGGATGGTACCAAAGGGATGGGACCTGGACCACAGACTTGGTATTTCAGCAGATTTCTTGGAGAGACTGAAGAGGAAGAATGTGTGGAAGGTGTTAGTCAAGAAATGGCAACACTCAGAGGCCGAACCGGCAAGGGGCAAGAACAATGGAGCGAGAGGCTCTGGGCCTGAGCGGTCTGCTTTGGAAGGTGGTTTAGAGGCTGAGACCCTTCCTGACAGGAAGTTCGAGCCCCAGGAGGCCGACAACAAACAGCGGGCACCCTCGGTGGTTACCTCCCCTGGCTGCAAAGCCCGAGTTGGCTCCATCGCACGCCCCCTCTCTCAAAAACCAACAGCCCTCCTTGAAAGCTCACCCAAGTCCGACTACACTGACTCAGCAGGCCCGGGAAGCACCGAGAAACCCTTTGGGGGAAATCCAAAGCCCAGATCTTATTCTGAGAACCTCCCACCCCCGGAAGGAAGAAAAGATCATGAAACTCAGCACTTTCCAGCTCGCCATTCCTCTCCACCGTGGTGGCCCCGGCCAGGGGTTGGCGGCTCTGCAGCTATTTTTACCCTCAGATTTCCGGAACTGCCTACCGATCCTGGTTACAGGACACCACAGTAAACTCAGCTCCGGCCACAGCAATCACAAGAAGTCTGAGCCACAATGCCCAGCTGTGCACGGCCACACTCATCCGTACCCCGGACACATGGGCCCCCAACGCCAGAGTCAAATGCCAAGGCCCACGCTGGACGGCAAGGGGGCAGTGCCCTCCGGCTGTCTAAGGATCAGCCGTCTCGGCCAGCAGCCTCTGGCCCATTGGAGGAGGGCACCCGAGTTCAGGGTTCATGTTTTAATCCTTCGAAGGGCCTCTAAGTTGACTGTTCCTGCCGTCTGTGGTGGACCTAGGCCAGAATAGTTCTTTACAGCCACAGAGAGCTACCGTGTGGAGAGCTGTCTTGCTCTGACCCTGTGTTAATGGTCACCAAGTCAACCATGGTCTCTCTCCTTCCCCTCGGAACCCCTCACCTGTGAGCCTCCAGGCAGACTTACCTTTTGCTTGCTATCTTCCACGTGTCTTTCAGTCTATAGCCTTCTCTCAGGGGCTTGGATGCTGGTGGATTTTAAGAAGGAAATACTTCCTCATGGTGTAGATAGATAAATAATGTCAATGCTGGAGAAGTATTTTACGCTGACATGGGATCTTCTTCTGCCCAGCATCTGCGTGAACAAAGCCCGTGGACTGTGAAGCCCCCCTCCAGGCTTGCTCAGGCCCGCCGTGAGGAGGCTGTTGAAGGGTAATGCAAATGGCCACTGTGTTCTCTCCTCCAGTGGCAGCCAAGGGCCTTGGGTTTCTCAGGGGTGACAGCTGGAAAATAGGCAACGAAAATGACTTCTAATTCCTGTTAATAATTATTACAATTATTACTGCTGTAATGAAGAGAATGCCATCTGCAGGCTAAAGGGCCTCTCAGCCTTCTCCTGGAAGGGGGACTTCACGCTGAAAATTTCTAACTCCTTGTGGTCAAAATGTTGTCAACTGAAAGCAACTGAATGTCCAAACTACCATTTTCTCCTTCTTTTACTGACCAATTTTTTAGGCCTCTGAACACTAAATTATAAAGCCTGTTCCCATCGGATTTCCCTCAGAAAATTAACTTGGATCAAGAAGGATTCAGTGTGGGTCGGCCTCTAAATCTGCCCGGCTCAGGGAGCTCAGATGTTGGCCCCCCTGCCCCTCCTTCACAGGTCCCGGCTTCCGGTGACCGCCCGTCAGGGGATTTGCGGCCCCAGCGATTTCCCATCTCAGTTATGGGGCTGTGACTCACCAGCTGCAGAGTTACAAGCCCACTAGCAAGGGCACCACGGGGCTTAGAAGGCCAGGCTGAGGGTGGGGGGCGGGGGGGAGCAGAGGGAGAGAAAAGAAAGTTACAAAACAAGGGACTTGCTAGGCCTACGATTTCATCATGCGATATTCAAATGTTAGACCCTGGCCCCAAATAGCTGCTCACTTACTGCCTTTTCCCTTTGTGTTGGCTCCAAGAAACACGAAGCGAGAGGTAGCTGAACAAAATGCCCCATTCATGAGAGTCTGGCGGATGCAAGAGAGTTCATGACTTGATAATCCCTGACAGCCCTCATTAAATCAGGGAGCTGCAGGTGTGAAGGCCACTGGGGGTGGGGGCTGTGATCCGGGCCAGGGGACCGGAGCTCGGTCAGTTGAGGGACCTTGTCAGGGTAGGGCAGCTTTCCAAGTTGATAAGGGAACGGTGCCAATTTGGAATGAATGCTTAAGGCAGAAGTCTCTTTTCATGGCAAGAAGTCAGAAGCTGTTCTCTTCATTCGAAGCATGTGTATAAATGCTTGGTTTCTTCAACAAAATGGAGCTCCAGAGAGCCCAAAACTGGTGAAAGGGGGGAGAATCTCCCAGTGGTTTCGGAGTTCCTCCCTGTCCCGGTCCTGACTCTTGTCCCTCAAAACCAATCTTCCTCTTAGGCATCCATCCTAACTGCTGTTTCCTGCACACGGACTGTAGGAGACAGCCCTCCCCCACAGCCGGAGTGCGCCACGGGACCCCACAGAGCTGCCATGTTGGGCTTCCCCAGTTTGGTCGTAGAGAGCAGGTCTCTGTGGGGAGGAGGGCCTCCCCCTGGGGAGCTCTCCCTCCTCTTCCACTGGGGAAGTGAGGGCACCTCAAGGCATGTTCCTGACAGAGGAAAGGGTATACGGGCTGGGGCAGGATTAGCTACCACCATTGTAGTGGGATTTTAGGAGTGCTTCTGGGAAAGTCTGAGGTCAAAACATTTCTCCCATACTGCCTTTCTGTCATCCCTGAAACCCTTCAGCGGAGAAATTTGCTAATTTTAGTAAACATCTTGTGAAATTACAAGGACTGTTGACAGTCATAAAGGCACAATGTTGTTTCCGATATCATGAGGTATCAAGAGGAAACATCAAGAAGTGAAAGAACACAGGTCCTGCCCCCAGTGACTCGACCAGCAAACTCCTGATTGGCAAGGCAGCGACACAAAAAAGAACCGATGTGAGGCAGCTTTGGACAATCTCTTCGATCCTCAGTTTCTTAATCTGTATAAATAATGGGAGTGATGGTAAAAACAGCACCTGACTCCAGAGGATTGCTAAGAAAATGTAATGACGTCCAGGAATCTGTATGAGCAACTTAAAATGATACCAGTCATGAGAAAACTTCCCACTGTGCCACTCATTAGTCAGAAGGTGCCATTCATTTGTCAGAAGATGGGAACTAGGGAAGTGCCACTCTGTTAGAGCCTTCCAGGTGGTTTTGGTTATGACCTAGCAGAGGACATGCTCTCTGGGGATGGAGGCCACAGCATGTACCCCAAAGACTTGGCCTCAGGAGGTCTCAGACTCAACCGCTGCACAGAGGAAATTGGAGCCTCCGGGTCTCTTGGTACACAAGCTGTCTTGTATCTGTGGGAACATCAGGTTTTCAACTTCAGTATGCGTAATTACACTTAGTGAAAACACCTATTAATAGACTCATTCACCTGGTCACCTAGATAACAACTAGTATTTGAGGAACTGGGAACAAAAACACCAGGAGTCATTCAAAACAATCCAAACCATTGAAATTCAAGCACCATGTCAACACACTTTGCAAGCACACAAGAAAAATGTAAAACTAAAGCTAGTTCTAATGGCTTGTGCTAAACAAAATAAACCTAGAGGGGAAAATAAAAGTATTTCTTCCAACTGGAGTTTTTACAAGGGGAGAAAAATCAAATACTTTCCTTAAACTCTACAAAGCAAACAAAACCCTACAAAAGTCCATGAGAAATGGCAGGTATTTAGGTGATTAACTTTGAGTGGACATGCAAGAAATGTTTCTGGAACACTGTGGGGCAACTGGCCGGGGCAGAACTTGTCAGAATCATCAGGATTTGACAGTATTAGAAATGCAAGCCTGGAGCTACAAACTTGAAACCTGGGACTTGGAAACTGAATCCATACTTAACTCCCCCTATGCTCACCTCCCAACAGAATAAAACCTTAATGTCTTCTAAAAGCTATAGTTGTGGAGGAATAACAGGCAAAATATTTGAAATCGTTAACATTTACGGGGGCCTTCCTTCTGCTTTTCTAATTGGCTTTTCTCTGTGTAGTTTGCTAGGGCTGTCCTAACAAAATATGACCGACTGGGTGGCTGAAACAACAGAAATTTATTTCCTCACTATTCTGGAGGCCAGAAGTCCAAGATCAAGGTGTCGGCAGGCCTGGTTTCTCCTGAGACTTGCGGCTGGCCACCTTCTGTGTCTACACATGGTCACCTTTCTGTGCGTACACATCCCTGGTGTTCCTCTGTGTGTACAAATCTCCTCTTTTCATGATGACACCAGTCAGATTGGATTGGGGCCCACCCACTTAATTACTTCTCTAAAGGCGCCAAACACAGTCCCCTTCTGAGGTGCTGGGAGTTAAGACTTCCACATAGGAATTCGGGGAGGGGGGCTTGGCCACAATTCAGCCCATAACACTGTTCTTAAGCTTTCTATACCTTTGTGCTGGGAAGATTCTGCTGTGGGCTCTCTTGTTTTTAGCTCAGTCTGTCTTTGCTTCCACCCCTGTATCTCTTTGTCTTTCTGACCCTCTGTATCCACAGAGTTGCTCTGTGTATTACTGTCTGGTTATCTGCTCCCACCCTCACCCCAAGCCCTCTTCACCCACCCCAATTTTTTGGTCTTTCTCCAAAAACCCAATAAGTAATTTCTATGTGTCTGCTATAAATTGATGGCAATGGAAAAATGCTGTCCCTCCCCTTAAGGCATTTTTATTCTAGAAGTTGAGAAGATATCTGACCTCAAATAACTATATGTAAAGGCAGACTGTGATAAACACCAGAAGACTAGAGCAGGGGTTGGAAAGCTATAGCCCACAGTCCAAAGCCACTACCTATTTTCATAAAGTTTTATTGAAACACAGCATGCCATTTACTAATGTATTATTTATGTCTGCTTTTGCAGAGTTGTGTAATTGTGACATAGATCATAGGGTCTACAAAGCCAAAGATGTTTATCTTCTGACCCTTTACAGAAAAAATTCGCTGGCCCATGAACTAAAGTCAAATTTGTTAGGAGATGAGAGGCAGGAAGAAGCCCATCTGACTGTTATCTTCTGGGATATGTCACTGAGGACATGTGATTTAAGCGGGGCTTTGAGAGATGAATAAGAGTTCAGGAGGTGGAAGTGGGATGTGGGTTCTAAGCAACATTATCGGCATGAGCAGAAGTGTGAGGGGGTGAGGACTGAAGACACAGTTGGGACTCTAGGTGAAGACCCTTAGATGTCAAGGGAAGAGCCTGGACCTCAATCAGAGGGCTCTGGAGAATCTTGGGAGGGCTTTTGAGCAGGAGGTGACACGTAATTAGCACATTCTATGTGAGAGGCACTACACGAGTCAGACCCAATTTCTGCCACCAAGGAACCTATGACTCTAATAAAGGGAATGAGACAAGTACCCAAACAATTACTGCACAGGGTGGAATAATGCTTCCATGGGGGGAAACTTCAACCAGGAAAGTGATCAAAGAGAGGTTCAAGCAAAGTCAAAGCTGACAAATGGGTGGAGGATGGATTATTGATAATAATGATAGTTCAGATTCACTCAGGCTGTGGCACGAGTCAGGTCCTCGGCTAAGTGCTTTACATACATTTAATCTCATTTAATCCCATAACAGTCCTGTGAGTAGATACACATATTATCCCCAATTAACTGATAAGGCCAAGCCTGACCAGGGTTCAAGCCCAAGTCAGAGTCTCCTGTATTCTGGACATCCAAATTAGACACTCCACACTCTACAGATCCAAGGTAGGGTCTTCCGTCCATGCTCCTTAGCAATCTGATGACAGGGGAGGCAGGGAGGCCCTATTAAAAGACATTTGCAAAGGTCTATCATTTGGGCAGAAGCAAACAGGAAGATTCGGGAGTCATGGTTTCTAGGTTAGTATTTGAATGGGTTCTAATTTTTAAAAAAATTTCCAAGTGAAGAAGGATAACAGGCCTCAGGATGTGGACTTGGCTCCGATGTGTGGCTTGTGAAGGAAAGATGTCTACCTCCGTTTCACGAGTGGACCATCTCTCCCTGAGAGATGGGCAGAGAGCAAAAGCTAGTCCCTCTAGGAGGGAACTCTAAAGAGTTGTTGTTCTCAATACCGGGCCAGTCATGTCCGTTTTACCGTACCGCAGTGTTTTGTACTGACATTTAAATGCACCATAAGAATACTCAGAGAAGCCCTTCTGGGGCCACCTACCACCCTCCCGCAGGCCCGCCGGCTGCGGCTCCAGCGCTGACCGGCTCCTAGAGCTGCCTCGCCAGGCCCTGAGCTACTGAGAACTGCACTGAGACCGCAGCAGAGCAGAGGGCCCCGCGCCCCAGCAAGGAGCCATCGTTTGGGGCTAAAATCCAGGCTGTACAGTCCTGACGAGCAGCAGGAAGACAGCGGGGCTTGGTGGCTACGTGGGGATCCTGATGGGAAAGGTGGGGAGCTGGCCCCAGGATCCGAGGGAGCACAGAGGGGACTGAACACAGGAAGGTGGTATCTCTTGGGTCTCCGCCCGCCACCCCCCCCGCCCCCCGCCCCGGGTTCCTCACATACCACTTGGTCCTAAATGACAAGCTGCAATTACAGTGAAGTGCTAAAGTTACAAGTTGTTCTAAACACTCTTCGACAAAGAATATTCTGTGAAAAGGAACCCCCGGCGGTTATAAACCTTTTTTGGCTGTGTGGAGACCATAAGGTTTGCATCCAAGAATGTGCTGTCTGTTTGAGGCTGGCCTTTATCCTTTCAGTCGGGTGCCTTTCATGCACGGCGTGCGTTTCAAATGAGCAGTTGTCTGTGGCCCCAGAGTCTGTGGCCGCGGCATATCTAATCAGGTTAAGCAGCCGTTCATCCCAGCTGTCAGCTCTCTGGAAATCAGAGCAGTATCTGCAACCACACACAACTCAAATAGAAGGTTGGCATTTGGAGCCCCGAGTCTCCGACTCCTCCCTGACCTTACTGCGGTGGCCCCTGGTTTTTTCTTTTCCTATGTGACTCCATACAACAGTAGCAAAGCTATTTTAGGGATTCAAACAGCTAATTGCAGATTTCCATCAAGTCCAGCCACTCCGAACACAGGTTTGGAGAGCACGCTGGTGGTCTTCGCTTGTGGGAATGGGTTTGGCTCGTTCGCCCTTGTGAAGTGGCTCATCCACACCCCGGACCCACAGGGCTGTTAACTGGAGGCTCTTCCCCGTAGGCCACTTGGTTTTGGGGGTGAGGGATTTGGTGGGATTTAGTGTGAAAAAGCATCTGATGTTTTCTTGGCCCTAAATGCACGGGTACAAGGGCCTTTAAAAGTCATCCAGTTGGCCTGCTTGCTGAACAGATGAAGAAACTGTAGTTCTGAGAGTCCCATGGCCACAGAGGCAGAGGTGGGATGAGACTCGGGCGTCCAGGCTTCCTTCCTGTTGCGCTGTGTTCTGAGATGTCTACACAACTCATGCTTCTTAAGCTTAAAGGAGGCACTAAAAGAGGCTTAAGGCCAGGTTTAAATCCAGCTCCCCTCTCCTGCTTTCCGACACATAAAGCCTGCCTATCAGATCGGTTAATTCATTAAATGAGATCATAACACTCCCAGCACAGTGCTTGGCACTTTGCAAGTGTCCCCTTGGCACTGCTTGATGGGCCTGTTCCTAATTAACGACGTGTGGCTCCTTCCCCTGAGGGAGATTCTGCAGACTGTCCACCGGGGAGGAGCTGCAGGGACAGCGGTTTTCACGCAGTGACCCCCTCCAGCTTCCTAAGTGCTTCCTGGCATTGCTGAGAAGCCGTCTCCCCAGGGTTAGTGGGACACAGTCTGGAGAAAGCTTGGGACACAGGGGGATCAGAGAAATTCAGGAGAAAGGGGTCTGTTGCTTTTCATCGAGAGACTGTAAAGATCTTATATTCCAATGAAAATAAGAACTTTAAATTATGCTTCTCCCTTTCCTTTAGAACAGAGTGGTTGTGCAAGACAGCAACTCGCCTAAAGCGGCTCGTGTGTCTCTGCTACCGACCCTGAGGATATGCTGCCTAGAGCAGCTGGCAAGGGCCAGTGAGGTCTGTCTTCCTTCCTTTCTCCAAGGAGAAGTCTTGCTCTCGTGAGAGAAAGAAGGACAGGGTCCTCCCTTGCTTGCTCCAGCCTCTCCCCACTGACTGGAGATGTGGGGAATGGAGAGTTTATTCCTTTGCCTAAGCAGAAACCGGCCTTCTAGGAAACATGGGAGAAGTTGGAACTTTGCGGCCATTTTGGCAGGTCTTTGAGGAAGACTGAAAGAATGAAGCACTACATGAAAAGAAATGAAAACTGACAGAAAATCATGAGACTGACTGTTTAGAGTCAGAGTTGGAGGAAAGGAAATTTGGTGACTTCAAAGATTTTTCTTTTTCTCTCATTAACTTTTGTCTTAGTCTACTCAGTCAGCTATGACAAAAATACCATAGTTTGGGTGCCTTATAACCGTTGAATACTTATTTCTCACAGTTCTGGAGGCTGGGAAGTTCAAGACTGGCAGATTTGTTGCCTGGTGAGGCTCCACTTTCTGGGTCAGAGATGGTCATCTAGTTGCTCCAACCTCATATCTCTTGGGCCCCTTTTTTAAGAGCACTAATCTCATTTATGAGGGCTCTACCCTCATGACCTAATCACCTCCCAAAGCCCCACCTCCTAATACCATCCCCTTGATGATTAAGATTTCGACATGTGAATTCGGAGTAGAGGGGGGCTGTAAACACTCAGACCACAGCAGGGTTTCTCTCTCAAAGAGAACATTGAGTCCAGTTAATACAGCAAATGTCTTTATTTTACTGTAATACTAATGTCCTTTACTAGTCTTAATTCTCTGCCAGATCCTCATCTAGGATTTCTTAAAACTGAACAAGAACCATGATGTGCAGTTTTGTGACTTGAAACTCTACTTCCAGTATCAATTCTCAAAATATATGGTCAGCACAGAGGTTAAATTTTTAAAATTCTAAATATTAGAATTTCAACCCAATTCAACATCTTACTTTAAAAGTGATATCACAGCGGCGCCTGGGTGGCTGTTATTAGGCGTCTGTCTTTGGCTCGGGTTGTGATCTCAGGATCCTGGGATCAAGCCCCACATCAGGCTCCCCGCTCGACAGGAGGCCTGCTTCTCCCTCTCCTACTCCCCCTGCTTGTGTTCCCTCTCTAGCTGTGTTTCTTTCTGTCAAATAAATAAATAAAGTCTTTTAAAAAAAATGACATCACATAAACCCAATTATGTAAAAGTTATTCATGAAGAAAAGGATGGTTCAAAACCAGAAAATCCATCAATATAATTGCTCATATTCATGGATAATGGACAAAAGAAATCACATTATCACCTCATCCTAGTTGCAAAAGAGGCACTTTCTAAATGTCAACACTTACATGTGTTTAGAAAATAAAATATACGCTACAGGCTGAATTGAGTCCATCTCCTCAAGCCGCAAATTTATATTTTGAAATCCTAACCCCCAAGGGGATGGCGTTAGGGGGCGGAGCCTTTAGGAGGTGATTAGACCACAAGGCTCCATCCTCATTAATGGGATTAATGCCCTTATAGAAAGGCTCCGGGGTCGTCCCTTGCCCCTTTCACCACCAGAGGACAAAGTGAGAAGCTTGTCTGAAGAAGGCTTTCACCAGAACCCGACCATGCCGGCATCCTGATCTTGGACTTCCACTCTCCAAAACTATGAGAGATAAGTTTCTGTTGTTTATAAGCCACCTAGTAGTCAACGGTAATTTGTTAGAACAGCCTAAAAGAACCAAGACCTCTTTACAAAGTAGAAAGAGATGGGTATTTCCTCCACTTAATAAAGGTCAAATACATCAAAAAACTATAGTAAGCATCATGTTTAAACTTTAGGGATCCCCTTTAATACTGGAACAAAACGAAGAATCTCACCATTGCTGCTATTAGTTAGTGAAGTATTGGTCCTGGCAAAAACTCTAAGTAGCCTCTCCTTCCTCCACCTCCCCAAATCCACAGCGGAATAAGACAACCATAAGAAAAGGTGTGAAAACCAGCAGAGAAGAAATGTCCTAGCTGTCCTTATCTGCAAATAAGAAAAAAAAAGTCAGCAAACTCCTAGAACTGATAAATATATTTAATAAGGTTGCTAGATACAAGTTTAACTGATAAAAATATCAACGAATAGCATTCTTTCTAGGCTGGCAATAGGCAACCAGGGATATTAGAAAAAACAAAATATTATTGTTAATAACAGAAAAACATAAGTACACAGAATTAATTTAAAAAATACACCATGGAAGGGGTGCCTGGGTGGCTCAGCCACTTAAGCTTCAGACTCTTGATTTTGGCTGAGGTCATGATCTGGGGGTCTTGAGATCAAGCTCAGCACTGGAGTCTACTTGGGATTCTCTCTGCCCTTCCTCCTGCTTATGCAAGTGTGCATGTGTGTGCATACTCTCTCTCTAAATAAATAAAACCTTAAAAAAAAAAAAACTGAGGGAACCTGGGTGGCTCAGTGGTTTAAGTGTCTGCCTTCAGCTTTGGGATCTAGTCCCCTATAGCGCTCCCTGCTCTGCAAGGGGTCTGCTTCTCCCTTGCCCCTCCTCCCACTAGGTCTCTCAAATAAATAAATAAAGTATTTTAAAAATTAAAAAAAAGAGAGAATACATCATGGAAGAAAACTAAAGTTCTTCTAAGAGATGGCAAAGAAAATCTAAATAACTGGGAAAGATAGTACACATTTCGATGGGACTGCATAACATTGTAAGGTTGAGATATCCTCCCTAAATAATCTGTGAATTCAGTACAATCCTAGTATAAAAATCCATTGCATATTTTCAGAAACTTAATATATTTATTTAAAAATTTTTATGGAAACATAGAGGTCAATAATTAATTGTCAACAAAACTCGAGCAAAAATGAGAGATTTATCTTACCAAACATTAATATAATTAATTAATATACATTAATAAACATTAATAATTTTGTTATTAAAAATAACAAAATTTACAAAGGAAACCCGGATAGAAAAAAAATGGGTGAAGGATGTGGATGGGCAATTTACAGAAACAGGGACCCAAATGGCTGAAGAAGCCTCCTGCATGTGGAAAGATGCTCAGACTCAATAGAACCAGAGGAATTCAGATGGAATCAACAGTAATGTATCACTTCACAGACACTGGGATGTCAATACTGAAGAGCTGGATAATGCCAAAGTGGCGTGGGTCTGGGGAAAGGGGAAATTAGTGTCCCGTCAGTGGAAGTGCCGACAGGTGCACTCATGCTGCAAAGCTACCTGGGAATACTCAGTCAATGAAGTGTGTTCTGTCCCATGTCTCAGCTGTCCCCCTTTTGCACCTGTAGCCTCATAAATTCATCCTCTAGGCCCATAAAGGAGTAGAGAGGAGCATGCTCACCACAGATGGTTTGTGGGAGTGGGAGGCAGAGGAAACCCCTGTGCAGACGATGAGGGGAAAGCTCGCTATGGAGTCCTGTGTAGCTGGAGAAGCATGGTGTGTTGTGGGTGTATCTTAAGAACATGGTCTTTAGTGGGGGGAGGGGGTAGAATAAGAGAATAAGGTCCATAGGACCATATCATTTATACAAAGTAAATATTTGCACCCTTAAATATCACACCGGTACTTAGAAGTATATATACAAATGAAACACATTAGCGTGGTTGCCGAAGGGGAGAGCAACATGGGGGCAAGAAGTGGGGCACCAACGGAACCAGGGATAGGCCCTGCAGACTGGCCAGCGGCCGAGTGCTGTGAGTGGGGCATCGAGCTCTACAGCTGTGGCCCATGTAAAGGTGTATGAGCAAGAGCATTCGCCACATATAAAAGAAAGTTCTAGGGGCGCCTGGGTGGCTCAGTGGGTTAAGGCTCTGCCTTCAGCTCAGGTCATGATCCCAGGGTCCTGGGATCGAGCCCCACATTGGGCTCTCTGCTTGGCGGGGAGCCTGCTCCTCCCTCTCTCTCTGCCTACTTGTGATATCTCTCTCTCTCTCTCTGTCAAATAAATAAAATCTTAAAAAAAAAAAAAAAAGAAAAAGAAAGTTCTCTGCCTCCCATCTATTTCGACATTGTACAGATACAAATTTGGAGTGATTTCTTCTCCCAAAGAGATGTTGGTGCATCTAGTAGGATTTGACACATGAGAGCTGACAGATTCTGGCTATGATTAACTATTTCTCCAGCATCTTGCCTGTTTCCATTATGTTTTGGGGAGAACTGAGGCCTAAGGCAGTTTGAGAGTTGGTAACTGGAAAACAATGCTTTGTTAAGCATAAAATTTATAGCAAATGTTGGTCATTTTGAGAGGTTTTTTTTTTTTTTAAAGATTTTATTTTTATTTGACAGAGAGAAACACAGCGAGAGAGGGAACACAACCAGAGGGAATGGTAGCGGGAGAAGCAGGCTTCCTGCCAAGCAGGGAGCCCGATGTGGGGCTCGATCCCAGAATCCTGGGATCATGACCTGAGCCGAAGGCAGACGCTTAACGACTGAGCCACCCAGGCGCCCCCATTTTGAGAGGTTTTAACACCAAACAGGTAAACTGGAGAAAGAAGTAGAAGGCCTCACTTGAAGACTGCTATGAAGGAAAAAGAGATAAAAGAACAATAAGAAGATATATGATGTTAGGATTGATGGAAATTCATATTGATCAAATTTTACTGATCTTAAAATTTTATCAACATTTCTTTCTACATCTTGTTAAGTTCCTTTTCTGTGCAAGGAATTATCCATACACTAATTCATTTCATTCTCTAACAATCCTATGAATGAGATATTGTAACCCAACTTTACAGAAGAAAAAACCTGAAGCACAGAGAGGTTCAGTTACTTTCCGTAAACCATGAAGGCAGAAAATAGAGAAGGATTCAACCCAGACATGGCTGGCTCTTTCCAACGCTATATACCAGAAGGTATTTGAGATTAACTATACTTGTAAAGAGACTTACTTTTGATATTATAGTATGGTATGCAGGGTTCAGTGCAGGAAAACAGAAACTACTCTGTATTTTTTTAAGTGGAATGGGATTTAATATCATGAAGTCATTGCTTAGGAAATCTTTGTAAGAGTTGGGAGGGGGGGCAAGCTCTCAGCTGGACCACCAGAAAGGAGTCCCAGAACACTGTAGAAATGACCTGCCAATCAGGAAGATGGGAGAAGGTAGATCAGGAGGTCAGAAACCACTTCAGTAAGGGAACCAGGAATTAGGAGGCCAGACCAAGAAGCTGTTATCATCACCGATTTTGCTTGTAAGAACCCAAGAATCTAGTTATTGACAATGGAAAGCTGGATTCAGCCAGTACAGTTCTTCAAATGACTTTCCAAAATCATGTAAGTGGAATTGGACCCTCTATCAGCATAACCTTGCTTATAGCAGAAAACAGCCAAAAGCATCTTGAAGGAAGCTTCTGTCTCATTTCTGCACTCAACTGACAGAGCTTAACTGTCATCTAAAACTCTGCCTGAAAGGGAGTCTTGCAAGTGTAGTTTTTAGTCTCCCAGACTTTGCAGTATGGGACACCCATTAGAAAGTTGTGTTATGGATGCTGAGTCCTGCAAAGGCATAATATTTATTTGAAACTCTAAGGTCATGCCACTAGAAGTATGAAAGTCAATGAACTAACTTCTTAAACTCAAGAATGTACTCCCTGCCTGAATCCTGTACAACACTCATCATCTATTATCACCTGTTAGCAACAGATCAAATAAAATAGACTTTATTAAATAAAATAAAACAGTAACTAAGAAAAAGTCATCCTTGGTGTTGATCCAAGTGGAACTTCTAGAATAAAAAGTACAAAAGTACAGTCATAAAAAAAAAAAAAAGAACCAAAAAAATCCAAAAACCTCAATGACTAGTTAAACTGCAGATTAGATACAGTTGAAGAAAGAATTGGTGCACTGGGAAACAAATTGAAGAAAATACTCAGATTGGAGTCCAGAGACATGGAGATGGAAAATATGAAAAAGAGGAAAAGAGTCATGGAAGCTAGATGCCACATGTAGGGGTTGCAGAGAAAGTCAACTCAGAGGATGGGGGAGAATATTTGGAGATAATTGCCAAGTTATTTCTAGAAATTATTAAAGATATGCATGACCAAGTAAGCTGGATAAAAATAAATCCACTCCTTAGGACACCAAAGACAAAGGTAATATAACAAAAGCAACTGGAAAGGTAAATCACTTTTAAAGGAGTAACAGACTGAAGGTAGGCTTCTCATCAGCAACAATGAAGGTCGGAAAAAACATGCATTAATAGCCTAAACGTGTTGAATGGACATAACTCCACCTAAAATTCTATGCATTATCATTTAAGGAAGAAAAACAGATTTTCCATTAATGCACTAAGACTAAGAGAATTTAGAAGTCATAGATCCTCACTCAAAGATCTAAAGGACAGAATCCAGGAAGCAGGAAAGTGAGTCTATTAAGGAGAGGAGGAGATGCAAGGAGAAATGGTACACAGGGAAACTGATAAATATCGATTAATTCTAAATAGGGATTGATTTTTACTGCATCTGTATCTTTGGGATAAATACCCAGTAGTGCAATTGCAGGATCATAGGGTAGCTCTATTTTTAATTTCTTCAGGAATCTCCACACTGCTTTTTATCACTCAAAAGTAATAACAAGAGTTAGTTCTTATTAGCCCCATGTCACAAGGGGGGAAACCAAGGCCTAGAGAAGCTCAGTAACTTGCCCGAGGCCACACAGCGAGTGGAGTGGGCCTGACACTCTTAGTGGCTAAGGCCTGTGTGCATCCCTCTTCCTCCACAGTGATGGAGGTGCCCCCGGATCCCTGATTTCATGCTCACCGAGGCCAGAGCAGACTCCAGCACTCACAAATGGGGCAGTGACCCCTAAAACCAGCATTGTCCCAGCCTAGGAGGGGGTCTTGTTCCAGGTCTCAGATTTTATTGGAGTTTTCTGTATCATGTCCCTGTAACTGACCATGTTTGGTTTTGAGAAGAAGCGTGGGCTGAGCCACCACAATGAAACGGCAGAAAAACCAGACAGAAGTGCTCATATCAGACTGGAATGCTCTCTCCAAGAAGTGGGAGGAGGAGGATGTCCAGATGAACTTAAGATTCAGTGGGCAGTGGGGGGAGGGTGCCCTGTGACCCGCAGCAGCCAGCCCAGTGATGAGGTCAGCGGTTTGGCTGGAGTCCTGAAGCAGGATGCCCCCCTGGAGAGGAGCAGTGTCCACCACCCCAAGCATCTCCCAGGGCCTGGAAGCACCGCTGGGGTTCTCACAGATCCCACAGCCCATAGAAGCCCCTCACGCCCACGCGCCACCCCCACCCCCCAGCTCATTTCCGTAGGAACTCGACTCCTGCCAAAGAAGCCACTTGAGCAAATGAGCAAGGTGCAAGAAGGCACTGATCGGACATGCTTTGGGGCCTGGGGGCCAAAGACATGGTTTGTTTCAAGTACCTTCAATAAGGGCCTCTGGTGCCTCCAGGATTGAACACTGGGCTCCTTGAGGGCTGCTCAGCATCAACCACCCTTGGTTTACAAGTAACACTCTGGGTGAAACATATTTCCCTCACACCTCACCACTTGGAACTCTGGGCTCACCGACCACACTCCAGTCCTGCTCCTCCACCCCTTACTGGTAGACTGTCTCCAAGGGCTTTGTGAGGGATAAAACACATAGAAACGTGCACGGGCCCCAGAACTAACAGCTCTTATTATTGGGAGATGGGCAGAATAAAGCAATGGTGGTTACGAGCATGTCTTTAGAGTCAGGCAGTCTGGGTTTGAATCCCAGCTTTTAATTCTAAAAACAAAACAAAACAAAACAAAAAACCAAATCTCCCAGTGCCTCAGTTTCCTCATCTGTCAAGGCGGAATAAAAAACGCCTACTCCCTGAGCTGGCAATGAGGATGAAGTAAGGCAAGGCGAGGAAAGAGCTTAGCACCAAGTTGGCACAGGGCAACCTCCGTACACAGAGGGTTCAGTGACAGTGATGATCATGTTCCTTAAGGAAACTGAAACTTTGGGAGGTAAAGTGACCTGTCCAAGAGCACCCGGCCAGGAAATGGCAGAATGGGGTCTGGAACCAGGTTTCCTGAGTTTCCCTCGGGAGCTCTTTTTTTTTTTTTTTT
>CM053608.1:92157828-92192720 GCA_028646535.1 Procyon lotor | reverse complement strand
TTTTTTTTTTTTTTAAAGATTTTGTTTATTTGACAGAGAGAAACACAGCGAGAGAGGGGACACAAGCAGAGGGAATGGTAGCGGGAGAAGCAAGCTTCCTGCAGAGCAGAGAGCCCGATGCGGGGCTCGATCCCAGGCCCCTGGGATCTGACCTGGGCTGAAGGCAGACGCTTAACGACTGAGCCACCCAGGCGCCCCTCCCTCGGGAGCTCTTGCCCAGCTCCTGGCCCCTGCCTTGGAAGTCCCTACCTCCTCTCATGGCCCACACCCGAGAGCTTGGTTTTTGTGAGGAAAGTAAATGCGAGGACCTGTCTGGCATCCTGGAGACGTCTTACTTTTAGCCTGTAGAACCCATCCCTGCTCAGGAGGCGGCACCTTGAGGTAGTTTCAGAAGAGTGAACTTCCAGTTGGGGGACATCAGTAGACACCTTGCAAGGCACTTGGGTCTTTCATGGGGGATATTCTTTTGAAAGGCTAATGTGACTAAGAAGAGGAGGGGTCTGAGAGGGGGGGAAACATCGAGAGCCTCTGGGCGAGGTGCTGACTGGCGTGGGGTGGGGGGAGGCTCAAGGAGGAGTGGGAGGAGGCTTCTTGGACTGGGGCAAGGCTGGGTGAGGGGGCTCTGACCCCGGCCACAGGCCTCTGCTCTGAGAGACGATCTCCTCACTCTGGGAAGCCAGTGGAAAGCTCTACCTGGTCTGTGCTTCTCGGATTGTTTCCAATCGCCATGTGGAACTGCCAACATTTTCCACATTAAGAACAAATCAAAAGAGATTTTTCACTGAGCATGAGTTAGTGGAAGGGAATGAGAGCAAATCAAATTCATACAAAAATAGAGGAAATTAATTTTTAAAAAGCCCAACCGAACACCCTGTAATTTTCAGTGATTTCCTTTCAGGGAAACTGACCACTGTCACTATAAACAAAGCAGAGAATAAATAAATAAAAAGGGAAAGAAGGTTGTGCTTTTTTCTTTTTGCCTCCCTGATGGATGGTTTATAGAGGCCTCGGGATAAAAGTCAGCCTCTAATTGGTCCCAGATGGCGCCTGCCTCTGCCCGTGCTTCAGTGTTTCCCTGGGCCCGGGCCGGGGCCTGCCAGACATGCTGGTGGTAATGGGAGCTGGACCCTTGTCCCCTGGCGGTGGCTGCGGCCAGAGGGAGATGGGCCATAGCAAGTCAGGGTCACAGAAACCTTGTCACCACCGTGGAAATGACAAGCCGCCAGAGCCAGTGCCTGCGTCTGGCCCGAGGGACGGGCGCGCCTCCGTTCTCTGGCAGTCCGGCTGCGGGGGAGCCCGCCCGGCTGGGCCCAGAGCTGGCCCTTCCGATGCCCTGCCGCTATTGTGGGGTCGGGGGCAGCTGCTGGAAGTGGGCTGTCACCCTTTCTGAGACGAGGTGGGGGTTTGTCACAGCTACAGCAACCATCGAGTGGCGTCCGTGTCTGTGGGGTCGGGGATGGGGTCTGCCCAGACTTCCCTTGGCCGACAGGAGCCCCCTTACCCCACGCTGCCACTTGGGCCCCTCTGCTGCCTCCTGCTTCCCTCTGCTTCCCACAGCTTCCCAGAGCTTGTGACTCCAGGGCGGTGGCTCGGGAAGTGTCTTCCCTCTCCTTTGCCCAGCAACAAAGCCCCGAATGCCAGGGGAGTGGGTCCCCTCCGGACCACTCGACAACTAGAATTTAGCAAAAACTGGGGCTGGACATGTAGCTAGATTCTGAACCTCTATTCTCGCCATCTGGGCTTCTCTATTGACTATATTTAGGGACTCCGGTATTTTTTTTTTTTGCAAGAGCAGACATTCTATTTGTACATGAGAAGACATAAGCCTTTCTCTATGAAGAATGTGAAAATAACTTTTTGTTGCTGAATATCTCTTGCAAAACAAATATCATGATGAGTTGGGGTAAATGAATCAGAAACAGATGGATAAAATTTATCTGTAATACACAGAATTTCAACCCAGAGAGAAGGGGTAGGGAGGATAGCCTTTGGGGTTTCCATGATCCCAAATACAAGGAATGGGGCTTGCGCCACTTGACTGGTCCAACTAGCTAATCTGGGAGCATCCAGTCCAGCATCAACAGAGACCTGTGTGCGACCCTCCAAGGAGCACGGTTATCAAGAACACAGAGTCGCTATCGAGTTTCTAAAACGTGGCTTCTGAAAATAAGCTGTTCTAATTTACAGTGTATCTTCTCCTAACTACTCCCCTGGAGCACATGGCCCCATGGAAGATGGAAATTATTTTGGAGATAACCAGTTGCTGGGTTTGGCATCCATTCTGCAACAGTTACATGTGTGGAAAGAGGCCCTGATTGGCGGGGTGGGCGTGTGCTGAGTGGGGGTGGGGGGAGCGGGGCAGGGGCTCACATCAGTGGTTTCAACAAGAATGCGAAAATACTATATTTTGTGACAAAGTCGCTCCAGGGTAGGCAGATTGTTCACAAATCGGTTACAGATTTCCCTGAAATATGTTGGGACTTCCATGCAGAAGAAACGGGGTTTGGGGACCAAATGCATTTGGGGTTTTGCTGAGCTCAAAAATGGGCACGGAGCTGGAGACAATGACTGGTCCCAGCGGTGGCCCCCAGACCCGTCGTCACCCTTCCTACACGCATGGTCATGCTGGTTGCATGTCTACAGGGTGGCTCTGCAGGATTCTCAGGAGAGGCTGCTGTCCCTTGTTCTCCAGTCTGCCCTGTGGGGGTGTTAGTCTTTCCATAACCCATCTGAACCTGTGAATACCAGCGCCACGTAGCTATCTTCATCATTCTAAGGAGGAAGCTGCTTTCTAGTGTAGGACATGGTATTCTGAAAATGACACCAACCTGAAAAGTGACAGGGGATTAGTTTGTCCTGAATTTAGTGTTCGACCAAAAATTTCAGATATTCAATCACAGACCTGACTGTGGTCATTCCCAGAAAATCAAAGGCATTAATTAATTTATTAGTTCACACTTAACACGTCTGAAGTGGGACTCTGTTTCTATCTTGATATCCTTAGTTTGGCCAGGGACGGTGGCGTCTACTCAAGCTGGAAATCTCAGGTTGCTCTGTCCGTTCCTTCTTTCTTATTCCTTCGATCTGGTCCAATGGGAGCCTCGGAGGTTTAGGTAGGACCCATATACTGCCGCTGCCTCCCTCCAGGCCACCAGCATCTTCTGTGTGGACACCCTCGATTGCCTCCAAGATTATTCCCACTGTTCCCCTCACTGTTCCTCCTCTCCCTCCACCCCTCCATCCTCCACACAGATGCCCCAGGGACCGTTTTCTTCTCAAAATGGAATTCAGATCATGATGCGTTTTATGTATTTCTCTGCATAAAACATAGCGGCTTCCTACTGTAGTTAAAATTAAATCCAGACTTCTCACTGTGACCTTTAGGACCCTGCACGAGCCAATGCCTGCCTCCCTCAGCTCCCTTTCACGCTCCCCTCTGCACTCCACTCCACGGTCCCTGCAGTCCAGCTCCACAACCCCCTCCCAGACACCGGCACCCCTTTCAAGCCCCTCACAGACACACACCACTGTGTGTCCCTTCTCCTGCTGCCTTTGAATCTCTCAGCTTAAACGTCTTCCCCTACTTGTTCATAGATGATGATCCCAAAACCCCAAGAGCTTAATGTTAAGTTAGCCACCAATCAGAGTAGGAAATAGAAAAGTCTTCTGGCCGTAGATCTGAGGTTCAGTCTCTGACCCTTGTTAACACAAGGGTGAAGACTGGCATGTGTGAGCGCATACACTAACACACAACACATGAGTTAACACCGGATCCTGGCAAGGGCTTTGCTGTGAAGAAGGGCTGATAGGAGCAGGGCTGGAGTTCATGAACAAACCCTATAATGAAAAAGCCAACTATAACTCTGGACCCTCCTAGCCCAGGAAACCCTGCCATGGGGGTCCTGTGAGCAAGGGCCTCTCCCCTCTTTCCTGACAGGAAGAGGAGGACCCTGGGACACCTACTGGGCTGGTAATATGTAAATTGGAGAGCATGAGCTTTCCACAGCACTGGGTAGAGAGCGCAGTGACATCAAATCCAGACTGGTCCTCTGGAGCGTGAAGAGGAGTAGAAGAACAGAAGAGGAAGGTCTGGTTTAGGACCCAGGATGGCAGAGGGGGGCTCTTAGGGTATTTGAGTCTCTCTTCCATAACCTATCCCTATTATACAACAATGCAGGCTCTCCTGGAAACTTTTAAACATTATGGAAAATTTAGATTTAGGAAGAACAAATCTCAGAGTTCCCTAATGTAAAGACAACTATTGCTGTAGTTTTTAAAAATTGATTTATTTTGGAGAGAGAGAGAGAGACTGCGTGCGCACATGAGCAGGGGAGGGGGAGAGAGAGAATATCTCAAGCAGGCTCTCAAGCTCTGAGCACAGAGCCTGAGGCAGGGTTTGATCTCATGACCCAGAGGTCATGACCTGGGCTGAAATCAAGAGTTGGACACTCAACTGACTGAGCCACCCAGACGCCCCAACTACTGCTATTTTGACTGATTGATTAAGATTTTATTTATTTATTTGACAGAGAGAAAGAGATCACAAGTAGGCAGAGAGAGAGGAGGAAGCAGGCTCCCCATTGAGAGAGCCCGATGCGGGGCTCGATCCCAGGACCCTGAGATCATGACCTGAGCCGAAGGCAGGGGTTTTAACCCACTGAGCCACCCAGGTGCCCCTATTTTGATGCATTTATTCTGGCCTTTTCTCTGTGCAGGTTTGTGGTGGTGGTGGTAGTGGTGGTGGTGGTGGTGGTGTACTCTTACACAGTAGTCATCATACTGTATCTATAGCTTTCTGTCCTGTTTTTTCCATTTGATCTAAGCGTTTTTGGGTTATTACCTACTCACTGAGAATACTGTTATTAGAGGAATGGATATACTCAAGATTTAGTTTGTCTTTCCCCTATGAGTGGGAATTTATCTTTAATAGTCAATTACTACACACAAAGCAGTGATTCACTTATGATTCACTTATGATTCACTTCATTTATGTATGAAAGATTTAGGATGACTTTCTCAGGATTAGATGGATTCTTTAAGATGGGCTAGCTACTTTAACCCACAACTTCACATTTATTTAGATCATTGCGTTCAGTAATAATTTTTAAGTCTCTCTCTCTTGATCTCCTTTTTTTTTTAAAGATTTTATTTATTTGACAGCGAGAAACACAGCGAGAGAGGGGACACAAGCAGAGGGAATGGTAGCGGGAGAAGCAGGCTTCCTGCCGAGCAAGGAGCCCGATGTGGGGCTCGATCCCAGGACCCTGGGATCATGATCTGAGCCGAAGGCAGACGCCTAACGACTGAGCCACCCAGGCGCCCCTCTCGATCTCCTTTTGTTTTTCCTCAGATTCTTTTTTTTTTTTTTTCAAAGATTTTATCCATTTGACAGAGAGAAGAAACACAGCTAGAGAGAGAACACAAGCAGAGGGAATGGCAGCGGGAGAAGCAGGCTCCCCGCTGAGCTAAGAGCCCGATGCGGGGCTTGATCCCAGGACCCTGGGATCATGACCTGAGCCGAAGGCAGACGCCCAACGACTGAGCCACCCAGGCGCCCCTTTCCTCAGATTTTTTATCAAGTAACTTCAAATAGTTGCAGGAGTTCTCACCAATCTGTAAGTGTGATAGCTGCTCAGCAAAACCCTTTCTCCCATTCTTCCTAGGTACACAACCAAATCCATTTCCCGGTTTCCCTTGCAGGGAGGATGTGTCACACAGTTGAGTTTTATCCATTGGAATGTGAGATGAAGTGAGGCATCTTACTTCCAGGCCTGGTCATGGTCTCCCATGTATGATCCACCACAGTTTTGTCCTTCCAGCAACTGGATGAACAGTGCTCTAGAGGATGACAGAGTCCTGAGATAGTAGGAGCCTGGGTCCCTGAATGACAGGGAGAAGAATCACCCTGACTTTCTGAACACTGGCCCAGAATTATTTATGTAAGAAATAAACTTGTATTGGGTCTACTTGTTACAACACTTTACTCCCCGCCCACAAATACAGGGTACAAATACAGCCCCACCAACATTAATACCCAACTTTGTTCCAAGTCCCTAACAGTATGGGTGTAGGACGTCATCCCCCTCACCCAGATATTTCTGGAGGTCCTGGGCTCATGTGTGCACAGAAATAGTTCTGCTCACCCCCATCCACCGGCTTTACCAAAGAATCCTCTCTCCTTTTTCATGGTGAATAAAGCGGAGGAGTTATTGGTTCCCCAGGGGTGTGGCCTTGGAGTTCATGGTTGGGGTTGTGCTCTGAGTTCCTCAGGGCTAGGTACTATCAAAGGCTCCACCTGGCCAAAGGGTTGAGGCACCTCACCTGAGCTGTCCTCTGGGAGGGGCTCCTGGGCTCAGGTAGAACCCACCAGGCAGCTAGATGGAGCTGGAAAGCTCTGAAGGGCATTGCCTGAGGCAAATGCGAGGATAACCAAAGGAAAGTTCTCCTTAAGCCTCCTTACGGAGAGTCAGAGTATGGGGAGGCAATGACAGCCAGAGACAGCGGGCAGAGGGGGCATCGCGAAGCAGAGGTGGAGCAGCACATTTTGAATTTCCAGGAGCTCAAGAGTAGGGCCTATGGCCCTGCTCGTGGGGGCCTAGGGGTCTTGCAATGGGCCAAATCTGTTTAAATATGTGCTACAAAATTATAAAGGAGCTATTTCCTGAGCTGCCTAATTATGAAAAAAAAAAAAAACAAACAAAAAACCCACATCAACGACTGGGTCATAAAAATGTCATTTCATATTGCACACAGGATGAAAGCTTTCTCCATGCCACTGTTCTTTGCTAAGGATCCTCTTGCTCTGTGATGGTCCCACGTGGATAATCCCAGTCGGCCTCTGGCACAAGGGAGGGACAGGGAAGTGAGCACCTCCGAGTTCCAGCAGCGCAGCCAGTCCAGGGCTGATGCCTTGTTCCCTGGACCCTGGAGTCCTGCTCTGTTAGATGGGGACAAAAGTGGAAACTGTCTCAGAGGTACTGGGAGGACTGCATGAATTATCACCTCAGTTACATATGCTACAAAGTAGCTATTATTATAAGGTGCGGGCTTTCTCTGGCTGAATTCTACCGTGTAACATATGTAGACCATGACCTTATATTTACCAGATACCTGAACCAAGTAAAGCAACGATCCAATTTGGAGAGCCCTTTTACGCTTTATTTTTATTCCATTTCAGGGCTTTAATTTTCATTTAAAAAAATGTATACAGGTCCAATTATTTTTTTCAGACTAGGGCTTTTTTTTGCTGGGCTCTGGGAAAAAAAATCTTGGGTTTGGTTAGCGACAAACTTTGAAAACCGGCATTCGGGTTTGGTTTGGCTTTTAGTTGGAGAGAGAAGCCTGGGCTGATTTGGGTGCACAGTTTGGCTCAGTTCAAAGCCTGCCCAGGGAATTCTGATTCTTTCTCTGCTGCTCCCTGGGGCGCGCACCAGGGCGGACCACGGTGCCCTGGGGCCCAGCACATCTCCATACCCTACAAGCTGCTGTGGCTTTGGCTCCACATCAAAAAGCTACTTGAAAAGAGTGGCTCACGAGCATTTTGCCACGTGACCGTCTTAGAGGTCTCAAAACCATGCGCCTCACACTGCAGGACCCCGACACAGACAGTTTTGTTTTTGTCTCATAAGCACTACATAAGAGCTTGACCCGAAAACACCCACAGGCATTTGCAAGAGTCGGCAGCAAAACCAGGTCTCAACCTGAAAGTTCAGCAGATTTTGCGCTAAGTTCACGTCCACTAATGAATTCTCATTTCCGGCCTCACGTCATTCGAGTGTCACTGAATTTGTAGGAAATGTTGAAGTCATTCCCTGAAAAATTTCTTGTAGATCTATTTTCCCAACGACTCTGAACCAGGGAGGTTAGGCGAATTTCCAAGTTACCTGAGAGCACATGAGGGGACGAGAAATACCAGTGAGACCCTGATGTCTGGTGTCCTGCTTTAGCCTCTAGAACTTCCTGATCTTCAAGAGGGTGCCTATGTGTCTGCATGGGATCCTTTGGTTCTCTGATAAGTACATGGTGATCCATCACTTGAGGGAATAGCGTGTTTTCTCATTTTCCTTTGGGTATCTCAAAAACTGAACAGAGATTCAGGTCCCTAACACACAACTCATAAATGAATGTGTTGGGATTTTATTTATATAACCTCTTCAGGGATAATTATTTACTCCTGGGATCCAAGTTTCCCCAAGCTACAAGTACAGAGGGAGGCCCATTAACAGTTAAGAACCCACGACTCAGTGGCTCTTGCTTCTGTTTGTTGAGGGAAGATCTTGGTTCCCCAGGGATTTCTGGGGTCATCCCCAGAGACACAGCCCATGGTCTGTGGAGAAAGAGCTCCCTCTTGTTTGGGGCTGTAAAAGGCTCCTACTGCTGTGCTGCTTCCAGATTTTGTTGGCAAGACATCTTCTGTTTGCCCTTAGCCTTTTATCTTCTTAGGTCCCACGTATGAATCCTCGTGCATTTCAGAGGTGACTGAAATCAGAGTCACAGCTCTCAAGCTCAAACCCTCTTCAGAACCATGGATTCCCTCTGACCCAAGTAGGGGTCCCCCCTCCCCTAAACTGGGCCAAGCTGGTCCCATGGGGCTGCCTTGTCTGTGGAGCTGTGCTCTTCCAGGTGTTCCTTGCTCCTCTGGTTCTATCTGTTTCTGGCGAGCCTGTCCGCAAGCTTCCCAAACACACCCCAAGGAGTGCAAATTCCAATCGAGGCCTCCTCTGCTTGTCTTGATTAAGAGAAATAGTGGCTGTGGGTAAACGAGGCTATCATGAACTTAGAGCTTAAGCTATCAGTTTATGAGATGGAGTTAAATCAGCTACGTTATATAAGTAGTAAGAAAGCACACTGTAAACTCTAAGTGCACTGTAGATAACAGATTGATTTGCCAAAAATCAGTTTGCCACATAATCTGCTTGCTGGTGTTTCCCATTTCACTGCAGCCCTTATTTGGAAGGGGTCGGAGGATCTGTGGCCCACTCCTGCCTTTGATCAGGCCGGATTACCTACTAACCAAAATCGTGTTTCTATTAACTACTTATAATGTTGACAATAATTCACACTGCATGAAATGGTTTCCACAGCCTTTGAGGGTTTTTTCTTGTTTTCAGTTCTAGTTTTGCTGAGGCTTTCTAAAGCCAACCCCTGAGCTGACTTATGGGGTTCTAGAGATCCTGCTTTCAGGGCAATAGTGGGGTCCTCCTCTGCCCTTCACCTTGTCCCACAATTGTCCCTGTGTTCTGTCCTCATAAACCCCTGGGAGCAAGTCCTTGCCACCTCCTCTCACACCATCATGGAACCTGCCAGCCTGGAGTGCAGCTGTCATTTCTGGAAAGTTCCAGGGATAAGATTTATTCTAACTGGGGTAAGTTGTCCACAAATTCGACCGATACCAATTTTTCACAGCCCTGAAGGGAGTCTATTCTTCCACCACTTGAATTGGGGCTGACTTTGTGGAAGTGACATTTTGGAACTTCTGAGCTCAGGCATTAAGATGGCTTGCAGCTTCTGCTATCCTGAAACTCATGAGCTACCCCACGTAAGTCAGACTCTCCCCCAGAGATAGAGGTTTCATCAGCTCTGGGCCGTTCCAGACCTGATGGAACCTCTCTTCCAGTGGAGGCTACACTGAAGGGCCATCCCGCCTCAGTGTAGCCTCCAGACTGTAGAGCCAGGAGCAAATAAATAGTTCTTGGTTTAAGCCACTAAGTTATGGGGCAGCCCCTTATGCAGCAAAAGATAACTGGTACACCATCTGCAACAAGCTGATTATTCTGGAAGTCCGTATGACTGAAACTTACTGCGAAGATGTGAGCAAAAATACATAAGGAATTCAGAGGTCTTCTGGGAGAAAACAGAATAAAACCTCATTCTCTCTTCCCAGAGATTTCCTCTTGTGGACATTAGTCAGGATGGATCTAAAGCTCAGACTATAAGCCAGTAACATGACAGTACAATAGCCTCCTGAAAAAAACCCGGTAGAGTGGCAGTGATCCAAGCTCATTAGCAGCCAGGGTGCTTCCTGTACTAAGCCAGTAGCCAGAGGCAGAGGGACTGTAATTCTCTAGATAACTAGTTTCCACTGAGAACAGCCAGACTGACATACTGGAGTTTCCTTAACCCATAGGGAAGGGGAGGTGAAGGGAAGGAGAGGTCTCAAGCATCATCCTCTGAAACAATACTGAGGGAGAGGTTGTATTTTGACTCCCAAACTGTAAAGACTGACATTCCAGGTGTATTACTATTACAATTTACCGCTCACCTTTCTGTCTTGAGATTCTGAGGCGGAAAAATTGTTGGAAAAACAAACAGTAACAGAAGTCGTAAAGAAATGCCCTCCCATGCACAAGCAGTGTCAGTCCTTCCTTCCAAATAGACGTTGTGTGTAGCAAAACACAAAGAAATAATTTTTAGCATATGAGGAAAATTGTTCATTAACATTCCCACAACCCAGTGTTTGAAAATATGCTCTTACCTTCACTGAAGATATGAATGGTTAAAATATTGATTTCTTTTTTTAAACAAAGGCTCCAAAAGGTGAGTGATTTGGGTTTTTTCTGTGTCTTTTTTCCCCCCAAAATCAACAAATCAGAATACACCTCCACCTTGCCGAACTTGAACTCCAAACGTGTGCTTAAGGGAGACAGGACTGACAGCCCAGGGACTTGAGGGTCCCATTAGCAGTCATCCACACCCATTACCCTGTCTCTCTGGATTTCCTTTCATGCCACGGTTCCAACACTCTTTGCAAAGAGAGCCGGCAGACAGATTCTGAAATTTGCATGCAGATCCTTCTTGATAGTAAAAATGCTTCAAGATGTGGCTGGGAGGGCTAGGTGGTTGACTTGTGGGCTTTGAAAGTCCCTTCCAGGCCTCAGCCTATTTCTCATGGTGGAGTGTACCGACAATCAGCGCTCCAGACAGAGGGACCCCTCACCTCCTCTGCAGCAAGGGGTTCCCAGGGGAGACCATGTGACCCAGAGAGTGATGTTCTTACATTCGGCACCCCAGCCCAGTCCGGAGGGACGGATCTAGGAGACAGGGTAAGGCGAACCAAACCTTATTCCTCTTTCTCAGTCTGCGCCTGGGGGTCTCAGTCTTTCCTGGCCGCCTCAAACGCTTCCCTGTTGTCCACAAACCTGAGCGGGCTGATAACAGCCGGACAAGCTCGTGCAAAGGTTGCTGAGCTGAGGCTGGTTCACCCCATCGGCGCCTCGGAGGCCTGCAATCCCCTGGCTTCCACCAGCACGCCGGGACCGCAGCATCCTAAATCCGCGGGCCCCGTCCCGAGGCGACACACGGCCAAAGAGGAGGCTGCCACAAAAGCCCAGAAAGGCACGCAAGCCTGTTTCTACCTGGTGTGCATGAGGCACGCAAGGCGCATACGCAAGGCATGCAGGGCGGGGACTCACGGCGCATGCCCGAGGCACGCAGGGGACACACACAGGCAAATGGGACACATGCATGTGCTCCGCACGGGCACGCAGGGGACAGGCGTCGGGCAGGTTGTCCTGCTACTCCGGGCTTTCCAGGAGGCTTGCCCAGGGGATGGGGGTGAGGGGTTCGTCGACCCAGGAGGGGCGGGAGGACCCGGGACATTTTTGACAGGTCCCAGGAGGAAGTTTCGGACGGTGGAAAGGAAACCAGAAGCCTGGGCAGGTCCTGAGTCTGCTGCATGCTTGGGGCAGTGGTTGGGTCAGGCCAGGGAATTGGGCCAGGTAGGAGCACTGGAGGACAGCAGAGCAAACGGAAGAGCCCCATCTCCTCTCTTTTTCTCTTCAGGCCTCTCAAGGCCTGCATTAATGTCATCCCACGGTGCGTCTTCTCGCTTCTCACTGTTTCCCTATCATACTCGCAGCCCTAGACGCCTCCCTTGGATTGGGACAGACTCATCCGGTAACTGTACCCTGGAACGAATGTCCCAAGCCGGTTCCGGCCCTCTGGAAAGGGCTAAGCGATGTTGTCCGCTGGGAATAGCTGCTCGGCCATCTGCGGCACCCGCTGGGATTCCCACTTTGCTCTCAGCCACTTTCTTCAGCCACTTCCTTCAGCCGTGGCAGTAGTCTAGAATTCCTCTAGGTAAGGCATTGTGCTTCCGGGGAGAGAGAACCCTGGACGGGGAGTCGAGGCCTGGGTTCTCTCCTGGCTTTGCCCCTCTGTGGGCTGTCATGGATCATTTAACTTGGTTTCCTGCCCAGGAAAATGGGTCTGATTTTATGTCTGTCTGGTGGTAGTAAGAATTGAAAGAGGAGACAGAATCCAAGTCTTTGTACCCTGCAAAGCTGTGTTAAAGCCATTGTTGTCATTTGGTGTTTGGTTGCCATTGCCACCATGCCACCTTCCAGGGAGATCTCATGATCCAGAATAGCCAGTTCCCCACAGTGGCTTTGTTGGCTGCCTTGGGCCTTCTGTTGGTGGTCCCCACAGGCTCCCCCAGATGGGGAGCACAGTGTGCAGCGTACCATTCCAGGAAGTGGGAGGCTTGGGCATCTCTTCCACTGAGGTCCAAGGATGGGCTGTAATCAACACATGTTGGATGGTTCTCAAACGGGCTCAGTGACCTAGTGTTATTAATAGTGCAGAATAAGAGTATAACAGGCTAGATTTGTGCTTTCAAGTTTGAAAAACCTTTTCATCAGTATTATTGAATTCTCACAGCAACCTTATGGGGCTTATTATATCCCTATAATATTATTCCTATTTACCAATGTAGAAACTAAGGCACAGAGAGGTTAAGCAACTTACCCAAGTCACCAGATTTTTTTTCCTGTTCAGGTTCCTGATTATAAGAGCCTCTGTAGTTGGATAGGGGTAGGCAGTAAAAGAACAACAGCTGTGAATATCTCCCATAGACAGTGTCTGGTCCAAAAGTGAGGGTGTTCAGTTTCTTCCAGAAGCTTCCCTGGTTGATAGGTGGGTCTAAACTCAATGAAACCTGAAATGCTGGGGCTGGTGTGAAGACCAAGGACTATGTGAGAGACGAGGCTGGGGGCATGCTCATAGGAAATCCTCGGGGGCCCCACACCGGTACCACTATGTCTGCTTCAGCAAATCAGAGAGATGTCCCAGAAAACCCTTCATTGGTGTCCTTGACCCTGTGATGCCCAGTATCCCCCACCCCCTGCCTCCTGGAGCCCTGGGCAGAGAGGAGACTCCAGTTCAGCCATTCTGAACAAGGTGGAGGATTACACCTTACTCCACCTACTACCGGGATGCATGGAGGATTACAGCTGACATTTAATAAGTCAAAGGATGCCCAGCACCCTGTCATTCTGCAGGAGACTGTAGGAGATGGTCTTATAAAATGAGTTGTCCCACAGCCCGCACAATTGTCAAATGTCCAGCTTTTACAGTCATTCCTGGAGATGAAAAGCCTGCTTTTACTAGAACCCAATAAAATTATTTTTGCATGGTTTTATAGTACATTAAATTTTCCCGAGAATGCAACCAATACATAAATTAAGATGGTACTTCCACAAGGTTCATGATTTAGTTAAAATTTGTCCCCAGCAGAAATGCCGCCTGTGGGTTTGGAATCCCAGTACCACCCTCCTGCCTCCCTCTGCATTACTGGTGTAACTTGCACAGGTGTCCATTCACAGGTGTGGCTGTGCTTCATCAGGGTTTTCAAGAGAGTCATGCCTGGGGATTTGCCTATGGCAATACCCACTAAATTATCATCAGTCACTTCCTTTTTGTTGGAGTTAAGTTGCTGACCTTTAAAAATCTTGTGCGTACATACATAGTAACTTTTCCTTTCATTTCAGGATAATAAGGGAGCATTATGAAATATTTGAAATATCGAAGAGGCGTTGCATTTGAGAAGGTTGAGAACCCCTGCTCTGAGCGAATAGCAGTTTCTTTCTTTTGCGAAGAATCATAGTATTTCGGGGTTTGAAGAGACCTTAACGGTCACCTAGTCTCATCCCTACCTCCATCCAGTGCTTAAGTCCGTGCAGTTGGAGTGAGGGCTCAGGGCTATCACACACCTCTGCCTGCTTTCTCCCTCCTGTGATGTGACCCCTGTGGGGTCCCAGGATGGGGCAGAGCAGAAGATGGGCCTGGAGGATGAAGGACCCAGACTCAGTGAGCCTTATGGGTGTTGGCATGAGGGATTGTAGATGTGGGGTCCAAGACCACTTCAAATGTCCACTTAAGGCTCTGGGCACTAGCTCAGTGGGAAAACTTGGACCTGCACACCAGTAGAAATACTCTCCTAGCAAAGGCTCTGTCTGTATCAGGGATCCCAGAAATCTGGGCCCCACCAAGCTAGTAAACAAACATACCACATCTCAGAACACGTCCCGTTGTTGGAGTTGTGAATGACACTGTGGCCGTCTGATTGTCACGAAGCAGGGGGTTAGTTGGAAACCAGTAAATAAAAGCGCTGAGGTCAGCATGGAACTCAAGAGCACCTAAGCGAAGATGCCTAGTCTTGGTGGTTTCTTCCACAGTCCGGAGTCTGTGGCTCCATATTCTAGGATAAAGGGACTGTCAGAAGGCACGCTTTAGCTGGGGTCGGCCATATTTCTGCTGAGTGTCCTCAAAGCTGCCTTGACAAAGAGAGACGGGGAGAGTAGAATACTGAGATAAACTCCGGCTTCAGCATTTTATCCCGGTTACTTTGCCGCACGCTGCTACCATGCCCCATCCTTCTGGGCATCCTTCCCCCTCATGAGCTTGCAACTCCCTTGTCCTGTCCTGTGCCCTGTGCCCTTTCCACTGGGGGCTGGACAGCCTTACTCCACCTACTTCCCGCCTGCCCCCCCCAACCCCCGGGCTGACACAGAGCCCTCTGTCTTCCTGTGGAATGCAGTAGCAATCCCGAGCGTGGTGTTGGACAAGGAGTCCAACTCCCCCTATAAACTTTTTATAGCTTAGGAAAATAAACATGTGGTTTAAGGTCTTTGCATAGGCAGTGCTCACAGAGTGTGAGCTTGCTTTACAGAACGATGAAAGAAAATATTGGTAGAGCTAATAAATTTCTGAGCCAGCCAAGGGAAAGTCTTCCAGAAATCTCGGGGCGGCTTTGATGGTTTAGGAGATAAAAAGAGGAGTTACCTTTCCAGCTGTCATGCTGCTCAGAATGGGCGCGCCTGCACAATGTGGCCAGCCTGCTGAGCTCCCCGGGGGTAGGCGCGTTCCTGCTGCTGGAGGGCCCTCGGAGATGGCTTTCCAGATGAGGAAGCAGGGTCCAGAGACAGAAAGTGGGAGAAGTGATGCTGGGTCACACAGCTCATTAGAGCCGGGGACCAGGGTACTTTTCACTCAATGGCTCTCAGGCATCTGCTGTGTGCCGGCCGGGGAGGTGGGGAAGCAAGGAGCCTTCACGGCGTGTGCGGCATGAAGCAGGCAGCGGGGAGGGCTTCGAGGGGCCAATTCTGAGCTTTACTTCCTGGGTTTGGGGAGGAACAGAGACTCTGGGAGGAGGGTGAGTGACGACGAGAAGGTTTCCATTTGGAGCACTGGGTAGTAACAATAAAAATGATAATAAGCATCGCTCTTGCTACCGTTTATGAAGCATTTACTCTGTGCCGGGATCTGAAGTCACCCTACTGAATCCTTCTAGCTCTGAGAGGCCTGAACCACCATCCCTGTTCTGTAGCTGAGGAGCACCACACGCCACTTTCCCCCAGTCGCCTGGCTGGGGAATGGCAGAGCTGGGAGCCAGAGCCAGGCTGCGGGACCCCACCCCAACCCCGACCTTGTACACCTGCTCAAACAGCCTGCAGCAGCAGGTCATGGGAAAGGCAAGAACAGGTGTAGCTCAGGTGAGTTTGAGGACCCCACGGGACTGTCAGGCAGGAGATGGGCGTCCGAGGGCAGCATGTGGATTCGGGCGTCACGTGCTGGAGGGTAGATTCTAAAGCCGGAGTGGTGCTGGAGGGTCGGGTGAAAAGCTGAAACACAGTAGGGGCTATGAGCAGCGGGGGCTCCCGGGACGCTGACTGTGGCTCTGGCCTGGCTTCTGCCAAGCAGAGGCCACACCACAGCTGGCTGTCACTAAGGTTGACACTGTTGCTCTCCGGTGAGAGAAAGGCTGTCCCATGACCAACGAGGACAGGGAGGCCACACATGTGTCCCTCTGCCACCGTGCCTTCTGGATGGGCTCATTCTTTCCAGACCAGTCCAGCAATATCTGAATCAAACAACCCTAAATGGAGCACGCTTCTTGGGTCCAGCATTTCCTCTTTTATGAACTGATTCTGAGGACATAATCAGGGACACGCATGAGGATAGGCATCACAGCATTATTTTTATTTGAGAAAAAAATCACAAATCAAGTAAACGTCTCACTATAAGGGAATGAACAATGAAACACATGTAGCCAAAAAGATCAAATATTCTAATAATATTTATAACCAACAATTCTGACATATTGTTAAATTTTAAGTGACAGGCCATGACTGGTATGACTAGCTCAAGATAATTTCTTTTTTTTTTAAGATTTTATTTCTTTATTTGACAGAGAGAGACGGTGAGAGAGGGAACACAAGCAGGGGGAGTGGGAGAGGGAGAAGCAGGCTTCCTGCTGAGCAGGGAGCCTGAGGTGGGGCTCGATCCCAGGACCCTGGGATCATGACCTGAGCTGAAGGCAGATGCTTAACGACGGAGCCACTCAGATGCCCCTCGAGATAATTTCTTACGAAGAATGGGTACATATTTCAGTGCCCACGCCATGCGGTTTGTAGGCTTCTCTTTGGATGGTGAGATTGTGGGGGTGTTTTCTCTTTCTCAGATGTTGCAAAGTTGTGTTTTTTTTAATATGTATTTTTTGTATTTTGTATTTTGTATATGCATTTTTTGTATTTTGAAAAAAAGCTCTTACTGTAAGGATTCGTCATAAGTAATATTAGCAGGATCTCAGGGTCCTGGGATCGAGTCCCGTGTCGGGCTCCCTGCTCAGTGGGGAGCCTGCTTCCCCCTCTGCCCCTCCTCCCCACTTGTGCTCTCTCTCTCACTAACTCTTTCTCAAATAAATAAATAAAATCTTAAAAAAAAAAAAAGTAATATGAGCAAAACTTGCCTCGTACTTATTTCATGTCAGGTACTCTTCTGAGTACTTCTCGGGGATTCCAGAATTGAACTCCCAAGAGAATTCGGGTGAAGGAACAGTGGCTCAGGAAGGTCGGGCTAGTTGCTCAGGATCACACAGCTGGTGTGTGGCAGGGCTGGGACCTGCAGCCAAGCCATCAGCCAGCAGGGTCCATGCTCTGACCCCATGCTCTAACCACTGCATGACACTGTCACTCCCCCGTGAGACAAACGGGGTCCCCATGGCCCACAAGGATGTGGAGGACATGCACGTGCTGCTGTTGGTAGCAGGGGTCGCCTTGATAGACCTCAGGCCCCTGAGTGCCCTGTAATGACAACACTTAGGCGCCATGTTCAGTGAATGAATGAATGAAATAAAGAATGAGCACACATGCAAATGACAGGCCCCCTCACCCTCTGGGATCCGAAAACAAGTCCTCACATGGTTTTTGCTAAGTTCAAGCATGACCATGATGGGACTCAAGGAACCGTCCCCCCCAGCCTGAGAGTTGTCTTCCTTAATTTCCTTCCTTAATTTGTCTTCCTTACTTCTTCTAGAAAATGTGCCTGTCTTCCAGCCTTCTGGGAGAATGGAGGGTGGCTTAGGGCTTGATGGCTGTCCCCACCGAGGGGGTTCACCAGCTGTGGTAGATTATTGCCTTGGTAGTCTCCGATGGACCGTGTCTCCCAGAATTCACGCTTTCATGGGTTCCTCCTACATTGACTCGGGTTGGCCGAGTGGCCTGCTTTGGCCGATGGGACATTAGCAACTGTGAAGCAAGCAAAGTCTTCAGTGTTTGCACATCAGGTTTTGTCTTCTCAGGAAGTCCAGCCCAGATCACCGAGTAATGTAACCGCGGGATACATTGACCGTTTACCTCATTATAAAATAGTCTTTTGAGTCCTCTGGCTCCCTGTGTTGCTGCCTGACATTCAGGTGGCATCAGATGATTCTCCGTGAACCATATGCATGGGCCCTGGGAACAAAGAGGAGAGATGAGATGGTGAATTGAGTGGTGTGCTCCTTTGTGTGTGGACCATGGGCCCATCGCTGCTCTTTAGGGGGCGTGAGAAGGTTATGTTTGTGCTTCTTCTGAGCTCTGCCTGTGACTGGCCTGCTTCAGAAAGACCCACAGCCTACAACATGGGAGCTGAAGAGACTTGGGCATCACCTGACCTGATGTTCTCACTGTAGACAGGAGGAAACTGAGGCCCAGAGATGGGAAGGGCTCACTGGAGGACACACTGGGTTTCTTAACTCCTCCACCCCTGGCCTTCCTGCTAACCAGAGCTCAGCCCCCCACCTCCCACGGGCTCCCTCTTCCGGCCAGCTCCCCACACGCCATCCCAGCCCCACCCAGGGCTGGCTTTGGTGGCCGAGCCAAGCTGGGCTACAGAGGACAGCCTCAAACAGGACCTGAGGAAGTCCACCCCGTTGAAGCAAAGCCAAATACATCAACCCCCACTTTTACACAATACATGTGAAGCTGCACGTGTTTGGAGAGACCGTCTCGCTTAAAATAAACCCTTTAAAGGTATTCTGAAGTGAGTCCTTGTAGGAAGTGGATAGCCCGCCGCTCTGCTCTCTTTCTTAGTGCTCTTTTTTCCCTGGATGCTGCTTGTGCGGAGCCACAGCGTGCCTCACACGCTGGAGGGAATGCCAGCTATGCTTGGAATCCTACATGTTTCCAGGGGTCCCGTTTCCCCGACCTGGCCTGAAAGGGGGTCGCTTCTTCCTTTGCTTCCCAGTTTCCTCCCTGGGACCAAGCGAGGAGAGCCAGGACTGTGGGCAGTTCTGTGACTCAGAGATACATCTGGAATAGCCGGAGGGCCTGGGAGCCTAGCCCCGCCCAGGAGGCATCATTGCACCAAGCGGGAATGCAGGCTCTTGGGGTCGGGGGGTTTCTCAAGGCCCGGGGCTGTAGGCGCCCGGCCAGGAGGAGACTCCCCTGAGGCTCCAGGCCGGACGACAGGATGAGTCAGGCCCTGAGGTGTTTTCCTCACGTGGTTTCGGTTCTCAGGTCAGGATCTTGGCGCCCGAGGAGAAAGCCTGGTCCAGGCCGCGGGGAAAGCCTCAGTGGCTGCAGCTTTGCCGGGCTTGGCTCGGGTGTGGCTGGAAGATGTGTGGCTGCCAGTAAGTGATTTACAGCATGTTCCCTCCTGTGTTACATTCTCATCTTTTCGTGTCGCAGCCCAATCTCCAGTAATGGGATCTGCAGGGGCGGCGGCTCCCCCGACAGCTGCCTGGAGGAGGGGCCCGAGTGGGGAAGCCGGCCCAGTTCCGGCCACTTGGCCTTGATTTTGACCGGGGCTCTGTCATGTCTCCAAAGTCTGCGTCCCAGAGCCTTTGTCATGACCCCCTCGGTAGTCCTTCCTCCCTCCCCACCTCCTGCAGCACCCCAGCCTCTTAGGATATTGTCTGAAACCACACCATTCTGGACTGGGGGTTGGGGAACTTGGATGCCCAGGGAGCCCCAGGTAGGAGCCCCCTTTTCAGCCTCCCACACGTCACACACAGCTCCCAGAGGGATCCTCTACCACTTGCTGTCTGGCTGAGGATTCCCAGAATCTTTCCGCCAGCAGGAATGTCAAGGACACGGCCCCTGAGGAAAACTGTTCTGTGGGTCCTCAAAAAGATAAACACGTAACTGATATACGGCCCAGGAATTCCACTCCTAGGTGTACACGGATTGGAAGCAGGGACTCAACAAATCCTCGTGCACACATCTTCATAGCAGCATTGTTTACAATAGCCAAGGGCGGAGAAAAGCGTCCACCGACAGAGGAAGGATAAACAAATATCCATACACTGGAACATGATTCGGTCATAAAAAGGAATGAGGTACCGCTAGATGCGAGCACATGGGTGAGCCTTGAAATCGTGCTAAGTGAAGGAGGCCAGGTGCTACGTGCATGACACTGAGATGAAATCTCCAGGGTGGGTAGATCCATAAAGAGAGCAGATCAGTGATTGCCGGGGGCGGGAGGCACGAGGAGGGTCTGTTTGGCAGGCACAGGGTTTCACTTCAGGGTGATAGAAGGCTTCGGAACTGGCTGGAAGTTGCAGATGCACAACCCCATGAACGTAGTAAATGACACTGAACTGTAGACTTCCAAATGGTTAAGTTTGTGTTAGGGGAATGGTACCTTTAAACTTTTATTTTCAATTTAAAAATTGAATTAAACTAAACTAAAACTTAAAAATTTAAAAATTCAGATAAACATTTTTGAGATAAAATCTTTTTTCCTCTGCCTACAAATGTCTCAGCGCCCTAGCAGACGCCTACGGCGTTCGTCCCTACAACTGCTCGCCCAGACCTCCAGATTCAGGACATGAGGTGGTTGGTGAGGTTGTGTGGGGTGGGGGATGGGGCCACAAGGACCCGCTCTTGGCCGGGGCTGCACTAGAGGCCCCCTGGGGCAAGCCCCGACCCTTCCAGGCTCTTTTCTTTCTTTCTTTTTTTTTTTTATTTATTCCCTTTCACGTTGAGTTAGAATTTTTTATTTTATTTTTTCAGTATTACAAGATTAATTGTTCATGCACCACACCCAGTGCTCCTCCTCAATACCCACCAGTATTTGGGGGGAAAAAAAGAGTTTTTTTAAAATTTTTCTATCTTTTATTTTTTTCAGTGTTACAAGATTTATTGTTTCTCCTGGTCCCCAGGCACGCGGTGACTGCAGTCCCAGGGAGGAGTCACACTGTGTGATAGTGGTGGCTGAGAATGCTTGGGGGCCTACTGGGGATTGTTATGAGGTCTGCATCTTTGGGGTGGGCTTCTCGGCTCAACTCTTGGGCCCCATAACCCCCTAGCATCACTTCCAGCCCTTGGTTAGTCACTCTTGACCCCCCTGCTCCCCAGGGTCACTCCTACCTCCACACCCTGTGGCCTCTTGCAGGGTCCTTTCCTCTGCTCTCCTTTATGGGGTACCACATCTTCCTTGAAGACCACCCCACCCACGACTCCGGCCTCCAGGGACTCCCCTGAGTTGCCATCTGAGCCTCTTACTTCGTAGTCCCTGTTCCCCGGGCACGGATGTGGGTGGATCCCATGGAACAGCCGTTTGGTAGATCCCAAACTCCAGAAGTATCAGCCATCCTTTGCCTTTGCTCTTTGAGAAAACTAATGGCAGCCTATGCACTTATTCCATCTTTTGTGCGGGGTCAGTCTTTCATAAATAACAGCCGCTATTTAAATGCAGACTGCTGCTTACCTCCCTCCAATCTGATACAAGGGCTTCCCCTTGAACTTGTCAGATGGGGGATGTGATTGGGCCTGCCCTGGGACTGATGGAGGCAGGGTCTTCAGTAGGAAAGCATTTGCCTGCAGGGTTGTGATGACAAAGTAGATGGAGCAGGGAGGCTCCCTGGGGTTGGGGATGTGGACAGTGGGTGATCCCAGTAGCACCCCAATCCTAGCCTGGGATAAACCCTTCTGGGCAGGGCTCCCAGTCTTCTGGGCCAGGCCCGCTCCCAAAGGAAACCCCAGAAGAAAAATATTGTTTTCCAGGAGGGCTCCTGGCTTCTCCTGAGCTGCTGTGGAAGGTCCCCATGTTTCTCTCTTCAGATTCTTATTAATTCTTCCTGTGACTTTAGCCTTTGGGTTTGCAGAAATAAGGCCCCAGCAGGGAAAACAGGCAGGGAGGCAGGTGGGGCCCAGAAGAGGATGGCATATCCAGAGCATTCAAATAAGATAATCCCCTGGGGATCTTGTCTCTTGCAGTGGTTTTGAAATGGTTTTTCTATTTAGAAGGAAAGTCTTTGGTTCCATTTGAAAAATAACATTGAGGATTCATCTCATCAGGAGAAGGGTTAAGAGAGGCGAATGTCTTAGCCCTCTTTGGCTGCAATGTTGGCGAAAAGGGGGCTTGCAACAGGAGAGGGGAGAATAGGCAGGTAGAAGGGACAGAGACTTTCAGCCCAGGCCTGGCGGGATCACTAAGGCACCGGTGGGGAGAAGACCATGAAGGTCAGAGCACAGGACATGGGTTGGCTCATGAGGAGGGAGACCGAGAACAAAGAAAGTGAATACCCACATGGGGAGAAAAAGCAAAAGGATAGGGAGGGGTGATGGGGGGAGAACCCAGAAGGAGGCCTCTCCCTCCCCCTCCCCCACCTCTCCCCTTTCAGACACTGACGTTCTCCGGGCTTCCCTCTCACATATGGGCCTAATTCAGGTAGAGTGAAATCTTGCATTGCTCTGGGTAAAAATTATTGCTTCGGATAATGAAATCTTTGTCATTGGAAACTCCAAAAGAAAAAAAAAAGGCCCTTCAAGCCGTGACTTATGGGCAGTGTGGTGATGGAAATGAATTCATCATCCCATTTTCCCGTATCGAGCAGGAGGACAAGCTTGATTCATAACTGGGCCATGTGTGGCTGGTCCCCGCGGGCAGGGTGGCGGCTGGGCCTGCTGAGGAACCGGCCCAGGAAGTTCCCAGGACGACCGGTGGGGGTGTGGAGAGTGATAAGCGTTTCCTTGGCACGCTCTGGCCTCAGGTTTTCCTGAGGATTTGCCTGAGCTGTCAAAGCACTTTAGGGCTGTGCACAGACCATCTGCTTCTACAGAGAAAATCCTGTAATAGCTCTATGAAATGAGCCTTTTTTTCTTCAAACTCTAAACCTCACACCTCCGTGAAGATCTCCCAGACAAAGCCATGTGACCCTAATGGTTGAGCAAGATGGCAGAGAATCTCCCTCTGACTGTGGCCCTTCTTGTCTGAGAAGCACAACGTCCTTCCGATTTTGTATTTCATGGTTGCCCTGGCTTCCCTGCTGGGCAGTTCAAGGCAACAAGTGGCTGGATCTTTTTGACAGAAGATGAATTTAACTGTGGCCCATGGATGTGGGCACTGGGGCTTTGGAAAGAACAGGACAGACATGACCCACTCTCTCATGCTGGGGAGGGGCGGACCACAAATGATAAATGAATGGAGTGCCTAGAAGAAAATTCTGTAGGGTGAGGTGGGTGGAGAGTCTCAGGGGCTTCTTTGGATTGGGAGGTCAGGGAAGCCTCTCCAAGGTAGAAGAGTCACTTGAACTGGGTCCCAAAGATGAGACGGGATTGCCATGTGGAAATCTTGGGGAGAGTATTCCAGAGCAGGGCAGAGTCCCCAAGGTGGGAATGGAAGACCGGATTTACCAACAACCCCAGCAGCCGAATACTTCCCCAGAGCCAACATGGCAGCCCCTGGACCCTGGTCAGCCAAAGATGCTTACCTCAGGCTGGGAGTCAGCAACCAAGACCTAACTTGGGTTTACCTGCCTGAGGAACCAAGGGCCCAGAACAGAGCCCAGGGCCCCTCCTCTTTGGCTCAGGCAATATGGAAGAGAAGAAGAATCATAGAACTTGGAGGTAGCCATGCCTGATTTGAGCCCTGGCTGCCTGGGGCCCTGAGCAAAATCATCTACATTGGTGAACCTTGGTTTCCTTATCCATGAATCTGGGGGGATCACTCCTCTCAGGCTTGCTGTGTGGATTAGAAATGGCATCTATAAATGCCTTAGCACAGCTGCCGGTGCCTGAGGATTGGCAGCTCTGCTTTAGAGCCTTCCCAACCCTCTCGGACCTGCCTCCTTTACTCTCTCCCTCTGCCCTGGATCCTGTTGCTTGGGGCCCAAGGCCCTGTCTTCTGACCAAGCCTCTCACCCCGCACCCTGGCCTGGGAGTCTTGTCCCAGCTACCCGCCGTAATTCTCGAGATCTCAAGATTGCCTGTTTTCTTGAGGCTGCAGGCACTTTTAGAACTATGGCCAGGCAGAGGCACCCTTTCTGGACGCCCTCCCGTGCAGACCCCCTCTCAGAGCCACCTGCTCCTCTGGCTGCAGACCTCTCCTGCAGGCCAAGGTCTCAGCCAAGCCTGGAGTCAAGCCAGGAGGAGACGAAGCTTCGAAGACAGATCTGAGCGGGATCCCTGTTCTGCTTCTTCCCAGCTGTGGGACATTGACTAAGCTCCTTAGCCTGTCTGAGCTCAGATGTTCTCATCCCCAGAGAATGGTCCTCTCAGAGGAAGGAAGGTGCTATCACCACAACCTTATCCGTTTCACTTAGGAAAAGAACAACCTTAGTTTAGGAAAATGCAGGAAGGACCCTTGGAGGAGGGAGGGAGCCGTTGGGGGAGGCTGGAGGAAGAGGAGGAATAGAGAATTGTCCCTGTCCGTGTAAGGAGGGATGGGGAGTTGGCAGTGGGGGTAGGGCAGGGGGATTAGCGGAGAGAGGGCTGGAGCAATGCGGACCTGAAGCTGAGCAGGAGGAAACAGCTCCAGGACCTCTTGAACTTCAGGGTCCACTGTTTATTTTCTCAGCAGCGTGGAGTGAGATGGATGCTTCCTGCTGCTGCCCTGAATCTTCAGAGACTTCTCGACACCCAACTTCTATGTCTGATTGTATGCAGAGCCTTGGGGAGTCAGGGAGAAGAAAGAGTCATCCCATTCTGAGTCAGCGCTAGGGAGGCACCATAAAAAAGAGCAACAAAATAAAGACAGGAGGATAACTTAGCAGAAGCCTGGAGTCAGGGCCAGATGGATGCAAATCTCCAAGGATTCCCAGGAGTCCTGGGGTGGGCACTAGACTTGCCGTGGGAGGGGGTTCAAGCCTGTCCGCCTGTGCATCTGTCTTCCCGGGGCTTCAGCCTCTGCTCCCTCTGGAGCTATGACTGGGCCGAAGCATCCCTGCCCCGTGCTCTCCCTCACCTGGCTGGGGCCAGACCGGGGGATATTCTGGTGATTTCTGCAAGGGAGAGCTGTGGGGGCAGCTTCCTCTGAGTGTGGGGAGGCCTGGCTGGCTCCCTAATGGCTTCTGACAGCCCTGTGCCCCCACTGCAGCCTGTGACTGACGGTCAGAGCAACCCTTGGAAAACAGACAGCACACACGGAAGTGATTTCTGCTCGTTTCTGCCGAGTGCTGGCACGCTCTGTGGACTGGCCTGTTATCTGAGTGAGGAAGAGCTGCCAAGGAATTCCCTCCTGTCCGAGGGTTTGTGAGGCCGGGTCCTTGGGGCAGGGAACGAAGCCAGCTTCTGAGAGCCGGTAGAGTCACCCCACCCACTGCCGCCTGTGTGGGGCCCCCCCTCCACCTCGAGGAGGGAAGGTTGGAGTTCAGCACCTCTTTAACACAAAAATCCAAGTTCTAGGCTTGGGGCTAAGAAGGAAACCAGATGCTCAGGCCTATCCTTGGTCATGGGCGGGGGGGACACTGAGCCCCCGGGAGGTCTCATTTGGTGAGATCTGCCCCCAGGTTGGGGGGGGCAAGAGGGGAGAAAACCTTGACCCAGAGACAGAAAGAGATAAGCAGACCGCTCTTGGCATAGAAGAGCCATCAAACTACATCGTTTGCTTTCAATCAAATTAAGTCTGGGCCTCAGCTGCCAGGGCCACTTTGGGGCCCCTCTTTCAGGATGACGCAAGAGCCAGGGAGTTTATGGGGCAGAAAACATGGGGAGGTTCTCCTTCAGCTCCCTTGGTGGTGGCTCAGAGCAGGAGGCTCTCACACTGGGGTCAGCTGGGACGTCTGCCCCATCTATAGGGACCAACTTGTCCCGGTCTGCCCAAGGCCTTCCCAGGCTAAGCACTGAAAATCCTTTGTCCCGGGAACCCCTTCAGTTCTGGGCAAATGAGATAGTGCCTTATGGTAACTCTTCCCACTTCCCATCACTCGGGTGCCTTGGTGGCCGTTTCCCTGGGAGGTCCTGTTCCCTCCCTGGCGGGGGGTGCTGCCGGCCCTACTGACTTGGGGAACCCCACAGGCTCCTCTGTATGGGGTCCCGCCTCCCTCTCATGGCCCTCCCTCCCACTGCAGGACTGCCTTCGGCTTCTCCAGCTTCCAGAAGACGAAGGCCCGGGAGACGGATTGGTCAGAGCAGCACATCCTCCCAGCCTCACCAAGAGCCTCCAGAGGCTTCGAACCCAAGGCAGAGGGACAAGCCCAGCACACAGGAATATCTGGGTGACTTTCCCCACACCAGTGTGTGTAAATCACTTCACATGGCGCTCAGGTAGGGGAGTCAGGGCAAGTCTGTGCTACCACAAGGAGGCTTTTCCTGGGACCTTCAGGAGCACATCTCCTTGAGTCCAGAGCTTAGACAAAGCACCTTATGCTATAAACGTATAACCCAGGGGGCCCCAGTGCTTGCTCGTTCCAGAAAGGCTTCCACTCCCTGCCATATTTCCCAACAGGAAGTTTCCTCCCAAGGGACATAATACTTTGAATTTTCTGAATATCAAGACCAGGAGCCTCAGACTCCTATGCTGGCTGCTGGTTACTGAAAGAGTCCACGATTTAAGGACTTTCCCGGGCAAGGGGCAAAAGCCAGCCTACAGACACGATGCTTGTTAGCAAGGTACCACCACGGCTGATGGCGGGGGTGGAGGGGGCCAGTGGCTGTAGTCGGGCCTGGGCCAGCCCGGAGCTCGCCTGTTTCACTCCCTGTACACAGAAGTAGGCGGGAAAAAAACCAGACGGGAGAGTATTCAAGCCACTTCAGAGAACAGATAGCTTTTAAGTACTTCAGACAAGTCGTTTACATGTAACCAAATGATGTGCTAATTCCACCCCATTCTTCCTTGTTGCACCAACGAAGAAAGCACCGAAGCATTCTTCTTGCCAATAGCCTGTGTCAGGTTACTCTCTGTCCTCAGAAGGAATAAACTGTATTTCTTCAGGCATTATTTGATTTCTTTAGGAACAGTCTGCAATCGAGAGTTTTTATACATCGCATTTATTTCCAGTTAGCTCACTTTCAGTAAGCCCATACGAATGGCTGTCCCGATCCCTCCAGGTCCCCCCTGATTTCCAGGGAACAGGGCTGGAAGATGTGGTGACATGACCCTCAAGAGGTTGGGGACACTTCTGAGAATCTCTGGGTTCCGGAAACGGGGGCCTCCAGGAGCGGTTTGGGTCTTCCAGGAGCTCCTTGACTAGACAACATGGGCCACACTTCCCCAGAGAGGAAACCGCCTTCTTTCTCTTTTCCAGAACTCACCTCTGCAGCCTTGCCCAGCAGCACCTTTTGAACTCTCTTCACGGGACATGGGTGCTCGTCCCGGCTCCCGCTCCCTGGGCCTCAGCTTTATGTCTAGTGGGCTGAGGGAATAAGCTCCATGTTCAGGCTTCCTTTTCTCCTCCTGGTCAAAGCTGCCCTTCTCTGCACCTTCTTAAATGAACCAAGTGCCTCCAGAGCCAGAGGAAACTCACTTGACACAAATGTCCCTCACTGGGATTTCCAATTCCCCTTCCAGGCACATGGGAAGACTCCATCTTCCCATCCCCTTGGAGCGAGGCACGATCATGTGACGTGTCTGGCCAAAGAGGCAGATGTCCCTTCTGGGTAGAAGCATTAAGAGTCGGCTCAGGATTTTTCCAAGCCTGAGCTCTCTCTCCTCCATGCTGACGGCCACCGTAGCAGAGAGTAGAGGCTCTGAGAAAGCCACTCAGACCCAAGGGGCACATTGTCTCCGCAGCTCATGTCTGACCTGGTCAAAGAAGATAACGAAAGACAAGAATGTTCCTGAGGGCTGATCCCGAGGTCACAGAGAGCCACAGACAATGGAGCTTCTCCCGGAGACTGAGATCAGGGCCTACACAGGAAACAGCACCTTCTGAGGATACATCCCCTCAAGGTGAGACATTGGTGTCTGCTCAGGTGTCCCTTTGTTCCTGTTCGGAATTGGAGTGCAATTCTGCCCCCGAGCCCCCTTGTCCTTTGAGGGTGTGGGGGGCAGCCCAGATCAGAAAAAGCCACAGACAGACCCTGCGATGGACGGCTGAGCACCAGCCAGGGCTGCTGGACCTCTGCCAGAGGCCTCGCTGCTTGTCTCCCTCAGGAAGGAGGGGCCCCGAGTTTTCCTGGGATGAGGACAGGGAAGCTAATATTCTGTGAGCAGTGGGGCTCGTAGCTGTGGCACACATTAGCGGTGTTCTACAGCAAATGTTTCGCGATCTCCCTCTGAGCACGTGGGGTGGTTGTTCTCAGGGGTAGGGCCGGCCGCTGACTTGCCCTGGTCAGTGAAACAGGAACAGAGCTGATGTGGGGTACTTCTGGGCAGCGCCCCATTTGCTGGCCTCCGTCTGTGACAGGCACTGTTCCAGGCGCCGGCTGCGTCCAGAGTGATGGCAACGCAGAGCTCTGGGCCAACTGAAGGACGTATTTCCTAAGTAAGGAATCAACCTTTTATGCTTTTACGCTGGGCCATCGAGGTTTTGGCTTTATTGATCGCAGCATAATCCGATTCACTCTGACGGGTCCTCTCTACCAGGTACACTCATTTGTTTATTGAACAAATGTTTACTTCCTGTGTGCCATCCTGAGCCCCAAGGATACAGAAATGAAAACAGCTCAGGGCACTGCCTTTAAGGAACTCACCATTCAGTGAAGGAGACAGACAGGGCAAGAGTCAGACGACATTTTCCTTTACCCTTCCACCTCATATACCTATCTGTGTTACATGTTAGCACTCTTCGGCACTTTTCTGATTGTATTCTAGTGGTTCCTGCATGTCTCCCCTCCAGCCGGGCTCAGAGCCCCTGGTTTGAGGGGCTGGTTAGAGGATGGAGAGATAGATGATGGGTGGAGGGTTGGATGGATGGGTGGCCACCTGGAGAGAAGACTGGATGGGTGGATGGAGTCAGGCGGTCTGATTGAAGACACACCCCCAAGAGCCCATCCTGTACCTTTCTCCAAACCATAGGAAGCTCACAGCAATAGTATGGTCCTATTTGGCTCTCAGTTATTACCGACATTGATGTTGTTGATTCTAAAAGTTTACCCGAGCGATAACAATACTTACATCTCTTTCATGCACCTTTATCAGACACGTTCTATAGCCACTGTGCTTTCGAAGGGCCAGAAGCAATTCTCGAACACATGGACTTCAGTTTTGGCCTCTGAACATCTTCCTGCAAAAGCCTCCACCACCTAAACCCCTGTATCCCATATTTCTCTTTTCCATTTCCTACTGCCACTCATTTATTAGAAATTCAGGGCAATTCCAGGAAGCCTTGAATTGGTCTTCTCTCCACAGTTGCTTAGAATAGGATGGGTAAGTCTTTTAGTCTGGACTAGCCTGTCTCCATGCATTCTTAAATGTTTCATTTGCTTCTGAACATAATTTGAGGCAGTTTACCTGAAAGGTATGTTCTGCAGTAGACGTTAGACTAAGAACAAAATGTTGAGAGCTCCTGGGGACCCTGGTGGTATGATGTCAGATGGGGCTGGTTCTCAGCTAAATCATGAAGTCAAAATCATGGTCTTCATTTCTGTTTTTGACATCCTTATCTCACTTAGTCTTGTGGTCTCCCCTGATCCAGCCTGGGTCCTGGAAAGGACACCAGAGTAGAGGCCAGGAGCTCATCCAGGATTGGCCCAGAACTAGCTGGGTATGTCCTTGCATGTCCCTTGGCCTTGGTCTCCTCTGTAAGAGTCCAGGGTCATACCCGGTGCCCTCCGATGCCCTGGCCACGTCCAGAGCGCTGAAGTTTTGTGACTCACATGCAGGAGTAACATTTTTATTTCAAATGAAATATTATGTATGATTGAATGGGTAAAACAACCCTCTGGCTGAGAACATACCACTATGAAAAAATAAGACAATACGAAGTCTCATCCTATCCCACCTCCGTGTATGTCCTCCCCATCAAGAACTGTGAAGGCTCTAAGATTTTAACCCACCCTCAAGCTGACGAGGAAATTGCTGCTCACATGGGTTGTCCATGACCCCGACTTCCACAGGGAGGGGGTGCCCTGTGCAGTGGCCCTGGCGGGTGTGGAGCACGCACAGGGGTGGGTAGCCTCACCTCAGAGGAACCAGGAGCTTAGCAACCTGCAGTCTTTTCTGTGGGGCTGAGAACAAGCCTGCCCAACCTCTGCCCTGAAGGGAGACATTGATTTCATCTTACCAGATAGCAAACAAGCTTGTTTTCTTTCTAGAGGGACCCACCATCGTGGGGAAGGATGATCTACAGCAAACACAGTCAGGCCTCTGCGCAGAAAATTGCCTCCCAGCTGCAAGCATCCAGGTAGTGCAGGCAACCTCTCAGACCTTCCTGTGCAGCTGGAAGCAGATCCACTAATTTTACCATGTAAGTTGCACAAATGCAAAGCACTACATTCATCACAATGCACTTCCCTTTTTTTACTTGACAATGTAAGTTTCTCCCATTCTTTTTTTTTTTTTTTTTAAACTGTTGCAGAGTTTCTATTGTATGGATAAGCGGGTTTCTTTAGATAGTCCCTTACAGAAAACGGACACTTTCTGCTCTTTCAAACTATGTTGCAATAGGTGATCTAGATCTTGAGCTTGTGCCAAATTGGAACTAAGAGGGATTGATCACCCAGCCAAATGGTGGTGGAATTTGCGATTTAGTTAGACATTGTTAAATTGCTCTACATAAGGTGGAACTGCAGTTTGGGGACTTTTACTAACTTCACCCATTTTATTAGTCAAGGGCTGGGGAGATCCTCTTAAGAACAAGGAGTGGGCAGGAAGCCGACAAGAAAGAGTGAGCTTCTCCAGCAAACTGCTGACCTTGCAGACTCCTTCTAGCGCCCCCTAATGGCAGAGTCTCAGAGGGACCCCCTGTTAAGCAGAGGCGGGCTTGCAGAGACCCAGCCCCTGGGGCACAGCACTGAAGGGAGAGGGGTGAGTTGGGAGCCCAGAATGAATTACTTACTAACCAGCACACCTCAAGGGGTGCTGTCAAACGTTTGCCTTTTTCCCATGCTTCCAGGTGAGACAGGGCATCCCGCTGGAGTTTCCACATGCATTTCTTTCATTATGAGTGCGTTTCTGTTATTTCTGCATGTGTGTAGGTGCCATTTATGCGATCTTTCTGTGAGCTCACTGTTCATACCCTTTGACCATTTTTCAGTTGAGCTGTTGGTCTTTCTTGGTAACATCTTAGTCCAAAGAAGCACACTTAGCTGAGTGATTCCCCTACGCAGAGAATGTTCACGTTCAAAGAGAGAGAGAGAGAGAGAGAGAGCAAAAGAGAGGAGTCCAGTGGAATGAAGCTCATGTGGGGTAGTTTCAGACATGGCGAAAGCCAGCCTGGGAGATCACGGGCTTCCAGGGACCCTCACAGCACATCCTCTTAGCTCAAGCCTTTATTCCTTGTGCCACTCAGGCCCTGACCTTGGAATTCACCTCTGGCCACCTCGGACTGTGGCTTGGATGCTGTTTGCACATCTGTGGTCTCCACGGTGAGCCCTTCCAGAGACCCAGGCCAGATCCTTATTTGTGCCTGAAATCCAGGTGGTCTTTGCCAAGGCCACTTCCTCAACTGACTCATGGAAGGTGGGAAATTCTGTCACAGGGCAGTTTTTTTTCAAAACCTGGAAAGTACAGGAGAGTTTTACTCAGATTCAGGGTATGTGGCTTTGGATGTGAAACGCACTTTCCAAAGGGGAACAGAAACCTGCATAAAATGGTTAAATCATGCAACAAGTTGGGAAACCCCTCAGCTACTCTCAGCTGAGAACGAGGAAGGAAGCAGAAAATCCTCAAATGTCCCAGACAGAGGTTCCCTGTACCAAAGACCTTGCGCTTTCCTTACCAGGTTGAGCCCCTCGGGCCTCCATCCCCAGTGTGCCTCCTCTGCAAGCAATGGGGGAGAGACGGATTTGGCTTTGGATCCTGACAGCCACCATGCACCATGCCCTTGAGTGGCACTGACTTGGCAGGTTTTCTTTCTAATGCCTACAACCCCTGGCAATGCAAGGCGATGATCCCCATTTTAGAAAGGAGAAATGGAGCAGGTCACTTGTTGCGGGGGACAGGGGTAGTAAGCCTGGAGCCCAGTTTATTTATTGGAGTGAAGGTGGAGCTGTTGAAGAGGGTCCCAAGATAGGGCTGCAGGGGTGCTTAGCCAGCTCCGGAGGATACAGTGGTGGCAGAGATGGTGGAGCCCAAGGCAGCCCAGGGAGACCTCCTAAGGGAGGAGGCGAGGCTGGAGCTGGGCCTGGAAGGCTGGGAAGGGTCAGGGCAGTGGGGCAGGCAATGAAGGAGAGTGACGTTGCGGGCAGGTGAGCCCACTGGGGTGAAGGGATGTGGTGGTCCTGGCACGGTGGGATCCTTCTGGCTCAGGCGGGCGCTCACCATCTCTCCCTCTGCAGTGACAGGCATGGCACCTGCCCACAGGAACTCGGGTGGGACTCGTTCCTGCATTGCCCGAATTAATGTTGTGTAGAAGGGGCTGGGCCTGGACGCTGTGGGTGTCAGAATAAGAACCAAGGGGATACGACCTCCCCACCCGCCCACCCAGTGCTGGCCACAGCTACAGCTTGGGGCAGAGCTGGCCCAAAGCCTTCCGGGGGACACTCTTCTGGCCATGCGGCAGGAACAAGGGCCTTTTATCCCCATGTCCTTGGTGGGGAAACTGAGTAAGGTTGTCCAGGTTATATGAATATGGAGGTTGAGTTCTTAGTCATTTTGCTAGGCTGTCGTGTGTCCCTCTTTGTCCTAACTCACCCTCTCATTTGGCGATACAAGACGTCCGATTTCCTAGATCAGTAAATCTTCTTCTATCACACCAGTTTCAAGGTCAGCATTTGGATGCAGAATTTATTAACTAACTTCCCGTATTTGTTTTCCCAATTTTTTCCTTAAGGAAGCCAAGCTGCCATGAGCATCTTGTAGCCAAACCCCTGCGCCCATCCGGGACTATCGCTTCCCTAGTTTACAAACTGTAGGCCGGGGATGTTTTAACCGCCTTTGATACAAACTGCTAAAGTGCCCACCAAGACTTTGTGACAATCTATCTTTCCACCTGCCAGAGGAACAACTGTCTTACTACATACCGATGCTGGATTTATAATTTCAAAACATCCTCACTGATCTGATAGATGAAAAGCAGGGACTTGTTCTAATCTGCACTTTGGTTTCTATTCCAAGTGAGGCTGGATTTGTCCCTCAGTGTCCCATAGACGTGGACACCCCGCTTTGAAACTCCCTTTGGGCCTCCGTATTTTCTATTTATGATGAAAAGGTGATGACACCAGACCACTTCCCGGATCAGCAGGAGACTCTGAGGCCCCCCGACTCCACATCTCTCCAAGAAAACTCTCTCCGGTTAGGCTCTGAATGAAACTATGGAACCTTTTTTCCTTTCTCACCTTAGAGGATTTTTTTTTCTTTAATACAAGATGGAACACATTCACTGTTTCTTTTGGGATTTATCCACAAGTTTCACCCGGTGTAGAAAGCATCCATTACTCACTCTCCTGTAGAAAACAAGAAGGAAAAGAAAGAGAAAGAGGGAAACATTCCCACTCCCCTAAATTTGAAAGCGACTCTCAAGCCAGGACAGAATGCATGGGAACCAGTGCATTCTGGGGGGAAATAGGGCCCCCTCGTCCCCGGGAGAGCCAGACAAAATTTTCCTCCTCTTCTGTGGGAGCGGGAACAGAGCTTCGGAGGCGAGGGTGGAGATGGAGTCAGAGTAGGAAGAGAAAAGCCAAGCTGTCTCTAAAGGGATCCAGTCTATAGGAAAGGCTGAACTCTGTCTCCCCTGGCGGTCCAGATGTGCACAGCTACAGAGATGACCGTCCCCCGGGCATTGCCCGGATGTTTCCGGTCCCCGCCCTTGGCATCACCCAGGTTAGCACTACAGAGCTGGCTCTGGTGGTAAATTCCTAAAGTGGTGTTAACATCTTCCAGCTGGGAAGCGGGCAGCCCGGTGGCCCTCGGGGGACAGGTTTCCCCCTCACCTTTGCCTTCTCCCTGGAGTGTTCAGTGCGTGGTTGGAAGCTTCTACGCCAGCATGACTCCTTTCCAGCACCAGATCCCGGCCAGGGTCCCAGGACAGCAAGGGTGCAGGCAGCGAGCTCCACGGCCTCATGCGTGTTAATGTCGGGGTGAATCCCCCTCTAGGTACCTGTCCCGCTTCTAAGCCAACCATCTGGAGCAATACAGGATCTGACAGTTGCTTGTAGTGCAGTGAGCTGACAAGTGACTCTATCCAGTAATATTCCTGGCTCAGCGGACAATAGTGTGCAGTAGTTAAGGACCCGCTACCTCACCTACTATTTGGGAAATCTCAAGTTACTTACACACTCAAATTCCCACTTTGCTCATTTGTTTTTTGTTTTAGCGCTTTATTTATTTATTTATTTATTTATTTATTTATTTATTTAGTTTTTGCTGTTTTGTTTTGTTTTATTTTTTAATTTAATTTAATTTTTTCAATGTTCCAAGATTCATTGATTATGTAAAATATGTATAATCTAGATTTCTGAATCACATGGAAGATGGTCATCTCAGTGAGTGACAATTCCGTGCCTCTAGTTTGCTTAGATCAAAACTCTGATGGTCTTCTTGATCCTTCTCTCAGACTCCTTATCCAACCTCTCAGCAAGTCTCAGCTCTGCCTGCAAAATACCAAAATATACGCAGGATCTGAGCATTTCTCACAGTCTCCACTGCTCCCTTGCTGGTGCAAGCCACATCCTCTCTTGCTTGTATCATTTTATTAGCTTCTTAGTAGGTTTCTCACTTCTACTGTTGGTTTCCAGGAAGCCAGCAGAAGCTCAAAGGACATTGACAAGAGCGTCCATGAGACCCCACAGTGCCTTGAATAGTCTGGATGTGGAGGAGGTGGCCGGTATGTGTTTAAGGGAACTAAGGAGCCTGTTGTTTGAAACTGGAGGAAGGCGAATCCCTGGTATGCAGCGGCATCCAGCTTAGCCACAGTGTCACCTGTAGTTATTGGTAATAGGAGATGCCCCCAGCGAATGCGGTGAGCTAGCTAAGGATGTTCCCAGCCAGAGTGCCCAACGTCTTGCTGCTTGAACTAAAATGCACCAGGAGGGAGATAAGGTAGAGAAGAGACTGCCAAACAAAAGGGAAACAAGATTTTGCTGATTTAG
>CM053608.1:92103891-92157328 GCA_028646535.1 Procyon lotor | reverse complement strand
AAAAAAAATCTTTTGTATGAATACAGCATATTTATTTAGGTATTAAAGACTTCTTTTTCTTAAAGATTTTATTTATTTATTTGACACAGAGAGAAATCACAAGTAGGTAGAGAGGCAGGCAGAGAGAGAGTGGGAAGCAGGCTCCCCGCTGAGCAGAGAGCCCAATTCGGGGCTTGATCCCAGGACCCTGAGATCATGACCTGAGCCGAAGGCAGAGGCTTTAACCCACGCCCCTCAGGCGCCCCAAGACTTCTTTTTCTTATCTCCACCCCCCTGCCCACCTTCCCAATCCCGTTAGCTAACATAAGAGGTATTAATAGTGGTTAGCCATGGATCTTTGTATTTAAGTTACAGGATATCCAAAGGGAATTGTAATTTAGAGAAATGAACATCTCCCCAAAATGAACAAATCTTTATATACTATTCTTTAAAAAAAGTTTTATTTTAGAATAAAATTTATTTTAGAATAGTTTTACATTTATAGAAAAGTGGCAAAGATAATATAAAGTTCCTACATATGGGCCTAACTCATTTGTTTGCATTTTGTTTTACTGAGCTTGCAGATATTGCAGATTTTACAAATTTTGTGGCAACTTTTCATCGAAGTCTATCCATGCTATCTTTCCAACAGCATTTGCTCACTTCATGTCTCCATGTCACATTTTGGTAATTCCTGCAATATTTCAAGCTTTTTCATTATTATTTTATTGGTGACGGTGATATGTGATCAGTGATCTTTGATGTTACTATTGTGATTGTTTTGGGACATCATGAACCCTATTTATATAAGATGACAACTTAATCCGTAAATGTTGTTCTGATGTTGATTATTCCCCCGGGCAGCCATTCCCCATCTATCTCCCTTTCCTTGGGCCTTTCTGTTCCCTGGGACACAGTGATGCTGAAATTAGGCCTTTAATAATCCTATGATGGCCTCAGAGTGTTCAAGTGAAAGGGAGGATTTGCATGGTCAACTTCAAGTCAAAAGTTAGAAATGATACACTTAGTGAGGAAGACATGTTCAAAGCCCAGATTGGCGGAAAGCTACGCCTCTTGTGCCAACCGGTTAGCCAAGTTGTGAATGCAAAGGAAAAGTTCATGAAGGAAGTTAAGTGCTGCTCTGGTGAACACAAGCCTGGTAAAAAAGTGAAACAGCCATATTGCTGAGATGGAGCGGGTCTGAGTGGTCTGGAGAGAAGACCAAACCAGCCGCAACATTCCCTTAAGCCAAAGCCTGATCCAGAGCAGGGTCCTAAATCGTTTCAATTCTGTGAAGGCTGAGAGAGGTGGGGAAGCTGCAGAAGAAAAATTTGAAGCTAGGAGAGGTGGGTTCATGAGATCTAAGGAAAGATGTCATCTCCATAACATCAAAGTCCAAGGGGAAGCAGCCAGTGCTGGTGTAAGAGCAGCAGTGAGTTCTCCTGAAGATCTAGCTAAGATCATCCAAGACGGATGGGTCCCAGGACCCTGAGATCATGACCTGAGCCAAAGACAGAGGCTTTAACCCACTGAGCCACGCAGGTGCCCCTGGAGGATTTTTAAAGTATGGTTAAAAGCAATATGTTTGGGTACCAAATTGACAAAGCGTAGACTGTGGTCACCAGTACTATGTCAACTTGGTGAAACCGAAACCCCTTTCCCAGAATCCCCTTCCCTCTCTGGTTCCGAGTTAGAGTTGGACAAAAAAGAAACTTCCGCAAGATTTGGAATATGGAAGTGAAGCAGTTTCTAACCTTTGAAGTGGCTTGTGGTTAGATACAGTTACAGACACAGAAGCACTGATAGCTCTAGCATGTTCTCCCTTTCCTCCATTCTGGATGCAGCTCTTCTTCTTGACTGAAGACCTTGTTGACCAACAGTGGCTCCAGAGTTCCTACCAGTCACTTGGTGGGAAACCCATCGTAGTGGTAGTTACATAGAAGCCTGGCTTCCTCCACACCTTCCCAGGAGCCGTCACTCTGCAGCCACTTTTGGCAGGTGGTTGTGCTTTGCTTCCCAGATTGAAGGGTTGGTGACTTTTCCTCTGATCCTTCAACTTCCTTCCTAGGCTTTTACTTTCCCAACTCCCTCCACAACTACATCACATCTGATTCCTATAATAAAATCTTTACCCCATAATGCACATTAGTTCTGATTCTGTGGCTGAACTCTGACACGTTGAGCTATGGGAGAATAATCCTTGACCTGAGAACAATTATAAAAGCTAGGAGAAAAATAGAAAACAACTGTGTAATAGTCTTATATGCTGTCATTACAAACTACCACAAAGTTAGTGGCTTAAACAACACAAATGTATTCTTTTACAGTTCTCCAGGTCAGAAGTCTGGTATCAGCCTCATGGATTAAAATCAAGGTGTTGAGGTGCCTGACTGGTACAGACGGTTGGGAGACTGACTCTTGGGTTTTGGCTCAGGTCGTGATCTCAGGGTCGTGGGATTGGGCCCTGCATTGTGCTCCGTGCTCAGAGCAGAGTCTGCTTAAGCCTCTCTCTGCCCCCTCCCTCTCCCACTCTCTCTCTCAAAAATAAATAAAGAAATCTTTAAAAAAATAGTCAAGATGTTGGCAGGCTGTGCTCTTTCTTGGAGGTTGTAGGAGAGAACCAGTTTTCTGCTCATTCAGATTGGGAGGAGTACTCAATTCCCAGGCTGTAGGACTGAGGTGCCAGTTTTCCCACTGGCTATAAACAAAGAGGCCAGGCTACCACCTGCTCTGGCTCACGGCACCCTTACTCCATCTTCAAAGCCAGCCATGTCAAGTCTTTGACAAGTCATGTTGCATCTCTCTTACCCACTTTCCTACCTCTCTTCTATTTTTTTAATTAATTTATTTAAAAATTGATTTATTTATTTCAGAGAGAGAGAGAGAGAGAGAGAACATGAGTAGGAGGGACAGAGGGAGAGGGGGCAAGAAATCCCAAGCAGACTCCTTGATGAGTGTGGAGCCCTACTCGGGGGCTTGATCTCACAAGCCTGAGATCATGAACTGAGCCGAAACCAAGCATTAGACACTCACCAACTGCACCACTCAGGTGCCTCTCTCTTCTGTTTTTAAAAGCTCATGTGATTAGGTTGGGCCTACCTGGATAATCTATGATAATTTTCCTATGTTAAAGTCTGTTGATTAGAAACCTTAATTCTATCTCTATTTTTAATTCACTTTTGTTATGTAAGATAATGATGCATTCACAGGTTCTGGGGATTTGGGTCTAGATATCTTTGACGGGCCACAGTTTATTTGTGGCATCAGAAAAAGATCAAACTCGTCAGGATTTAAAAGGATGTGAAATTGAAGAAGAGGAAAATTCACTTTTTCCCCCCCTTGGGGAATTTGCCACTTAAATGTGAGAGGAAGAGAAGCCTTGCAGGAAATAGAGGTCTAGGGCTTGTGATAGTTTCATTGAGCCAGAGGTTGGAACATGAAGCTGCCAATAGCCGAGGGACCAAGATCTCGAGAGAAGGAAACTCAGAGAAGTAAACGTATAATTCTGCATGCAGTTTCTTCTTGAAATATATGTTAACCCCAAAGTTGCATGTACGTAGTTTGAGAGCAGGAGCTGGGAGGCTAAGGAGGTCAGCAGAAATTTCATCCATTCTGTGGGTAATTGGAGCCAGAAGCTGATTTCAGAGCTTACCAAGGTTAAAGGGTTCGGTAAACAACACAAACCTTCAGCTGAAGCCCTAGAGATACTTTCCATGAATAGGGGCAAAGCAGAAATAGATCAACCTTGATTTGACTACACCCCCTTCTATCTATCAGAAATGAAATCCTCTTGGAATGAAATCATCATCCAGAACTTTTGTATTTTTTCATATGCAATGTCTGCCACTCAATAAAAAACTCCTAGTCATAGCAGAGGATACAGAACCAAATGACTGAAAACCAAGAGGAAAAAAATCCAGACAACAGAAGCAGATCCACAAACAACCCATGCATAGGTGTAATGAGAAAGGGATTTGAACTTTTTCTTTTCAAGAATCAAATGGTGAGGGGCACCTGGGTGGCTCAGTGGGGTAAAGCCTCTGCCTTCGGCTCAGGTCATGATTCAGGGTCCTGGGATCAAGCCCCGCATCGGGCTCTCTGCTCAGCAGGGAGCCTGCTTCCCCCTCTCTCTGCCTGCCTCTCTGTCTGTGATCTCTCTCTCTGTCAAATAAATAAAATCTTAAAAAAAAAAAAAGAATCAAATGGTGATTATATAACTGAAAAATAAAAAAAATGAAGTTGAAAATTCAATACATGGGCTTATCATCTCCATGACTTATTTATTTTATAACTAGAACTCTATACTTCTTAATCCCCTTTATCTATTTTATTCATTTTCCTACCTATTTCCTTTCTGGCAACCTCCAGTTTGTTCCTTGTATTTAAGAGTCTTGTTTGTTTAACAGAATTTCAGATGTAGCAAAAGAGAAGATTAATAAAGATAAAATGGGTCAGTAAACATCCAGATTGAAGCAGAGATAGAAAGACATGGGAAATACAAAAAAGACCATAGGAGACATATTGTATGTGGTGAAAAGTCTGACATACGTGTAAATTAAAGTCCTAGAAGACAAGAAGAAATACCTGAAGAAAAGTAGCTGAAAATGTTAAAAAATTGATGGAAGACATCAATCCACAGATTCAAGAAATTATACAAACTCCAAAAAAGATACAAAGAAAACTACATGTAAGCTAGTCATACTGTAAGGGCTGAAAAATAAAATCTCAAAAGTAGCCAGAGAAAAGCAGACACATTACTTTCACAGGGGGCAACAATAATGCAGACAACCAAAATGACAGAAGCCAAAAGACAAAGGAAATATGGTATGTACAGAAAATAATGTATATTTTATAATGGTAAAACTTTGGGAAAATCAAAATATCCAATAATAAGATACAATTAATTAATAGTAAATCAGCCATAGTATGAAATATTCATCATTAAAAAATGGCATAGGAAAGCAGTATAATAGGCTATGAAGAAGTATGTACTGTATGAATGTATTTTGCGTGTGGGTATAATAAAATGTCAACAACGTTTAATCTCAATGTTACAGGGCTGTGGATAATTCTAATTGTATTATTTATGCTTTCCTGAGTCTTTAAGATTTTTGTTTGTTTGCAAAATGTGTATTTTTTAGGTAATTAAAGAGAATTATAATGAACAAATTAAAGAGTTACAATGGTAAAAATAAGTTAAAATCAAGGAACACAAATTAGTCAGTTAAATAGTTATGATGACAAGACTGTAAATTTAAATGCAAGCATATCAATAATTAAATGTAAATAGTCTGAACATCTCAGTGAAAACGTCAAGATTATAAAAGACCAACACTTAATTATAGACTGTGAATGAGAAAGACACTTTAAATATAGAGAAATAGATAAATTAAAAGTAAGAGGATGTTAAAATGTATTCTCTATAAACACTAATTAAAAAAGTGAAGTAAATTTACTAATATCAAATCTAGTAGGTTTTGGAAGATGAAAAACTCCTAGGGATAAAGTGGACATTATATGATGCTAAAGGAAACAATTAATCAAGACATGTCATTCAAACTGTATATGCAACTAAGAACAGAACGTCAACATATACTGAACAAAAACTAGTAAGACTTAAAAGAGAAATGACAAAGCCACAATTTTAGTTGACAACCTCAACATTCCTCTCTTAGTTATTGATTTTTTAAAAAGCAAAAAGCCAGAGAAACTGGACACTGTCAATCAACTTGACCTAATTGACATTTATAGAACACTACATCCAACAACAGCAGAATACATGTTTTCAAGTGCACATGTACATATCCTAAGCCATAACACAAACACAAACTAAAAGAACTATAATCATATAAAGTATGTTATTATAAAATTAAACAAATTTAAAAACAGGAAGATACCTGAAATATTATCAAATATTTGGAAACTAATGAACACATTTCTAATAAGCCATGGGTCAAAGACCGAATCAGGAAGGAAATTAGGAAATATTCTGAGTTGAATGAAAATAAAAACAGAACACATCAAAGCTTTTGAGCTATAGCTAAAGCAGTGCTTAGGGGTAAGCAGATAGCATCAAAATGCTTACAGAAAAGAAAGATCTCAAATAAAAAAAAGAAGAGTGAATTAAATTCAAAGCAGCAGAAGGAAGAAAATAAGGAACATAAAAGCAGACTGATGTTGAAAACAGGAAAAAAAAAAGAGGAAAAATCAATGAAACCAAAGGCTGTTTTGAAAAATAAGTACAATGGATAACTCTATTTAGACTGAGAAAGATAAGGAAGGAGAAACAAATTGCCAATATCAGGAATTAAAAAGAGAAGCATCACCATAGATTCTGTATGTTTGTAAAGAATAATATGGGAATTTCATAAATAACTTTCTGCCAATAAATGTGTTAAGTTAGATGAAAGACAAATAATCTTACAAGACAAACTACCAAATTTTCTCAAAAAGAAATGGATAACCCCAATAGTTTTACATCTAAGTTTACTCATAACTAAAGATATTCCTTATAAAGAAAACTTCAGTTCCCAATAGTCTGCCTTACTCACTCAGAGGTGAGTTCCTCTGAACTTAAAAAGAAAGAAAAAGAAAAAGAAAAAAAATAATACTAATTCTACAGAAACCTATCCAGAAAATTAAAAAGGAAAGTAACTCCCTACTCATTTTATGAGGATAGCATCATCTGATCTAACAACAAGAAAAAATACATTACAAGAAAATTCCAGATCAATATCTTTCATGAACACAGATACAAAAATACTTAACCAAATACTATGAAATCAAGACCAGCAAGATATGAGATTAATACATCATGACCAAGTGGCATTCATCCTAGTAATGAAACATTCAAAAATCAATCCACGTAATGCACCATCATAAAAAGAAAAAGTATAAGATCTCCAAGGATGCAGAAAAATAATACAAAATTCAACATCCATTCACTATCCTCAGCAAACTAGGAATAGAAAGTTTTCCTTAATGTGATAAAGAACATCTAAGAAAATCTTACAGATGTTTTAATGGTGAAAGACTGAATACCCATAAAATCAGGAAAAAGGAAAGGAAGCTGCCAAAGTTTTTCCCAAAGAGGTTAACATTATATTTAATGGTGAAGAACTGAATGTTTCCCCCATAAAATCAGGAAAAAGGCAAGGATTTCTATTTTCACCACTTGTACAGAACACTGTACTTGAGATCCTAGTTACTGCAGTAAGACAAGAAGAAATAAAAAGCATATAGATTAGAAAGAAATAAAAATTTCTACTTGTAAATAATGATTATCTATGTAGAAAGTTCCAAAGAATATATAATACAAAACAACAACCTATTATAGCTAATAAGTGAGATCAATAATATTGTAGGATAAAAAGTTGATATACAAAAATAGCTTTTATTGGTATATATTAGCAATGAACCAGAAATTAAAATTAAAAAAAATCTTAAGAGCGTCAAACATGAAAATCCACAGATAAATCTAACAAAATATGTACTAGATTTATATTCTGAAAATTATAAAACACTGATGAGGGAAAGTACCAGAGACGTAAGTAAATGAAGAGCGATACCATATTCACTGATTAGAAGGCTTAACACCACTGTCCATTTTCCCCAAACTGAGTTATAGATTCAAAGCAGTTCCAATCAAAATCTCAGCACATGAGGGGGACCTGGGTGGCTCAGTTGGTTGAGCGTCTGACTCTTGATTTTGGTTCAGGTCATGATCTCAGAGTCCTGAGATCAAGCCCTGTGTAGGGCTCACATGCTGGGCATGGGGCCTGCTTAAGATTCTCTCTTCCTCTCTCTTTTCCCCTTTCCGTCTTAAAAAAAAAAAAAAAAATCCCAGCAAATGTTTTGTAGAACTATTGAAAAGCAAAGAACCTAGAATTACAAAAAAAAAAAAAAAAGAAGAAGAAGAAGAAGAAAAAAAGAAAGGCTTTGAAAAGAAAAAGCTGAAGGATTCATAAGACCTGATTTCATGACTTAGTAATCAAGACAGTCAGGTACTAGCCTAGGGATGAGCATACAGATCAATGGAACAAAAGAGAATAAAAAATAAACCCATGCCTATATGGTTTTAGATAAATATGTCAAGATAAATCAATGAAGACAGGATAAACCTTCTCAACAAATAGTGGTGGAACAATCAGACATCCATACGCAGAACGAAAAAAAAAACTTCAACCCTCACTTTGCATCATATACAAAAATAAACTCAAGAATCCAAGACCTAAACATAAAATATAAAATATGAAAACATAGGAGAAAACCTTTGTATGCATGGGTTAGATCAAGATTAGATAAGACAAAAAGTATGAGCCATAAAAGAATAAAAACCCCAAATTGGACTTCTTCAAAATTCAAAATTTCAGCTCTTCCAAATGTACTTTAAGAAAAGGCAAGCCCCAGACTCAGAGAAAATATGTGGAAAACACATTTCTGTATAAAGGCTATAAAAAGAACTCATATTTTAATAAGAGAAAACAACCATTTTTTAAAATGGATCAAAGATTTGAACATTTCAATAAAGAAAAGCTATAGATGGCAAATAAACACATGAAAAATGCTTCATATCATTAGTCATCAGAGAAAAGCAAAGTGAAAGCACAGTGAGATATTGTTACCTACCTATCAGAATGGCTAAAATGAAAACAAAACAAACAACAGAATGAACCCTATTCAAATGCTGGTAAAGTTATGGAACAACTAGAAATCTCACATTTCTGGAGGGAAGGCCCATTGGTTCAGACGCTTTGGAAAACACTTTCTTAGAAAATTAAACATTTACTTACCACGTGACCCAGTAATCCCACTCCTAAGTATTTACCCCAATAGAAATGAATATGTAAGTCCACAAAAAGCTCGGCCCATCCCTGTTCATAGCGGATTTATTCTTAATAGCCGGAAATCGGAAACAATCAAAATGTCCACTCAGGTGCACAGATAAGCAAACTGTGGTCATCCACAGAATGGACTATTCCTGAGCGACAAAAGGAAGTGAACTACCGGTATGACGACGTGGGTGAATCTCAAAAGCATTGCGCTAAGTGAGAGAAGTCAGACACAAAAAACCCTTAAATCCAAACTCAGTTAGGATTATTTCAATTTATTTGCTATTCTGGAAAAGTAAAAAAAAAAAAAAAAAAAAAATAGAAATCAGATCAGCAGTTGCCAGGAGTGGTGGGTGGGGATCGGTTACAAAGGAACATGAGAAAACTCTTTGGCATTAATGCATCTTGATTGTGTCGGCGGTTACATGACTGTGTTTATTTGTCAAAAGTCATTGACTTGTACTGTATATCTAAAAAGGGGTTATTACTGTATGTAAACGATACTGCGTTCAACTAATTTTTTTTTAAAGAAATATATTCTATGTGTCCCGTCTAAAAAAACGACTGCACTCTATGAGGTCATAAGTAAATACACCAAAAACATTTGTTAACCTGGAATTGGGGGAAAAAAGAAAATTTGAATAAGCAGTGAAATAAATATATCAAAAAGTTTTACAAGACATTAAATGAAAACCCAACTACGTCATAACTCAACTCTTGCTTGTGGTGGCCAAACTTCTCGTTCCGTTGAAAATGCACTGGGATTTGGAAGTCCTGAAATGTAAAGACCTTTTGTGTGGAGGAACACGGCTGAGGAGGTTCAGAGGACTTTGGAAAGTCAGGGGGAAGGAGAGGAGGGAAGGACAAGCCAGGCCAGAAGTGAGAAGGAACAGTGCAAGGCTGGGGGGCAGCCCCATGGGTATGACGTTGCAAGACTTTGCAGAATTGAAGACTGAACAATGATTTGTCCGTCTAGTTAAGCACTGACTGGCATGTAGTAGGTACTGGGCCTGGTCTGAGTGCTGGAGGTACAGCTGTTGGCAGTCTGTGATCTAGAGGGAGGAGGGGGTGAACAAAACACACGAGTATATGAAAATGGTAAGCAGGTGTTAGGGTGACAGAAGAAGGCAGGGAACAGGGGTATGGGGTGCTGGGGCAGGGCTGGCGTTTCATTATCTGAAATGATATCATTATCATTTGCCATCATCATGGGAAAGCGGTATCTGCAAAAAGACCTGAAGAAGGGGAGGGAGCCATGCGGAGAGCTCTCGACGTGGGTGCTTTCCAATACCGAGGGCTCGTGGCCTTACTTGGCTCACATCCGCCTACTTTGTGAGATCTGTTTCGCTTCCACCATAAGGATATAAAAAGATATCATTTAATGCAATCCCTGGTTAGGATAGTTTATAAAAATGATTTATGGAATACATATACTCTTTATTTCACCTGAACAGGAAACATCTGAAATCCAACTAAAAGAAAACTGCACGCCTCAATTTCTTTTTAAGCGCCACTACCCCTCTTTGAGACCTGTCTCTCTTTTAACATTCATTACACGTGATTCTGGAAAAGCCGAATGGCACAGTTAAGTATTAATAAATTTCTGAGTATTATTAGCTGGGAAAAGGGGTTGGGAAAAACCAGGAGGAAATCGCCTATCCATATGAGCACAATAATCACATAGTATTTATTGTCTGGGATTGGAAGGTTTCAAACACGCAAAGCAATAAAATGTCAGGAAAAGCAAAACTTCCTAATGTTAGAAAGATCATAAATTTTTCCCAAAATAAGACATAGTAAAGAAAAAAGGTTCAGGCGATACTTTATGTCGCAGGAAAAATATACACTTAAATCTAAGTTACAGCAGCTCAAAATCTTCAGAAGGCCCCATCTATTCACCATGGGACGGAAGAGGCCAACAGAAGTTACTGTGAGAGCGCAGAAAGCAATAGCTATCTTTTTCTTTTTGAGCTTGAGAATCACTTTTTAACACAAATTCACAGACCCACACATTCTGCAACTTGTACTTTTGTTAACTCTTGAGTGAAAGATCATATGTCATGTCAAAAAGCTACCAGGATTTCAGGATCACTTTTTTTTTTTTAAATTTAATTGTATTTTTTCAGTCTTACAAGATTCATTGTTCATGCACCACACCCAGTGCTCCGTGCAATCCGTGCCCTCCTCGATACCCACCACCAGGCTCGCCCAACCCCCCATCCCCCTCCCCTCCAAAACCCTCAGTTTGTTTCTAAGGATCACTTTTAAATAAATTGGATTTTATAAAACACATGGGCACGTATGTATATATTTAAAACTAGAGTGGCACCTACATGGGCAAAACATGTTTATTTAATCTACAGGTAATTTAACGTAGGTGGCCTCGGGGGCCCCTTTCAAGAATTCCACTCTTGCACAGGTCCCTGACTCACTGCTTGGGAATTGCAGACTCCCATGTTGATTGCTTGGCTTTCAACGGTGCTATTTTTTTTTTTTTTTTTTTTTTACATAAATGAATGAATGAATGAATGAATGAATGAATAACAGAGACAAAAAACCCAGACGTTTTAATTGTAAGCTACTCTTGGGTGATAAACTGTTGCTTCCAGTTCACAAAAATCTCATTATTTTCAAGCTAAATAGATCTTCATATTTGCTTTATGTTCAGTGGAGATATTACTGCTGTTACCTTTAGGAAAATGTCCTCCTAGAACGACTCGCTGTCTTTAAATAAACTAGTACAAGAACTGGCACATTTTCAAAGATGCTGCTATATATAAAAAATAGCAAGTATGTTTCTAATTCTTTCCCAGGTTTATACAGATTTAGGTGGGACACGAAAGTTCTTAGGTTTAGTAGTACAACTGTGAGTGAGGCGACCTCTCTTTCTGAGGTCATTAACCCCTTCCAACAAAACTGAAGTTACAGTGACCTACTCATAAAAGCTCCAAGGAGCCCAATGCTTACAGGGCTCTGGTTTCTCTGAGACACTGCATTTGTCTTTAAGAAAAAGGCTGTGATCATCTACAGTTCATGAGATTTGCAGCCAAACAAGCATCAATAAAAGATTAAACAGATTTAACCAACCAACCAACCGAAAAAAAAAAATTCTGTGCTTATGTTTAGATGAATAATTTCTTTTCCACCAACCAACCGACACATGTTTACTGAGTACCTAATATGTGCATGTGGGGATTACAAGGGGGTATACATTCAAGACTTGCCCTCAAGAAATTCTTAATCTGGTGCAGGCTATGAGGCACACAGAGGGACAATTACCGACACAAAATCGGAAGTGTAAAGAACAAGAGGGGCATAATTAGCTCAGAGGAAGCAGAAGGTAGCATGCATGCATGGAGGCAACCTTCATGGGAAAGAGCTAGGGAAGGAGGCCACCATGAAAACCTAGGAAAGGGGAAATAGATTTATTTTTTATGCTGAGAAGAGAAACACAGGCTGTCCTGCATATCGTAGGGGAAACACCTCTTTCAGGTATGGGCGCAAGCTAAGGAATGGCTTGCTTGTAGTTTAGGGTTGGTGCTGCATGGTGGAGTACCCCACCGCTCATGTCTGCTGTCATCCGGCCCCCTCCCCGGAACACAGGACGTTGACACCATACTGATCTCCCCTATGTTGCCGTGTAACTAACAGACTGCCTAAATCCATCAGGGCTCACTGTCTTTTCACAAGTCAGATCCATGGAAGTGTGGCAAGTCAACCCATCAGTGGCACCCTCCCTGCTGCTTAGGGACACCTTGGCTAAGTGACAAGAAGTCACAAGTTTACTTGTGGCCAGAAGAAGTCAATCCATGCCATTCTGAAAAAAAGGCTGCAGGTATGCTGGGCTGTAGGCTGGTCCGCAGCTCGCTGGGAATCCTAAGGGACGGAGGTCAGCAAGCGACTTGAGCTGAGGCAGAGCAGACCTGGGGTTGAATTAGGGAAGCTGCCAACTACAGATGAGAGAGGAAACTCATTTCTGATTCATATCATGCTCAGCAACTTTCTTTCTTTCCACTTTCTTCTCTCTCCCTGTCCGCCATCTCCCCTAAGCACATGCACAGAAATCCCAGGCCAGGAGAAACAATGACTATGTCATCATTAATGAGCAAACATCTAAAAAGGGCATTTGTACAAAGTCTCAAGGGTTGTCAGATGTACTTCTGTATCTGCCACTGCAAACACGATGTAAATAAGATGGGGACTATTTTATAGCAGGACGTGCGTACCTTGTATGAAAGCATAAATAGTGTAAGTAATTAGGGCCTTCTGGAGAAATGTGATCTTCATAAAGGAAAGGCTTCATAAACATGGATCTCGGATCTTTGAGGAAGTTTTTCTCATAATTCATGTAGAGATTCTGAGTATGTGCATTGATCATATATATTTATCTTAAGGTTTAAGACATTATAGAGGACTTGGCATCATTCAATGTAACTAGAGTCTATGACACATGATATGATATCCCATTATATACCTAGTACTTGGCCTTAGAGAAGGAATGTTCATTTAAAATGAAATTTTCTTGTAACCAAGTCTTTTGGTACTGAGAAGTGCTTCTAGGTTCAGAGTAGCAATTCTCCTTAATAGATTATTGGAAACCTACACTTGAGCATGCTCCATGCTGTGGAACAGTGGCGAAGGACATGGGCTGGGGGGTTCAATGCACTGGATACAAATGCCAGCTCCATCGGCTTCCTCTCTACTGCCTGTGGGCACCGGGGAGGGGGGGTGCAGGGGGAACAGGGCACATCCCACAGAGGGGCTGTGAGGATCCAATGGGACAACTTGCACAAAGTACTTGGTCCACAGGATGGCACGTGAAGTGCTGTAATCATTATGTCAAACTTATTCTTAAAATGTTGGTACAATATAGCCTCATTTTTGGTAGCAAGCCAAGTGTTAACCTGGTTTACGTAAATATAAATAAGCGATCATCTTGATTCTTGATTTTTCCCACTATTTTTTTTCTATTTTTTTTCCTTTGAAAAAAATGGGAATAGTGAATATGGTTAGTGATGAGCAGAAGGAGGAATGTGAATATAATGCTCTGTACAGAATTACAGTGGTTTCCAATAGTGAAATATTGCATGTAGGTTTTTTGTGACTTTCTAGGAATTGACTGTTTTAAAATACGCTTCAATTGCCAAAGCTCCCATGACTTATGACAGCTTGAGTATCTTATATTTTGATCCAGAAAACAAATGCAAGTCTCTTTCCTTGTGTTGGCTTTTTTTTTTTTAAAGTGCTACAGTATCACTCCCAACACTGGAGACTTACTTTAAGAGATATGACTTTTTTAATATTTGAGTTTTTAAAGGCATCTGGCCCTTATTTGACCATCACATTCATATCCAATTCCCGCAGGCATGGTTTTGTTGTTTAAGTTTGGCTTGGTGCCCACTGCAGAAAGTCTCTGCTTTAATGAACACAACTCCTCGAAAACTGTTTTTTTAGTAGATGTGCTGCCGAAGCGAGCACAACTCCTTGAAAACTGCTAGAGTCCCCCGCCTATCTCGACCCCCCTCCCCTTTACCATAAGAGCACGGAAAGTTTCATCTTGGATTTCGAATAAGGAGATAAAAATAAGAAAAATACATCGCTGGAGAAATCAGCTTTCTGTGGGAGCACGGCCGTGACATAGTCATTCAACTTGATGCCCTCCTATTATTTGCAGAAGTGTTTATGTACTATGAAATGTTCAGCCAGAGCATACCGGAAACCGTAAAATATTTTATGAGATGTATACATGGTTGAAGGTAGAATTTTAAATGCAACCTGGGAAGGTTCTATCTGAATTCCAGGAGGGTAGAGGAGGGAATACTTTCTCTGTAGTGATTCAGTTTTACACAAGGGGTTATATGAACTGGAAAGAAATACCTGATTTGGGAACTCTATAACGTTTTTCATAAAATTAAACCTTATAACTTCTAGACCAGTAAACTTGTCTTCTTTCAGACCAAGAATCGCCACTTATGTTTATTTGTCTTCTATGTGGTAAAAGTATTAAATGTGGATTGTTTATTATTTTACAGAAACAAAAGACAAACAGCAATAAATGAAGAATTTTCCCCAGGTACAGGAATTATAGACATCATTTAAAAAATATTTGCGCTTCTGATGGTTATTAAATAAAAACTCCTGGTTCTAAAATTGGAACGTTATTTTTGAATCTTAACTATTGCAATATGTGAAGGCAGGAAGGTTAATGACATAGCCTCAAAACGGCATGTTCAGAACGTCACATTCCAAATTTAGGTGAAGGGAGAAATATTTCTATTTCCTTTACTCTCAAATCTATGAGGCCCTGTCAATTTCCCATAATAGAGGCTATTTTTACTGATTTGTTGGGTTTTACTTATTTTTTTCTTCAGATTCGATCTCCAAAACACAAGGCTACAAAAATACAGATTATTTCGTGTATTCACATCTGATTTAGAAATGAGCCTGATGTGGCTGTCTTGTTTCTATCTCATGAAGTCATTGTGAAGATCAATGAAATCCCAGAGGTGAGGCTCCTGACAGAGTCGGTGCTCAAAGTGTGTCAGTTCCTTCTCCCGTGCTTGCAGACCTCTTTTTAAAATAACTGATGTATAACTGACATATAATACAGATTATTTGATTATACCATGGTCCCTTGGAAGATTTTAATGTAATACTTATGCTTTATCATGTGCCCAAATTCGTTATCGTTTAAAAAATAAACATAGGTTATCGTCTAGGATAAACATGCCATAAAACCCCAACGTGGCTTGGGAGATTCTCACACCGATCCAGTATGGTGAAGCAAGATGGTAGCCTGAGAATTAGGGGCCATGGATCTGCTCTCTGGGCTGTCACTGCCATTACCGAGTGACCTTGGGCAAGTTAACGTCCCTCTCCAGGCTACCTACTTCCATTGGGAAAAGGAATGGTCGTTTGCAATGATTTCCAAGACCTTCTTCTGCGCTACCATTTTATGATCTTACCTAACATTTTAATCTTGAGAGAGCAATTTATGGAAGTCCACATTTTCTGAGATTTTCCTCTAGAAATTTTTTTGTATACCCGCTGCTTAAGAAAATTTCATTTCACTTCAAATTCATTCAGTGTTGTTGAAAGAGTCAGAGAAAGAAGCTAAGTGTAGAAAAGAAAAAAAAAGAATTAAAAATATTAATATTGAGCAATTATGGGGACATCTAGGCTGGTTTGGGACAGACATAAATGACCTTGTTTTATTCTAAATTCAGCTCACTGGCTTATGATGAAAAGTGAAAGGTTATTATATGGACTTACTGGGCAAAACCAGATTTTATAAATAATTACCTGTCAGACTGTTCAAGATAGACAAACATACGCCAGACCAACAAAAACACAGACCTGTCATATTTCTGAGAGAAATGTACGTTGAGTCTTCCTTCTCTGGGACTATAAGGAGATCAGGTAGAATAAAATGAAGGGGAAAAAAACCCCTAGGCCCTGTATTTTTTTGCCTTGTGCATACTTTAAAATGTATAATGTGGGAGAGAAGGAATTTTGATGTGAAAAATTAGCCCCTGAAAATTTTATACATCTATAAGCCTGGCAGATCGAAACCAAATACAATAAATGCTGTCGTTTTAAAAGTTAGGCTGTTTACTGCAAGCTTATAATTTTCCATGATTAGGGATGCCAAGAAAAATAAGAATGATGATAAAAAGAAAAGTTTAATCATATATTTCAACAAGCACAGATGGAACATCAAAACCCCTTGGCAATTTTTTGATATTATATATCTGCGTTTCTTTGTTCTTGACATGAAGATTTTTTCCAGAAGGACTAACACAGAACAGGTAAATGATAGTTAACAAATGTCAGTAGTATGGCACAATCATATTAACGGAGCCTTACGATGATTCGGTCACAGGAGGAAAATCTTTCCTGCTTCTTATTTCTGTTTTTATTAATGCTCTATAAAAGGCTCTTTCGTTTTGTGCAAAAACCACGATAAAAATAAAATCGCACAGAAGTCCTACCGAATTAAAGAAATGACTTCCTTTTTTGTAATTCAAATTGAAGCAGGAACTGTACAATTACATCTTCTACATTTTGATTTGTTCTCAAAAGTTCGAGTTCCTTATTTAATGGAGAAAGTATAGACGCCAGAAGGGTTAGCTCAGCTGCTACCAGCAGGAAGTTACCCCGTCCACAATCCCAGGGTAGCTGTGGGAGTCTTTGGTGGGAGAAAGCAAATCACTGAACTACTCTTCGTCAACGGATTCTGATTATTCTGCTTCTAAATGGCTCTGTGTGTATGTGTATGTGTGTGTGTGTGTGTGTGTGTATGTGTGGTGGGCCTGGGGACCGGAGGGACAGGGGACGGAGACACGTGAAGACAGGGGAAGAGGGCCTATAGGAGGAAGAGCGTGCACAACAGGCAGATCCGCAAGAAGTTCGGGAAGAGGCAGGAAAAAATAACACGTATGCTGTAAGTAGGGGGGGGGGATGTGAAGATGGGGACAGACAGTTCATCAGACCCATTAGGTCTCTGATTAGTGTGAGTTTATAAAATGACTATCAGTCTCTAAAATACAAGTGGGATATATGTAATTAGCAGATGTTGCAGAGTGAAGCTGGTGGGACAATGCCAGGGGTGAAGTGACTGTCCTTTTAATGTTGTTTCCTTTGTCCCAAACCTGGATTACAAAATGCATCAAATAAAACATAGACTAAACACTGCGGGGCGGGGTGGGGTGGGGTGGAGGAAAGTCACTGCTTTTAAGATATGTGAGCTCAGGGCAGTAAATCCATTCCAAATTAAAATTTCAAAATTGTGTGATCTGCATTCTTGTCCACCTACACACTATCCCAAACATCCTGCCATTAATTAGCTCAACGGCCCAGCCAGTAAACAAGACGGAGCATTGAGGGGGCTGGAAAAAGAGCTGAAGTCAGCCAGTAGATAGTCACAACAAACCAACCCACTCCTGAGGATACAGAGAAGGTAAACTTGTATTTTATTTTGTCCAAAGAGGGGAACAGAAATCACCTTAATATAACATTGCCTTTCCTGTTGTTACAGTCACAGTCCCGTCAGCAGGCCAGAAAAGCCATCCCGTTCCTGCGGTAGGCACTCTGTCAAAGAAAAAGAAATCTGCAATGAATTATCACATCGAGTCAGACCGGGAAAGGAGGCAAAAAAGCAAGCAGAGCTTTCTTCCTGTTTGTGTAGACCCTGCTGCCTACACTGTAACCGGGTGCTGGATCTGAACATTTCTGGGCCACCCCTCTGTCTGGTAGAAAGTCAGTGTGGTTAACAAGTGGTCAGCGATTCTATTTTGGGGGGAGTGGGAGATATGCAAAATAAGATATCCCGCTTTGTTAATTGATTGGGTTTGGTTAGGTCAGAGACATGTTGTGTTGAGTCTGTTTGTCCTCTATAAACATGTGTTCTCGATTGGATATGCTCAAGAATCACTTCTAATTAACTATCTTAATAGTCTATAAATTACTGACTCATTATAGCCTTCCCAGGTCTAATTTATAGTCTCCGTGAAAAGCTTGGAAACAGACACTAGCAGAGGCCTTTCTTCCCTCCTCGCTAAAATACGGGCATCTCTAAGGAGTTCTGCACATGACGGACGTTACAGAAAGCTCGAATCTTACATAATTTTATATATAAACACATGTACATATAGAGTACGAATGAATATTCATAGTGGGATAAAATATTCCCATAAAAGAAAATGGGAAAATGGATACTAATGGCAATAATATGATATACTCCAATAAATCAAGTAAAACTGCATGATTTTTCTTCCTGTAAGATGTACTCTACAGCTCAGGACTAGAAGAGCTGGACGACACAGGGCCTCCTGTGACTTGTCTTGAGTCTCATAACGAAACCCAGAATGAAACAGAACTAAAATCCAGGACTTAGGAAGAAAATTACCCTTTTCACCACATTTTTCATTATTTAAACCAGGACTAGTCATACTCGGGAGAATTCACAACCCTCAATTAGATGGATTTTTTCTACAATCTGTTTTCAGAAAAGCAGAAAAGTGACAAAAATCTCCTATCAAGGGTTTTTTTTTCCCCTTTAGGCTAATAACTTTGATGCTAGAGTTTGTATACTTCCAGTCCAACCCATTTACCTTCAACAGCCACGTTACAGGAAATACAGAGTAAGTCTTTATGAGTAAGATAATGCTGTGGAAGGGCTGAAGAGTTTACATCTAAAAATGGTTAGATTACATTTAAATTATACCCAAAGAGAGACAAGTGGAATCACGCTTTTCAGAAAGCCCTCCACCTATATGAGGCGAAACAAAAATGGTTTTCTGCATAACTTCCTATTCATCATAAAATTCAATTCACTTCAAAATCTCTCCTCCAAATATTCTGCTTATTCAGGATTTACTATGGTTGTCGGGCTTTGAGACGCAGGCTGAAATTTCAGAGGTTGGTTATGTGGCTCTTCGGCTCGCTCCAAATCAGCAGTCCAAGGATGAGAGAAAAGTGGCACATTCCACGTTTCCCTCCTCAGGGCCCTCTCTGGGAGCTCGCCCCTTTCCGTCAGACTTTTTGTGCCACTAGACGTTTGGATGGAAGCAAACATTCTAACAAGGACTAGAAAAGTCCAGCTTTACCTCCTAAGAGCGTGCGCTGGAGAACAGCGTTAAATGAGCTCCTTAGAGCCGCAAATAACTTGCAGGAATGGATAGAGTGTCTTCCCACAACCACAGGCAGGGGAGCCTCAGGTCTTGAAACAGCTCCTACCACCACAGTTGCCTTAGAGAGGCTTACGCCAAAGTCATACTTTCAGGTTCTTGACCTTGATGTTTGAAATTTTACAACCACAGTGACAACCTTTAACATAACATAATATTTAAAACACAGGGATGGGATGGTTTACATGGAGATAAATGCACCTGGGAGTCAAGCTGGACTCCTCGTAAAGGTAAATGGTTGGAGTGAGTCTTGCTTGAAAAAGAAGTTTTGGCTCAGGGGAAGACGGAGTCTTGGCTGAGCACATCTGAGAAATTACCACGTTTCACCTTTCCAGGGTGGGCAGTGTGAAATGGTTCTGTCTAGTATTGAAAAGGTTACTTTTCAAAGATCAATTTACCATCACAGATGATTTATCACTATTGTTTGCAAGGGACTACAAGACGAGAGACATTTAGGAACAGAGACTTCGGGCAGCCAAGTTTAAAGAGAAAGCCGGAATTTAGAGCTGCCCCAGATTTCTGGAATAAGCTCTTCCTATTCCAATTCTGAAATAGAGAAGGGACAAGCAAGCATGTGTGATTAGTGAAGAGCAATTTCGGCAAACCAATCCCCTAGGGTCCTCCACCCTGAGTCACAGCTTTTTCCTTTTGATGTACAAAGGATGTATGTTGTCTGCGGAGGGTGATTATGGGAACATCCCAAATTTGGCATCCTTTCCAGAGTAAGCAACTTTAAAGGAAGATGGATGAGGACAACTCATCTTTGTGTCAACTATGAATTTCTCTCTGTTTGTGTTGTGAATGCTGAAACTAAATTTAAACACTGCTTGGTGTGAGGGCCTTCCAGAGGCCACATTCTCATGAAACATTTTGTATCCTACTTACTCTCTACTGTCAGATCCTATGAATGACTCCCTGCTTCTATATCTTTATCGACACTCTACTTAGTACAACCCAGACCTTGACTGGGAAAAGCTGGGACCACCTCCCCCACTATTAAAAAGTGTAAATTAATCATTAACACAGCCGACTTCTACCCAACAACCCAGTTTCTACGTGCTACATACCACTTAAACTTTCTTATTTAATAAAGCTCTGTTCTTAACTATGAGTTGCTCCTACATAAGTTTGTTGAAACCCTTAGACACGCTAGCATCTCTAAAGTTACCAGCAAAGATATTTCGTTTCACTTTTTTTTTTTCAAGACCAACTGCACTTCACAGGCTCTTTGTTTGCTCTTTGTTTTTCTTAAATTGAGGATCAAGCTAGCTCCCAAACTTTCACATTCATATATTCATTCAGCTCCAAGTTACAGCCTACTACCAGAATCTCAACCTAACTGGGCGAGCTGACACATATTCTGCCTACTGCATTAGGCACCGATAGGGAGAAATTAACTCCTAAGTTTTCACTTTTGAAATATGATTTTTTTCCTTATCTGCATATAGACAAGATAGAGAAAAAAATCTAAATCCTAAATGGGCTTGTTGCTTCTCTCTTATGGGTCAGGATAAATTGTACATTTTAAGGAATATAAATAAATATTAAAAAGCAGGGGATTAATATTTAAACAAAAGGTAAATATGCTACAAAACATGACCTGTAGCTCCTAGTCAAAAACAACTGTATGTGTGTTATCTGCACCATTAACTTGAATAGTAAAGCTTTAACTATAAATAAAACTACCCCTTCCGCCATTCTGGATTTACACTTACTCTCCACTGCTAGCTTTCCTGATTCTTTTCCACTTTCTCAAACTTCAAATGAAACAAAACAAAAATTTCACTGTAGGGACTGACATTGGCAAGATGGCTGGCTAGGAGGTCCCAAAGCTTGTCTCCCCACAAAAACAGTGAGTAAACAACTATAAACAGACAAAACAGCTTTGGGAAAGCTTGAGACTAGAACAAAGAAGCAGCAGAAACCATGCAGGGCTCAAATACTGAGCACAGCTGCATAGAAAAGTCTAAAAAGCATTTTACCTGCATCAGTCCATCTTCCAGCCCAGAGCAGCTCAATGCAAAGAGGAACTCCTTTGGACAGATTATACCCGATGGGAAAAGGAGAGCAGGGGCACCCCGGCAAACCTCATCACTTCCGTGGCCATTTGTAGACTGCCACCGAGGACTCCTAGTCTGCACCAACTCTGAACCCAGCTAAAGGAGCTGCCTGGAGTCCCCACTGCTGTGTCTCCTCATCAGGGACTTACTAGAGTTACTGCTGTGGTGAGACTTGCCCCCCAGGGGGCTCAGTTGATGATGTGCCCCACTCTCTGGGATTGGGATGCCACAGCACCGTGCCATTTGTGAAACTGGAAGTGCTGTTGCTTTCTATGCCCTGCTTTCAGGGTTTTAAGTCATGGCTTTGATCAGCCATCATTGGGGCTGACCTGTTATTCTGTGACTGATCCCTAGAGCCCTAAGTTGTGGCTTTGACCTGCCATCACTAGGCTGTGATGCTGCCGTTGCTGCTCTCTGTCCCACCTTCTGGGTCCTAAACCATGCCAGGGACTTGCCATCAGTGGGTTGTAACGTACAGTTCTGTGCCACACCCCTTGTGTCTTGAGTTACAACTTTGGCCCACCATCCCCAGGGCATGCTTTTGCTGCACCCCTCATCCTGGGCCCAAGTCACTGCTGTATCCTGTCATTCCACAGCCTGTGCCACTGTGGCATGCCCCCATCCTGGGGTCCCAATCACTATAGTGATCCCCAGAGTCTCTGATCCTGGTTTCTTGGGAGACCTGCACATGCGTGCTCATCAGACATTTGGACTGCCATCAAAACAAGTGCACCTGGTTTCACTGCTGTACTGGGTGCCAGTTCACCAGACCTGGTACCAAGAGTCATTCCCCTTGGGTAGAACTCCCTGCCACGGGAAAAAAAGGAGAACAGGAAGACTCCAGAAGTCTCTTCCACCAAGAACCCCAAAAGCCCTAGACATTGTTGATGCTTATAGGACCTCTACAGTCTTGGTCAAAGAAGAACCCCACGGTGTTTGTCAGTGTTGATCTCAGTTGATTCAGGTGTACAGATTATGCTGCTGTGCCCTCTCCAAACTCAGAGACAGCACCCTATCCAGCCAGATCCCTCACAGCCACTTTCTGTTGAGTCTTTCCCCACCAAAGTCAGTCTAAAAGGCTGGAAGATGTGACTCCGCTCTCAAATGAGGAAACATCAATACAAAGCCACAGAAACATGAAACAAGGAAACATGACACTACCAAAGGTGCTTGATAATTTTCAAGTTATTAACCCCAAAGAAATGGAGATCTGTGAGTTACCTGAAAAATATTTCAAAACAATTAAGGAAGGCAGTGTACTCAAGAGTACAGAGAGAACAATATGAACTTAGGAAAATAATGCAACAATAAAACGAGTTCAACTAAGAGAAATCATAAAAACATTTTGGAGCTGAAGTATATAATCAATGAAATAATAAAAAAATGCAACAGAGAGTTTCATTAATAGGCTCAACCAAGCAGAAGAAAGCATTTGTGAACCTGAAGACAGATCTCTTAATATCCATTTGGAGTAGAAAAAAGAAATAAAAATGAAAAAAAGTAAGGAAAGCCTGTGTGAATTATGGAATCCCATTAAATGAAATAATATTCATGTTATAGGAGTCCTAGAAAGAGAACAGAGGGGAAAGGATCAGAAAATGTAAAGAAATAATGGCTGATAACTTCCAAACTGGGGAGAGATGGCCAGCCAGATACATGAAACTTAAAGATCCTCAAACAGATTCAGCCTGAAGAATCTCATCTTCACTGAAACAACATAGTCAAACTCTTGAATATCAAAGGTAAAGAGAGAATTTTGAAAGCAGTAAGAGTTTAAAAAGAGTCATCACATACAAGGGAACCCTGGTAAGGCTATCAGCAGATTTCTCAGAAGAAATCCTTCAGACCAGGAAACAGTGGGATATTATACTCAAAGTGGTCAAAGAAAATAAAATGCTGATCAAGAATACTTAACCCAGGAAAGTAGTTCCTGGGTAGAGATAAAGATTTTTCCAGACAAATAAAAGCTAAGGGAATTGAACACTAGACCTGCTTTACAAGAAATGCTAAAGGGAGTTCTTTAAGATGAACAAATGAGTGCTAATTAGTAACATGGTAATATGAAAGTATTAAAATCACTGATATAGGTAAATATACAGACAAATTCAAAATACTCTAATATTGCAATGGTGGTATGCAAATCACTAGACCTTAGTACATAAATTAAAAGACAAAAGTGTTTAATATAACTATAGCTATAATAATTTGTTAATGGGTATACAATATGAAGAAATGTAAACTGTGACACATCAACATACAACTGGGGGACAAGTAAATGTGTAGAATTTTTTCAGGCAATGGGAGTTAAGTTGTTTTCAACTTAGACTGTTATAAGATTTACCGTGAAAGCCTCATGGTGATCACAAAGAAAAATCTATAAAAAATATACAAATGATGAGAAAAGAATCAAAGCATACCACCTTAAAAAATAATCAATTTTCAAAGAAAGACAGCAAGAGGAAGAAAGGAACAAAAGACTACAAAACAATCAGAAAACATTTAACAAAATGGGCAATAAAAAGTCCTTACCTTTCAATAATTACTTTAAATGTAAATGGTTTAAATTTCCCAATCAAAAGACACAGAGTGCTTGAAGGGATTAAAAAGAAAAGACCCAACTATATGGTGCCTACAAGAGACTCACTTAAGCTTTAAAGACACTCATGGGCTGAAAATGAAAGAAATGTAAATGGAAACCAAAAGAGATATAGCTATTCCTATAACAGAAAAAAATGAACTTCAGGCTAAAGGCTGTAACAAGAGATAAAAAAGGTCATTATATAACGGTAAAGGAGGTCAATTCATCAAGAGGCTGTAATAATCATAAATATATATGCACCCAATATCAGAACTCTTAACTATATTAAGTGATTATTAACAGATTTGTAGGTAAAAACACACTGCTGCAAAATAGTAGGGAATGGACTTCAATACCCCACTTTCACAGTGGGCAGATCATCCAGACCTAATATCATTAAGGAAATAGTGGACTTGACCTACACTTTAGAACAAATGGACCTAACAGATATATATAGAACAGTCCATCCAACAGCAGAATACAAAATATTCTGAAAGGCACACAGAACATTCTCCAGGACAGATCATATGTTATGTTATAAAACCAGGCTTAAAAAACTTAAGAAGATTGAAATATTATCAAGTATCTTTTCTGGGCACAATGGTAGGAAACCAGAAATCAGTAACAAAAGGAAATTTGGTGGGTATATAATTTGCTACAGTCACAGAAATCAGTGTGGCAGTTGTTCAAAATATTAAAAATAAAATCACAAAAGTCATGACTCAGCAATCCCACTTCTGGGTATATATCCTAAGGGAAATGAAATCTAGTATCTTAAAAGAGATATCTGCACCTCTATGTTCACTGCAGCTTTCTTGACAGTAGCTAAGCTATAGAAACAAACGTTCTCTGATGGATGAATGTTTCAAGAATATGCAGGTCAGGTGTGTGTGTATATATATATAACAGAGTATTATTCAGTCATAAAATAGGAAATCCTGATGTCTGCCAACATGGATGAACCTGAAGGGCATTGTACTAAGTGAAATAAGCCAGACAGAAAAAGACAAATACTGTATGGCATCACTAAATACTGATTTCACAGAAACAGAATAGAACAAACAATAGAAAAGTTGCCAGGGGATGTGGGGAGAGGGAAATAGGGAGATGTAGGTCAAAGGCAACAAACTTTCAGTTATAGAGGAGTGAGTTCTGAGGATCTAATGTGTCCCATGGTATTGTATACTTGAAAGCTGCTAAGAGTAGATCTTCAGCATTGTCACTACACACACACACACACACACACACACACAGAGCAAGAGTTTTAACTACATGAGGTGATAGGTATGCTAATTACAGTATCTTGACCTTGGTAATCATTCCACAATGCATATGTATATCAAATTACCATATCGTACCCTTTAAATATAGATGATTATGTCTGTCAGTTATTCCTTGATAAAGGAAGAAAAGAAAAAAAGAAGAATTTCATTGTAGTGGGTCCCAAATTCACTCACATATACTTCATTTCTCAGAGGCCTAAGACAGTAGATTTTGGTTCTATAGCTTGACTTCCTATAAACTTGCATCATTTGATTTTTAGCAAATCTTTACTGAGTTCTTACTTTATGTAAGCCACTATGTGTTTGGTGGTACAAAGGGTACATAGGAAGTAACAGTCCTGGCTCTCACTGAGCTTCTAATTTAATGTTAAATGTTTAACTAGCAAGGAAAATGCATTAAGAGGCCATTCTCAAGAGTGGGAAGAAGGGACAAAACAAGGCAGCCCTTTTGTTTATATTTTTTGCTTTTAATCACAATTTTATTTCAAATAACATTTAAAAGCACATGAGTTTTGTACATTTCTTAAAGCAGGGAGGGACAAAAATTTAAAAATGCTCAGAGACATGGCTTATAGTTTATAAAGCACTTTCATGCCCATATCTATTTAGCCTTACCACAACTAGTGGAAAAAAAAAGTGATATTCCCCTTTTTAAAGTGACATGACCGATGAATGGTAGATTGAGGATTTCAAACCCAGGGTCTGTAAGCTTTTCATTATACCATACTGTCTGACACTAAGCAAAAGAAAACAAAATCCTTGAAATCTTGCATGATTTATTCTACCCAGATTACTATCAACATACATATTCTCCTGGTCCTAACAAACTCAATCCTTGCTCAACATCACTTAAAGAGGAAATTAAAATTTTAATTCTAATTTAAACTAGAGCAGACTGTCTAAATACTTCAGAGGGCAGAGATGGGACTGGAATCTAAATCATCTTCAGTTTGGAGACATTCGCAACTGGTCCTTATTTCCCAAACCAATTTTGAGAATAGTATAGAGTAAAAAACAAAAATTGAAACAACAAACAAACAAACAAAAAACCACTGTATGCCCAAATCACTGGAGAAATTTAAAAAAATAACATACTCCAGCTCTCCTTTAAGTCAACTGGCCTGAGCGGAGTTTGGGCTCTAGAATGCTTGAAAAGCAACCCAGGTGGCTTGGCTGCGTGGGGAGGGCTCAAAGTGGAGGGAAGGAAGTGGATGAACACAGCACCAACAGATCCCCAAAATGGTTCATTGATAAATGGCTCCCTTTCAGAATCTGTCACGATTATATGGTAAATCATGTTTTTTTAATGGAAATCCTAATCTTGGCATGTAATTTAATATAGAAGAAAGAGATATGAAGGTTTTCAGACCATGCTTTTTACCTAGACAGCAGATGGACTACCTGTATCTCTCCCATTTCTCACTGGAGGGTCATTACTGTTCTACCCTCCGCGATGCAGGGGTACCACTGTAGAGGGGCACAGTCCTTCAGACTGCCACACCGTGTTCAATTTCATAAAGAAAATGCAGTCTGGAAACCTCAGAACAAAACCCTCTGCTTATATCTAGAATCAAAGAACAACAGAATTTTGGGATGGGAAAGTAGCTTGTGAACTCCTCTCTTCCAATTCCTAGTTTAATAGATGAAAAAAACCAATGCCCAGAGAAAGAAGAGAGAGAGAGAGAGAGAGAGAGAGCCATCACTGGTCAGCCCAGGATTCCTGACTCAGTCTAGGGCTCTTTATGGATGGTTCTCATTCTGCCCAAAGCTATGTGTTTAGCTCCTCTGACCCTGATGGGGAAAACAGATGTAGGGAAAGAAATTGTTTTCCCGGATTAAGAGCCCTTGGGAGCAGAAGAAAAGTGAAGGGAGTGAAGTGTGTGCGGGGGGTGGGGCTTAATGATGTCTAAAACAGGACAGCTGAGTAGTTAGAACAAGGCGGGTCATTATGAGCTTTTCGCTCTACTTCTGGCCCTTCTGCTATATGATCAGCTCTTCCTTGGAGAATCACTTAATTTCCCTAAGTGCCCTGAAGAATAATTTTGATAAATGGATGAAACATCAAAATCAGTAAGAGGAACACGGCTGAAAGGTTCTATGGCCAAAGTCTGCATCTTTGGGAACTTTAGGTGGTGACATAGCTTGTGTTCCCATGGAAGTTTTACTGAGGCCCTGCTCAAGTCTGATTTAAGGCTGAGCAAATAATGCGGCCCGCCTGGATCTGTTTGGAGTTGGCCAGTCTGAGTTATATCCAGTAGTAAAAAGGACAATAAAAAGATTTGGAGCATATATTCGCCCTTTGCCAAGCTCCTCCTAACTCCCAATTAACTAAGTGTAGGGGAGACTGTGCATTTTAGGTGATCTGTGGGCCCCAGGAGTTTCCCCGGTCATCAGGGGCCTGGTGGTTTCTCGTGTGTTCTCCTCTATACTACAGGCCTGTAGTATAGAGGCCTGTGCCTCTATAGGACAAAGAGGCACAGAAGGGACAGAGGTCTACAGCCACTAGCTTGGCCTTGCTGGAGGGAAAACGTGGAAAGGGAGTGGAGCAAACGAGAAGGAATAGGCTTTCCTCAGTCCTTACTTACTAAGTTAACCCTAGTGTTTGCTTTATTAAAATAGCCAGTTGAGTCAGGGCGGGAAACTAGGTATTTCTCCGAATTTCTTATATAAATGCTGTTTTGCAAGACTAAGTCACCCCTTCTTTGTGCCCCATCCCACTCCCAAGTTTTACCAGCAAAACCAGTTGTGCTTCCATCTGGCCTTTTCCTACCTCTTTTCTGGCAGCCGCACTGGAGACTGTATCAAGTTGCCTCCAATCCTCCCACCCCCAGATGCCCCAATTCGGCCCTGCCCTCGGGTGGGGTCTCTGGATTCAGAGTCCAAGCCCTCTCCCAACCTCTCCATTTGCCTTCGGAGGTGCCTGCGCCCCGAGAGACATGCTGTTTTGTTTTAATGCCACAAATCTTTGAAGCTCTGGAACTTCATATCAAAGCTATGTAATAGTTTTTTAAGAGATAAAATATGCCCCCTTTTCTTGCTGCCCTTGTGTCTGCGTGTGGGCAAGAGATTTAATTACAATGAATAAAACTGAATGGTGGTCTAAGACTCTTAAAATCAAAGTGGTAACCATGGGCTGAATTTCATTAGCAAACATAAATACAAATAGGCACATCTTGTTTGTACCAATGCCATGTGACTTTTCCCCTTTTGATAATTTCATTCTAACTCTGATATTTCAGAGAATCTAAATTGAACCATATGATGTATAGCGCTGCAACATGCAAAGCTCTTCATTAAACGTTTTCCTTTTTTGTATACTTCCCAATGTTATAAATATCCTGTGAAAATCATGGAGGGCAGTTTGTCAGACAGCAGAGCCCTGATTTGAGAACAGTGGAGGGAGCCCTGCCCTGTAAATAAGAGGTCTTGTCTGGCTGGTAGAATGGGAAAAAAAGACATAGCATTAACTGTCATTCTATTCCTAGTAACTGGGAGCCTATAAATCTTGAGGAACTTGTCATTTTAATGCATGGTTTTCTCTAAGTGTGTGTCATATTCTTCTTATTATCAAGTTATTTCAGCATTCGGAACACAAACGTCTCTAAATTAAAATTTAGTTACTAAAAATGACAATTCCCAACTGTCCAAGTCGTCCCAATCAAATTATATGAGTGATGTGTTAATTTTGTTGTTGTTAAGCAAAATAATTAAGTGGCTGATACATACAACAATATATTTCAGAGAAAAGGATTTTCGGGAATGTTACTTTTAGCAATTTTATATGAGACTAAACGTATACCATTTCCACATATAAGTTATTCTTTCTATGATATTGTGTGCACTCAAATACATTTATGGTTAGTAGTAATTTAATGCCAATAATAAGTTCTTCTTCAGCTACCTTATATTGCAAACAACCAAAACACAAATGTCTGAAATTATCCCAAGTTGCAAACACACATAAGAATATGTGTAAACAGTGTCACACTGACAGGAGTTAGTAACCAAAATCTCCATTATGGGGGGTGGAGGGCTCAGATCTAACAACATTTAATTCTCATTTCTCTTGATTGACTCGTAGCCTCTGGAAGGCAGGGAACTTGCTATTTTATTTATCTTTATATGTCTAAGGTGTAATCCAATGAACAGCCAATAAGTAGGTGCTCAGTAAATAATCATCTATTGAATGAATGCATTTGACTAGCAAATAGCTTACTTTGCTCTGGACGACAATGAGAAGTGTTAACATGTGTTCCCCATCAGAGCAGGGGCTAGGCCATGCTCAGCTCTTAAAAATTAGGCTTAAACCACACACTTATTTCACAAGATAACCATCAGCAACAGTTGTTAAGAAAAAAGAAATTAGTGACCTTAAGAATTCAACCATAAGCCATACTGCAAAGCAAATGGTTATTCTGATATTAGTTCTTAGTTCCCACAGGATCATTTCTGGGCTTCTCGTTATTGTTATCTGCCTGCAGTAAAACCTTTTGCACTGCAGACAACTGCATTGTCTGCCAGAAAAAAGAGAATCCAAGTCATCCAAAACAATACTGTTTTGGCTACATTGTTTTGTTGTGTCTAAACATTTTAAGTCCAAATATTCTGTTACTGAAAATTACAATTAATAGTATAAGTACAATTATAGTAGATAGTATAAAATAATTTCTTTTTGACCATCTTAGTTGTGTGGCAATGTTACTTAATTGCCTTTTCCAAGTCTTCAATAATGATACAAGCTAAAAATAAAAAGAAAATACTGCCTCAGTGGCCTTTGCCACATCAAAAAATATAACACAAGGAGTTAGAGCAAGGATGGCAAGAGCTGTCTACCAATAAGCAAGATACCAATTTAGAATAGTAAGTACATTATAATTAAGGTTCTTAAGAATATTTTGAAGATAATGAGTAATAAAATAATGACAAAATAATCAGGACACACTGTAGTTAATAATATCAACCACATATGGTAGCCACCTGAGAAGGCATATTTCTGTATGACCCTACTATCATTTATTTATCCAACAATACAGAATGCAAAGTGCAATGGATACAACAGTGACCACAGATGTGGTTCCTTCCTTTCATGTTGAACAGTTTAATGGGAGAGACATATTGAATGAGAAATGAAAGAAGTGATGGGAGTTACAGAATGAGAACAGGGTGTAATATGGGACCATATGAAAAGGTGGTAGGGGTGGGTGGTGGTGATGGAGGAGACTTTTTGAAGGAAGATATTCAACTGAGACCCGAATTGGAGATGGGGCAGGGGGGATAGTTAGTAGGTGGGTAAGACCCAGAGGAGAGAGAGCTTGACTTACCTTACTCCCAAATGCCAGTCTATAAGCTAGACTTGTCGCAATAAATATTAAATCCAACCCACACTACCGACCAAAATTCTGGTTAAGAAATGCTCATGTGAAATAAGCATTCAACCAATTTTTTTGAATCTCTGTGTTAGGGCCTGATATAAACTCTTCATATTAAATTGGAATAATCTGAGGACTTCCAGTTCTGGTCCGGCATGTAATCTGAAGCTTGGAAGTTGTCACTCTGTCCTAACAATAACTAAAAGCTGAACAAACTGGAAAATCAACAACTCTTCTGAGATCCAAAAGAGAAGTGTGGTCACAGGGCAAACTACTCCTAAAATCAGAACTATAGAGAGGAGAATACAGAGAATCAGAACTTACTGGGAATACAGACTGAATTCTGTTCCTGTTCCACAGGAACCTATGCCAGAGTAGAGAAACCTGAACTGTATGTAATGGACAAATTGCTAGAAGCTTGTGTGGACAAATCTGAGAGATAATGCTCTAAGCGGACTCAGTCATGGGGGGACAGGGAAGAGGGCCCACACTTTTGTGAATTTTACCTCCTGGAGCCCTACCAGGTTCTCACAGTGAATATCACTGAAAAATCTCCCATGTTTTGGGCAGGGAGAGGGGAAAAACATTTTGAAATATGCCAGAGCATTCTGTTCTTCTCAATACGATCTACTGCAAGGGAAACTATTTAGCCACAGCCTAACTGCTGGGATTTTATCACAGTCTAACTGACCTGGGAAAAGGGAAATACCCAATTTGTGCCCACTGTGGCCATCTTGTTCACCGAACAGGGGAGTGATTGCAAAGGGGAAGACTAAGGAGTACTTGTGAAGTTCATAGTCCAGAGGCACACACTTGCTAAAAGACTAATACCTACTCACACTAGTATAGAATGCTTCCTTGCTCGCCCCATTCCATCTTAACACCAAATTAATAAATGCCTTTTTATAACAGTTCCTTTTACCCAGTGCATCATACCAGCCTAATAAGACAAAACAGCAAGGCATACTGAAAGGCAAAAAACAGTTTGAAGGGACAAAACAAGCATCAGAACTAGACCCATCTGTGACAGACATGCTGAAATGAAGAGACCAGGGATTTAAAGGAACTATGATTAATATGCTAAGGGCTTTAATGGACAAAGTAAGACAGCATGCAAGAATAGATCAGCAATGTAAGCAACGAGATGGAAATTCTAAGAAAGAATAAAAAGAAATGCTAGAGATAAAAAACACTAATAGAAATGAAGAATGTCTTTGATGGGCTTATTAGTAGACAGGATACAGCTAAAGAAAGAAACTCTGAGCCTTAGGATATCTCATTAGAAACCTTTAAAACTGAATAGTAAAGACTAAAAAAAAAAAAAAAAAACCTATAAAAAACAGAGCAGAATATCCAAGAACTGTGGGACAGCTACAAATAATGTAACATATGCATAATGGGAATACCATGAGAAGAAAAAGAATAGAAGAAATAGTTGAAAAAATATTGACTAAGAATTGCCCCAAATTAATGACAGGCACAAAACCACAGATCTAGGGAGCTCAGAGAACACCAAGCAGGATAATAACCATGCCTTACACCCCCAAAACACCAAAAACAACAACAAAAAACCAAGCCTCCCCAAACCAATCAACCAACCAACCAACCAACCAACAAACTCAAACCTAGGCATATCATATACAACTACAGAAAACAAAAAATATTTAAAGATGTTAGAGGAGAAAAACACCTTACCTACAGAGGGGCAAATAAAAGAACTACATTTGACTTTTCTTTAAAACCATGTAAATAAGAAAAGAGTGGAAAGAAATATTTAGAGTGTTGAGAGAATAAAACCACCAACCTAGAATTCTATACCCTGTGACATAATCCTTTAAAAGGAGAAATAGATCTCCTCAGACAAAAAAATTGAGGGAATTTTTTTTTTTTTTTTTTTGCCAGTATCACTGCCTTGCAGGAAACAAAATATTTCTTTAGAGGAAAGGAAAATTATATAGGTCAGAAGCTTGGATCTACATAAAGAAAGGAAGAATAATGGAGAAGGAATAACTGAAGGTAAAATTAAAACTTTTACTTTTATGCTTAACTGATGTAATAGATAATAGTTCGTTCAAAGTTAAGCAACAGTATAATCCATTCTGTTGCATATATACACATGTTTATGTATACTTATGTATAAATGAAATGAATGACAGCAATGATAAAAGTGACAGGAGCGAGGAATTTATAGATTATTTTGTTCTTAAAAGGCACTCACACTTCTCATCAAGTGGTAGTGTTACTGGAAAGTGGAGTTTGATTAGCTATAAATACATATTGTGAATTCTAGACCAACAACTAAAACAAATTAAAAAAAAGGAATATGCTAAGAAAGGAGAGAAGGTGAAATCACACAAAATGCTCAACTAATATCACAAAAGGCAGAAAAAGATTGGACGACAAAAATGGGGACAAAGAATGAGGACAACTAATAGAATCAGTAACAAATATGGTAGATACTAATCCAACTATATCAACAGTCACTTTAAATGTCAATGGCCTAAATGCACACAACCACATGTCAGAGATTATCAGGGTAGATCAAAAAAACAAGACCCAACTATATATTGTCTATAAGAAACCCACTTTAAATTTAAAGACACATCTAGATTAGAAGTAACTGAATGGAGAGAGAGATATCAGGCTAACAGTAATCAAAAGAAAGAGGAGCATTTACATTGCTTTCAGACATGGAAAACTTTACAGGAAGAAAGTTACAACAATCCTTAACAGGTATACACCTAACAACAGAGCATCAGAATACAGGAGGCATAAACTGACAAGACTGCAAGGTGAAACAGATGAATCCACTTTTACAGTTGGAGACTTCAACAGCCCTCCATCAGAAATGCAGATTCAGCCCTCAGAAAATCAGAGAGCACATGGTGGAACTCAATAATACCATCAAACAACTAGACATAATGACATACTGCTAGACATATGCTAGACATAACTAGCATCTATAGATTACTTTATCCAACAACAGACTACAAACTCTTTTTATGCTCACATGGAACCTTCAACAAAATAGACCACATCTGGGGCCACAAAGCATAACCTAACAAGTTTAAAAGAATAGGAATTATACAATGTCTGCTCTCAGACTAAAACAAAAGAAAACTAGAAATTGATAATGGAAAGGTAGTTGGAAAACTCTAAAACACCTGTAAATTAAACAGCATATTTCTAAGTAATACATGGGCTAAAGAAGAAATCTCAAAGAAGTAAAAAATTTTTTGAACTAAATGGAAATGAAAATACAACTTATCAAGATTTGTGGGATGTGGCAAAAGCAGTTTAGAAGAAAATACACAGCATTGAATGTCTATATTAGAAAATCAGATAGAGGCAAAATCATTCATCTAAGCCTCCACTTTAGGAAACTAAAAAAGAAGAGCAGAGTAACATTGAAAATAAGCAGAGGAATAGAAATAATAAAAAATTAGAGCAGAAATCAAATTGAAAACAGGAAAAACAGAAAAAAAACAGAAAAAAACTGTTTTTCTGAAAACAGAAAAAAAAAACCCATAACCAGTTTTTTGAAAAGATCAATATGATCGAGAAGTCTCTAACCAGGCTAAAAAAGAAAGAGGACTCATATAACTAATATCAGAAATGAAACAGTAGACATTGTTATCCTATGGACATTAAAAGGACAAGAAAGGAATATTATGAAAAACTTAAACTCAGAAATCTGATAACCTAGGTGAAACGGACCAATTCCTTGAAAGATATAATCTGCTAAAAACTCAAACAAGAAGGAACAATCTGAAGAAGCCTATATCTATTAAAGAAGTTGAATTATTGCTTTATAATCTAAAACAAAAAGCTTCAGGTACAGGTGGGTTCACTGGTGAATTCTACCAAACATTTATGGAAGAAATTATACCAGTTCTCTACAGTCTCTTTCAGAGACTGTAGAGCAGAGGGAGCAGAGGGAGTTATGTCTTAACTTATTCTATGAGGATAGCATTACCCTAATACCAAAAAGAGACAAAGACATTATAAGGAAACTACAGACCAGTATCTCTCATAAACATAGATGCAAAAATCAACAAAATATTAGTAAGTTGACTCTAGGAATGTATAGAAAATATTATATGCCATGATCAAGTAGGATACAGTCCAGGTATGCAAGGCTGGTTCAATATTTGGAAATCAATTAATGTAATCTGTCACATCAACAGGCTAAAGAAGAAAAGTCACATGATCTTATCAATGAGTGTTTTTGTCAAAAAACATTTGACAAAACCCAAAACCCATTCATGATAAAACCTCTCAGTAAACTAGAAATAGTGGGGTGTTTCCTCAACCTGGCCAAGAATATCTATAGAAGTCCTAAGCTAGTATCAAACTAGAAGCTTTCCAACTATGATCAGGAACATGGCAAGAATGTTCCATCTCACCACTGCTTTTCAACATTGTACTGGTAGTCCTAACCAATTCAATAAGACAAGAAATGGAGATAAAAGGGACAAAAATTGGGACGGAAGAAATTAAACTGTATTTGTTTGCAGATGACATGATCATCTATGAATAAAATCTGAAAAGAATCAACAAAAGCATTCCTGGAACTAATAAATGAATATAGCAGAGTTGCAGGGTGTAAGGTTAATATACAGAAATAAACCATTTTCTTATATGCCAGCAATGAACAAGTGGAATTTGAAATTAAAAACACACTGCCATTTATAATAGCGTCCCACTAAAATGAAACACTTAGGTATAAACTAGTAAAACAAGTACAAGATCTTTGTGAGGAAAACTACAATCCTCTGATGAAAGAAACCGACTAAATAAATGGAGAGATGATCCATGTTCATGGATAGGAAGACTCAATATTGTCAGGATGTCAGTTCTTTCTAACCCAATCTACAGTTTCAAAGCAATTTCAATAAAAAATCCCAGGAAGTTATTTTGTGGATATCAACAAACTGATTCTAAAGTTTATATGGAGAGGCAAGAGACTCTGAAGAGCCAGTATAATAGAGAAGGACAAGAACAAAGTTGGATTGTACATATTACACTACACCACCCCAAGACTTATGAAGTTACAGTAATCAAGGCAGTGTGGTATTGGCAAAAGAAGAAACGAATAGATCAATGGAATGGAAGAGAGAGTCCAGAAATAGATATACATAAATATAGTCAACTGATCCTAGACAAAGGAGCAAGGCAATAAAATGGAACAGAGAGAGTCTTTTCAACACTTGGTGCTGGAATAACTAGACATACACATGCAAAAAATGAATCTAGTCACAGATCTTTAACCAGTCACAACAACTAACTGAAAATGGACCATAGACCTAAATGTTAAATGCCAAACTCTGAAACTCCAATAAGATAACAGGAGAAAATCTTGACAACCTTGGGTTTGGTGACGACTCTTTAGATACAACACCAAAATCAAGAACCATAAAAGAAAAAAATAGGAAGCTGGATTTCACTGAAATTAAAAATTTCTGCTCTGCAAGAGATCCTTTAAGAGAATAAGAGGACAAGCCACAGATTGGGAGAAAATAATTGTAAAATGTTAAGACTATTATCCAAAACATATAAAGAACTCTTAAAATTCAATAGTCAGAAAACAATCTGACTAAAAAAGGGGCCAACGACCTTAAGAGGCAGATCACCAAAGAGGACCTATGGATGACAAGTAAGTATCTGAAAAGATGCTCCACATTATATGTCCTTAGGGAAATCTAAATTAAAACAGCAAATAGATTTCACTATACACTCATTAGAATTGCCGTAATCCCAAACCCTGAAAACAATACATGCTAGCGAAGATGTGGAACAATAAGAACTCTCATTCATTGTTGGTGGGAATGCAAAATGGTACAGCCACTTTGGAAGGCAGTTTGGCAGCTTCTTACAGAACTAAACACACTCTCACCATATAAACCAGCAATTACACTACCTGGCATTTACCTACAGGAGTAGAAAACTTAGGTCTACACAAAACCTGCACCTGGATATTCACAGCAGCTTTATTCATACTTGCCCAAACTTGGAGGCAACGAAGATGTCTTCGGTAGGTGAACAGATAAATAAACTGTGGTACTTTCAGACCATGGATTATTAATCAGTACAAAAAGAAATGAGAAATTAAGCCATGAAAAGACTTGGAGGAAGCTTAAATCCATACTACTGAGGGAAAGAAGACAATCTGCAAAGGTTCCATGCTGTAGGATCCCAAATAGATGACATCTGGGACAAGGTAAACTATGGAGACAGTAAAAGATCAGTGCCTGCTAGGAGACAGGGGTGAAGGGGGAATGAATCAGCAGAAGACAGGATTTTTGGGGTCGTGAAACTGTTCTGTACAATAGATAGCACAGTGATAGATACACGTCATTATCCATTTGTCCAAACCCCTAGAATGTTCAACGGAAGCTCTCCTGCTAGAACATTAGCGTGAACCCTGATGCAAACTGTGGACTTTGGGTGACAATGATGTGTCACTGAAGGTTCATGAAGTGTAATGCCCCATTCTAGTGGGGAATGTGGATTAAGGGGGAGGGTTATGCATGTGTAGAGCAAGGGGAATATGGGAAATTCTGAACCTTCTGCTCAATTTTCTGTGAAACTAAACCTGTTCTTAAAAAAAAAAGTACCTTAAAAATTGGGATACTTTCTCTTGACATTTATTTCAAAACTGAACTGCTGTATTCTGACAATGACAGGCATGCCTCCTCCATGCCTTTCCCTAAACAGGGGTTCTTGAGGCGCTATGGACATATTCTTTTACCTCGTACATATTATACACCCCTATGTCTCTACAGTGTTGTAGTAATGGAATCTGCGATAGACATTTACGGTCTGCCTTAGCCATTTCAAAAATTTACCTCCAAAACATCCCAAATAACTAAAGTTTGTCCTCCAGTGTGAAAGATTAATCTGAATGCAACTATCATATTAAATGACTAAACTCCCGAAGGCATGGGACTACCCCAAGTCAGGTATATTATTGATACAGCAGTGACAGTGTTCATTTTATTGCATATTATTCTAATCAAGCCTAAAAGGCAGGCTCTTTGGGTCATGGAGACTAGGATGCCCCATTGGCCTAGATCATCCCTATCGCACGCTATTGTTAGAATCTACCATTTCCTGGTTATGCTGTCTCTCAAAACCAGTGAGAAAGTTTAGATTTAGCACAGTAAAAAGAAGTCACAGGAAGAAAAGCTGTTGTAACAGTGTTGCATGGTGACAGGTGACAAGCCTAGTAACATAGAGTAATGAATCTGTATTACCCCAAACCAATGTAACATTGTGTGTCAACTGTACTCCAATAAAAAAAGTTCTCAGGTTCATGTTTAACAGACGTCATTACTATTAAAATATTTTTTAAAAAAATACTTTGTTTTATCAGTCACCAGCCAAATTTAAAAAAGAGATCTTTCAAAGGCCTGTGAAAAATTCAGGACCAATTCTGGCCTGGAGGATTAAGAAAGCAGGTGACATTCTTGTGCCAAACTGATTGGCAAAAGTTGAGATTGGGGTCATCCTTATGAAAGAATGTGGCGGTTATATTTCAGTAAGTCCTACCATGACTTCTTGAGGAAGGGCTGAATGAAGTCTACCTTTATGTATACTAGTCATGTACCACTCAAATGAAATGCAAGTAAGGCAATCTAAAAGTATAGCTTCAGGATGTATAATTTCTGCATTGAAATTAATTCAATGAATCACTTCAAGTAGGCTTTAGGAGAAAGGAAGGAAAGCGATTTTGCAAACGAACCTCTCTCTGCCTGTGTACTCCATGTGGGGGTGGTAGCGATTTGGGCAGGCAGGTCCCATCACTCTCAGGGCCCCCGCCCCCCCCTCCATGTAGCCAGCCTCTTGCTTCCCACAGCCACGGGAGGTGACAGGAGGTAATGTAATGCGTGAGTAGCTACCAGGAGAAAAGATGGGAGGGGAAAAAAAAGCTAAAGAAATATAGTATTTCAATCAAAGTCTGAAATTTGTAGAAGTGGTTTTGGTCTCCATATAGTAAAAATATTTATCCAAGAAACTCCTACTCGGGTGTGAACATCCTACTTCTAGTGGGATTTTGTTTGGCAAAGGGCTGTGAAAGAGTGGGAGCTAATACAGAACATGTCTATAAACAAATTTATTTAGTTAGTACAGATTGACACATTCACTAGAGGATTTCAGCAATTACATGTGTAAAACTATTTCCTCCAGTGGTTTCCTTTTGTGATTTTGCTAATTTATTCAATCTAGGCCATTTTCATGCATTGACTGCTATAAGCCACGTAGCCACCCAGGCTGAAATGAACATATGGAGACTCTGCCTTCTTTCCAATTCTTCACGTAAATATAATTATACGGAGATATTAAAGAGCCAAACGTTAAGGAAAGAAAGTGAAGTAAGGTTGGAATACCTTAAAACATGATGTTGTAGTCTAACTTGGGAGAAGAGTGATTTTTGAGTTTTGGCTATGATAATGTACACAGAAGTATTCGATAAAATGCAAACCCACGTATGAGGGTAAGGTGTTTGAATCTGTATTCAGTATGTATTTTTTTAATTAAAATTCAATTAGCCAACATACAGTACATCATTAGTTTCGGACATGGAGGTCAGTAATTCAACAGTTGCACATGACACCCAGTGCTCATCACCTCGCATGCCCTCCTTAGTTCCCATCACCCAGTTACCCCATCCCCCTACCCACCTCTCCTCCAGCAACCCTCTGTTTCCTCCAGTCATAAGAATATGATCAAATCACATGCTTGTAGAATTTTAACTTTAACGAATATGTTTGTTGAAAAGAAAAAAAAATGCATATTCTCAACTCTGGAAGCACTTTGATTATAATTATCTAGTAATACATATTCTTATTTATAAATGTTGGTATAACTCATTATATTAACTAATCAATAAATAACTTCTATCTTTTAAACTGTGTTTCAGCCACTATTAGGGCTCATGCCTTACAATTATATGCTCAATAAATATTTGGTAAATGAGTAAAGGTTATTCAAAGTTTGGCTAGTCCTCATGGAAGGAAACCAATATGGATGAATATTCATGTTTGCAAAATAATTTATTTCACAAATTGAGAATTTTTATTTCTCGAACATATATTATTTTCAAATATATTTGTAATTAAGGAAACAAAATGCAGAGTACCTTTTCTTAAAGGGTTATAGAAGTACTATCATGGGAAGGGGATAAGGATCCATAACATATATTTATATGAAATAGAGTCCTCATTCTCAAAATGACTGGGAATCACTGGCCTTGTACCAGGGCACGGGTGGTCTATCCACGTAGGGTATGGCGGGGTCTGGGCATTAAAGGTAGAGGGAACTTGGGAGGGTTGGTCCATTGAGTAGTCTGAGTGACAAGATACTAAAATCTCCAATAAGGAGTCTCAGATCACTAAGCTACCTGAGAGCTCTCTGTGCCGGGTACAGAAAGGAATTCTATTACTTCATTTTTCTAAAGTTAGGTTGTTATTATATTTTTAAAAAATGTTAAAAATCCTTATTAATAAGGGAAAGGTAATGATGGTAATTTTTTTTTTTTAACTCCTTAAAGTGCCATGTTGAATTTCTTTTGTTCCTTCCTTTCTTTCTTTGGTCATTTGTTTTGTCACAATAAAATCAGCAAGGCCATTTCTATGGGTCTTATGCTGGAGCTCATTTTATTTACAATTACCATCTTGATATAACGGCAATTATATGGTGTTACTGGTTAAACTGTGTCCTCCAAAAAGATAAGCTGAAGTCCTAACTCCTGGCATCTGTGATTATGACCTTACTTGGAAATAGGGTTTCTGCAGATAAAATCAGGTTAAGACGAGGTCATTAAGATGGGCTATAATCCAATATGACTGATGTTCTTTGAAGAAGAGGAGATAGAGACGCACAGGGAGAAAACCACATGAAGACAGAAGCAAGGGACGGCAGTGATGTATCTACAAACCAGAGAACACTGGTCATCACCAAAAGCTCAGAGCCCTCGGAGGGACCCGGCCCAGCCGACACCTTAATTTCGGACTTCTGGCCTCTAGTACTGTGAGATAACACATTTCTGTTGTCTTAAGCAATCCAATTTGTGGGACTTTTGTTAGAGCAGTCTTAGGAAACTAGTTGGTTCCCTAAGGGCTGGTAACCCACCTCGTTGTTATTATTTTCCCCTATAGACCAGTACGGTGTGGAAGAAGCCCAGGATCTAAACAGTCTGGAAGCTAAGGCCACTGCTGAAGTCCTTGCAAACCTGACGCAGTCTAGGAAGTAGAAACAGCTGCTTCTGTAATCACTCATTTTCTGGGCCAAAAGGGTCAAGTGAGGTCAGTTCTGCCTCTACCTGCCCAGGAAATTCTTCTTTCTGGGTTTTATGGCAGGTACAGGGGAGCCGCAGTCGGTTGAAACAAAGACTGGCCCTAAAGTGTATTTTAAGCAAAGCTTTTTCCTAAATGATAAATCTAGGAAGTGGGAAACTTAGGGTAATATTCTCAAGACTGGCATTTTCATCTTAAGCGCTGTGTAAAAGTATAAGAAAAAAGAATATTAAGGATTGGCCTTGAAAGGAACAAATCTGAGATATTTTAAAAGCCAAGTTGTTGCTAATGGCCATCACACCGCAGTCCCTTGCTTTAAGGAGAACCTAATAACTGAGATCAAGTTACTTTATTTTTGGCCTAGCAAACCTTAGGATCAGTAATTCCCATCTTTATAAATGTATAAGGGAATATTAAAAATAGAGTATGGTGAAAAAAATCTGTGTATGGGGAAATATGAAAAAAATTTAAGAGTGCTCACATGGGAGTTATATTTCTGGTAGCCATCGATGGAGAAAATGTTATGATCTAAATCCTTTGATGATGTGTTTAAATGAATTTTACTAATCATAACAGCATGTACATAGTGTTGAAAACGTACCGAGACACATTAAGTCATCCTCTCCACACAAAATGCTCAATGTGCCACTGGGGCTGGGGATGCCCCATTTAACTATAAGGCTCTTGGGGAACTCAGGCTCAGAGATCTGAAAATGGCCCTGTGGCCTGCATTTATTCATTCATTCATTCACCAGTATTTACTGAATGCTTATGATGGGCCATGCCCTGTTCTAAGTGCTGGGGATGCATCATGGACACAATGGATCTGACTTTCTAGTGGGGTGAGACAGTCACTAAATAAATAAATGCACAGTCTACAATAGGACAGTGGTGATAGGGGACAGAGAGGGATGGGGTGGGAGTGCTGTCTCTCTGACAAGGTGACATTCAGAGGCCTGAATAGAGTGAGGGAGACAGCCCTGCAGACACCCATGTATGGACGGCCTCTGAACCCTAACAGCAGAGTGTGGGGCATAACTGGAATCACACTTAGAGGAAAACCCTGGTGAGATCATCGTAATACTGAAAACATCCTATCTTCCTTCCAACATTTTCTTGTGTGTACCCTGTGTGACAGGCACATAGTGCGCTCCAAGGAGCCAGTGAAATGGTAACTAGGTTTTTGTTAACTGGGAATCTCACATATGGGTCAGGGGAGGGAGGAAGTTACTCGCGTGTATATGTGTATTTGCGCGTGCATGCGCACGTGTGTGTGTGTGCAAATAAACACACATACACATAAAGCTATCAAAGAACCTTCCCAAGAATGATGGTCACAGCCCCGCTCAGTCCTACGGGAGTGAGAGAGCCATAGTTTCAATTCAAAAAAGGAAAATTACCTGATTTTCAGAAGTCCGTTCTACCACTCATTGGCAAGCGTGGAGTGTGAGCTCTTTACTAATATATTTGCAAAAGCCCACAAATCATCTCCTAATCAATTTTTCAGTTTTCTTTTTTCATCTCGAAACTCAGTTGAAGCAGTTAAAATATCTTTCCTCAGAGAAGGTTAGATCCTAGTGACGAGTTGCCCTTAAAGCAAGCAGTGCCCCGCAGCATGTGAACATCGGTGTGCTCAAGGGGAGCAAGTGCACCGAGCCGTCCCTCCCATAGAGTCATCTGGGAGGAAGAGATGGTGTGTATTTGGGGCACATACCTGCACCACAGCAGCATACAAATATAACCTCTACGAGGATCTCCAAGTACATCACACATGAGGCATGGCCCGCCACTTCTTTAGTTCTGAGCTCTTATAGAGAGGGCTTATATAGAGGGCTCATTTACCCATAGCCACAGACACCAACTCTTTCAAGAGACACTGGGGGGGGGGGTTTGTAGCTGCTGAGAATGCTAGGCCATGGGTAAAGTCCCATCTACAGTAGCTTGGGTTTAGAAATAAATTAGTGGAAAAGTTCTGCTTTCTCTCTAAAAACAGTATCAGTTTAACAACAAACCTACCAGGACATGAGATCATGAGGCCAGTCGGGGCTGCCCAATTGCTTTGGGATTATTTCAGTATAAGAGAATGAACGGAAAGGGAGGGAAAGAGAGACATTACCAGGCATCAATCATTCAAACGCTTTTCATGCTTTCATGGAATTATTAAATACATTATCCACAATACTTGGATGATCTGTAAAGATAAGAAAAAGTTACTCCTTTCAATGCCAGGGATAAGGGTAGTTTGATGGTCTGCGCTTTGACATAAGGGGCGTATGGCTGAGTGTGGTGACAGCCAGGCCCTTTGACCGGACTCCCGTAAGACAGGAGGGGCCATTTATCCCATTAGCATACAGCAGGGGCACAAGGTGATGGGAGTGACGATGCATGAATGCTTACATCGGAATGAATCCCGTCAAACGTCCAATGATGTCACTTGCTTTTGGTGGGGGTGCCAAGAGACACCGCTCGATGGAAAAGGGCCAAGTCCACTGACTTGGGAAAAGAAACGCATCATTATGTGGAAGGGAACTGTCAGCCTGGGCACAGTGGCCACCTGGGTGACAAGGTGGGTGAGGTAAGAAAGTTTCCAATATTGCTAGAAATTTTAGAGATATTAAAAAATACAAGTCTAGTTTCAGGAAAGATGCACTTTGGTGTGCTAACAAAAGACCTTCTTGTGGCAGAAATTATTGTAAATAACTAGTGGTATATGTGAAAAAGCATTGCAAAATGAGGCATACATACACCTAGACAAAGACATGCTAAAAACAACGGTGTTCCTTTTTTTTTTTTTTTAAAGATTTTGTTTATTTGACAGAGCGGGGAGAGATTACAAGTAGAGAGGCAGGCAGAGAGAGAGGGGGAAGAAGGCTCCCTGCCAAGCAGAGAGCCCGATGTGGGGCTGGATCCCAGGACCCTGAGATCATGACCTGAGCTGAAGGCAGAGGCTTTAACCCACTGAGCCACCCAGGCGCCCCAAACAACGGTGTTCCTTAATCTGGTAAAGGACATGTATGAAAAACCGACAGCTAGTATGAATCTTAATTGTGAAAGGCTCTGGACTTTCCCCACATGATCACAAATAAGGCAAGATAGCTACTCTCACCATTCCTGTTCACCATTAATACCAGTGAAATCAAGAAAACAGAAATAAAAGGCATACAACAAATTGGAAATGTTGAAATAGAGCTGCCTCGATTCACAAACATCTGTCTACCTAAAAACAACAAAGAAATCTAAAAATAGTTATTAGAACCAATGCCTTTATCAAGGTTTGGGAATATAAGCACAACATAAAAATCAATTTTATTTATATATTCTAGTAATGAACAAGTAGCAACTGAAATTAAGAGATTATAAAAGCATGAAAAAAATATGATATACTTAAGGACAATTATAACAAAATATATATAAGACCTGTACAATGAAAACTACCAAATGTTGATGAGAAAAATTTAAAAAGATCTGAATGATTGGGGAAATATACTCTGCTAATGGATCTGAAGAAAATATTGTTAAGATATTCCCCATAAACTTATCTATAGATTCACTGCAATTCCTTTCTAAATCTCACTGGCTTTTCTGTAGAAAGCAACAAGTGGATTCTAAATGAAAATGCAAAGGGCTTAAATAGCCAAAAAACTATGAAAAAAAATGAAGTTGGAGGATGTGTACTACCTGATTTCAAAATTGAGTATAAGGTTAAAGTAATCAAGTCAGGGTGGTAATAGCATACAGACAGAGATGGAGGTCAATGGGATGGATGCAAAAGCACCAAGACAGACTCACATGTATGTGGTGCATTTATGTTCAGCAAAGGTTCCAAGATAATTCAGTGGAGGAAAAGATAATCTTTCAACAGATGGAGTTGGAACAACTGAATAGTCAGATGCAAAAAGAAATAGATAAAAAGAAAAATCCCTGGATCCTTACCTCATGCCTTATACAAATATTAGGCAGAAATGAATCACAGACTGGAACATTAGAAACACTGTTACTATAGAAGTAACAAATAAGAGAAAATATTTGTGACCTTATGATAAGCAAAGATTTCTGAGTTAACAACTGGACTTCTTCAAAGTTACAAAGTCAAGAGAAATGAAAACATGCCCCATAAAGACTAATATGTCAATGCTTATATATCTTCAACTTTATTCATCATTGCCTCAAACTGGAAATAACCTGAAATGTCCATTAACATAGATAGAGAATGAACTATTGATACATGTAACAATACAGATGAATTTCAAATGCATTATGCCAAAAGAAGAAGTCAGACTCAAAGGGGTACATGTGTATGATTCCAGTTGGAGGAAGAAGACGATAAAGGGGCAAGAAGACTTTTTTTTTTTTTTTCCAATAATGGAAATGCTCTCTATCTAAATTGTAATGGTGGTTATAGGACTCTTCATATTTGCCAAAACACATCCAACTACACACTTAAAAAGAGTGAATTTTATCTTCTATAAATTATACTTTTATAATTAGGTAATAATAAAACAAAAAACAAAACAAAAAATAATTAACCGCTTTTCTGGGGATAGTTAGGATTTGTACATCACAGGCAAGAAGACTATTTGGACATGAACAGTGCTAGATAATGAAAAACGATACTTAGTTTCCAAGTTGTTGGTTTTTTACATGGCAGCCTACTATGTTTTCATTAGAAAGACCCAGTTGAATAGAAAAACTGTATGGCTAGGAAGATTTTGTTCAAGTGTATATATTTTGTCCAAGTGTATATATTTATAAAATCAATTCCATTTGTCGGACGTTTATTGAATACCCACTATGTGCCAGGCACTGGAGAAGGCACAACAGATCCCTGAGGCACGCAAGGGCATCTCTGGGAACTCACGGTGTAATGGACTTAGGCCACCCTTTCACATGCCATCACTGGAAATGACGAGCAATGAGTACGAAGATTTAAAGTGGCATTTCCCTGTGATGCCTGAAATCTAATTCCGGAGAGCTGTCCTTTGATAAGAGCGCAGGCAGTAGCAGGCTTTGAAAAGTTGTTTTGGGACCATCTCTGACCCTTGGTGCCTTTCATCACTTTGCTTTCCAACGTTGCTCCCCTTCCGCACTGTAACTTTAGACTTGACGAACTTCTCTTCAACTTAATGCGTGAGTCTCATTAAGGACAGGAGTGGCGGGGTTCACTCATCTCTTTAAGAGCTAGACTTCTAAATATTCCAGGAAGCTAGCCACAGAGAGAGCGACAAGAAGCTCAAGAGTAGTACGGACACCAGAAAGCCTTGCAGAGCAACTTCAGAGCCCTTCACTAGACCATGTGCAGCAGATGATAAAAGAAACAAAGAGAACTTTTAGAAGGGCAAATGGGGGAAAGGAGGTAAGACAGAGACAGACATGTATATTGCAGGAAAACTGAGAAGGGTCTTCAGAGGGAACATAGGAGGCCTGACCTCTCTGAACATTTTTGTCTTTTTCCCAATTGAAAATATTTTTTGAAGAGTAAAGAATAACTTTCCACAGCAGCAATGGAGTTTTTAGTGTTACAGTTCCTATGACATTCTCAGTTTTTTTCTGTGTTTAAAAACAGAACTTGAAAACACATAAATGTGACTTTTTCTTGGTAACCGATGTTAAGGATTGGCTTGAACCCTTGGGCATAAATCAGGACAATGCTCTGGCAGCTGGACCCCGAGCACCACAATGAAAGGCTAATACTCTTTCTTGCATTTTATTTTGGGACTGTGCTAAGTACTATATACTTTTCCAATTGCTGATACAGTTATTTCGCTAAGCATAAAAATGCCACTGTCTTTCTTGCGGAAAGATTTTTTTTTTTGAGGGGCATTTCTGTAAATGACCTAAGACTACAAGTCTGGTCACAATCAAAGTGTCTGCACATTAAAGGGAACCAGGCATGATTAGTTATAACAACTCAGATTAGCCGTTACATAAATATTTACTGCAGGGAACGAGAATTGTGAAAATAACACTTAATGCTCATGTTTATGTATACCCATTGCCACTTGACTCACTCTACAGCTATCAGATTACTGGGTGGAAACTCATTTTCAAATGTAAACTCTAACAATTATGGGAAGGTTTTTGTAACTCCTTCTGTCTTTTCTTCTGCTTTTCTTTTTCACCTGGTGGGATGTCAGCCCAAGCTACTGTAAGACTATCTGAGGCCTATGGGTGCCATCAATCTTCTCCACATTCATGACACACAATCATTCTTCTACTGTTGCCAGTTATCTCTTTGTGTCCATAAATTCTATCTTTATCATTAGACTTCTGGAGGTCTTTTTTGATTTTCTTTTTGTAAGATTTTATTTATGTATTCGGGAGAGAACATGAGCAGGGGGGGAGGGGCAGAGGGAGAAGAAGACTCTCCACTTAGCAGGGAGGTCCATGTGAGGCTCGATCTCAGACCCCCGAGATCAAGGACCAAGCTGAAGGCAGATGCTTAACTGACTTGAGCCACCCAGGCGCCCCTTTTTGGATTTTTCTGGCACAGTGGTTTTTCTCAACACTGGCTGACTCTCCATTAGAACTACTTAGGAATATTAAAAATCCTGAGACCCAGACGGCACCCCCCAGGGAATTAATTTCAAAAGTGGGGCCTGCGCATCAATCCCTCATTTGTTTTTCAGGTTTATTCTGAGTTTTAATTCTCCACTGCCTTCGTCCCCAGTACTAGGAAACATATTACAGTTCTGTTCTGCGTACTTGTGCCATGTGGGTCTCTGCAACCGGCCTTTGCACTCAGGGCTTTCTGGTCAGCCAGCTGATACGTGAACCTTTCCTAGCAGAGACTGAGGGATATTAAAGAAGTCCAACCTGCTTGCTCTTGAGACAGTTCCCTTGATTTATCTTCATCATTTCGCTTCAGTTGGCTGGCATCAGTAACAATATATTTTGTGTGCATGTTTGCATAGTTTACAGTTGACAAGGTACCTCCATAAGCACTCTCTGATGTGAACCTCACCGTAGTTCTGGAAAGCAGGTGGGATTACTACGCCCACTTTAGAGGAGACGAATGTGGCGCAGGGAGGTTAAGTGACTTGTCGACATCTCCCAGAATGTGGTGACGGGCTGGATGAGGGGCCAGAACATCCAACACCAGCACTTTCCACTCCTTTCTACCTAACTTTCCTCTGAAGGAGAACAGGGAGTGAGACATGGTTTTCTTGTTACCTTGTGACAATTTCAATTCAAATGCGATATCAAAGGCTAAACTATAGCTGAAGCCCTAGGTACCCTGTGGAACCAGATTAATGTAATTTAATGATGTTCCTGGAAGATAATATGTGGTCAACAGTTATTTATTGAATGAATGAATATGCAAAATCCTATTTTCTTGTGGCAATATATATGACCCTTCTACGGAGGAGAGCTGGAGCAACTAGCACTCCAAATGAACCCCAATTTCCATCCTGGTTTGATCTGCTTATAATGATAAGGACCCGGAAAAAGGGTCAGAAAAAGTAATTCAGTATTGAGGCTGAATGAGTCTTGGAAGAGTATATAGGCAGGTGGACAATAAGACACAAAAACGCAGTCGTGGATTTTTCCCGTCTAGAAGAATCATCTCAGGAAGTCACTAAATGCGTGCAGGAGAAAATGTTAACTGACAACAGCTTATAAGACCTACATATTAGATGAAAATCACTGCACAGGAAAAATAAAGGACAGCAATTCCAGGAGATGAACCAGATGTAGGACTTGAACTCTAACTATTAAGGCTGCAAATTTATACGTTTAGAAAAGCGAATTCATAGTGTTGGTGATGTATTAGCTGGGAAGAAGCCAGTTACTGTGTATTTGTAATCATGCTCCCAACACACCTGGTCTGAGGACCACCACTAGCTGACATTCGGGGCAGCGCACAGACACCACTTCCTTGTCAGACGTTCAAGTCTGCGTAGTTGCAAGTGGTTCCAAGGCCAAGAATTGGTCAGACACGATGACCAAATTCTGAGAAACAAAAATGCTAGTTAATGGTAGGAGGACTTCCAAGAAACCGCATCAGTAAGTTCCAAAAACTCTGAAAGAAGGTACTAATATTCAGATTATATTTTAATGAAACAAAACTAAACAAGCTTTAAAGAGGCCAAAGGATGATCTCATGGTTGAAAAATAAAAACTTGAATCAAATAAACAAAAAATGGACTCATAGTCTCCACACTCTTTTTTCTTGCTTCCTTTCAGGTTCTCGAGTCTCTCGATGATTCCCTGGGGGGGCTTTGAAGGGACACACACTTCTTGACATATATTAGGCAGGTCAAATCCAGATGTATGTTTTTTGAATTAAGATAGCTTATTTAAAGCAATAAGAAGCTGCCACAGAGTAGCCAAAATTACAGATATTAAGGATGGAAAAGGCCTATTAGATCATCAAGTCTGTCCCTCAGGGCCAGTGCCGGAGAAGCAATCGAAATAAAATGATCCACTTGCTCCAACTGTTCCTGTGGTTAGCAAGACAAAAACACTCTCAAACAGAAATGAGTCTTGGAAATTTATGACTGAAATGCTGAACTCTCTTTTTACCAAATATTTGGCTCTTTGTCAGTCAGGGTCTGGGGAAGTTGGGCTTACTTTGTAATAGTTTCTATATATGGTATGTACATGTGTATGTGTATCTCTCTCAGTGTACCTGTATTTGTGTGTGTATCAAACCCAGACAGACACTTATCATGGTTTGCAGTCACCTCCAGCATAGTCACATTTATATTCATGAGAAGCTCCCCATTCATCTGGAAGCACAGATTTAGATGATGTTCAAGATTTGCCAGTGTAGGAATCACACTCATGGACTAAGTCTTCACTTTCTTGGGAGCTCAAGATGTAATAACGAGTCTGTAACCACTGAGAGGTGGAGTATGTGGACACCGAGTTTAGTTCATGGGATGGAATTCTAGATAGAAGCAGTAAGAACTTGAGGAATTTTTCATGCGCAGAGACCAGAGACAGTGAATAGCTTTTAGCTTTCCTCACTGGAATGTGGTTCCAATAATTTTGAATAATACCTTCCCATGAGGCTTTGTAGGTATATTTCTTGAATTATGAGTATACAAAATTTACCTAAATACAGGTGTAGGATAAAGCCATACCAGCATGGAAGGAATAAAACGAATTTTCCAAACTGGCTGGGATGAATAGAATGTGGGTACACAAAAGATTCTTTTTCAATGGTAAATAGCCTTGGAGAGACATAGATGTGACTCACAGCAATGAGCACGCCTGGGCTGGTAACCAATGCAGTTATGACGGGCAGCACAGATAGAGGTATAAGGTAATTATGAGGAAAGGAATCCAACCAACCTCAAAGTGATCTATCAAAATACTCATTCCCTAAACTTGTGTTGGCTATGGTGGAATTAGCAATGAGAAAAAAAGCATGACTTCTTTATCAAAGAGCCATTGTTGAGTGGCCCTATGTCTCCTTGAAAAAAAATGGGTCAAAATGTTCCCCAAATAGCCTTGTAAATTTCCATACCAATGTAGACATACGGTTGCCTTCTAGTTTCTTCAAATTAAAATATGATAGAGAAAAATTTTTAAGAAGATTCCATAGGGTTAACTATGGCCTTATAGTAAAAATACATAAACATGTCTTAAGTTATGAAACACTAGTGTATCTTCTTTTATTGATTTCATTGATGAAATCTTGGTATTGAGTTATTTCTATAAAGAGCTGGGCATCAAAGCCCTGATCATGAATATCAATTCCTTAACATAGTTTCTAAAATGACTCACATCATTTTGACTTGTCAGGCCTTTCCCAGGAACTTCATCCCTGCCAAAGGGATGAAGATTGACTCCTCGTTTAAAGAAGAGGGGCCCCAAAGGTATTTCCTATATATTTCAGTGCCAAAGGAAATGGAAAATCTATGATCTTCAGATATTCCAAGACCAATTCATGGTAACGATACCATATCTTCCATTTTCCAGCTTTGAGGAAACCTAAGAGACTTGTGCTGCTAATTTTTATTGTATTCTAGTAAGGATGGAAGAGGCTCTGAATCCAGTACTTAGAAATATTTAAGACAGAATTAGGAAAATGGGCACCTAAGAATGAGTCATTATTGGTGATGATAGACTAACTCCTCATTCTAGTCACCTTTTCCATTTTGCTTTTTTTCACCTTTCAACTAATTCCACTTTTCTATTTTCCCCCTAATTATGCATGGTGTATGGCTGTGAGAGGGTCAGATCTTGCCCAACTTCATTAACTACGTGGAAAAGCTACATAACGGAGCTGTGGACATTTAATGTGGCACCTGCCTAAAAAAGGGGAAGGGCAAATTTCAGCAAGTCTTCAGTGTTACATTTTCACTTCTTTTTTTTTAACTGTGTGATTATAAGGCCATTGAAGGATTTTATCCTTTGGAAAACTCAGTGGAGAAGGAGCTGTCTCTTCTCCCATACTTCTGCTTCCCTTCCTTACTCCCCTTCCAACTCCACACACAAGAAAGAATATTCACAGGCATTAGAAGGGAGTGACAACGTTTGAAAAATTTATGTTCTATTTGTCCATTCTTCACTTTGGAGAACAGACTATTTTCATAGTCCAGTAGCTATGGTAAATTCTCTATATTTTGTACCTTTTAGCTTTTTTTTTTTTTTTAAAGACTATCAGCCCACAAACAGTCTTGTTCTCCCCATAAAATTAGCAGTGAATTTGCATAAAATGAATGCAACCTCTTACATATTTGTCTTTGTGAGCTAACCTTCCAGCATGGGCGAAAGGAAGAGATATTAAAGCAGTATCTAAAGGCAAAGGAAACAAAAGTGAAAATGAACTTTTGGGACTTCATCAAGATAAAAAGCTTCTGCACAGCAAAGAAAACAGTCAACAAAACAAACAGGCAACCCACAGAATGGGAGAAGATATTTGCAAATGACACTACAGACAAAGGTCTGATATCTAAGATCTATAAAGAACTCCTCAAACTCAACACTCACAAAACTGATAAAGTAGTATCTAACTAGGCTACAATTTGCTTCCACACTTCCTCTTCAGGAGGTTCTCTTCTATCACCTGGTTCAAAACAATTACAAATTGAACTTTTTAAATGTATGCATTTCTAAATGATGTCCTAGTGGCTGTAGAAAGTATTTTACCTAACGACTGCCTTGTTCTTCTGGAGATTAAGAGAAATAAGGTTTTGTTTCTTTGTAACTATAAAGGCTAACAGACGGTATTGACTCTGCGGGTACTGTTCCAAACATCTTACTTGTATTAAACCTTTGATTCTTACAACAGTCTATGTGGTGGGTGCTGTTAGGAAGGCTGTGTAATTTCCGCAGGGTCACATAACTACTAAGTGATGTGGTTGTGATGTGAATCTAGGTGGTCGCTCCAGAGCCCATGTTCTCAAGCTTATATCATCCTGGCCTTGGAATCACTGATGCCCTTGGGAAGCTCTAAAATCATCACAGGAAACATGCACTCAGTAGAAGTATGCATGTAATAAATATAAGCTAGGTGCTTACTCTCTACCTAACGTTGGGCTGTGTACTGGAGACGGAAGCATGAACGAGACATCACCATAATGACTTGCAGTATTTTAGACAAATGAATAGTTGTACTATGTTTGTGTCTTGTAAATACACATTGAATAAAGGACAAAGGTGGGGCACCTGGGTGGCTCAGTTGGTTGAATGTCTGACTCTTGATTTGGGCTCAGGTCATGATCTTAGGGTCATGAGATCAAGCCCTGCATCAGGCTCTGTGCTCAGTGTAGCGTCTACTGGGGATTCTTTCTCTCCCCCTCTGTCCCTCATCCAACTTGGGTTCTTTCCCTCTAAAGTATATAAATAAATCTCAAAATGGATATTGGGATCATGACAATAGGCAAAAAAGAACTGGCTGAAACCAATTTTTCCCAAAGCAAAATACACTGCACCACCATCTTTCTGTGGACTATTGCAATCACCTGACTGGTCTCCTTGCTTCTACTCTCGTTTGTAAGACATTCTTTTCACAGTAGACAGAATGATCCTTTACCTACTTTGAAAAGAAGCAATCAGTGAATCAGGAAAAACTGATACTGAACAATAGATACCACGAATTCATCTGTTCCTCTGTTGGACCTGGTTCTGGAGTGGGACAGCTTAGTGGGGTCAACATCGTGGCATGGCCTCCTCCTCCTCCGTCTGCGGAGGTTCCTCTCTCCCTGTCCCCATTTGCTGCTCCTCCTGCCACAGTCCTTTCTTTTCCTCATGCCTCTGTGGACCCAGCTCCAATCAGCTTCTGCCAGCCTCTCTCTGTGCTGTGTTCCAGTTCTCCCTGCTCATGGCAAAAATGCACTGAAGCAGAAACGTTAAGCATTTTAAATATATCTAAAAGGTGATTTAAAAATATTATTTATG
>CM053608.1:92067184-92097687 GCA_028646535.1 Procyon lotor | reverse complement strand
AAATGAGAGGCTCGGGAAGAGGTAGCTGTTTTGCTATAGTACTTGTGAGGATCCCAATGAACAAACCCCTCAGACTGTCTTACTTGTCCCCTCCCCGGCTTGAAGGGGAGATGACAAAAAAGGTCTGTATGAATTGTGTTTTATTGTTCAATTGGCGAGTTGGGAAGAATGAAGAGATTAGAAATGATGAAAGCAGAAGGCTCTCGTAGATGTCTAATGAGGCTCGGTCCTTTTCTGCACCAGCCGGGGTGACAACTCCTTTTCTGGTCCAGGGCCCGCACCGTTAAGACCTAAAACCATTCACTCGACTTATGTCCTAGAGAAAGGTCTGGCTACACGTATTTATTATTCCCCACAGCCTTGAATGGCTGCTTGAGTGGAAGTTCTAAATTATTCTTCAGCTGGTAAAACATTAGCTCGCAGTAAGGCAAGCAGGAAGGAGGAACTAAAAGCAGAATAAACACAAATCATTACTAGGGGCTGTTCGTAAGTCAGAGGAACAGCACATTTAGTTAAGAGCCATTTCTGAATTATAAAGAATACCCAAGCCCTAAATAGTCTTAGATACTATGGAGAGGAAAGCGAAAGGAAGCCTCAGTACTGTACTTTCACTGCAGTGGTTAAATTAGTGACAACTGGAAAAAAGTATCCTATTTCTCCAACGAAATGAACTAAAGACAAGCCCTGTAACTCCTGAAATTTGGGTCATGGATAATCCAATCTTCAAAGCACATTTCAGATAGTTGCTTATATGGGAAGATGCAACTTATTCATGAAACTCATGCCATTTAGAGGGCTACTAAATAGTCAACCTTCAATTCAGAATAATGTAAAGATCTTTTGCTATAAGTATGATTCGCTAACGTCTAAGGAAGAATCAACCAGTTGGAATGCCAACTTCCCTTGTTGTCTCTTCTTCTAGCAAGATCCCCCCCTTTTTTTTTAAAGCAGTAATAAGCAATCCCACCCAAAATGCTGATTTACAATCACAGCCTGCATGTGTGAGCCCATAACAAACGTGCCTGACACATGGTAGAATCTCACTGGTTCACACCCCTGTAAAAACCACAACCCTCCCCCCTCCAACCTCCAGCTTTCAATAAAGCGAAGGCCTCTTTACCTAAGTGCACATTAGCTGCTGGCTGACTTGGGCTGTAAGACATGGCGGCCTCCCCAGTGGGCAGGCACACCGCAGCAAGGCACTCATTAAGCTATAGAGTTTCATTCCAGTAACCGTTCAAATACATTCTTCATTGTACCAGAAAGTATGTTTGTTTGATGCTGGAACTTTGAGTCCCCCCCTTCTCCCTCCATACCCCCTCATCCCTCATCCCCTCACCCCTGTTTTGGTATTTGTTCCCATGCTAACATATTCACAAAAATTCAGTAATTCTCAATGGGTCTCTTGGTCATTAGTGCAAATTAGTGAGGTTTTACTGAATATGGTCAGATTTGATTTGCCAAGTTCTTTTCCCGTTAAGGTTTTAAACCCATGTGTATTTCAGGGGAAATCTAATTTGTAGGTTTCGGATTCATTTACACTCAACTCACAAACGTGGTTCTGTGAGTGCCTCCATAGCTGGTGTACAAGAAGCCACAGGAGCTGGTTTCCCTTCCTTTTAACAAGTTCTTGTTAGAATGTTTGCTTTGAAGTAGGTATTTGGACCGTGCTAGAAGCAAATAGAACTAAACCCCAGGAAAATGTAAAGTAAAATTTAAAAACCAAGTTCAAAACAGTTTTCCTTGCCCCCACAATTATACTTTTTAAAGAAAAAACTCAAAGCATGGGACCATCCACTTCAGCCTTTTAAGGATGATGTCACCCACCGGCCCCGCCTAGATGAGGCCGCATCTCATAATGCTTTCGTGTCTTGCGGGGTGACAAGAAAATCATGTGTGAGGGGAGGCTCTGTCTGCTGGGCCCCTGCCCTATCCACTTGGTCATTCCACTCTGTTCAGCTGCTGGGCCACCCACCATTCCCGCCAGGGCTCTACAGTTGGGATTCTTTGAGGTGTCACTTCGGTGCGTGGCTGGTCCCACACTGACTGACTCGTGCCTGTCTCCCCTTCTTTGGAGCTCCTTAGTGCTGCGGGCTTGCACTTTGCCACGGTAACCACTTCCTGCACGGCCCGATGTTTGCTCCAACCTCCCCATAAGAAGGACTCTGTTACCTAGGCATAGATGCCCAGTGCTACTTTTGGCGGAGGTCCACAGCTGCACACCAAGGGCTGCAATCTTTGACTCTCACGCTTCTTCCTCCAGGCTGCACTTGTGTGATGGCGACTTCCTGGGAATCTGTGCTGGCCCAGATGATGGACCCACTGCTGATTCTGGCTGCCCTGTCACTCTGGATGGCTCTGACTGTAAAAGGGGCCAATCTCACTGACATTCTATTACCCACTGCCACAGTAAGTAAAGTAAGTAATTCTCAGCGCTGAGAACACATGGCTTTGTCTTTTTCCCTCCTCCCAGAGCGCCTGCTTGGAAAGACAGATAGCATATCACACCCCAAGGACTGCGGCAATACCAAAAAAGCCCTTCTTTACCAACTGCAGCCTACACAAACAACGCCTTCCAATGCTTGGGAGGAAAATAGCCCTGGATGCTCTAAATGCTGGCATGACTCATTAAGACAGCGGTGAACTCTGAGCGGAGAACAAAGAGCTAAGATAGAAACCACTAAGAGCAACTAAGGCTCCAGTGGATTCAGACCGACTTTAAATTGCAACTGTTCTGAGAAATCTACGACTAATTCAGGGATGAGCAAAAGATGCACATGACCAGTACTCCTAAAGGCTCAGACAACGTCAATGTGTCTGTATACATAAATACAAATACACACACACACACACACACAGAGCTATATTATATAATTATATTTTTATATATTATGTATACAAAGACAAAGAAATCTAAACCAGTTATGCACACCTATACATGAAAAAGCCCTTTTCTGATCTGCCTGGAATCTTCTAACACCTTTAGAGAGAGCTGCACATGAGCCATTAGAAGATCTAGCGTAATTATCTCATAACCACCACTTAAAGTATCTCTTAATTATTAAAGGACCTCTGACTGCTAAGGATAGTGATTCATTCACTTTCACTCACCTAGGAATGTTTAACAAAGGAACAAGCATGTGCCAGGAGACAAGTGAGATTCTCTCCAGTTAGCTGAGAAAGAATTTCTGGGGATGACAGCACAAAGCAGAAACATCTTTTTTTTTTTTCCCCCATATTCCTGTCCTCAAACTTGCAAGGCAAATGCAGAAAGTGAATCATTCATGTATGTTCATACAAAGTACCCCAAGGCCTATCACAAGTCTTTTCCTGATCTTCTGCTAAATTTGCCTTTTTGTTTGTTTTTTATTTGTATTGTTTGTTTTTTTTTTTGTATTGTTTGTTTTTTATTTTGTATTTTATTTGTATTGTTTTTTATTTTTTTCAAATTTACCTTTTAAAAAATTACTTATTTATTTTTTTGAGAAAGAGAGAGAGTGAGCATGCACAGGGGTGAGGGCAGAGGGAGAGAAAGAAACTCAAGGGGGTTCCATGCTCGGCAGTGCGGGGCCTGATGCAGGGCTGGATCTCATGAAACTCAGATCATGACCTGAGCCCAAAATCAAGAATTGAACGCTCATCCAGCTGAGCCACCCAGGTGTTTCTTCTTCTTTCTTCTTCCTCTCCTCCTCCTCCTTCTTTTTTAAAGATTCCAGTATTTCTCTTCATCTCCCAATTCCCAGCTTTGTCCTTTTTAGTGATTGAAACAATGGTGATTTTAACAACCAGTATTAAGTTATAAATAGCTTCTACTAATGGAACTGTGTCCTTTTCTCATTACTCTTTCCTTTACTATGTATACAGAACACAGCAAAATTTAAAATGGTGATCTAAAAGGATTTTATCAGAATGGTACACTTAAGAATGGTGCATTTCATTATATGAAAATTTTATCTTAAAAGAAGAAAGACTGGACTTTAGCTCAATGCTTAAGTATTGATGTTTGTAATTTGCTTTGAAAGGCATCAAAAAAAAAAAGGTAATTGATGGATGAATGGAAGATGGGCAGCTGTGCAAGAAAACAAGAATAAAATATTAAGTGTGGATACAGGTGGTAGGTATATGAGTATTTGTTATAAACTTCTACCAACTTTTCTATATGCCTATATGCTTTATGTTACAAAGTTTCCATAATAAAATATTGTGGAAAAGTTTCAGCAAGCTACCACTTCCATTTCTAATCCTTTTACACATTTGTTGATAGTATATTTATTATTTATTTCTCTGATTTTGGAAGCTCATGAAACTTTAGGTTTTTGCTTCTTAACCTAAAAAGGAGGAAAGTCAGTACCAGCCACCTGGAATGAAGAGAGGATCTAGATACTTCTAGAGCAAAATATCTAGGAGAGCTGCTCTGTTCTCCCAAACTTCATTGTTGAAGCCCCGATGCCCAATGTGACTGTATTTGGAGACAGAGTTTTTAGGAGGTAATTAAGCTTCAATGAGATCACAAGGATAGGGTCCTAATGTGATAGGACTGGCAGCTCTATAAGAGGGAGAGAAAGATCCCTCTCTCTCTCTCTCTCTCTCCCGCTCTTTCTCTCTCCATGTTCTCCCACTGAAAAAGACCAGGTGAGGAGAGAGCAAGACAGTGGCTGTCTGCAAGCCAGGAAGAGCACTCTCACCAGGAACTGAGTTGGCCAGCACCTTGATCACAGACCTCCCAGCCTCCAGAACTGTGAGAAAATAAATGTCTGTTGTTTAAGCTCCCCAGTCTATGGGATTTTGAGATGGCAGCCCAAGCTGATTAACACAAAGTCTGGAAGTTAAACATCTGTGGGTATTTAGGTAGTCTGCATGCAAATAACACACAGGGAAAAGATGTGAATCAGTACATTCAGAGTTAGAACGATGAGGAATGTTATAGATCGAAGGGGTTTTACAGAGCATGTCATCAAAGCTCTCATTTTACAGATGAGCAAACAGAAGCTCACGGGGGTCAAGTGATTTGTCTGAGGTCCTTCTGAGAGATCAGTGGCAGAGCCAAGGACTTTTAAGCCCAAGCCTCTTGATTTCTGCTCTTTTCAAAGCCACACCATGCAGCTTCATTAAATCAAACCCCCTGAGCCAAGGGTTAGCAGCCAAAAATCTAATTTCTTTCCCTTTACTGAATTCTCTTTGAAGAATTCAGCTCCAAGTTTTTCTGACTCTGTACTTTTCTCTCTACTCATTTTTTTTTAAAAATCACAAATCAATTTACCCATACAGGATAAAAACTAAACCAGAGTCTTCTGAACAAATACACAATGTGTGTAACTATACAAGAGGGTAAGTATAAACACAAAAACGTACACTTAAATTTGGACAAATGTTAACTCAATTATTGATTTCGGCACGCACGCCTAAAGACAGCATATGTGCACATAGAAGGCATCTCTCTTCCTAATAGTTGCCTATTAAAACAAATAAAAGCATTCTAGAAAAATAATAAAAATGTATTTGTTTTCCAAATTAATCATTTACAGTCTAATTTAGCCCAGTATTACATCTTTATAATATTTAAAATATCCATTTTGATAAAACATTCTCATAAACACACCAAGAAAACCAGGTTAATAAGCTTGTGTGTTTTATAAGGCAATAAAATAATACGTTTTTATAACATTTAAAAATAATATAAAATATAAAAATTGAATACAATAATTGAACATTATTTTGTTAAAGAAGTGTTCTTATAGAACGTTTTATTTAACTTTTCCACTAGGTAAACTTAGAGTACACGAAGGTAAATATTCTTAATGATGTTGATACAGTGAAAATGTGCCAGTGACATCCAGAAAGGGCAATAATCTATTATTACCACTCAATACTTAGACATTTTTCTTTAACATTTCTTCAATTTTCTGCATTACTTTAGTTTCACTATACACAGCTGCGGAGGAGCCACAAGACAATCTCTTCCATAATTTTTCTTTTTCTGTCAGTAGTAGTTTGAATCTACAACCATACGGTGTGTTAGTAAAATAATGTGATTGGTTTGTCACCACTAAGGCTTTTCAAAAGAATGTGTTGAAAAAAAAAAAAGAATGTGTTGCAAGCTCTAAAGATAATTGCTAGAGAGTAATTTTAAAAATATTTTGAGTAAAGGCAGTACTGTTTGGAATTGTACAGACATTCAAGGACATTTTGTTTTGAAATACACAACCTCTGAGAAATTGGTTATATTGGAAAACAAAACAAACAATAAGTACAGTAAAAGTAATCAGATTACTTTCCAGTTTCACCTCACTTTTTAAGATGTCTAACACGATGTTTGTGCTGTCTGTGGCCATGGAGCATCCCAGTGTAGTAGCTTCCTTGGTGACAATGTGATTTCTTGTGCTGTCACCCGAAGTAGAAACACGAGTGGAGAAAACTAGAGAACTGCAGGACAGAGAATCTATTTTACTTTACTTTATTTGTTAACGATTTATTTATATGAAAGAGAGAGAGAAAAAGAGAGAGTGTGGGGGGCAGAGGGAGAGAGAGAGAGAGAGAGAATCTCAAGCAGATTCCCTGCTGAGCGTGGAGCCAGACGTGGGGCTCAATCTCAGAACCTCGAAATCATGACCTGAGCCAAAACCCAGAGTCAGATGTTTAACCAACTGAGCCACCCAGGCGCCCCCAGAGAATCTATTTTAAATTCAAACTATTATCTACTGCTTTAATAGGCTGTGCCGTGTATAATGAAATGTGTTCTTGTTCTCTGAATAAATGAGAAGCGTGGAGACATGACTAAGGCAGGGTAAAATGAGCGATTACCAGCAGAGCTGAGGCAGCCACAGGAGGGCTTGGGAACTAAGTAGAATTCTATTCTACCCTCCTGGGCAGTGACACCCTGGTGGGACTTGGTTTTGAAGGAGGCACTGCCATATGTCCCATGGACGGTCAGCATCCTGGGGACAAGTAACATCTCAGCTCCTCCTTTCTTGGCTTTTCTGTAAAACCACCTTGGCAGAGAGTGACTGGGGGTCTAGCTGTTTAGATGCTGTGATAATCAACTGGATATCTCAAGGTTTGAGAGAACCTTTAATAGAAGAACGGTTTAATAGAAGAAAGGAATTCAAGCCCCAGCTCTATGACTTCAGAAAATACAATCAGCTCTCATGAGTCTCAGCCTTCTCGTCTGCAAAGTCATTGTCCGCACTGCTGACATTTAGAGTGTTCCAGGCACTGCTCAAAGGACTTTATGTATTTGAACTCATTTAATCCTTAACAAGCCCATGAGAAGGCACTATGATTAGTCACATTTTCTACCTGAGGAAGCTGAATCCCAGAAAGGTTAAGTAACTCGCCTAACGATAAACCTTACTCGTCAGGGTTATTGTGAGATCATACACAAAATCAATGGGATGACTAGTGATGGAAGGGATCCTTAAGATCATCTAGTCTTAAACTCTGACTACAAGTATGAGGCATCCAGGGATTGTGAAGGAGCTGGTTAAATGAAGACACTGAACCTCTTCTAGATCTTATTCTAGGGGTCTTTTAAAAGAACCTCTTTCCTAGTCTGCTTTTCTTAAATTAAGTTTCATATATTCTTTCACTTATGGTGTATAAAATTCCTGTAGGGTAAAGTGGGAAAAAGAGGTCTTGTCTAATTTTGAAAAACAAGGTTAGAAAATGCAGGATACCTCAGAGTCAGCATGTGGTACAGGTGGGCAGAAGGTCAGGGTCAACCGCATGACAGTGGTAATAACGGCATGACTGGGAGGGCTGTAGAACCATCTCGTCGCATCCTGATTCTCTTTAGAGCGTGGTGCCAAAGCATCTTCTCTTTTATTCTTCCCAAGATTTTAATTAATTAATGAGAGAGAGCTTGTGCACACGCGTGCACAAGCAGGGGGAGGGGCAGAGGGAGAGAATCTCAGGTAGACTCTGTGCTGAGCGTGGAACCCGACATGTGGCTCAATCTCATGACCTGAGCCAAAATCCCGAGTTCGACCTTTAACCACCCAGACGCTCCTCTGTGAAAGCGTCTTATGAACATTATCACATTTAATGCTAAATCTACCTTTGAGTATATAGCTTAAAATGTTACTCATTTTAAAATCAGAGAGTGACCGAGTCTGAGGTTTAAAAAACGCAGACTTTCTGGAGTCAAGATTCCAAATCCCAGTTGTGTTGAGTCAGCCCAAGGTCCTACTAAGAGGATAAAGTGAAGGCCAGGCAGATTAGTGAGTGTGGGGCTGGGCTACACATCCAGAACGGAGGCCTTCTCTCTACCAAGAGGACACACACAGGCCCCTCAGTACTTTCGGAAAGAGTGGGGGTTAACCTCAACTCCTTCGGCAGTCTCAAGTTTATTTGCCAAAATGGATTTTTAAAAACAATGGCTGAATTACCCTACAGCCCATTAGTCATCTTACAGAAATCTAATGTTAGAGAAATGTTCGCTTAAGATTTAGTGGCAGGGAAAGACTGAACTATGTTCAGCAGTTCTTGGCTGTGGTCCTTTACTCAATAGAAATTTCCTCCTTCAAAATCATCAGTTATTGAATGTAATACAGCTTAATCTTCAGCGTTCGTACTTAGGGAGAAGAGGTGAAGCTCTTGATTTTGCACCGCGTTTTCTAACTGAGCCCAAATCGCTCTTTTCCTAAAGACTACATCCTGCTTGAGCTGCTGCGGTAGCCAGTTTCCAGGCTGGTCCTCGATAATTCTTGCCTTCTGGTACTCATGCCCTGGGCAGCTCCCTCTTGCACTGACTCAGGGCTGGTGAAAGTGACAGTATGGGACCTCTGGGGCTAGGGCCCAGAAGGCACTGAGGTTCCCACCTCGCCCTCTTGGGTGGCGGGCTCTGGAATAAGCCAGCTGCCGTGCCCTGAGAACACATCTGTAGCCCCATGGAGAACTGGGGTCCCCAGCCAACGGCTCACACGAACCTGCCGGCCGTGGAAGTAAACCACCTTAGAAGTGCATTGCTCAGCCTCAGGGAACGCCTGTCTGACACATGACTGACTGTGACCCTCACAGAGAAGTATAAGCCCAAAGTGCTCAACCGTGCTGCTCGCAAATTCCCAGCCCACTGCAGTCACGAGATAATACATGATTCCGGTTGTTTGAAGACACTACGTTCTGGGGTTATCAGTTACAGACAGGATACAATAGATTAAGAACCCTGCTGCCAACCTTGAGAACATGAAACAGCTGACTGTCATTGTCTTATAATCCATAAGCCATCATCATTCCATCACTTATTACAGAGTACGTACTGTTACTGATGATTGCAGTTGGCCCGAAGGCCAGCAGTTAAATCACTGGATCCTGACTTATGTTTTGTTGTTATGATGGCACGTGTTGTTCTGAGAACGGATTTTCCCAAGCTGATAATAAATACATCAAGGCTGTCTCTGTTTCTTTATGGTGATCTTATGGACTTGCACAGTTTCTGATTTGATGAAATTATTGTCAATGTATGTTTAAAATACGTTTCTCCAATGTTAAGTTAAACAGAAATACTTGCTTAGTTTACTTTTGGAAGGCACATTCCGATGTGGCTCTGTCTGTGGTGGAGAAAGGAACTGTGGAGGACCCAAAGAACAAGGAGACTCAGAAAGAGCTACAAGAGACAGATGGCTCGGCTGCCATCCATCGCAGTGGCTTTCCAAAGGAAGGCATTTTAACAACCCCCCATGGGCCCAGACGGCTGCATTTCAACCAGGGCAGAAATGCAGCAAGATTTTCAGGGAGATAATTTTTAAAAGCTAGGGCACTTGATCTCAATTCTAAACAGAGAAGAAATGCTACACATGAATTCATGGACTTTGCCTGCTGCCAAAGTTTGATTTACCCACGCAGGTACTATGGGGGAAAGTACTGAAGGGGACTGCCAACCATGTGATCCTGCTTCCTAAATTAGACCCATTCTATAGAAAAGGAAAGTTCTCTCATGCTCCAGAAAGTTTTTACGACAAGCCAACTCTGTGCCTAGGACATGCAAGGAATTGCAGAAAGGTGTATGTATAACTCCTGATATATTAGAGACTGAGACACCTAAAATACCTGAGTGAAAAGTTAAAACCATCACTCAGATATTTGGTTAAGAGAACTTCCCCTAGTTCTCCCTTACTTGGAGCTAATATTTTTTTAAACAAATATTTAAATAGGTGGTATTTGAAATTGATTTAAAAACTCCAAACTAGAGCAAAGAGTATATTAGCCAGTAACGCTCCCTCTCACGGCTGAACTCCTTCATCAACAAGCACTTTGATCAGTTTCATACAGGTCCTGCTGGATAATTCCATGCACATAAAAGCATATGCAATCATATACACGTATGTGTACAGATACACATGGATTGTTAGTCTCCTTGATGACCCCTCTTAATATAAATGACAATGCAGTATAACTTGCTGTTTTTCTGTATCTCAGTGTTTTTTTGTGTTTTGGTCACCGATGCATTTTGGAGATTATTTTTTTATCTTTATCATATATTACATTCACTACTATATTTGGGTTTAATTCTGGTCTTTCTAGGCTGCTCAATTAATCTAATTATGTACCAACATCAAACTTTGAATTACTGTAGCTCTGTAACATGTTTTATTATGTTTTTAAATTTCTAATTTTTAAAAATTTTTTTTTAAAGATTTTATTTATTTGACAGAGAGAAACACAGCTGGAGAGAGAACACAAGCAGAGGAAATGGTAGCGGGAGAAGCAAGCTCCCTGCTGAGCAGAGAGCCCGATGCGGGGCTCCATCCCAGGACCCTGGGATCATGATCTGAGCCAAAGGCAGATGCTTAACGACTGAACCACCCAGGCGCCCCTGTAACATATTTTAATACCTGGCCTGGCTAATTAATACTCTCTCTCCCTGTTTATACTTTTTGAGAATTTTCCTGGCCCTTCTTACCTATTTTTCTGTATGAACATAAAGAATGCCTATATAAGTTTTTATCCCCACCTCAAATTTCAACTTTTAAAAACTGGAGTTAGCAGTGATGTATCTTGGTTTTAGTTTCACAAATCCCACACAGTAAGTACGTGGGTTCAGTCTTCCCATATACTATACTATATGATATATACCAATTAGCTTAAACTTTACATTTATCTAGAATTTTTACTACGTAGGAATGTTCATTTTTATTGTCCTTTAATAATCCTGACCACCCGGGGATGAGCAGGACAGTCATCAGGGCTCTTGCGTTTCAGATGGAGAGAGGGAGAGGCTCATGGACCTGTCCTCAACCCGGGACCAGGAGGAAAGGGCTCAGACACTTGGCTCAGGGCTCTCCCCACCATACCAAAGGCAGAGAGTACTGCGAGTCTCTAAGAAATATTTTAAAAACAAAGATGGTTTTCCTTTTATCACAATGCTCCATCTTAGAAATGCTGGCAAACTGTCAAATTATGATACTTTTAATGAATTTCAAAACTTACAGTAACACTGGAAAGGAGACAGTGAAATCTGAACTCCCACAAATTGCTGGGGGGGGGTGGGGAGTAAACTGGCACAGCCCCTTTAGACAGCATTTGGGCGACACATACCAAGGGTCTTCAGGTGTTTTGGAGGAAGAAGAAAATGGTTACTGGGATTTCCGGGAAGCCTCCACTTCCTTGCGCTCCTGAACTTCCATCCTTGGCTTGGGCTGGGCCTGTCTCCTCACTGTCTTTTGAGCGCCTGTCCGCACCTCACTTCTCCTCCCTTCTCCCTCCCCCTCTAGATCCTGAACCGAGGGCTGACAAGGCCTCACTGAAGCTCCCCCACGCCCTCCCCCATTTCCCAGCCCTCTGCCTCAGCTTCCGGTCCCCACAACTCACTCCTCCCCACTCAGTCTGGTGGCTTCTCCCACCTTCTCTGCCACACACCCTGCTGGAGACAAGGGTTACTTCTTGGAGGTTACATTTCAAAATGAATAAAGATTGCTAAAAATTGAAACTTTCTTGAACAAATCATATCCCTGCATTCACCTCATGGAATTTAAATAACTTTTCCGGAAACAACAATGAAAGAAATAAGAGATTCTTAGAAATAGTTCTCTTAGAATAATACACCTTGATTTAGAATGACCAGAAAATATACTCTATAGAGATTAGTTTTAAGACCGTAGAACTTCTCCATAACTAGGGAAATGTTCTCATTTCTTGTTTGAATCTTCCTTTGATTTATAAAAACTATTTTCTCTTAAAATTAAAAAAAAATGTTAACTTCTTTCATAGGGGAAATAGCCAAGCTTAGCTATAATTTTTTTGGGTAAGTTTTTGCTAACACTATTGGTAACAAACAATACTTCCTATCAAGTAACTGTAGGGAGTACAATTTCAAATTGATCTCATTTTCCTCCAATGAGCTTGGTTTATTCATTATTGGAGAAATTTCTGTTGTTCCTATTCTTTTTAGTTCATCTTGTATCTTCTCAAAATTAAATCTAGTCACTTTAACTGTGCCTAGCTAGCATTCCCACCATGTGTGTGACAGTGGTTGCAAGGGCAAATTTGCTATCTATTTCAGCAAGATGTTCTTTCTTTGGGAAGATCCAGAAAATATCATAAATAACCTTCAAATTGTTGCAAAGGATGTCATCACTATTGGCCGAGTTGTGACCACAACTTCTAGTAACAACTCAAAAGATGATGCATTGCTTAAAGTACAAAAAATACCACACCTTTTCCTTGGTCAACTGTGTGAATACTATGATGATGGCTTTGCCCTTGAGGTACTTTTAAATGATTTAAATAAGGCTAAGATTTTTATTTTAATTTCATTGAAAATTTAATGTACTCGTATTAAATATTTTTATAAAAAATATTCACAATTCTAATGTCTAATGGCCATCTAGTTGACGATTTATGCACTTTTCTTTCCTTCCTTCCTTCCTTCCTTCCTTCCTTCCTTCCTTCCTTTTGGATTTATTTATTTATTTGAGAAAGAACGAGAGAAAGAGAGAGCATGAGGGGGGGGGAGGGTCAGAGGAAGAAGCAGACTCCCCAGCAAGCAGGGAGCCTGATGTGGGACTCGATCCTGGGGCTCCAGGATCATGACCTGATCCGAAGGCAGTTGCTTAACCAACTGAGCCACCCAGGTTGCCTGCACTTTTCATCTAAACCTACATACACACAATATGACAGGTCGTTGGACTTGGCTACTTGTATTTCAGCTCTCATGTACAACCGCTGTAGGTACTGTGTTAATTTGTGAGTGTATCCAGAACCTTCATTTAGAACATGAAAAAAGAAGGGTTGGATGAGTTACTCTGCCCTTTGTCTTACTTCAGAGCTTCTCTAGCTCAAGCCCTCACCTTTCTTCTACTCAAGCAGTATCCATCTAAGACTCTGGTGGTAGCACAGCCCACAGACCTTTATGACATTCAATAGCAAGTGCCTTCTTTGGGGGTTTGGGGAAATGTAGAATATATATGAAACTTATATATAAAATATATACAAAATTTTGCAATTTTAACCATTTTTAAACGTATATTTCAGAGGCATTAATTACATTCACAGAATTGTGCAACTACCTTTCCAAAAAAATTTTAAGCTTTTCAACAAATGCTCTTCTTTTCAAACAAATTCTCCCTCTCCCTGGCCCTGGAAACTCTTACTTGCTGTCTCTCTGAATTTGGCTATTCCCAATATTTCACATAAGTGAAGCCATACTGCATTTGTCCTTTTGTGACTGGTTCATTTCACTCAGCCTAATGTCTTCAAGATTCATTCATATCGTAGCATGGGGCAGAACTTCAATCCTTTATATGGCTGAATAACAGTCCACTGTATGTACAGACCATTAGCCCCTGACTTCTGGTAAAGGCGCAGTGTGGAGAAGTAGGGTCTGAGTGGGATTTGTTACAGAGGTGCCCCGCATAGCGTGGGGCATAGGGGCATAGTCCTTCCTGTTGAGGACTAGGAGAGTGCTGCTGCCCCACAGAATTCACCGCTGGAGATTCTCCATTACTCCAGCTGTTGTGTTTCCCTTTGTCTGAATTCTTGAAGCCCCTGCAGTCAGTGATCTTTAACATTTACCTCTGGTGAGCTCCTGTTGCCCTCCCCATAATTAAACTCCGAGTTCCCTTTTTGTCTTCGGGTGTCGGTGCTGGTGGTTCCAGGGAAGGAAACGAGGAGGGGCTCTCAGGGTGCCGGTTTCTCCGCCAGGTGGTGGCAGGTGGCTCAGGAACGGTTTTCCTTTCTCTCCTCTTACCTGGCACTAACCACATACCAGGAATTCAAAATGACTGCTGATTAATTATTTGGAAAACGACTTCTTCCCAAAAAAATAAGTGAAATGCTCATGACCTTCATTCTTCCCTGCCCATCAGGGGAACGGACTTCCTTGGCCAGTAAGAAGAAGTGAACCGTATTAACCCTCAGGAACGAGAGAGAGAGAGAGAGAGAGAGAGAGAGAGAGAGAGAGAGAGAGAGAGAGGTCTCAGAGAATTTGGTTTCCTGATGATACACGGGGCAGGGGCTTTCTTCTTTTTTTCTTTCCCTTTCCTTATTTCCATCTGCCTATGGAGCAGAATCACCAACCTTCCAGCTGACACTGTACATCAGGACACATGCCTGGGCACTAATTTCCCTTTGTCACCATTCTGAGAATTCTTTTGTTTTTCCCAAGGAAAGCACAATCAGCGAATCTGTGATGCCTGCTTGAGTTCTCCTATGGCTAGAAAACATACAAAGCCCAATCTTCAAACTGCAACTGTCCAGTGATTTTACTTGGCCACAGAGCACAGAATACCCTATGTTGGGAATGTATTTCTTAATGAAGCGAGACAGCAGCTCCTCGCTGAGGATGCAGACAACTACCATTTGTGTGGAGACCTGATGTAGTTCACGGCAGTGTGTGAGGGTATTAGCTAAGAAGAAAACAGTTCTTCCAAATTTGAAAACAAGATGTCTAGACTCTTCCTCATTGATGGCCATGTACAAAAATGTGTCTGAAACTCCACAGGAGCACATCACTAAGAAAGAGACTTCTATCAGAAAAACTATTTTGTGTCAATGAGAACTCATAAACATCTAACAGACAGACATGTCTTAATAACCAAATAATTCTGTTATTTTGGGTTCCTCAAATCTTGTTTTCCAATTATTTCTGGTGCCTAAAGGCATGCAGACGAAAGCTTCTGAATGGATCATGATGATTCGGTGCCACCTCTACCACAGTGTGGTTTCATATTTGTAACTGTTGTCATTTCAAAACACCTATTAACTATCAACTTTAGTCCTCACTGAAAGTTTTCAGTTTGATAGCTCATGAAATAGCCACACTGACTAAAACCTGACTTCATCAAGTACCAGTACAAACAATAATTTTCTATAACAAGGCTACTTCCAGAGCCCAATAGTTGGATGTTGCTCTCCTGGATAAAAGAAAAACAAAAACATACGCAACAAGTAACTTGCTATCAAGAGGAATTATGAAATCAAGATTGGTTTGTGCGATAAAATAAAACTGTGTGGATGGAATGTTTTATAAATATTATCTAATTTCCTAAATACCACTCCGCAAAATGATCGAAGAGTGATGATAGGGGATCAGCTTTGGAGCCTTGCAACTGATAGCAAAGTTTCTTCTACTGGTAGGGTATGTGAGCGCTGTTCTCAGCGCTGAAATACTGAGTGTAAACAAAGGTCAATCAATTGCAACAGGTGCACGTTAGCTCCAATTATGGTTTCAGTATGATGCAGGGAGCAGAGCTTCATACTTTCCTCAATATGCTAAGATTCTACAGTGTGTTTGGTACGTAACTCCCAACTGAACATATTCATTTTAAAACAGACACTGCTCATGGGGTAGCTTGGGTATTATTTTGGCTTAGATTATAGAGGAATCAATGATAAATGCTGGATGGTAATACTGAACCAATCATGTCATTCTTTTTTGCTGCACCGCAGTGATCTATAAGTTGTTTAATCACAAGAGTAGAGGGTCCATTTATAGGGAGCACACTAAGTTCAGGGGACCTAAAACTGAGCAAAGAGATTAAAATTGGAAACTTTGTTTACTGGAAAGCTGTTCTCTCTTAAGACCATCATTCTGTCCATCTGATCAACCATTCATCCATCTTTCATGTTGAACTCCAAATGATCAAAAAAAAACCACTGTACTTTGCTGAGGGAGATGCTAAGATGGTTAAAACATGGGTCATTGCTCTACCCGAGGATAGGTCCTCATTAGGTTTGGATCAGACCAGGAAATACAAAGTATCTTAGAGGAAGTGGGGCAAAGTCTAGGGCTTGATTCAAAAGGAGAAAACAGTTCTGAGAAAAGTCAAGGAAGAAAGAAAGAGACGGGATCTGGACTCCCACAATACCCTGCGTCTCCAGGAACTCCTTGGGCCTATATGTATATGTTTCTTTCCTAGAGAAAAGGACTTCTTCCTCTAGACTTTGCCTCGAAAGAAGTACGGGCACTCCAAAGCTATCTCAAGATTAAAGTGGAGACAGTGACAAAATTTTCCCAAGGAAGTATGTAAGAAATACTGTTACTAAAATTAGGAAGGGCCTCAGAGAGTTCATTCATATGACATTATAATATTTTTCTTTCCACTGAGGAGAAATAAAGAGAAGTATTCAATTTGGGTTGGAAGAAAAATGTGTAACTATGGGATGCTGGAATAACCTGAGACTAGAGATGTCAAGTTAAATTCTCAGGAGATTTTTGGAAACAATAAATTCCCACTTGCCTCGAATAACTTAAGTAAGATCCTGCTAAAATGGACCAAGAGAATGGACCAAAGATCACACTACTGAGCACCTTAAAGTATCATCACCAAACAATTTTGTTGAATTATGGATCCTCTTACCTAAAGATTTGGAATATTACATTTTCTCATGTGTATAAAGTAAGAGGACAAGGACTGTCCACTGACAGAAATTCAGGAATCATTAAAAGTTGGAGAAGGAAATGTTTGTGGGGAAGGGTCTTCCCCTGACCCACAAGTTGGGAACTTATAATTAGAGTCCATTTGCAAGGTACTACGTCTATCATTCTTTCCTTTCAACCTAAAGCTTCCAACTTCTCTTAACTCCCATTCCTGGAAAAGGTTTTGGCAGTCACTTTTGCAACCCACAATTTCGGTGGCTTTTCGTCTTTTCATCGTATACTCTTTCGGCATCTAAGCCTCACTGCCCATATGTGGTCAGTAGTGCCACCACCACCGGAAGTAAAACAGTTCTCAGCATGGGCCTGTTTGCCCACATGAAGGCAGAAATGTGAGGCAAGAAAGGAGTCTAGCATTCATGGATCTCAAGATATTGGGAAACTATAAAGTTATGTATTTTATACATATGGAAGTGGACAAAGAGACATCAAGGGATTCTCTGAAGGCTAGGAAGATGGCCAATCAGTGAGTTTGGGTCTCCATCGCACACTCAGAGGTCAGGTTGAGACTCCTTTTCCAATTCTTAGTAAATTGGCCTTCTTCTTTACTTTTGCATTCTATTAGGATAATAATGATTTTAAAAGAAACCACCCTTTGCATTTTTTGGAGCATGTTTTATATTTTAGCACAGTGTTAGGAGCTTTCAAGTGTTATTACTAAATATTTACTAAAAATCATTAATTTTTAGAAGTGATTAAACTGTAGCTCAGGCAAGTCATCGGACTCAAAACTCTTGACAAGCCATCAAAGACGGGAGAATGTTAAATAAAGCTTTACAGCAAACAGTATCAGTGAAATTTTTGGTTCATTTAAGATGATCTTTTTATATTTATTTATTCAGGATATTAATAATGGTACCACCTTCTGGGTTGCTACAGTGATTACATGATACACATTTAAAACCCTTAGAAATCTTTCAAAAGGGACCCTATATATGTGTGTGTTTGCGTGTACACACACATACACGTACGCACACAAATAAGTTATAACTATCTAAAAGACTCTGTGTGTGTGTGTGTATTTTTTTTCTCCTTTTAATAAAAGTGCCAACTGAATGCAAATACCACGCCCACATCTCTGGTGCTGACTTTCTAACGACAGTAGTCCTACCTGTAATGCTTCCCTGAGAAGCACATTAGTACCTGACTTAACCATGCGAATATGACTGACAGACTCCCGAGACGCCTTTCACCTTGACGGAACACAGGGAGTTCCAAATCAAGTTTTAGGAGTATAAATGAAGTCTGTTGGGATGTATACCTCCAGGCTGGGTGGGATCACAGCCAAGCAGCCTAGAAGTTCTTTCTTTTGCTTATAATAGTGTGTGAGCTATGATACTGAGACCTGTATGATCATAAGTTGTTTCAAAGGCTTCCACACCATTGCAAGCACAATCATGGAACGGAAAAATGTTCCTCTACCACCGTGTAGAACAGAAGAAGAGCAGTTCTTTGCAAAGCTGAAGTGAGATAGTTGAGTGTTTAAAACCTACTTTAAAACCTGTATCAATTATGTCATGCTCCCCGAGCACAACAACCCTGACTTCCTCATTAGCAAATTCACTCTGAGTATTAAGGTCCCCCTTGGTGGCGAGAGCCAGCAGCCTGTTCCACGGCCCGTGAACCCGTAGAAAATGAGTTCAGAACGACGCATCATTTTGTCCAACGCTCTTAAAACTTAGCTCTTCAGGATCTCGCTTTAGAAATGTGAAACCCTTCAAAACCACCACCACAAATAGCTCGTATTTGAAATAACTACCAAGCCACCTGCTTTTCTCCAGAAAACACCATAAACCTCACAAATTAGTAAAACTCTGTAAAGCCTACAAAGTCTCTATCTTTGTGATGAGGTTTGCTTGTTTTGTTTGAGACTTTATTTCCCCTTTTCTGAGAAATAAAAAGTCCCCACCTCAGACTCAGCTCAAGGCACAGACTTATTTGCAAAAAAGAGAAAGAAAAAAAGGTCTCGTAACACAAGTGGATGCCAAAGAACACTTCTTTGTCGCTTTGGCCTTGGCTTGGCATCGTGTTTCAGGTGGTATTCATTTGGAACGGAGAGATGGATGACATAATGTGTCCAATCCTCCTCCCTAAGTGGCTTTCCTCAAAGTGGGTAAGGGTGGACAAATATAAATTCATCTGTCCAGAGGCAACCAGAAACATACCAACTCATCTTGGAGTAATTTAGCCAATAGGATGATTTAGAGGACAGTGCAGTGGCACCATTTTTGGAAGGTAAAAGCTTAGCAGAAGGAACATAAATCAAAGGTGACTGGCAGGTAAGGGATATATGTAGCCTTCAGCCAAACCATGTGCACACTGGCACAGATTCAATAAGATCATTTATAACATTTTCAAGGCAGGAGTACACAAAAGGGGGTCTGGTGCTAACTAAATCCACAGATAGCTTACATGCCGCTGAAATAAACACTTCCAGATGCGGTGTACAAAAACCTTTCACAGAAAGAAATGTTTTCTTTCATAAATCTGAAGGAGGGGCTCTTAGCGAGGAAGGGCTGAGAGCCTGAACTTGAGACTGGGCTGCTCCCAGCCTGGAAGTGCTTGCTGACGTGGATAAGGACAGGCGGGCTGGGCTGTGCCCCGCGGGCCTCCACGGAGAGGCCTTCCCTCGCCTTCTGCGAGAGACAGTGGGAAACACCTGAACACGGTACCCCGCCGGCCGTCCTCCAGGACCTGGTGTCTGAGTCAGTGTTGCGCCCCTTCCTTATAATTTCTTTTCTTGGTGTGTGTGTGTGTGTGTGTGTGTGTGTGTGTGTGTGCGCGCGCGCGTGTGTGTGTGTGTGTGTGTGTGTGGTGGTAAAGATGATGGGTTCACATGGAGATGAAAACCGCTAATCAAAGTTTAGAAAAATGATGCTTTGCGACACACTAGCGCGAAGCTATTGCAGGCATGGCTTTCGTGATGAAAACATTTTTGATATCTGGTTACAGTCACCCTTCCGGAATGCATGACCAAATTCATTAATGCTTAGAGAGTCAGTTTGTTCCTCAAAAAGGCATAATGATATGTGGGACTTCCTGGTCATACACACACACTCCCAGAAGTTCGAACAGAAAGCTAGAATGTCTGTATTTATTTATTTATTTATTTATTTATTTATTTACGTTCAGGTGATCTGTGCATTGAGCTCCCCACCCACCCTTCAGAAAGCCCCTTGAAATCAGTTCCCTTGTCGAATCTTTAAACTTCATGCAAGTTCTTTGTAAGCAACTGAGCACTTACTCCTGAGAATAGTTTTGTCTGTTTTATACACTGACCTAAGTTACCAACGTGTCATCTTTTATTCTTCTTTCGTTCGAGGTCTTGTTCTACTTATCCTTGATGTCAAATATCTCTTGAACAGATCCTACCTTCTCTGGTGTTAATGCCGTTGCCTTAGCAGAGAATGTTCTGGATTCTTGCTTACAACACCTGGTTGGTCTCTGTGCCTACTGCACCCCCTAGTCCCTCCTCTACATCATCATCTATTTTTCTACTACGTGGAAATGTTCCTACCGACCCCTTGCTCCCAGACTCTCATACAGCCCCTTAGTGACCATAACGGTTGTTAAAAAGAAATTTTCCAAACAAAATCTTCCTGAGAACCCAATGTATATTTTTATCAGAGATCAAAATTCATCTGTATTATTTAGAGAAGACACTTTCTTCCTTGCACAATGTCTGCACGATAATCTGGAGTTTCTGCAGAGCACAGTTAGGTAAGTGTTGGCCTACATCATAAAGTCTAGCTAAACTGGCTTGGAATTCAAAGTCCTCAAACTGTCATCACCCCGCCTTTGAGGCTTCATCTGCCCTCAAGGTACTCCAGACTCGGTTCCTCACCTCTGCCTAAACAGTCAGGCTGCTTTCATACATCTAGCCTCCCCCCCACACCCCGTTTTATTCCTGCTCTTTTTCTTTTTTTTAAAGATTTTATTTATATATTTGAGAGAGTGAGAGAGAGCATGAGCAGGGGTGATGGGCAGAGGGAGAGGGAGAAGCAGACTCCCCGTTGAGCAGGGAGCCCGATGCGGAACTCGATGCCAGGATTCTGGGATCATGACCTGAGTCCAAGACAGATGCCAGAGAGAGATGCCTAACTGACTGAGCCATCGCAGGTGCCATCCCCCTCCCCGCCCTGTTCTTTTTCCACCTTAATTATCTTTTCAAAATTCTTAATTTCCCTTAGCTCTGTTTCATAAGCTCGGTTCAGATGTTAATGGCCCCTCCCCCCCAAAGCTTTCCTGACTTCCTCAGGCAGACGGTGCCCTCCTCCTCTGTACCTGAAGTGCTCCATCCAGACTTCGGTTGCTACACCAGGCACGCGCACATCTTCCTCGCTGCGCTGGACCGCCCGGCTGTCTCTGTGTTCCGTACCCCCACTTCAACAGATTTCTAACACAACACTTGGGAAATGTTTATGGAATTCATAAATGGAGATATCAGAGCTGTAGGGGCCTGAGGATATGTAGGGATGTTAACACTGGTCCTTCTACTCCTCCATGGTGAGGAGTTCAACCGTACAAATATGGATTTTGCCAAACATAGTGTTTTACGTGGTCCAACCTCCGAGGGCAAGTGCTCTCCTTTGTATGTGAAGTTGCGGTCACCCCGGCAGGAAGGCACGTGCTCGGAAATGGTTTTCCAGCAACGGTGGGTGACAGACGGACTCGTAGTGGTACAGTCTCGCCTGACCTCCTTATTCATTTGTTTGTTTAACTTTAACCACTTGTGAGCTGGTTGTGTGAGTGAAAGATAGTGCTTGCCATCTAAAACTGAAGGTAGTTTACCGAAATGAGGATCAACCCTTGTTACTGTCTTCTTCGGTGATCCAGAGAGAAGCACATCTCTTTTCTCCTCTCTTTCTCTCTTTAGTACACTGAAGGCCTGAATGGATGAGAAGTGCTTGTCAGCTGTAACTTACTTATTAGGCTCTTACCTAATTAGTCTAGAACACAGGGATAGGTGTTTTAGGTTAGGTCAGGAATGAAGAATTAAATCAGAGCCAGACACCTAGTTTCTAACTTCTCTACTGCAAGCCATAAACTCTGCACAAGTGTTTGAATTGGAGCTGACAGGAGCCTGTAGGCCAGGCCGTGAACTTCTAGAGCCAGAGGGTCAACTCAAATACTCCCTCCCTGGTATTTCCATCAGGGGCACAGCTGCCCAACTGTCACCTTGAATGCACCTGGGCAAATTCAGAGCCTGACGTTGGGCTCTGCCCTCCTGACCTCTGCCAACTAATCAGCCCAAATATTTCCAGACCTGGAGAGTCTACTCCACATTTTGGGTATATGCCCAGAACTGCAAGTGCACGCCAATCAGGTGGGAGAGCCTATCCAGGTGCCAAGGCAAGAATTAACATCTGACTGACATATGGGCCGTGAATTTTCTCTTCTCACAGCTTGGGGTCATGCAGAGGCAGTGTGTGGGGGTGGAATATTTGATCTGTGCGTACATAGCCTAGGGGATTTGGTTTAAATCAAATCATAATTAAAACACCAGTCAGGAAAACAAGGTGTAATTATTTTTTTTTCCTGCATATTTTTCCTACCTTGGATATAGCCTTAAATACACGTTGGGCACAATAAAAGCCAGGTATCAGTTTTATTTTGGGAAGGTGTAAATTTTCCACTTAAAACAATCCACTTATTATGTTGTGGGATTAACTCTGCAACTACATCAGTAAATTAAATGACAGTTCAATGATTACATTCGTAAGACTAAAGTATGTAACGCTGTTTAAGAAATCATCAAAAAGTAAATCATCTCCAGTTCAACAGGCTCTCATCACGGCGGTGGGAGGGGATTTTTGTCACACTATCAATAAAACAGCACACAAATGTTTCACTTAAACAAAACACACTTATGAATGTTAGAGGTTTCTGGCGATGGTCAGCAAGCAATGTATTTTAATAAAACCAATGCGCTCCTTTCTAATATTCACCCAGTCAGATACGAAATATTAATTAAGAATTTAAATAGTACTTTTGCTAGGTGAATGTGAACAACTAAACTTACTGGAGCTGTATGTCTAACTCAACATATATAATCTTATTTATTCACAGACTTAGAAGATTCTCACCATTTTTAGAGTATAATTTCTAAGTTTAGAAATATCTCAGCTGAGGTTAGCTCCTCCCAGCTAATCCTTTTACTGCTTTCATGAATTTACGAGTTAAAAGAATTCGTGATTTTTTTTTTTTAAAGAAAGAATAATTTCCTTTTGGGAGTCACTCTAAATATTTTCCCACTTTCTCTCCATTCCCTCAGAAGACTGCAAAAACCTAGAAACTACAATAACACAGTCAAATCTCAAGATCTGGTCCTTTTAGAATATTCTACTCAAAAAGTTTCTCTTTGTTGTTAATTATTTCTCTTTCCTTGCATTCATGTTTGAATTTTTCCTCTATTATCCAAGATACAGCCTGCCTTTTACAATAAAGAGAGATGGCTTGATTTCTTGAACTACTTCAATATTTAAAAATCTTTGAAGGACACAAACTTGGAGAAAATACACAGGGCTGGTTAGGGCTCTCACCTTTCACTTCTACTTTGAATATGGCCCCCGTTAGGGAATATGGGCTTTCACCTTTTCAAGCTGTGTTCCTGAAAACTCTAGGATTCTTCGATGGATTTTCAGGGGCCTCATGATGCTTGATTTGAACGTCCATTTACAATTTCTGTGCTACTCAAAATCAAGGTTCTGTCATCTCATGTTTAATATTTGAACTTCTTGCAAACGTTTTGTTGATTAGCAAGCTATGTCTTGGAATTTGGGCTTGCTAGTTTTACTTTTTGATATTTAAAGTAGACCAGATAAATATTCTCTATACAGCTGTGGAAGTTTGACTACATCACTTTAGGATCTATAGCACATGCTGAACCAAACTGAGGTCTTTACGGCTAACACAGAAGTGAAGGCAGAAAAAAGAAAAATGTGTTTGAATAATAACTATTTAGTGTAGAGACAAACTAGTTGTTAATGATAGCAGAATTTTCAAATTGGAACTGGCTAAGTCCTTATAAACAAATTCGCTGGCTGCCCCAACTTAAGATACTGCTGTAGATGGAGGAGTTCAAATGAGAGAAGATCTTGTTTTCCTTCTCCCCGCTTTCTATCTGATGATTAAGAAGAATTAACTGAACAGTTTTTACAATATAATGGGGTTGTGCCACCTCTACCTGGCAATGCAGAATTATGATGCTATGCTTACAATAGCAGAAACAGTTTCATCAATGAAGTTCACCAAATTTGGATTCAATGGGCAAAGCAAGATAAATTGGACCCTGAAACTTCAAGTAAATATTTGTCAGAGAAGGAATGTCAGGTGGCTGAGATTTTCTTTATGACATTGAGTTGCTTATCATGTTTTAAGAAACCTTAACAAATATTTTCCAGCAATCCATGAAGAATTACTCTGGATCATACTGCATACATTTATATATGTCTTATATATAAGACATATATGGATTCTTCTTATAAAGAAGACATATATGTCTTCTTTAAACATTACCAGTTTAAAAATGTGAGCACGTGTCAGGAATTGTTATTGAAACAACTTTTAAGCAAAAAATTCTAACTATTTTTCTTTTGGGCCAAGACTACTGCAGGTCTGTGGAGAACATTAGTAAAAACTGGTATATTTGTGAATCAAAACTTCTCAATTCTGGGTAAATAAAAGAAAATATAAAATGGACACTGTGATGGATATAATATTACAATGTCACCTGTAACTTTGTTTTTGAAATACCTTGACTTTTCTTAATGAGTGAGATTTTGAGTGGGTCTTTTAGATATAACATACAGATTTTTTGAACTATCTTATGAAGAAATCCTTTTCTAGTAGAACACCTTTTAATACCTCTTGGAACACTTCTACACAATGTAGTTTAGAAAATATGATCTCATGTTTTCAAGACTACTTAAAGAGTTAAGAACAGAGACCATACTGCAAAGAGGAAGCTTAATGAGTAGGATGAGTGAGAATGCGCTGAAGCCCATGGTCCCAGGGAACCACAGAATATTCCTGTCCACAGACAGAGCTTTGGGACTTACTATTTAACTTTAAGCTGGCTAATTAATTTTTCTCTAAATCTCAGTTTTCCTATCTAGAAAGTGGGGATAACTTATACTCATCTTGCTGTGTTGTGGCGATAAATAACAATGCAAGTGAAAAGGTTCTAAAATAGTATGTAATTATTCTTTGATCAACCAACACTTGTTTCAGATTTTAATAATCTTCTCTGCCAAACTCTTCCAACTTCTTTATTCTTACATTTCAAACATTCTCTCCCTAATCCTAAACTGAACATTGTATTAGTTGAACCATATAAAATTCCTGATATTCAACAGTTTTTTCCCTAGAGAAACTGCAATTTCATATAATTTGACATAATGAATTTCATCACTGGAATCCCCCAACCTATTTCAAAATTAAAAACAACTACATTAAAAGTTTGACAGTTTCTTCTAGAGAACACTGACTTAGGTTATTCTTATATGATAAATATGACATATGTTAATTTATTTCGGAGAATCAGTAGCCCACAACTATAAACAGGTATGTGGCTCTAATCTCTAAGTACTAGATTTAGTACTTCCAAAAAATTTATTGAGAAGATTTTTGCTTCCAGTCAAAAACACAAATATTTAAGAATTCTTCCCCGATTTATCCTTGGTATTTACATCTGAAAATTATTCTAATATTTTGTGACATTTCATATGCCAGGTTGGATAAAATGCTGGCAAATCTAATGTAATCATGGCATAAGAATTATTGATGAATGTGTAAGTCTAGATCAAAATAGTCAAAGAAATCTGCTATGCCGCTTTTGTTTTTAAAAGCTTAATGTGAGGAATTCCTAAAGGAAACTTCACATTTTTGATACCTCTGTGTCTATTTCCACAGTCCTCAAGAACCGAGGATATGAGAGCATCCCTAGGACCCACAAGAGATCTCCCCGCATCAAAGTCAATGTCCAGAGTGGAAGAGCAGTCAACTGAGAGTGGGGAGCCTGGATTCCAGGGTCAGCCCTGTCGCTCCCTCACAAGGTGCCTCTGGGTACACTGCGAAGTTTCTCTGAGGCTGAGACTCACTGGCTTTCGCAAGTCTTAGCCAGCTTTAAAATACTCTGATTCTGTCTGAGAATTTAAGGCAGCTGAATGGATACTAAAGCACGACTCACTTCCAGGGATGCCCTGAAGGTATTTTATAGGTAAATGACCATATGCTTAAATAAGCAACTTGTCTCCCTATTCTAGTGTAATAGAAAATCACCTGATAACATGCAACCTCAGGCGGGTCAATGTGTTTTTCTAGGTGAATATCACTCAGGGGAAGCTAAAATAGATTAAGGCATCACACACTGGATTATGTCATCTCACCCAATGCACGCAGTTTCCTTTTTCTGGCTTTCAAAGTTATACACCTGATTTTATATCAGCCATTTAGAGCACTTGCCATAGAGAGCTGGGATGGAGCTTCAGAGTAAGTAAACCATGGGCACCACCCGCTGCTTGCAAACAGCGAAGATCTAGATAAAATACAAGTCTGACCTTCTGTATGATAAACAATCAGTGTACTGGGTTATTCCCTGAAAAACATTTCATTCACAAAAGTTTTAAATGCCTTTTCTTTCTAAACGCGCACAAGTAAATTCTAAGACTATTTTTTAAAAAACCATTACCAAAAGCATTTCAACTTTTAGGCTGAGAGAAGAAAATACTCCTGAAACAATTAAATACCAATTACTTTCTGATAGGGCAATTCATTTAAAGCTTTTCTTATACCTTTTATTGGGGGGCCCTGATACTCTTCATAAAGTAAGTTTTATTTACCCTTCACTATTTTACATTTTCTTAATTTTCTAACAAACCACCACTACTTTCAGTAAACAAAAAAATTACTAAAGAAATGAAATCAGTACCATGAAAAAAAATTTAAAAACTGAGGCATGAACAGATATTTCTCCAAAGAAGACATACAAATAGCTAATAGACATATGAAAAAATGTTCAGCATCACTAGCCATCAGAGAGATTCAAATCAAAACCACAATGAGATAACACCAATATCTCATCTAGTCAGAATGGCAAAAATTAACAAGACAAGAAACAAGTATTGGTGAGGAAGTGGAGAAAAGGGAACTTTCTTACACTGTTGGTGGGAATGCAAGCTGGTGCAGCCACTCTGGAAAACAGTATGAAAGTTCCTCAAGAAGTTAAAAATAGAGCTACCCTATGACCCAGTAACTGCACTACTAGGTATCTACCCCAAAGATACAGATGTAGTAAAAAGAAGGGGCACCTGCACCCCAATGTTCATAGCAGCAATGTCCACAATACCTAAACCGTGGAAGGAGCCAAGATGTCCTTCAACAGATGAATGGATAAGGAAGATGTGCTTCATATATACATAATGGAATATTAGTCATCCATCAGAAAGGATGAATACCCACCATTTGCATCAATATAGTTAGAACTGGAGGGGATTATAGCTAAGTGAAATAAGTCAATCAGAGAAAGACAATTATCATATGGTTTCATTCATATGTGTAACATAAGGAATAGTGTGGAAGACCACAGGGGAAGGGAGGGAAAACTGAATGGGAAGAAATCAGAGAGGGAGACAAACCATGAGAGACTCTGGACTTTGGGAAACAAACTGAGGGTTACAAAAGGGAGTGGGTGGGGGAATGGGGCAACTGGGTGATGGGTATTAAGGAGGGCACGTGTGGTGATGAGCACAGGGTATTATACTCAACTAATCAATCACTGAACACTACATCAAAAACTAATGATCTACTACTATATGTTGGCTAACTGATCATAAAAATAATAAAAAAAGCTTCTATCAAGCAATATCTTTCTTCATGAAGAAAGAACTGTTTTCCAATGTATGTGTGGATGCATAAGGGAATTACCAGATACTCAACTCTGAGAAACAAGTCTAGGCAGAAAGCAACTTTCCCCCAACGTCTTCCTTTATGAAAACAGAAGCATTTTTTGAAGGATGTGAGAAAAAAAAATGAAATAATTTCTTTAAAAAAATGATCACCAACTTTAATATACTCATCAGTCTCTAAAAATTTTTTTAATAACTTACGCAAATATATAACCTTATATAAACTGAATTTGATGAAGCTTTATAAATTTGAGACCATGCCATTTTTTTCTTCAGATTTCTGTTTCATAAGAGCTAGTATGCAAAAACGGAGTGACAACTATGTAATTCAGTTCTTGAGACCTTATTTTTAAGGTGATAATGTGATTAATGTTCTTTAACCATTACCAATCTCCAAAGTAAAAATGAACACAGTTATTCTCAGGAAAATCATCCTTAAATGGCACTTAAATTTAAACGGTATTTAAATGGTATTTAAATTTAAATGATAAAAACCATTAGTCTGATAAGAAATCACATTATTTTTCAAGTTTTGGTTTCTTCTGGCATCATGAAGTGCAGCCTCTGTGTTTTTGTGTGTGTGTTTGTGTGGTTGGGTGCTGGGGGGAATGGTTTCTATTTCAGTCTGTTTGCATTCCTATTTCAGACCTTTTAGAAAATATACTACAGCAACTACTACTACTACTTCTTCCACTATTATTAGTATAATTTATTAAGAGCTTATCACATGTCACCCAAAAAACATATTATCTAGTTAAGAAATGGGCAGAAGACGTGAATAGACATTTTTCCAAAGAAGACATCCAGATGGCCAACAGACACATGAAAAGATGCCCAACATCACTCATCATTAGGGAAATACAAATCAAAACCACAATGAGATACCACCTCACAAAGGTCAGAATGGCTAAAATCAACATCACAGGAAACAGCAGATGTTGGCAAGGATGCAGAGAAAGGGGAACCATCATACACTGACGGTGGGCATGCGGACTGGTGTAGCCACTCTGGAAAACATTATGGGGGTTCCTCAAAAAATTAAAAATAGAGCTACCCTATGACCCAGCAGTTGCACTACTAAGTATTTACCTAAAAGATACAAAAATACTGATTCCAAGGGGGACATGCACTGTGATGTTTACATCATCAGTAACAGCAAAATTATGAAAAGAGCCCAAATATTCATTGATTGATGAGTGGATAAAGAAGATGTGGTATATATACACAATGGAATATTACTCAGGCATCAAAAAAACCTGAAATCTGGCCATTTGGAACAACGTGGATAGCGCTAGAGTGTATTATGCTAAGTGAACCAAGTCAGTCAGAGAAAGAAGAAAAATATCATGTAATTTCACTCATGTATAGAATTTAAGAAACAAAACAGATGAACATATGGGAAAAAAAGAGGGGCAAACCAGGAAACAGACTGTTAATGAAAGAGAACAAACTGAGGGTTGCTGGAGGGGAGGAGGGTGAGGGGATGGGCTAAATGGGTGATGGGAATTAAGGAGGGTACTTGTTGGGATGAGCACTGGGTGTTATATGTAAGTGATAAATCACTAAATTCTATTTCTGAAACCAGTATTACACTATATGTTAACTAACTAGAATTTAAATAAAATTTTGAACAAAAGCAAACATAGCTTATCACACGTCAAATTCACAGTACTCTTTAAATTCTATCATGAGATATGTTCTATTATTACACCTATTTTACAGATGAAACTGAACCATAGAGAGGTTAAGAAATTTCCTTAACACTACTTAGCTAGCAGGTGGCAGAGCTGGGATCTAAACCACGGTCATTTGGTTCTAGGTTCAGCACTCAGTCACCCAAGTACTGTGGGGTAAGTACTACAAGTAAGTACTACACTTACTTGTAGAAAGTGAATACCAGCTACTCTGAGTGCAAGTACTACAAGTAAGTACTACACTTACTTGTAGAAAGTGAATACCAGTTACTCTGAGTGCAAGGACAACATAAAATGACAAGCATCAAAGTCACTTTGGACATCCGAGGATGCATACATACTCTAAAATAATGACTACAAATCACAGATTCTGATGTGATTTTCAGAGTTATAGGAAAAATAAATAGGCAAAAAGCAAGATTAGTTTTTAAAACTGTTCTTTAGTGTATGTATATAGAAAGTCAGGTATACTGGGGGGGACGCTGAAAAACTGTTGAGGGAGCAGATTCTGGAGCTGGGAGTTTCAGCCTTGGTTCCATCATTTAGTCTAATTAATAGCTACTGTCAGAAAAATTATTTCAATCCTGTAGATATGATACTTTCTCTGATTTTCTGCATAGGATTGAGAATAAATGAGAACACAGAAAAGAAAGCAATCACCAGTACTGTGAATTGTGTAAGACTGAGGAATCACAGACAGGTACCCCCAAAACAAATAATACATTATATGTTAATAAGAGAATTAATTAATTAATAAAAAAGAAAAGAAAGCAATCATCAATTAAAACCAATATGTTAAACACAGTACTGCTCTAATGGGGTGAGTAGAGATGGTGGTTTATGAGTGTCTCCACTACATGCACGTCCTCACAGCCAGGCAGCTGCTGTTTTGGCTCTCCGCCCCTTTCCTCTTGTGTCAGCAGCTACTCTGTGCAAAGAGCCTGTGCTCTTCTTCCTCACCTCCCTCCACCTAACAGGGCTTCAATCATTCTTTTCTTCTATCATTCCAACTAAGAGCCAAGGTGAAGAACT
>CM053608.1:92052164-92067084 GCA_028646535.1 Procyon lotor | reverse complement strand
AATCTATGCTTTCAATGCCCTTCCAAACAAAATTCCACTGGCATTCTTCAAAGTGCTGGAACAAACAATCCTAAAATTTGTATGGAACCAGAAAAGACTCCAAATTGCTAAGGAAATGTTCAAAAAGGAAAACAAAGCTGGGGGCATCACGTTGCCTGATTTCAAGCTTTACTACAAAGCTGTGATCACCAAGACAGCATGGTACTAGCACAAAAACAGACACATAGACCAATGGAACAGAGTAGAGAGTCCAGATATGGACCCTCCACTCTATGGTCAAATAATCTTTGACAAAGCAGGAAAAAATATCCAGTGGAAAAAAGACAGTCTCTTCAATAAAATGGTGCTGGGAAAATTGGACAGCTATATGTAGAAGAATGAAACTTGACCATTCTCTTACACCATACATGAAGATAAACTCGAAATGGATGAAAGGCCTCAATGCGAGGCAGGAATCTATCAAAATCCTAGAGGAGAACATAGGCAGTAACCTCTTTGACACTGGCCTTGGCAACTTCTTTCAAGACACATCTCCAAAGGCAAGGGAAACAAAAGTGAAAATGAACTTTTGGGACTTCACGATAAAAAGCTTCTGCACAGCAAAGGAAACAGTCAGCAAAACAACAGGCAACTCATGGAATGGGAGAAGATATTCACAAATGATTCTACAGACAAAGGGCTGATATCCAAGATCTATAAAGAACTCCTCAAACTCAAAACCCAAAAAACAGATAATCCTGTCAAAAAATGAGCAGAAGACATGAACAGATACTTCTCCAAAGAACACATACAAATGGCTAACAGACACATGAAAAAATGTTTATTATCACTAGCCATCAGGGAAATTCAAATCAAAACCACATTGAGATGCCACCTTACACTAGTTAGAATGGCCCAAATCAACAGGACAGGAAACAACAAGCGTTGGAGAGGATGTGGAGAAAGGGGAACCCTTACACCGTTGGTGGGAATGCAAGCTGGTGCAGCTACTTCGGAAAACAGTGTGGAGATTCCTCAAAAAATTAAAAATAGAGCTACCCTATGACTCTGCCATTGCACTACTGGGTATTTACCCCAAAGATACAGATATAGTGAAAAGAAGGGCCACACGTACCCCAATGTTCATAGCAGCAATGTCCACAATCACCAAACTGTGGAAAGAGCCAAGATGCCCTTCAACAGATGAATGGATAAAGAAGATGTGGTCCATATATACAATGGAATATCACACAGCCACCAGAAGGGATGAATACCCAGCTTTTGTTTTGATGGACTGGAAGAGATTATGCTGAGTGAAATAAGTCAAGCAGAGAAAGTGAATTGTCATATTCATATAGTAAGTTTCACTTACTTGTGGAGCATAAGGAATAACATGGAGGACATTAGGAGAAGGAAAGGAAAAGTGAATTGGGGGAAATTGGAGGGGGAGATGAAACATGAGACTGTGGACTCTGAGAAACAAACTGAGGGTTTTGGAGGGGAAAGGGTGAGGAGGTGGGTGAGCCTGGTGGTGGGTATTAAGGAGGGCACATACTGCATGGAGCACTGGGTGTGGTGCACAAACAATGAATCTTGGAACACTGAAGAAAATAAAATAAAATTAAGATGTTAAAAAACAGTCATAATATGAAAGAAGACAGAAGGATGACTCACTAAAAGCAGATTTCTACTGGTTTACTGTTGATATTGGAATTAAATTTCTCTATAACCTACTGGTTGTTATTTTAATTCTCTAAGTCAATTCCAATTATTGGGAATTGGTACATATGAACAAGTTTGGGTATTCTAAATTAGATATCATATCCATATCTACATTAGAGAAGCACTTTCGATTTGGAATGAAAAGATGCATAGACAATCTCTGTGTTTCATATACATAAACCAGTTGTTCATGAGCATTTTAGTTTACACAGGAGATGTTATGCTGGAGGTAATTGAGCTCGGCCTTTCTGTATGAAAATTTAGGTCTCAACCTATGGTTACTATAGAGGCAGTCCACATGCCTCCTCTTACAAGCTGCAGCTCAAAGCCTAGGTAGCAAAGAGTCCCTAGTGCAGCATGAAGTTTTATCTCTGGGCGTAGGCATCAGGAAATGGGACATTAGCATCCCTCAACATCAGAAGCACCTCCTTCAAGAAAGCTGAAGTTATGTGGGAGCCATGGCAGGGCGGCCATATTGTCAGATACACAGTCTGCAAATCTCCCACTTTAGAGAGAATTTTAAACTAATTTAAAAGGCAGATTTATGAAAGGTACAGCATAGGGAATAGAGTCAATATTAGAATAGCATCACACGGTGACAGATGGTAGCTATACTTGTGGTGAGCAGAGCGTGACATACAGGGAGGTTGAATCACTACGCTATATGCCTGAAACTAATGTGTGTCAAAGATACTTCAATTAAAAAATAGGGCAGATTTACGTATTGTAATGTATACCATGAAACGTATCTCCCTGATCATATTAATCATCAGATAAAATAGAGTAGACACATTCAGTCCTGCACACTGGACAAATTAGTATAGCTCTAGGTAATGAAGCAGACCTCTCAAGGTGGGTCCTTTCTGAGGAGAGATAAAAATGCAGGTGCCCCTCTCTGATGATTTTTTACCACTTGCTGTGTTCTGGTAGTGGCTGAGTAAATATTTGGGTCATGGTTTATTTGTTCTATTTTTCCAGATCTATTTAAATTAAGCATTTAAAAATTGTATGATTTTTGATACAAAAAATTGTATCATGTAATGATACAAAAACATGTAATATGTTTACTAGATAGATTAAATTGTATCTGAACTTAGTTTAAAGTACATTTTCTGACCATATGCCACAATTTTAGTATCAAGGCAACCTTACATGAGTAACAGAGTACCAGTTAGACATGAGGGGATGAATACACACACACACACACACACACACACAAATAATGACATCAACCAAGTGATCTGTGATCTGTCCAGTGTAGTTAAGTATAAAAAATGTGGAAGAATGAAGGAGCCACCACCACTTCCTTCTGAGGAAATATCAAAAACTTTATGAATGGGAGATTTTCCCCTTATATTGGATACATGTTCCTTTATATAATTTTATCCATTATTTTAGTTACCATTTTAGGTTCTTTCTCAAAATGCCAGCTTCCCCTTGCTACTCTTTACTTCTAGATTATTGTCAACACTTCCTTCTTTTCTTTTCACTGCATTGCCTCAAGCTTTTCGTCATTAGTTGGCTCTTAAATATGGACTTGATATGTTTAATTCTTTGTTAGAATACGGCTCTTTCAATTTGTTTTTAAATTCTATCAATCATCTCCTATTTTTCTAAATTTCATCTTTCTTTGACCCATCACTAAAAGTAGTCTCACCTATCATGCAGAAAGAATAAAACAAGAGATGCTTGATTTCATTCTGCCTTTTCAGTTGTAGTCATCTAAACACACACAGGCAGAAGGATATATTTTCATCAGCAGTATTGAAATCATGTTCTCATAATATAGAAGACAGATTTTAAATACTAAACAGAAGTGAAAATAATAGTTACTATTGCAAAAAGGTTCTGGAGACATACATAAAAAGCTTCTGATACATGCTTGTTGTCACAATAAGAATCCATACAATTAACTAATGAAAATAAAGAATGGAAAGAAAGCATTCCCTTTAACTAAAAAACAGGGAAAAAACAGATAACCTAATGTAGAAGAAATTATGATTTCTATCAACAGAACACAGTAAAATCCAGGAGAAAATTTCTCTCTCAGGAGAAAACATACACTTTGTTACACTTATGTTGTATGCCTGTATATATACACTTATATACATAAAATGTATGTATACATACTTATGTGTGTATGTATATACAAGGAATGTATGTATGTACATACCTTGAGAGATATGTATATATATGTATATTATTATACGTACATACTCTGCTTGGTATAGTAAAGCAGAAGTGAATAAGAAGAAAGCAAACAGACAGTAAATTCTATTGTTCCTCAGTCTTAAATTCAACCTCACTTTCTGAAAATCAAACCAATGCCTCATAAGCAGTGAAAGACTTGGAGAAAGTTCTAGTAACATGAATACAGATTTTTTTTAAAAAGGGTCACAAGATGAGCACTTAATTAAAACACACACACACACACACACACGCACACACGCTTTCCTTAGGCTATTGAAATATAAGGCCTTTAATTCTCCATTAAAAAAAACAACAACAAACCCTGATTATAAGCTTTAAAACCATTTGAAGATGTGAAAGACTATCTGCATTTCAGCCTACTTCAAAGCTAGTGAAGAAGTCATTTTTTCTTCTTCCAATTCAGAGTAGGTTTAGGAGCAGGACATCTGATAGAAGTGGTATTGCCAATCTAACCAATTTTAAAATATAAAGTGCTTCTAGCAATACTTGGAGACATATAATTTGACAAAAAAGTTTTATAAACCTAAGCTTTGAAAAATAGAAAATATAAGCCCCAGCAAAAAAAAGCATAATTTGTAATTGAAAGAAAATAATATTTTGTAGAAAAAAAATCGTCCTTCCAAAAAGAGACAAAAATGACTAACTTTTATTTCCCAAGAGAATTATGCCACTTTTATACAACAAAATTACCGTCACCACAAATTGCCTTCAACAATTCCATTGCTTCTTCATTTGACCACTTGAAAAATCAAAATTCTTTCAGATTATAAATATAACTTTTTATAACTCTGTTATTACGTACTGTGAATGGGGAAAGGGGGCCAATCTTGTGGCCGTAGCGTCGAACGGCCTCTCTGATGTGGCAGGGCTGGATGGCATCGCTGTGAGCCTCAGCACCACAGGCCGCGGTGCTCTGCGACAGAAAAACACATAAATTGTTACTAAATCAAAAACACACAACAGAACTACAGTGTATAAAATATGAAAATAAGCTTTTATAAAATGGATGTCCTCCCCCCCCTTTAGGATGCACGGCCCTGCTGCCGTATGAGACGTTTAAAAAAAAGATTCCGTTAACAAATCAAAGATGACTTTTACGTGACCCCTTCCTAGCAGACCTACCAAATGCAATTTTTATGCCCACAATATTTCACCTAGGCCTGCACGTCAAGGTCCGGGAGAACACAGCCACTCACGTGCAGATGAGAAGTGTCGAAGGGGATTGCTGACCGAACCGCAGGAAGCTATTTTTTTTTTAAAAAAACACTTAAACGTTTATTATTATAAATGTTTCTTGGGAGCTTGTTGGGCATATTTCTGAAATAACTTGAGGGTCATCAATTTTAAAATGAAAAATATAAAATTGCTATATATTTATTTGTAATACCGGAGCTGTCACAGACGATCATTTTAACTCGGTTTCTAATTTGCTAGGTGTCCTCAGGGCAAAAATAAAATAAAACAAAACCTTTCTATTTTAACCCGTCTCATGTGTAAAAGGCAGGTTTGAAAGTATAAAAAGGCATGGAAGAGAAAGACTATTTGCAAAGAAAGTATGGGTACCAGCTGAAGAAATGTATAAAACATGATTTAAATATGATGAGCACTGGGCATTACACTGAACTAACGAATCATTGAACATTATATCAAAAACTAATGATGTACTATACCTTGGCTAATTGAATTTAAATAAAAAAAAAAAATAAAAAACCTCCATAGGAACAAGATAGTCCTGTGCTTCACTTGCAGGCTCTGGTTTCCCAAATACCTGATCCAGAGCCCATCCATTACCAGCTCTGTCAGGTTGTGTAATATCTCGGCACCTCATCTATAAAACTGGGGTAGGAATTATAATTGCTTTCTACTGCAGTGGATAGCAGATGCCAGTCATTAACATTAAAGAATCAAGAGAAAGAAACAGTAGTTTGTGTAGAACTATAACTGTATTTTAGAAGTCAGTCATAGTCACATAATCATTATTTGTTTTTCTGATAATTACTACAATTACCACTTTCATAATTCCTTGTAGGGGTATAACTGATATGACCTCTGTGGAGAGTAATTTGGCAAAATCTTATCAAATGAAAATGTACAACCATTTTTGATCTAATTTCACATCTAAGAATTTATCCTATAGATATATTACGCAGGTGCAAATACCTATAGGACTATATCTATATATCTATCTTAGACACACACACACACACAATCACTGCAGAACTATTAGGATCAATGAATGAAATGTTCATCAATGAGGGAACACTAAAATAAATTATGATATATCCATTTAATGAAACAGAAACTATAGTAACTACCAAAAAGAACAAGGAAGTTCTATGCATACTCCTATGGAACTGTCTCTATGATGTAAGGTGTGAAAAAATGCAAGGTGTCCAACTGTGTGGTACTATGTTACCATTTATTTTTTAAAAAGGCTGAACGTTATATACTCATTCAAAAACAGACTATTTTTAGTAAGGGTATACAAAAAATTAGTAATAGCCCTTAGCTCTTGGAGGCTAAATGGGTTTAAAGGACAGGGATTAAAAGAGACATTTTTCACTGTATATCCTTCTGTACTTTTCAAATATATTTTCTGTACCTTGTGCATGCTTTTCCTATAACTAGTAAAAAAAAATTTAAAAATTCTGATTAAATGAGAGCATTGGTTAATTATCCAAGCTGAACTGAAATAAGATGTAAAATATAAAATGAAGCAGATCTTGATTATTTTTTTATTTTAACAAGATACTGAAAGAAGCTAAATAGGGATTTACTCTAGAGTATCTTTCTCAATTTCATTCCAACAATACCCTAAATAATAGATCTGCAATGCCTACAACAACACAAATTGCTATCTTAACCCTTCATTTGGCACTGATATAAAAGTACACGGGATTTTTTTTTTTTTTTGAGTACTTTCTTGGTTCTTATTCCAAGTATTTTGTGTCAGCTGGAAATGCAATTACCAGGTACCTAATAAAGGCAAAGGTTCTTCTCTGAGTCCATTTAGACCCAAAAGATGAATATGACTAATAGAGGCTCATTAATGGTTAAGGCTTTCTATCCATTTGGGGAAATGAATGCAAACATTATTAGCTAGATTTGGAGTTAAGTTTTCTAGTGGAAATACAAAAGAGAGACATCAAGAGGGTCAATATCCTGCATATTATGTCAGGTGGGAAGTTCCTCTATGGCCATCTCCTTTCTCCCTACAACTTGGCTTTGGTTTTTATTTCTTTCCTCCACGGCCAATGTAAGATTCTACTCTTCCTTACTTTCCTAGATGAATTTAGTTTTAGTCAAAACCATAGAACATTTAGGTCAATATCTTCCAGAGTCTCTGGCATGGTAATCAAATAGGATTTCAGAACATGGAAAGAAGCATAAGCTAGAAATTTACAGTTGAGTTGTGATCTTTGACAAAAAGATGAAGTGAACATATAAAAACGGAAATACCCAATTTTGTGAAAAATGTTGTTAGATTTTCCATTTGGCTAACTTCAGGTTTATTTGCTAGAATTAAGTAACTGAAAACAGCATGTAGTTACCATACCACTTTCTTGATTTGCCCACTGAGTTCTTTGAAGGGAACCCTTAAATCCGAAATGATGTATTTCCAGTGTTGCTGCCCCCTTAACTGATATATTCACATTTCTGCCAACATTCAGGACTTCACCGAGGTACTTTTAATCCATTCAAATCCAAACTTCATACCAAGTTGAGAATTTTTAAATTTTTTTTTTTTAAGATTTTTATTGACAGACAGAGATCACAAGTAGGCAGAGAGGCAGGCAGAGAGAGGGGGGGAAGCAGGCTCCCCGCTGACCAGAGAGCCCGATGCGAGCCTCGATCCCAGGACCCTGAGATCATGACCTGAGCTGAAGACAGAGGCTTTAACCCACTGAGCCACCCAGGCGCCCCAAGTTGAGAATTTTTAACATAGCAGTGACTCTAGCATTTTATACAGAAGTTTCAATATAGCTTCCTTGGACCACAGGTGAGAGTTCAAACTGCTGAGACATTTTATTTGGCATTAGTCAGCAAGAATAAGCAGAGAGAGCCATGGTGCTCAAATCCAGGAATACGGAGGATTCCATAAGATATTTCACCTTCCTGTACTGAGCATCAGCTTTTGGATGAGGAGACATAAGTAGAGATGAAATGGAAGAAGAGAAGAACAGAGTATGAATGCAGGCGAGAGGAGAAGGACCTGACATCTGATGAAGAACTTTATCAGGAAGCCTGTACTTTGCTCAAGGAAATAGTCTATTTTGGCAGAGATTTCAGCATTCTTTAGACAATAGTACTCAGTATTTTGTCAAATATGTTTCATTTTTTAAAATTTAAGAATGAAGAATATCGTAGTTTTGGCATACTCTGAATGGGAAAGATGATTTGGTAAATCAAACTGTGGTCCAAGGAAGCTATATTGAAACTTCTGTTGCTGCTGGATCTCTTACACATGTCCGCACCTGTCCTGACTTTTTAAAAAAATTGTTAGCATCTTAAATCGTCCTATCCTTTCTCAGCTTTTCCCTTGCCAGGGAAATCCAAATTTAAGAAGGACTTGGAATCTCAGATAACTGCCACTTACTCTTTCCACATAATGGTGGACTAGATCTTTTGTTAAACTTGAAACATTTACTCTTACAGAGTAACATATATCTCAGACTAGAGCAAACGAAAGGTTAGACTACTATTACTAATACTTTTATTGCTCACTGACCACAAAGGTTGATATATAATCTGACTGGCAAAGCAAGTGTCTTTCCTCTATTCACTGTTGTACACATAGCTTTCCCAGAGTTTTGTGTTTATGGAGGAAGTCTTTTTGGATGAAGGTGGGCCATTCTTTGGCCAGAGGTTACAGTATTTAGTATAGCTAATTTTAATAGTTAATTTTCTCATTTCAAAGTTTAATTGAGATGTTAATTGTTAAAAATGTAGTTCTATATAACTAAAAAACTCTTTAAGGAAATTAAAACTAGATGAGGTGCTTGGGTGGCTCAGCGGGTTAAAGCCTCTGCCTTCGGCTCAAGTCATGATCTCAGGGTCCTGGGATTGAGCCCTGCATCGGGTTCTCTGCTCAGCAGGGAGCCTGCTTTTTTCTCTCCTTTTGCCTGCCTCTCTGCCTACTTGTGATCTCTCTCTCTGTCAAATAAATGAATAAGATCTTTTTTAAAAAAAGGAAATTAAAACTAGAAAAAGTACTTAAGGAGAAAACAAGAGAATCACTAAATTTAAGGATTCATACATCATTAAATCTGGAAGGAATGCAAGATATCATCTATTCTAAACATTTCCAAGTCCCACCCCATTTTATAGATGAGAAAGTGAAGATAAAGTATTTGCCCAAGATTATAGTGACACTATCAGAATATGGCTATATATCAGATTTCTTGGCTTCTAGGACACATACTTGATATAAAGAGGCTTTATTATTTCATTTAGAATGAATCATACCATGTTACTGCCATAGTGGAAATTTCTAAGGAGTAAAAATGAAAACACAGCAAGAATCTGAATGTAGAAAGATGTGGATGAACAGGGAAAGAATTAATATCTTTAAAGGGGGACATTATTCTGTCATCACTAATTTTGAATTTACAAAAATTCAGATATGAACTAAGCTAATACCTCCTTTACTCAGGAAATTTTTGCTATAAAACAACTCTAATGCAATAGCTTTCAACAAGATTAGGAGAAAAATGTTTAAATATTTAGGAGAAAAAATAATTCTTTATACGTCTTTAAGAATTCTTGAAATTTTTATGTATGAATGAGTAATTATATCAGGTTAATTACAACTTCTTCTTATTTACAACTTCAGTCTATTGAAGAGGTCTTTAAAGTAACACTCTGTTACCCTAGTTTTAATTACTAAGTGAGCTATAGCACTATAGCTAACATTCTCCAAAGCTATTTTACCATATGCATAAGTTCCTTATAGTTCAAATTTCCCCCTTAATAAATAAGCAGTGAGCTCTGCTGTTTTGTAAATGGAAGAGGAAACCAGATATGAGGCTAAAACTTAAATGTGCTTACTATCATTTTAAAATTATATCTTGGTATGACTCCACAACTTTTAATGGCAAATGGTTCTTATTGTAGCAACTGAGTTTTAGATAACAGTATCATTTTAGAAAAATTATAAAAAACAAGAAAATGAAAGCAATAGAGACTGATCAAAACCAGGCAGAAACTGGAAAGGGGAATGCCTGTATTTATAAGAAGAGAATGGTGGTGGCTTGAGTTTCTTGTTTTGACTCTTTCAGCATAAGGGCAGACCCCAGTCAGGATAGGTGGCACACGACCTTAGAGACTCTAAGAAATATAGGCCAGAGTTCAGGGCATGCACAGTAGATATAAAGTGAGGAAGGAAATACCAAAAAAGGGCAAAATCAAGGAAGGAGAGCCCCAAATTCACCATATAAACTTTATGCAAGTCTATTTCTCTGTGGTACTGAATCCAAGAACCAGTTAAAGCTAAATGAACTGAGGAGAGATTCTAAGCTGCTGTCAATGAAGAGGAGTTTGGGTTTGAAGTTTAGAGTTGAGTGTAGAATAATACATTGCACACTTAACATACATGCCCACATCACCACCACTATTAACACCAACAATTCTTCAAAGGAATATAACAGAACACAAAATCCATACCATATATTACCTGTGATGTCCAAGATATAATTCAAAATTACTAGACATTTAAGAACTGACTGAGAGAGGAGGCATTATTTTGGTCTTCAATGAGCCTAATGAAGTCTCAAAGAAAGCATGACTTATACTCATGGAGACTAAAGTAATCCAGATATTAACTGATCATAGAAAGATTTTATTTTATTTTAAAATTTTTATTGGGATACCTGGGTGGCTCAGTGGGTTAAAGCCTCTGCTTTCGGCTCAGGTCATGATCTCAGGGTCCTGGGACTGAGCCTCACATTGGGCTCTCTGCTCAGCAGGGAGCTTGCTTCCCCTTCTCTCTCTGCCTGCCTCTCTGCTTACCTGTGATCTCTCTCTCTGTCAAATAAATAAATAAAAATCTTAAAAAAAAGATTTTTTTTTTAACAAATGAGAAGGGGTTGGGTAAGAGGGAGAAGCAGACTCCCTGCTGAGTGGGGAGCCCAATGTGGGACTTGATCCTGGGGCCCTGGGATCATGAACTGAGCTGAAGGCAGACGCTCAACTGACTGAGACACAAAAAAGCATTTTAAAGTAGCTATTATAACTATGCTCAAGAAGATCAAAGAAAATAAACCTGTAATAAATGACAAATAAAAAACCCGGATAAAGAAAAACTAAAAAGAAATAAAGTAGAAATTATGAAACTATAAAATAAAATGTCACAAAGAAAAAAATTATTGGATGGGTGTAATAGACTGAAGCTAATAGAGGAGTCTGGAAAATAAAGGAATATCAACAGAATTTGTCCAACCTGAAGAACAGAGAGAAAAAATTGAAAGAGAAATTAAATAAGTACCTGTGGAACAATATCAAAGTAACTTACAAATAAGCCTTGGAGTCTCTGAAATGGAGGAGAGACAATGAATGAAGAAAAAAAAATATCTTAAGAAGTAATTGCTGAATATTTCCCTCAAATAGTTAAAGACATAAACCAATATTCAAGAAGCTCAATGAACCCTAAGTAGGACAAATACAAAGAAAACCATGTCTGTGGATAGCATGGTCAAACTGCTGAAAACCAAAAATAAAAATACAATCCTGAAAGCATCCCGAGAAAAATAACAGACTACAAACACAGAAACAATAATACAAACTACTGACATATGATTAAAACAATGGATGCCAGAAAACAGTGGAATGATATCATTAAAGTACTAAAATAAAACTACCAATCTAGAATTCTATATCCAGTGAAAATATCTTCTAAAAATGAAAGAAAAGTATAATTTCAGAAATATGAAAACTAAGAGAAACCATTACCAGCCAACATGCACTATAACAAATGCTAAAATAAAATTTATTAGAGCAAAATAAGAAAGTAATACCAGAAGGAAGTCTGAGCATAAAAAAGGCAGAGAGAGAGAGAGAATCAGAAAGAGAGAGAATGAGTGAGGGAGAGAGAGAGAGAGAGAGAGAAATGAAGAACAGTAGGGATGGTAAAGTTAGTCTATTTTTTCTCTTAGTTTCATTGAGATACATTTGATTCTTTAAGGCATAAATAATATTATGGTTTATAACATATAAAGATGTAAGATCTATTAACGAATATAGCATTCAGGAAGAACAAGAGTAAAGTACATCAGTCTTATAGATATAAGTGTCTCACATTTTAAGTAAGTAGTGTGTAACTCCAAGTACACTGAAAATTTAAGGATATATTGTTATCCTTAGCATAATTGCTGAAAAAATGATGCAAAGAGATATCACTAAGAATTGAGTAGATGAATTAAAATGAATTTCTTGAATAGTACACAATCCAAAATAAGACAAAAAAGAAAAACTGAGGATCAAAAATAGACTAAGCAGAAAACAAATAGCAAAATAGTTGAACTATATCTAACCATGTCAATAAATACATTAAATTTCAAGGAAATGCAAACTCAAAGTCACCATTAAATATCCATTAGAATGGTTAAAAATAAAAACAATGATAACCACAAGAGTTGATGAACATGTGAAGCAACTGGAACTCTCATATACTGTGAGTAAAAGTATAATGATACAAACATTTTTTTGGGGAAAAAAAAAGGTCTTAGAGTTTCTTTAAAAACCAAATACATACATACTCTATGACTCCGTAATTTCATTCCCTAGCTATTTACCTAAGAAAAACAAGGGCATTTGCCCATGAGGACTTGTACAATAATGCTCATAACAGGTTTACTCCTAATACCTCAAAAACTGGAAACAGCCTAGGTGCCCACCAAAATGAGAATAAATACATGGATATATTCATACAATGGCACATTACTCAGCCATAAAGAGGAATAAATTACACTTATACCGAAAAACAAATTTCAAAAACATCCTGAGTGAAAGAAATTTAACTCAAAATAGTATATACTGTCTCTTCTTTATATTATTTCTAGGACAGAAAAAACTAATCTATGATGAAAAAATCAGGACAATGATTGCCTCTCTGTGGTGGTAGGAACTGACTGGGAAGAGGCATGCAGGAACTTCTAAACTGATGATAATATTTTGTATCTTGAGAAGGACTGAGAACACAACAGGTTTATACAGTTGTCAATGTTCATCAAATGGTATACTGAACAACTGAATGGTTCATTGTGTATAAATCTTACCTTAAAAAAAACTCCATAAAATATTATACATAATGAAGTTTTAAGCCAGTAAATGTGCTAATATCTGTAGCTTACTTTGTAATGTAGCAAAAAAAAAAAAAAAGATGAATTGACAGATTCTTTTGTCCAAAAGAATAATTAGATGTGTTGATATAATGAATGTAAATACACAAATATGCAGGTAATACAGCACACGTAGTACAATGTTCATTATAGAATCTAGATGGCAGATCTGTGGTGTTAGATCTAGAATTCTCTTACTATTTTTGTATGTTTGAATATTTTTAAAATAAAATGTTAGAAAAAAATCAATATTTTGTTTTATCCAGAAGAAAGAAAGCCATTAAAAGAGTTGTAGTGGAAGTCATTAAGTATGGTTAAGCACACATTGGCTGTTTCTAAAATTCTAAATTATGAGAAAAATGGAGCACACTTTCCATATCTCTGAAGCAAACTCAACAACTTTATCGACTCTGCACTGGGAAAAAAACAAAACAAGACAAAACTTATCACTGACCTTTTTTCTTTTCCTTTGCTTGGTTTTAGCTGAGTCTTGTCCAGCACTCCCATTCCCTAGGGATCCTGATGTGGTCTTCCCTGAGTGCTGTGATCCAGATGATGGGGCAGTTGGTGTGGGAGGAGGTGTGTTTTCAGGTGACTCTGGGTAGGACTTCATGCAAGACCCCTGCCCAAAGAGATGTGCCTTTGAAATTAAGTGACCAGGACTTCTGCTAACATTCAATTATGTTTAATATCTCCTGAATTAAATAGCTCTTGAAGCTTACAAATATCAAAACTTGATTCAATATCCAGTCCACAGAAATGATGCCTCATCTTGCCCCTTTTGGTTTAAATACATTAATTTTTAGTCTGGCTGTCACTTAGATAAAATCAGTATTTCTCAGATGCAGCCTCCAAAATTTCTGCTGATTTTGCCAGATACAGAGATTTCTATTTGCAAGTTCTGTTAGCATGTCAGACGTACCTGTCTCAAAAGGTGCCCCTGCATTTCCCCCTAGACTGGATGCCACCCAGAAAGTATTTCTATCAGTGTGACCAGCCTTCTATAGTGACTCCAAGTTACTGCCTGGGGGTACTGTGGATACCTCTAGCTCCTTCCATTTCTAGTTCCTTCTTTCATAATAGCCCTCATTTCTAGCTAGTTTCTTTGGCTACGATTACAAGTCTCTTCTCCTCCATGTGGATACACTTCAAATATTTGAGGACTGCTATCTTTCTCAGCCTCTTTTCTTTTATAGGTCAAACTGCCTCAAATTCCTTCTACTACTTCTTATGAGACATGTTTTCAGGTTCCTTTACCCTGTAATTACTCTCCTTTAGACATTCTCTACTGCGTCAATGTCCATCCTCTAGGATGGTGCCTAAACACCAAATAAGACATAAAACTTTTCTTATCAGTAACATCACAACTGACTCTTGGTTTTGGCTCACATAGTGATCTCAGGGTCCTGGGATCGAGCCCTGCGTTCGTCTGCATGCCTAGTGTGGAGCTTGCTTGTGATTCTCTCTTTCCCTTTTCCTTTGCCCCTCCCCCGCCATGCGCTCTCACTCTCTTCCTCTCTCTCAAATAAATATATAATCTTTAACAAAAATTAACTTCAACTAATACTACACCTGCCAATCTGAGAACCCAAGCTGAACTAGCTTGGTTCCTCATATGTTTAGTACTCAAAAGTGACAGTCATTAAAAGAGAATGTGTTGTGTATTAGCTCCA
>CM053608.1:92025653-92052064 GCA_028646535.1 Procyon lotor | reverse complement strand
CTTTGCTTGAATATTTTTTTTTTTTTTTTAAGATTTTATTTATTTGACAGAGAGAAACACAGCGAGAGAGGGAACACAAGCAGAGGGAATGGTAGCGGGAGAAGCAGGCTTCCTGCTGAGCAGAGAGCCTGATGCAGGGCTCGATCCCAGGACCCTGGTATCATGACCTGAGCCGAAGGCAGATGCTTAACGACTGAGCCACCCAGGCGCCCCATTCTTTTTTTTTTTTTTTTTTTTAAGATTTTATTTATTTGACAGAGAGAAACACAGCGAGAGAGGGAACACAAGCAGAGGGAATGGTAGCGGGAGAAGCAGGCTTCCCACAGAGCAGGGAACCCGATGTGGGGCTCGATTCCAGGACCCTGGGATCATGACCTGAGCCGAAGGTAGACGCTTAACGACTGAGCCACCCAGGGGCCCCTTTGCTTGAATATTTTAATCAGAGTTTTGCTTCTCCCCTGCACAGCTCTGCCTATGCTGCCTCTGAAGCCTAGAGAATTCTCTCCACTTTAACCATATCATCAAAGTCCTAGCTTCCCCTGACACCAGCAACCTCGCTCAAGTTCTTTGCAGTCGGGGCTTGTTTTTACCTTTGCGCTTCCAGTCTATGCCACTCATTTGGAAATCAGCATGTATGTGATCTTGAATTGTCTGTCTTTATGCTTGTTCTTTATTTCTTGTTTGTTTTCCAGAATGTTCTATCTCCCTGAATACAGATCATACCAGTCTTCCGAGTCCCCTTTTTGTAACCAATTTGGTAAAGCCCTTAAAGCAGGCCCTTGATGTTGGTTGCTGGTTTGTAATGTTGATTAGTAAGAATCCTATTTTAGAGTGGCCATTCTGTGTTTCGTCAGGTAATAAAGAGCAGGAAGATTTCCAGTCCCTCTGAATGTTCATTTTGACCACCAGTCGCACAGGAGGGGTGTCTGGAAGGCCAGGGAAACGCTTGAGGCTTTGCAAACATATTTAGTCAGTATGCTTTCCGACACTCCTGTCCCGCCTCCCAGAGAGCCCGGGAAACCCAGCACACACAGGCCATTTTTCTTAACTGCTGGGGAGCTGGGAGCAGCAGCTGCGGTTGCTGAGCAGTTGCCCAGGGCAGCTTGGCCACCCTGGAGAACCAAGAAAGGAGGGAAATAAAGAGTTTTCCTAGCCATGCAAGCAATCTCTTGAATGTTAAGGGAAAACTCGGCTTGTTATGTTCACTGTAAATTTCTTCAATTAGAAATGTTACAACAAATGTGTCTGATGTTAATGAAAAGCATACTTATACACATATTCATAAAGTGAACATGTACCAAATATATTTTTAAAGGGTGTTCTTTGACATTGTAATTTGGGTTTGTAACATAAAGAAAACAAAGTGTTTAATCAACTGGGTAAAGCTTTAGGGACTTATAAAGTATGATGACTGATAATGATGTATGATCTTTTCTAAGAAAAAATGGATTTTTTAAAAAAGATTTTATTTATTTGAGAGAGAGAGAGAGAGAGTGAGAGAGAGAGCATGAGAGGAGGGGAGGTCAGAGGGAGAAGCAGACTCCCCATGGAGCTGGGAGTCGGATGTGGGACTCGATCCTAGGACTCCAGGATCATGACCTGAGCTGAAGGCAGCTGCTTAACCAACTGAGCCATCCAGGTACCCGAAAAAAATGGATTTTTAATGGGCATAAACATTTTAATTTCTACTTGGGTTCCAAGCCAATCTGATTCTCCAAGGGGCACAAAAAGATGTCAAACTTTTGGCTTGAAATAAAGTATATTGGTTTATATCTTTATATATTTTCTAAGTATCCTAGAGCAGAGGTACTTAAATGTGGGCTCCATCCCAGATTGCTTAGATCCAGAGAATGATTTCAGAGGGTCTCTGAACATCCTGAAATTGTAGGTAAAACTTATGAATGTGCTTATAGAGACAGGATGTATAGTTTTGGTCAGCTTCTCAAAGGGGCTTAGACATTTTCAGGTTATACATTTCACCCAGCTTGATCCAAAGCTCACTTCATAATTACACATGGAGATATTAAGCTAAGCTCCTTGCTGCCTTCTCTCCCGTTATTAGATTAAATTACATGAAGTTGGTGTTTATGCCAGGAAAAAGGGTCAAATATCAGCAAATTCATTCAATAGATGATACTACATTTCTAGTTAGTAGGCATATGCTGCTCACAGAGTCTTTCTCATGCTACAAGTGGTACACAGTTATTACACAATGTCCTAAAGTTGGCAAGACAACTTTATTGCCCCCCCACTCAGGTGGAGGCCCCAGCAACATAAATGCAATCAGAAAGGATGTGATTCTCACATGAAAGGGCTAGTATGGACACAGAGAATAAAAGAAGCCATGCTTCTTTAAATCATGGTTAGAGATGGGTCAATAACTGGGAAATAAAGTGATGAATAAATGTCAGGAGTTATTAGGACATGAATAATAATGATTCTCTTGTCTTTGAGGCACAAAGAAATAAAGACCTATTCTCAACATTGTTCAGCTGCCTGAATCAGCTGTTCACCTCCCACGGAAATGAAGCACGTTCTCCAATTATCCCTCTTTCACTGAAGGGCTAGGGAAGCTAATAAGGTAAGAAATAGGTGAAAAATAATTGTACTAAGTGGATTGTTAAGGCGCGGAACATAGTCGGTGCTCAGGAAATGTTTGTTTGAATGTTGAGTATGTTAAGATTCCTGATTGAAGGCTATCCATTCCTACATTACTTTTTTCAAAGAACTACTAATGTAAACACTAGACACATGAAAAATCCATGGAGGCGTCAAAGAGAGATTTTTTTGATACTTACCTCAGCGGAGTTGTGATATTGAATGAACGTTGCCGAAATGGCATGGCTGAAGGGGTCTCCTGCTTTGGTTACCATGTCCTGCCTCACGAGAAGAGCCAGGTCCACTAACTAGAAGATCAGAGTAATGAAAATAAAGTCACAGAGCTGGAAATTAATCAATCACTGATCTCACCGAAGTGGCAAAACTAAAAGGAAGACATTTCAAATGTTATTGATAATACAGTCTGTCTAAAAATCAGTATTGTGGACATGAGCAGATGCTCTCATTGATAAGTAGAGCTACCCATGAATAGAAACAATATGCTCTGACTTTCTAGGGGAGAGCTTCTCAAATTTTATTTAATAATCACTAGGGAAATTTTATTTAATAATCACTAGGGAAGTGTTTTAAAATATAGATTTCAGTGCTCTAGACACCGAGATTTTAACTTGGTAGGCATGCTCTGGGTTACATTTTCAACAAGAAGCCAGGAGAAGCTGATGCTTGTGGTCAGAGGACCGTGCTTTGAGACGCTGTAGAGAGCAGTGATTCTAGACTCAGGTTTTGGCAAGCACTCAGTAGATTGTACACAGCAGGAAAGGTATGTTTCAAATCCCAAAAATAGTCTCTAAGCAAAGCAGATGGGCTCTGAGAATTCAATGTTGAGAAAAAGTATTTTTCTCAGGGATTCCGTTTCTGGTTAGGACGGACTTGCAAGCAATAGTCACTTTTACCCTAACATCCACCAGGGCTGAGGATACAAAGAAACATAACTGAACTAAATTCCAGAAAATATAAGACTGGCTTTGGATAAAACTCATGGCTGTCTTCATTCCTGGTAGAGTAGCAGGTGGGGCAACTCTGATCATGCACAAGGATAAGAAGAAGGGGACGCCTGAGTGGCCCAGGCGGTTAAGTATCTGCCTTTGGCTCAGGTCATGATCCCAGGGTCCTGGGATGGAGTCCCGAATTAGGCTCCTTGCTCAGCAGGGAGCCTGTTTTCCCCCCTGCCTGCTGTTCCTCCTGCTTGTGCTCTCTCTCTCTCTCCCCCTTGCTCTCTGACAAATAAATAAATTAAAAAAAAAAAAGAAGAAAGCGGTCACGTATGGCCTGCTATGACAGATATTAGCATTCTTACCTGTGCCACGGTTTCATATGCTAAATATGCTAAAATTTCCATTGCAACAACATTGGGTTTTATCTCCATACTGCTGCAGTCCAACCAGTCTCGAAATTTGGAGGCTTTTTTGGCTAGCCATCAAAAAAAAAATATGGAAAATTTAGTTTTTGAAGTGCTGCATACTACCATCACAAAATGAAAACTATGTCCCTTGAAACCTGCATTTGAAAAATAATGCATATAAAATGCCATGTTTTTGAAGTTTTATTAGTGTTGAGATATTCAATCCCCAAGAAATTCCTTATGCATTTGGGTCTTTGATTTTGTATCTGTGCTACATAACACGGTATACTAAATAACTTAATATTGAGCACTTCTCACAGTATCAGAATAAGTTACCACTGGCCATAGCTTATGCTTTAACAATAGTCAGAAGGATTGCTTGATAGAACTTTAAGTTACTCTTGTGGAAAGAAATTCTGCAAAAAAGAACCCATGGTGGAGAAAAAAACGTACAGAAATTATGTTTGCGATACATTTCCCTATATGTCTAGTACCACAATAGGTTCAAGGTCACATATTTAGAATATGATAGAAAAAACTTGGGACTGCAGTTGCGTTTTCCTGACTACGAAGGTGTCCAAATTCCTAAGCCTGACTCTCAAAACCCTCCAGACCGATTTCAACCTGTCTTCTTCTCATTGACCCCAGAAATGCTACCTGGCTTTGAGTCTACTCTGCCCTCTCTTTGTTCATCCCTGCTCCTGGCCCTCTGGGAATGCCATCCCGCCTCTCTTCTCCATTCACACAAATCCTGTCTGTACCATGTACTGCCCCACACTGGGCATTTACTGAACTCTCCTATCATCAGATAGCCTTTCATGTCTGCTTATAATTTCTCGAACCGTGTTAGAAACACCATGCATCATGTCTCTAATAGCACCAAGTGCATGTGGAACCTTCTGGTAGGCATCTCCAAAATGCCACAGTGCTAAACAGAGTGCTACATAACACGGTATACTAAATAACTTAATATTTATTAAGTTATTATAATCTAAATAAAGGCCCATCCAACCTGATGGAGGGCCTTTATTTAGATATTACTAATCTAACTAGTAATCCACAGGGAAGAGATTGATGATAAAGATTTCATCATACCTATAACATAATAATCTTTTTTTAAAAATCCACTGATTATTCTTTTGGTTAATCTGGTCCCAGGGGTCCATTAAAACACTTCACGGTCCCTCAAAGCAAGATGTTTCGATCCTTATAGATGTGGTCTTCATGGATTCCATGTACAGGAGAGTTTTTTTTTTTTTTTTTTTCCCCAATAAATCACAGAAGACTTGAAGTCTTGCTATGGAAGTGCATGTCCAAAGCTGTCAACTGTGGCAGAATTATGATAATCCTCTTAAAGCTATCTCCCTAAAGTAACCAATCTCCCACGTACTGTCTGACCGGTCACATTCCACCTAACTAGTCAGCTGCCTTAGCTCACAAACACTTGTTTAACATCTGTGGAATACTTCTGAAGTCAAAGTTACCAGGTGGCAATTTGGCAAGATCAATAAAATGTTCCTTATTCACTTCTCCCTCTGACAGGTTGTTAAGAATGTAGAAACAAGGTATTTTAAGACTATGTGCTAAGGGAGTTATTTGAAAAGAGAGGGACGGGGTGGTTCTTAGTATTTCATAGGCTCTGTCCACCCACGCAACAGAACTGGTAGCTTCCTCACTAGATGTTAAGCACTGAGAATGCAGGGGTGAGTGCCGTGTGTCCATCATTGTATCCCCAGCACCTAGAATACTGCCTGGCATCAGCAGTCTCACAATAAATATTTCCAGAAAAAAAGTGAATGGACGAATGAAAGCTACTTCTTTAATAAAAGGGGGGGGGGTCCTCAACTGTTCTGTGGCAGAAAAGGTGCACAGAGGGTCCCATAAAACCACTGAGTTACTGCTATTCCGGCCACAGGTGAACATTCCCTGAAATAATTCCCTGTCACCTGTAGAAGGCCTGCATCAGGTATTGCTGGTTCCAGCAAATAAGGCACTGACACTACTAGTCATGACAGTTTGTTTCCATCGAGAGGCAGGGGCACCAGAATGAATGAGTTCCTTCACCTTTACTGCTCTCTTCTCAATATATCAGCAGAAACAGTAATTGGGGAACCAGATCAACAACTGAAATAGAATCCTTAACAAAGGTCAGAAGTTCCTAAGATTATCGGCCTTCTCACACTATCCGGTTTTTCAACTTGTGCTGGGATTAAAACAACTTTATATAATAACTTTATGTGGGAAATTTAAGGTTACTTAATTCTCATACACTCTTTTTTCTTTCTCATCATTGACCATTAGTAAAATCTAAGTTTCTCTCAATATCCCATTCTCACATCTCTGCATACTATCTCACTATTTCTACCTCATCCCTCTTACCCATCTTTCCATTCGTGATCCTCCCCTCAGGCCCTCTGTAATGCTCATTCTACTCTGAAGAAATTCTTCCACAACTTCAATCTCTTCAAAATCACTGCTATTTGGATTAATTGCAAATAGTCTTTCTCAGAGGGCATGGTTTTCCCTGGAGTCTTTTATAGTAGAGGTTCCTTATTTCTTTCCTTCTGTACATATTTATTGACCAGTCATTGACTGCTAACCTGTTCATTTCCCCACATACCAGAGGGCTTGGGGTTGACAGCTTCACTCGCTTAGTTTCTCCCACAGGGAGAATACAGGACATGTGGACAGAAACTTCTTACCAATAATGGAGGCTAAAACACAATGGTATCCTGTTTTAACAAATAACTACTAGCCCACAATTTCCTACCCAACTAAACTACCATTTAAGTATGAGGGTAAAATGAAGCATTTTTTAAGACAAAAATGAGTGCTTTAAGTGCTTACAGAGCCTTGGGAAAAACAAAATTAGGTTGACAAGGCATGTTTACTAATTACCAAGTTTAAAAAATTTAAGTCAAGGATGCATATTAAAAAAATTAATCATAGCAACTAAAATAATAGAACTAGAACATACACTATAAAAACTGGCTGAGGAAAAATGGAATGAAGAAAATCCAATTAATCCAGCAGAACAATGAGAGAGGAGGAAAAGCAAATAAAAAAGGCACAGTAAATTCAAAACACAAAGACAGTACATATTAACCCATTTACAATTAAACACACATAAATTAAAATCATCAATTAAAATACAAAAAGACTCTCAGATTGACTAAAAAGAAAATCCATGTATTTGTTTACAAAATCCACATACAAAACAAAAGGCTGAAGGAAAAGGCTTGGAAAAAGATCTAGCAATTTAAAACTAAATTTAATCTTGTGAATTAATATGAATATCAGATTTTAAAAGACTTTAAGGGAAATGACTAACTTACATAAATATAAAAACAAAAGACTGGTGAATTGGATCAGTATCCCAAGTCTATAGTTTGCCTTCAGTCTATAAAGTCACAGACTTGTAAATTTTAAAATGCACCAGTAGTCCCAATCAGCGAATGCTATGATCAAATATTTAAGAAGATATATACAGCTGGATTGCAATTCCTCTATCCTGGTAAATTATCAGAAGGGGAGAAATGAAAAGAGCCTAACATTCTGACCAGTTTTGGGTATTAGCTCTGAATTTGCTGACCCACTTGGATTAAGCACTCCCAACCACAACATTTTGGCATCTAAGATAGATTCTTCCACTCGTGTTTCATAATGAAGCACCTATGGGCATCAGACAAAAAAAAAATTTTAAATGCCCAAATCTTTCTTCTTTAAAAAAAAAAAAAAGCATAATATACTGTTTAAACTAGAATTAGTTTATATAGAAAGGGAAAGTATTAATTTTAACTTATTATATTTTAATACTGACTTATAAACAAAAAACTGAATTGTTAAAAATGTGGTTTTCAAACACAAGATGTATTAGGACCCTTCAGTGACTTTATGCGTTTGTGTGAAAAAGCACTTCTGTTCCTTTAAGTGAATTAAATTTAAAATATGATTTTAAAAAATAGTTAAATAGTACTACATGTTACTTTATAAACTGGAGATTTATACTTATAAAAGACTTGAATGCCATCTTTAAACCTAAAAATTACAATACAAAAACCTCTCATTTGCCGAAATTGCCATGATCTGAAGTGTCATTTACTTAATGCTTCACAGATGTCCAATGCCAAATTGTTAGTCAGACTGCAAAGTATATTTAGTCAGGAAAAAAAAAGCTTCCAAAACATGTTTTCCTATATTTTACTGACATTTACATGGGGCACTATTTGAAATGTGTCATTTATTTGCACTTTATGATCTATAAATGAAGCTCTCATTTTCTTTTTTCAAATCAAATACATTGTGATTATGACCACAGAACAGTTTTTCTGTTTAAAGACACCATTGTGTGTATCATCCCTCAGACTAGGGTCATGTGCTTCTCGGTCAGATTTTTCACCACACTTGCTCTTTGACCTTTCCCCTGAGAGGCTTAGTCATCCTTGAACTGTTGCGGTAAGGACTTTTGCTACACAATTGAGCCCACTATTTATCATGAGCCTTTATGTACTTTCAGCAAGCCTGTGTGCAGTGATGGGACAGTCCTAATTTTATCACTAGGTTATGAGTGCTAGAAGAGCACAGACTGATGGATTTGGCTAACACTGAATGCTTGTCACAGTGGGAGGTTACAGACAAAAATGGAAGAGACTATTGATACGTTTCCTTGTGGTGATATGAGTATGCATAAATAAATGGAAAGACTTGGTATTTATTAATATTGGGGGCTCTTAAATGTCATGACTGTGCTATTAGAGTCCATTAGGGGTCAAGAACAATCAGCAATACTAGTGTCAACAGGACGAAGAAACTGGAAAATAAAATGAGAATGTTCTAAAGAAAATGGAATTTTTCGGACTCAAAGTAATGTGCATAATTAACATGGCTCTCTGTGTCTTACTAGCACCCTTTAAAACCTCCTTAGACTATTAATTACAAAACAGTAGAGTGGAGTAAAATCTTTTATAGAGTCCCCTACAAGGTAGGGGCTGTTTCTAACAGTTATAACTACGCATATGTTAAATTCACCCATTTCTAAGGAACGGGGCTTGTGCCATACTTTCGTATATCTGTAAACAGTATCTGTTTAATATTCATTAAACATATAATGAAGCAAAATTAAACATTTACTTACAGAAACTTAATTGTCGACTTTCACAGAATTCTGCATATTGGGCTGAATCCATAATTCGAGTTTGTCTTTCGGCTCTCTGATGGATAAAAAGACACACAAACAATGTTTCAGAGCAAGTAGACCATTATCTATGTCATTGTAGCTAAAATGCAGAATTGAAATTCCAAATTTTCCTTCCCTGACTTTACTAAGTAAACAGTAACAGATTTTTATGCTACCATAAAAATCATGAAACTTGAAATCATGACAAGTAACAGTAGTTTTGCAATTTGCGTCTTCTGGAAGTGAAGTTTAGAATGCCATTTTCTTCTCCTCTGTTATTGTCTTTATAGTGAAAAAGCTAAAGGATCTTACTTCTTAGGTTTTGTACCAAATTTTCTTAATTGTACCGTCCTTTTAGGGGATAATAACAAATCAAACAGAAAAAAAAAAAAAACTGTTAATCGTTATTGCCCAGGTACTGCCTTAAAGCTGGGGAGTTTCATTGTTAAAATTGGAGTCAATGAATGGAATCCATCTATTTTCCCTCAGTTAGAACATGGAGCCAGAGCTAACAAATCCATATTTTAAATTGCAAAGAAAATAAAGAAAAAGGTAAACACAACACAAAACCTTTCATCTGAGTCCAGGTATGATTCACAGTTGGGTATAGTTTCATTCGTGGGGTTTTTGATTCAGTATAGCAGATGTTTGCTGCTTCTTTGTCCCACAGGAGGTAGGATAATTATAATTCACCCATAGTTCGGTGGGAAAGAATATGACCGCTTCCGCTTCCTTGGCAAGGGAAGCATTTTGAAATGAGACAGGCTGGTACTTCTTGGAATGAGATTTTGGCCAGGAAAGGAGAAAAATTCCCTGAGATTTTAATTTTTTTTCTGCTTTGAAGGACTTTCGGTAAGTCTTCTTTATCATAGTTGGAGGACATAAGTACAACTAACGTCCAGATATTTTTACATTTTTTTTTTAAACTAAAATTAGTCTTTCTTCATTTTGTTTGATTTGGGTAGTGGTCAACTTAATTCTGATGATCTACCTGTTGATGGAATGAATAATGGTACACTAGCTGCTGCTCACTACAGGCAAGATGGATGGGGTGGTGGGAGTTAAGGTAAAATTTACTAACTCCTGTGGTTCCTTCTAAGACCATTGACTATTTTTTCCCTTGCTTCTCTTTTTCTATTCCGTCCCTCCCTTCTTTCCCTTCTAATCTCCCCCTCACCCCATAGATACAAACATGCATATGTGCTGACATAAACCCAGATTTCTTTATTTACCCTCTAGGTTCGAGTATTCTTTTTGAAGATGTATTACTTATGAACATTACATAATACACACACACACACACACACGCACGCATAAGGATCCTCTCTGCATTGTATCTGAAACATTATGTTTCCTTAAGGGTATATTATTGGGTGAATTTTTATATACTTTGAAGTATTTTTTAAAAGGATTTATTTATTTTAGTGGGGAGGGGCAGAGGGAGAGGGAGAGAGAATCCCAGGCAGCCTCCCCGGTGAGCACGGAGCCTGACGCGGGGCTCAATCTCAGAACCCTGAGATCAGGACCTGAGCCTAAAACAAGTCAAATGCTTAAATGACTACACCACCCAGGCGCCCCTACTTAGAAGTACTTTTTGATACATGAATGCATTATTTAGTTTTGTCCTTTTTAGTGTATCTGATACATGACTCAGTAAGTGTATGCTGATGGACAGTAGGAAGGAAGGGAGAATTTTGAACATCATAAATCAGTTACTGATGTGTTTATTAAAAAAAAAGTTCTGGGGCACCTGGGTGGCTCAGTGGGTTAAGCCTCTGCCTTCGGCTCAGGTCATGGTCTCAGGGTCCTGGGATCGAGCCCTGCATCTGGCTCTCTGCTCAGTGGGGAGCCTGCTTTCCCCTCTCTCTCTCTGCCTGCCTCTCTGCCCACTTGTGATTTCTCTCTCTCTCTCTGTCAAATAAATAAATAAAATAAAAAAAAAGTTCTAAGGCTAAGAATGTATCATTGTATCATTAATGTCTGTCTTTGTCTGACTATATCAGGAATCTCTCAAATTTATTTTCTACTCTTAGAGAATTTCTGACACATGGTAAATGAACAAGGAAACTTCTGTGGAATGAACAAACGCTACCATTTTAGTCTACTATCACGGTGAATGACCATCACTACCATCACCATAATGCGGCTAGTCCTTGATTTTCTATGCATTCCTATAAGTCTTCTCTGCTGCTCTCCAGCCAGGCAGCCTCATCCCACTCAACACATGTGAAACAGAAAGGACTTAGAAAATAGGGGAAAAGAAAATTCCTAATGGGACTTTGCTTCCAGAAGTTGGACAACTGGGATTTGGTTTCTGCATACATGCTTACATGGGTGATGTATCTGAGTAAGTATTTCTGGAAATGGAAAGTACGAAAACTCATCCCAAGAGGTTCAGGCTGCCAGGGTCACCAGTTTTAATCAAGCGAGGTGTTTAGCTGGATGGGAAATCCTGAAATTCATTCATTCATTCATTCATTCATTCATTCATTCATTCATTCAAAGATTTTATTTGTTTGACATACAGACAGAGACAGCGAGAGAGGGAACACAAGCAGGGGGAGTGGGAGAGGGAGAAGCAGGCTTCCTGCCCAGCAGGGAGCCTGATGTGGGGTTCGAACCCAGGACCCTGAGATCATGACCTAAGGTGAAGGCAGATGCTTAATGACTGAGCCACCCAGGTGCCCCCTGAATCACATCTAAGAGACACTGAAGGACTTTCAATTATCATAGCTAGCTTCATTCCTTTCAGACGCCTGATTGAGTGTCTATCATCTTTTCTTCATCAACCATCGTACTTAGGTTTCAATTCCTCTAGCATCGAAGCAGTGGAGCCCCATGAAGCTGGCCCTTGTGCATGTGTGGGAAGCCACTGACCAAGAGTCTACACAGCAAACGCTCAGGGAAGAGCAGCTGACTTAACAGCAAAGATGCACCGGCATCTACAAAACCACGGCATGTCGGGGCACCCAGGTGGCTCCATCAGTTGAGCATCTGGCTCTCAGGGTTCTGAGATCGAGCCCCGCATCGGGGTCTGTGCTGAATGCGGAGCCTGCTTAAGATTTTCTCTCTCCCTCTGCCTCGCCCCCTGTGTGTGCAAGTGCATGCTCTAAAAAAAAAATAAATAAAACCACAGCCTATCAGAGCTAGAGGGCGACTTAAAGCTCATCTTGGTTAAATCCTTTCATTTTAAAGATAAGGAAATTGAGGTTCAGAGAGAAGTGATTTGCCAAAGGTGATCAAGTTAGCACCGAAGGCCACGACTCTCAATTCCCAAGCCAGCCTATTTTCATTATGAGAAGCTGTCTTCAACCTACAGTAATGTTTTTACTCCAGTATTTTTCTTTGGCATCCTCTAAAGTCTATACATTCCCTTACTAAACCGTGTCACATGGCCACCATAATTACCGTGCTCAAAGTGTTCATGACCAAACAAAATTAAGCAAGGCCCTGGCTCAGCAAAGAAGGCACGACCTGGGGATAATTAAATGCAGTGTGTTCCGACTGTGATATAGCTGACAGTGCACAGGTGTGCCACAAACACATCACAGGTGTGCAAACACACTGTACCCCCCCCCCCCAACCTTCTCAATGCTGCACAAGGTTGGGGCAGCAGAACCCCAGGGCTGGTATCTTGCTGTAAGCTGCCTTGTCCATTTACCTCAGTATGGCATTAAAATACCATTTTCCTTGCGTGCCCTGACATGAAAGAGGCTGGGAAGCAGTTGTACTAACACCAGCATCCTTGAATATTACCTGAGACAGCGCACGCATGCTATTCACAGCATGGTCAAGTGCACTCAAAATGAAATCAGAGACACAGACTGGCAGTCAAGGATGCTGAGGATGACACAGATATGCTCGTCACACTGATTTTTGTTTACTTCTCTCTCTTGCCCATGGATTATTTCAAATAACCAAAGGAAAGGGACAAACGTCGCCTTGTGAAAGAATCCAAATCACTCAGCATCTGATTATATTATCTCTAGTCTGTACACTATCACCTCCAAGTTGGGAGAGGCAGGCAATATCCAACTGTCATAGGCTATGTGTTCTTTAAAGATAGTAACTATGTTTTCCTTCTGTAATCTCAGCGTTGGCCAACGCTTGGCTTGGGTTTACCCGGGCCCCAGTAAATGTTGCTGGCTAGCTAAATGAGCAGATGGCGAGATGGATGGAGGCAAAAGAAATGCGTATAAATCCCTGTTGTCTGATCTAAAATAAGGAACTGTAATATTTGTAATCAAGTTGTCCAAATTCCAGAGATAGCAGGCAGCCTTTTAAAGACAAAGTCCCACGAAAAAATCAAGACATTGGCTAACTATTAAATAAGCGTGGTTCTTATTTCCTGTATTGTCTTGATTCTACTTCCCTTCCTCGATTCAGATCACCCGATCCAATCCACACTCAAATGCTCACTGACAGTCCTTTTCTATTCCCGGTACTGTAGGAAATCTCTGGAAAAGATGCACGGGGGAAAATCATAAGCTTCGAAGGACAGCATGGTCAGAGGGACAACGTCTATCCTTTTCAGAGAGCAGCACAATAACCTTTAAAGTAAACTGTTTTAACAGCTCCATTTTACAGCTGAGGACACGAGATTTCAGAGAAGTAAAAAAAAAAAATTTTTTTTAAAACATATAGTTAATAAAGAGGTCAAGCTACTAAGTAACACTTGGGTCCTAAATGACCTACTCTGAGGTGTATCACTGAATAATCACGGCAACTTAATCACAGCTTCTACTCATACTGGATATTCTCAAATTCCACACTGTTCTCCTGATCTCAGACTGCCACATGAACCAGAGGTCATCTGTGGATTAGTCATGCTCTTGGATCTGCGGGTCCAATTTGTTTTCTGCTCTCTGTCAATTCTCTCCACTCTTTGGTTTCCTTAGGTATTAATATTGCTCTTGAAAACTCATAAAAATATGGTCCATAGGCAGAGGCTTTTTAAAAAATTAAACCTTACTAGTGTTACAACATAACAAAGTATTACCATATAGGGGCATACATGGAAAACTCACTTTTGGAAAAATTACTCCTAAGATTTTCTAAGCACCCAACGATATTTCAAAATTTCATTGGAATGGCTTTCTAAAAAGGTAAGAGAGGATAGTTATGCTAATAGTCATTCATCTCACTACCAAGAAGTCACAGCTTTTTCTGGTTATTGTAAAACAAACTCAGAAGGCAGAATTCCATGCCAGACGCACTCATTTTTTTTGGGTCCTACCTAAATGAAAACAGGGAAGGCAATGTCCCGACAGATGCATTACCTAGGGTAATTCATTTGTTTGTTTGATACCTTGAACACAACAGGCCCCTAGTATGGATTTGTTCATTTAAATGTTCAGTGCCAAGTTTTTATTTCAATTAACATGAAACTGCTTGTGTCTTGGAAAAATACTTTCAGCAGTGACAATCACCATTTGCCCCTGTCTACCAGTCTGAGGCCAGATTACTTATGCAGCATACAGGTTCATTTAAATTCTCCACATGCCTTCACCGAAGCATACGTAAAGGTCAGAGAAACCATGTGCTGGCATATCTCTTGGCGGCTTCTCGAGACACATAACATTTATCTTTCTCCAGCAATACGGAATCACAGAACATAACTTTTAAACCAAAATGAAAGTTTATCTGTCTCACTTCCACTTTGGATTTTTAAAAAAAAAAAAATCTTACTTTGATTACTCTTAGAAGTCTTTACGATTGAAATGCAAAGTCCCTTCTGCATGGAAAAGGCAAAATGCCAACAGTGATCTACCAATAACCTCATGTTAAACAGGAATGGGTTGCTGAAGTCAAAAACCTCAGATGGAGTGGCTGGCAGCGGCGTCCAGCAATGTGAAAACATGCAAATTATGGAATGTTTATACACGTTCATGTATGTTGTGGTTCATCTGCAGAATGATATTAAAGAGATCAGTAAACACCTCAGAATGCTCGAGAAACTTAGAAACCATATCCCCAGCTCACTGCAGATAAAGAAGCTGTGGTTCAGAAAGGTTAAAGGGTTTATTTAGCTGGATTGTTGCAGGGTCAACTCAGGTGAGTGCTCATTCTGCTTGGGGATCGGTCCATAACTAGTGGATTCTCCTACCCCAGAGTCAAAAGAGTTTCCCTCAAACTCTCTGGTATGTTTCTTTGCCTTTACACCCAACTGCAAGGCTCATCAGTTTGGGTCTCGAGTCCTGCAACTTCTTCCTGGTTCCTTCCAAATATTTTAACTCTCCCAACCCATCTGGGTATGACAACTTTAAATAAAAACAGAGAGCAAAGGCTGTGGCACATAGCAAGACCTTACCATAGCAGGGCCTCCTTGATCCCCTCACCCCACTTTCATTCCTCCGTCATAAACTTAAACGAATGACTCTCAGCTGATCACTGCAACAAATTCAAGCTCAAACGCTTGGCTTCCAAATGCAGCCATAATCTGGCTCATTCTCTATAGGCAAGCAGCATTCTCACCAAAACCCAACATCTTCTGTGCTTTACTCAGGTCACCCTCTGTGATGCCTGCCATGTTGCTGTCCCACGTCGCTCCGCCATGATTGTGCTGGCCATCTCCCCCTCTTCCACGCTGTACTGAACTCCTTCCCCTTCAGTGTAGGTACCACCTTCTCTGGGAAGTTTTCTCTGAAGCTCCCAGGTCACCCTGATTTCTCTTCTGGAACATTTGTTCTTCTCGATAGATTATACCCCCGCACTTTTCCGGGTGTTCTACACTTGTATCCCCCGCAAAGTTGTAGTTGCAAGAATATATTATTAACTGAAAAAGGGAAGTTGAGAACTGGATTATGTGTGTCTTGATCTCATCTGCGATTAAAACACACGCGCGTGTGTGTGTGTGTGCGTGCAAATGTTTAGAAGCATGTATGGTGTATTTTAATAGTATTTATCTCTGGGGTTAATATTACAAGGAGGCTTTAGTTTTTCATTTACACATTTTGGTGATGTTTTAACTTGTTCTTAGGTGAATTATAATACGAAAAAATATTTTTAAAAATAAAGAGAACCTAGGGGCGCCTGGGTGGCTCAGCTGGTTAAGTGGCTGCCTTCGGCCCAGGTGGTGATCTCAGAGTCTGGGGTCCTGGGACTGAGTGGAGCCCCGTGTCTGGCTCCCTGCTCAGCGGGGAGGCTGTTCCTCCCCCTGCCCCTACCCCTCAAGTTCTCTCTCTCAAATAAATAAAAAAGATCTTTTAAAAAAAGAGAGAGAGAGAATTTAAAAGTAAAGAAATTCCTCTTGAGTTAACTTTGCTTGACCTACAGGAGGTCATTAAATAAGTGTCCACACACACACACAAAAATAATCAAAGGTTTTATTCAAGAGGCAGAAAATCACAGAGAAACAGCACAGGTTTGGATATATGTTCTCAGAGAGTGAGAGAAGTGCTGGCGAGAGAGGGAGAAAAGAGAATGTTACTGCATTATTTAGGGAGCCAACGTAATCCTTGTTGTCTCTGAATCATACAACCGAATAAAAATACAGTATATTTCCTATTTCACTGCCTAAAAAATACAGCTTTCCATCAGCGCTTATTTGTTCTTCCCACATGATTCTCACAATACATCAATTTTGTGTGTCTAAGGTATTAAGAACATATTACAGTAATCATAGGAAGTTCCCTAAAGAAGTAGTTATAGACTCTAGGAGAACATTCAAGGGATTTAAAAGGAATTTTGTGCTAAAAATAAGTGAGTAATTCCCAGAAAGTACAAAGCAACAGTGATTGAGAAATACACAAAAGGGTATTTGTGATAGTGGTTCTTAATAGAGTTGTTTCAAAATATTGAATTTTTTGGGGTCTGTACGGATCTAGATATGCTAATTAATGTGACTACAGGAGTTTCTTCTATTATATCCTAAACTATCAAGAATGAGAATGAATTGGTTACATAAGGGAAATATAGCTGTTACTTAAATAGTACATTTAAAATTGGTTCAATGTCTATTAAAAATTTTTAAATATGACTTTATTAAGCTAGTAGTGGGGAAAATTACACACAATTATTTCCTATCCTGGAATAAAACGTGTGCTCTCTAAGAAAAGTATAATTTTTTTCCTTGTAATCTAGTACCACACAGCCACACAATTCTATGTTCAGTTGTAAATCCTCATACAGTGTTAGCACTAATTTTTACTAACGTTTCCCTGAAACTGTAAACATGCTCTGTAATAACTAAGTTGGCAAATAATATAAAAAGCTACGTGAGCTTCTGCCCAAACTAGTTCTTTAAAGTAATAGAAGAAGACTGACCTCTTTTTTATTTTTCTGATTGAGGATGCTGTTGTAACCCTTTTTTGTGGCTTTTATTTGGCTGCATATCCAAAAGTGAACGTACTAAATTAATACATGTAAGCTCTTTAGGTATTTTGGATAACATTCCTAAACATTCTCATTGGTTTATGTAAAATATCCAGATGAGTCGGCATGGCTTCAGAGTCTAGCAAATATAGAAGGACATAGTTAAATATTTTAGTTATTGGGTATAACATTTTACAAAACTGCCTGGAAAATATGCATATAAAGCCACTAGTGCACAAAATGTAGTCCATGTTTCCTCTTTAACCTTGAGCTAGAACTGTAGACCTTTCCATTTTCATTTAGCAAGATCAAATTCTCAAGCAGTTTAACACACATATCGAATGGGGCTGGCTTCACTTACATAGTGGGAAAGTCTGGCCCCTTTAAAATAAAATCCCGAGGAGAAGCCTTGTCAGTGCAACATGGCTCTCATTATCCTCTTCAAGGATAGATGGAACTCTCTAACAGAGCAAGGGAGTTCCTGCTTGGAATCTCCCTTTGTTGCTACCAAGGGATACATTTAAGTTTTTTTTAATAAGGGTTTTATTTTTGCGTGTAAAAATAAAATTTTTATCTTATATTACTTCATCAGTTAATTAATTCCCTCTAAGGTCCCTGAGCCCTACCTTTAAAATATAGCTAGAATAAACCACTCTTCATCACCTTCCATCTTCGCTGCTGCTACTCAAGCCATCACGGTCATCTCTCCCAGATTATGGCAACGAGCTCCTAATGGGTCTTCCTGCTTCCACTCTTCCTCCCCCACCCCTGCCAGTCCATTCATCACACAACAGCTAGAGGGATCCTTTAAAGGATGAAAACCGGGTCATGCCATTTATGATCGAAACTTCTAATGGTGTCTCATCACGCACAGGATAAAAGTCAAAATTCTCAGAGTGGCCTAGAAATGGCTACACAGTCGTGTTCTCTGTCACCTCTCCGGTCTCATTTCCTAGTACTCTCCTCCTCACACCACATTCCAGCTACGCTGGCCTATCCTGAGGTTTCTCAAGAATGCCAAACACATTCCCACCCCAGAGCCTCTGCATTTGCTACAGCCCTGTCCCAATGATCTTCCCGCCACGTCACTGTCTGGCTTGCTCACTCACTTTCTTCAGGTCTCTGTTCAAAGATCGCCTTATCAGAGAAGCTGTGTATGACCAACTTTTTATAAAACATCAGCTTCTTGCCGGTCACTTTCTATTATACTGCCTCCTTTTCCTTCAAAGCTCTGTCTATCAACTGCCACACTAACATATTTATTTGTTTATTGTCCCTTTCTTCTCAACTAGAATGCAAAGCTTCTTGATGGCAGGGACTCTGCCTATTTTATTCACTGCCAAATCCCCAAAGAGCTGGACCCACAGTAGGTGATTCATAAACATTGGTGGAATTATATACTTATATGTATATTCATTCTATATTCTGTATGTGGAAAAGCTAATACCTCAAAGGCAGGGTCTCTCAGCCTTGGCACTACTGACATCTTTGTTGTGGGGACTGTCCTGTGCATTGTAGGACGTCTAGTGAATTCCTGACCTTGACCCACTAGCTGCTAACAGCTTCTGTCTACAACTTCCTAGGTTGTGAATACCAAAATGTCCCCAAATATTGCCAGATGTCCCCTAGAGGGGAAAATCATACCCAACTGAGAACCACTGCTCTCAGGGGAAGGGGACGACCCCTGGTTGACTATGTGTCAGGTGCCATGGTTTGTCCTTTCCATTATCTCTTTTAAGTCTTCTAATAATCTCAAGAAGGACATGTGGTTCTTATTTTTAAAGTGAAGAAGCTATAGCTCAGACGTTAGGTAACTTGTCTAAAGTTGCTAAACAAATAAGGTTGCTGCAATCTCAAACCAAGTCTGTCTTATCCAAAGTCTACGTTCTTTATTTTTACTATAAACCCTCATAAATGAAATGGGCAAAAACAGATCCTTTGATAGAGGTGAGGGACACAGACTTAAGAGTCCTTCAATTTTCCTCCTCCTCTGAAAGGTATTCCTCAGTGAAACGCCAAAAATCGTAGGACAGAATTTGTAAACCATTGTGCTCTCCTATCCTGCCTGCCCTTGAAGGAACAAGCATTATGTGTCTATATCTGGTTTCAGAACTGAGGCCATTTCAGACATGAGATTCACAAGATGTCCACGACACTGAAGGAACAACTAACCCCCATGCGTCAGTCTGAGTGATCTTTTAAAAATGTAATCATGTTGTGTCATTTCAATTAAATCCCTCCTCGGTTCTGACATCATGGTCTGCTGGAAAAATAACAGGTTTATGTGTAAGGCACATACGAAAGAGTGCTTCTAAAATGAGGACCGGAACACATGCTATTACTTCGAACCCTCCTGAGTCAGTGCGACAGATCCTGTCCTCAACCCCCATCAGAACCCTCCTCCCTGCCCACAAGCCACACTATTGTTACCAGAAATGGCCAGCAGCAGCCCGACTAGCTGGCTCAGTGATGGATCAGGACAATCAGTTCAAAGTCTTCACTGTCCAGAATTGAGGTTGACAGTTGCAATCTCTCAGTTTATACAACATTTTAAAAATTGGCTATTCCTAGAGTAAACCTTAAGTATTCTAACTAAGAAGGTAGCTTAGTAAAATGGTCTAAGGATTCATTTAGGAATTTTCAACTCAAGGAAAATACTGCAGTAGACCAACTTTGATATAAGTGGGGCTATCAAAAAACATGTTTTAACAGTAAATCTGAATCACACATGCTTTAAAAATTCATAAAGAAGGAAGATGAAATAATGAGATGAATAATGAAGTCTACTACATTATGCCCCAGTGAAGAAATGAAGTCACCAGTCTATGGAAAATTCTCAAGGGAATATATTATAGAGGAAAAGAAATAGGCTTTTACAACTGAGTACCATCTGAGTTAAGATTAGGAACAAAACAAACCAAATTAAATTGTTTATTCCCTACCGAGAATGCTCTTAATCATTTTACAGCTGAAGTTTCTTTTCTCATAACTGGCTGAGTTATCTTCATGAGTCAGAAATGAACAAGTTCATCAATAGAAATGGGCCACAGAGACTGATGCAGCTGAAAGCACGAGTTAACATAAAACAAAGGAAGAAAATGATTTCCAGAGTATGCCAAGTTTTAATCACTGAAAAATACCAGCAACAGACTTGACCAAATATGGCTATAAAGAGAATACAACAGAAATAATCACAGCTATTGAAATTGCTTTTGTTTCTAATGTAATACATGAAAATTCCTAAATATTTAGCAGGAAAAAGCAGAAATCTCTACACATTTAGGAAATTGTCTATTTTCAATTCTTATCTTTAAAAAAGTTTACCTACTGAATCTAGAAAATAAACAAGACCAGACACCATCTTTAAAATCACTGTGTTTTCAAGATCTTTGCAAGATAAAGCACCGAAGGGATTTATCTCCTAAAGAAGCCCTGGATGCACTTAGATGCAATATTTCCAGCAGCCCGAACACTACGACAGCCTCTTGGGCTTCAAAGAATGCAGAGCAGCAAAATCCCCTGGAATCATAAATGTAAAACCTATAATTATGGTTATTTAACAAAATGGTTTCTGTTAAGATATTTGATGATGAAATTCCCATCCTCAGATGTCAGTGCCCAAATTTTAATCAGCCTTTACTCATAAGTAAATGTATTCTAACTGTTATTTGATTAAATGTCAGTGGCCATTAGGCCCAGTTCTTAAGTAAGAAGGCTTACAGCAGGCATGCCACAGAGAGGGTGTGGAATGGATTATGAGGAAAGATGAAGAAAGGAGAATTGTTTTAGTAACTTGGTGATGTGAGGCACGGTTTCACCTTAAAGCAACCACAAGAACTTGAAAGAAGCAGAGGGCGACGTTGGCAGCCGGCAGAAGGGAAGCTCCGAGGTGGTAAAATGGGTGAAGCCAAGTGAGGAGGAATCACAGCACAGAACAGCAGCATTCCTGAGTTTCATGTATATTGTCTCGCCTGCTGGTCCTCTCAACAACTGTGAGACGTCTCCATTTTAGAGACATAGAAACTAAAGCTCGTGGACGCTCCGTGGCTTTTTAAAAAAACTTGTTTTGATATAATTTTAATTTACAGAAAATCTGCAAAATTTAGTACAGAGAATTCTGCATCTTCTTCAGCCAGCCTTACCCCCCAACTTCTCCTTAACCTTTCTGATCTGAGAAGCCAAACCGAGTCATGTGTTTAATACTTGGATGAGAGTTTCTGTGGCTTTTCATCAAAGCAGGACATATTGCTAGAAAGACTTCAGATTCCTACTCCAAACCTGTGCTCTTTTCACTATACCACTGACTCCTTTAACAAAGCTCCTTATTTAAATATGGATTTTTCTTTCTGAATATAGACAGGATTATCCAAGTAAGTTTTAACCTGGGTAAAATTACCCAAAGGGTACAACTGTACATTACTACTCTATGCTACAACTCTACATACCTATAAAGTGTGCAATAATTTAGAACATTCTTTTTTTTTTTTTTAAAGATTTTATTTATTTATTTGACAGAGAGAGATCACACAAGTAGGCAGAGAGGCAGGCAGAGAGAGAAGGGGAAGCAGGCTCCCTGCTGAGCAGAGAGCCCGATGGGGGGCTCCATCCCAGGACCCTGATATCATGACCTGAGATGAAAGCAAAGGCTTTAACCTACTGAGCCACCCAGGCGCCCCAATCTAGAACATTCTTAAGTAGTAAGAAATGTGGCTCTAGTAAGGAACTGGTTTAGTTTCTGCAGGAGTGAAAACCCTAAAACTTGAACTATGTGCAATTTTGACAAGATCCAGAAATGCACTCTAACATGAATATGCAGTGAGAAATAAGTGGACAAATGTCACAAAACTACTTTACATAGTGACTTCTGAAGAAGCACACTGCATTTTCACATTTTCCTGGAAGAGAGCAGTCAGTGTTAGATAGCCCCAATAAATTGATCTTTCATAGATGCTGTAAATTCCTTCACTGATTCTGGTTGTAGTCATTATGCGAGAAAGGCTGTATCTAAACTCAATTCCATCTGTATGTGTACCTCTGGAAATTTAGCTGTATTGCACATTTTTATAGAGAAGATGTGGTCCGAGATAGCTACTCCTTGTGGATGCTGTGCACTGAGATGGGTACGTTACATCTGTTACCACAAATCCTTCCCAACAGTTCTAAGAGGCAGGCTCTGTGGAAGAATGTGAGAGTTGGAAACATTAATTTGTCTAGGGTAACAAGGATACCCTGGTGCAAGGTAAGGGATACAACTGCGATTTGAACACCAAAATCTGACCCCAAAGCCAATGCTCTGGTTTGAACACCACACAGTCTAAAGAGAATATCAGAAAAAAGACAGACATACCATAGTTTGCTAAAAGAGAAAAATAACTCTGTCATCCTATAATAAAGGCTTTATCATCTTTTGTGATGACTGCCATCCTTGATTAGGAAAATGATGGTGGAGAAAAAATACACCGGCTCAACACCTGAGAGGGGATGTATAATGCGGTGTGTGTGTGTGCGTGTGCATGCGTGTACATACATGTTGTCAGTCTGTAGCTTTTAGGAGGGAGCGCATTACTGTGACATAAGCATGGTCTCATCTGTCCGGGAAGGTCATCCTCTTTGAAGGAGTAAGAAAGGAGGGAGGGCAGGGTGCAGTGAGAGTGGGGAGAACAGAGTTTAGTTGGCTCGTCAGAGCCATCTGATAACCCTGATAGTCACTGGAGCAACAGGCGTCATAACCAGAGGAATGTGGATTAAAAAAAAAACACTGAAATGAATGGTGAACATGTGATTTTATTAAAATAACAAATTAAAATTCTTCATAGCACAAAAGCCATCCTCTTAGAATTCTTTAATATTGGTGCTCTCCTGGTGCATTTATGATATGATGAACTAAAATCCGATTTCTACACAACTTCTTCATGAGACTCCTACTGTGACACATTGGGTACCCCAGAAGTTCAGTGAAATGAAGCATGCCCTAGATTGCAGACCCTCCTTTGCATAGTATTCTTTAGAGGGTAGAAAAACATACAGCCCAGATGGGACTTATTTTCTATAGCACCGTATTTTAATTTCTTAAGGACCAGCATGGGCATTTTGATCAACAACAACAAACCCTAACATCAAGTCTTTCTTCCTATTTTCCTCTGGAATATAAGAGACAGGAAATCTCCCTAATAAATGCTGAATGATTTCTTCACTCTTCTGGGGTTGGGAAGTCTGGATAAACAAAACTCTTTAAATAATACAAGGCTTAGGCTGAAAGTCATTAAGACATTAACACTTGTCCTGTAAGTAGGGTAGTTCTTTGGCCACCAGCCACATGGCAAAATATTCCTTCGATATAAAAAAAAATCAGACTTAATTTGTCAATAATCTGAGAAAGAATTAACAAGAACGAAAAAAAATAGTGTCCTCTCTCAAAGGCCTTGGCTTTCGAGCGGACTGTGGGAGCCCATACAGACACCTGTGGGAGAGGGGCCAGGGCAAGCCACCGTTTTACACCTTCCTTGACACATCAGAAGTGATGAGTTCACAGGACAGCTGAGAATTATCTGCTCTCATGATGAGGCACAAAGAAATTTTGTTTCACAACTTAGGAGTTCATTTTGCTGGCATAAACCAGGCCCTGTCTGAGAGAACCTGAATTTCTACGAGCATTAGGCAGAACGGAGTCCAGTCGCTGCCAAATGGGCTGGAGCCGTCAAATGCCTTCCATTTATGACTTGTAAGTAAAACCATTTTTATACCAGACCAGGCCTATCCTAAGACACTAATGACTTTCTCGAAGTTTATTCTCAACTTTATTGACCTGGGGTGTGGGGGTGCCTCATTCCCAGGTTTTCCTAGTTAAGATATTTTTGGTTGCATGCAGTCTGATTCAGAATTATAGTTACTTAAGCAAGACACAAGTTTATTTTTCTTCATGTAAGTGAATTCTGGAGATGAGGAGTTCGGGCTTAACATAACCCTTTGCTGAAGTCACGAGAACCTCAGTCTCCTCCAGCATTCGATCTGACATTTTTCTAAGCTGTGGCTTTTTTTTCTTTCTCATTTTAAAAGTCAGTTATTTCTTTTATTCAGCTATAACTGACACCTAACAATGTGTAGGCTGTGGCTTTGTCTTCAAGATTCAGAATGCTTCTAGAGCTCCAGACAGTACATCTGCACAAAGCCATCAAATGTAGAAAGGTGAGAAAAAAAAGTGAATGTACTTCTGTTTTAAGAAAACTAACAGGGTAGTTAGATAGAGTATTCACGCTTACGTTTTACTGGCTGGATCTCAGTAGTGTGATCAAACCTAGCTGCAAGGTAAGAAGAGGAACGCAGTATTGTGTTGGGATGGCAATATCACCAGCTACAAATCAGTTTTGTTATAAAGGAAGAAAAGAATGGCTATTGGGTGGTAAGTGGTTGCCTCTATCATGTTGGCATAGGATTAAGGTAGGAGTCATTACATTTATGTGATCTGTCATACCGGTTTCCAGACCTGATTTGTACCAATCCTAAGTGCTGAGTCTTAAGAGTAAGGATTCTCTCCCATCACACCAGTCACCAACATTTTAAAAAAAAATGCATTTTATGTATTTTTTAACTTCATGGAGTGTTCTCAGAAGATAAGGAGAGGACAAAACTAAGTCAAACAAATAACCAAGAACATTAAGCTAATTCCAAAATGACTGAGATGCTCTAGTCTAGGAAGAAATTTATTTGTTGCATTTAATCTCTTCCTATGTCAAGGTCAGCACAACAACTACTCAGTGAAGGTGAGTGATATGAAAATGGGCTTGGCAAATGATTCACTTCAATGGGGGCTAAACACCTTGCCATTTTTAGTCTATGCACTTTGCATAAATGCTGGCTGGTCGACTGGGGACATTACACTTTACCTGTTCTCAACTTTTACCGGAATCCTAGATATAGCCAACAAAAAGTTACCAATCTTAAACTTCATCAAAGAAAGAAAAGATGACTGAAGTAGACTGGAGTGGGGAGGGCTGAAGTGGTCCCAAGAACAATGAACGTGAAAGCAACAGAGAATATCTTTAACACTGGATATAAATCAGTGTATGATGAATTTTAACAAAGAGGCAGGCCATAATATCTGAAAAATACTTTTTCACTTTTTAATGAAAAACTTAAAATTGCAAACAAGGAAATACTGTTAACTTTTCAAGAGGTTCTACATTTATGCCCAGTTTTATTTCGGTGAGAAAGAGAATAAACCACAAGCAAATGAGATGCCATTCAAAATATACGTGAAAAGGAAAGAATAGGCTACATGATAGGATTAATACAATTTTACCTCTCTCTATATTCAAAATCAACAGTGCTAAACAGCAACAGTGGAGTTTTAATCTTAATCTAAAGCTGTGAAATGTTCGTACATAATTTGGAGGGCCATTCTACGACATCAGGTGAAGGCTGGAGTGCCCAGCGAAGATGATGCAGACCTGGGACTCAGAACACCTGCACTGTAGGTCTTGGTTTTGCCTCTAACACAGGAAGGGAACCATTAGGCTGGTTGCTTCCTCAGTGACTGAGTTCTCTCTTCTTGAATACAGCTCTGATGTTCTGTGGAAACGTTCAGAAATACTTCAGAGCCATGGGCCCTAGGATTTAAGAGACCAGACAACCTGTTCCAAGCCAATGATGGAAAACAGTCTCAGTCCATTTGCAATGATTCTGATCTAAAAGAAATATCTCTGGGAGAAGCCAACAGGTTCCTAACTTCTGGGAAACAGCCAGGCATTTCAGGGTCCCCTACTTCTCCACCATCTTGCCCCTCATCCCAGACAGGTATTTCAGAGTCTCCTTACTTCTCCGCCATCTTGCCCTTCCTCCCAGCCAGGTATTTCAGGATCTCCTACTTCTCTGCCATCTTGCCCCTCCTCCCAGCCAGGTGTTTCAAACCCCTGGAAGTGAGTATGAACCATTTCGCCCACAGCAATGATGCAGCTGTGCCAC
>CM053608.1:92008620-92025153 GCA_028646535.1 Procyon lotor | reverse complement strand
TGCCTGAGTCAGATAAATATAGATGTGCCGAAGAAAAGAGAAAACTTATAATCGAATAAGGTTAGTTATTTGTAAATCACCATAGCCCAGTATCTTTTTATTGCACTAGCCTACACTGAGTCACCTAAGTAAACTTAAGTAAAACTAGTCTTTGGTATTTTGATTATAAGAAAATAATATGAGGCTTCAAAAATGTAGGTAAATTTAGGAGACACATTTTAAGCTTCCTTTAAGAAAGTTAATGTCTATTTTCCAATAGCAAAGGTAGGGGGTACCTTCAGTAGGCAGGAATAAGAACATACCTTTGCGTATTCTTTAAGAGAAGCATCTCCTGGGCCATTAACTGAAGAGAGAGAAAAAAAACCCCAAAAACCTTACCGTGTCCCTATGAAAAAGAAATCAGATTTGGTATGCTTGTGACACTTTAAAGAGCCTATTATGTGGGAAAACAAAATAAACATTTGACCTGGCAAATGAAAATGGATTTGGAGTTTCAACATATTTGGCAGACAGGTAGAATTAAATTCAAGTCAAGTATGCAGAGAAACTAATATAGTATTTAAATATTTGCTTAAGTAATGCAGTATTTAAAATAACATATTTGAAGACATGTTTTTGTTGAAATGTTTTACAGTTTTAGTGAGGATATTTTTTGAGAGAAAAAGCTTGACTGAAGCATATTTTACTTTCTTTGTCATTCTGTGAACTTCAGTGGGATTTCTATGTTTACTCTTTCATGAGCCATTTTCCTTTAAGTCTCAGATAACTGTGTGATATCCCCTGTAGCTTTTAAACAGAAACTAGATTTAGGTTATGAAAATGATTTTTGAAGTGAAATACTGATGGGCTCAAGAGCCAACTCCAGTGTGTTTGTGGGCATGCTCTCCGTGATGCGGGAACGAATGGACGAATGGTCTGGGGCAGGAAGCAGCTCGGGCATAGTCCGCCTACCCTTGCTGCCCCCATGGCGGCAAGGCTAACCCTACAAGCCTTCTCATTAGAGTGGGGCTGCATGGCCCTGCCTTCCAGCCACATTGCCAGGTCCAGGCCTGGATACCCAACACAGGCTGGGTCAATCAGAGGCCACTTCCTTGAGGCTTGAAATTGGAAATCCAGATAACTGGGTCTGTCTCTCTCTAGGTGATGAGGCTAATTTGGGAGCTCCTGCTGGCAGGATGTTACCTACCACACAGAGAGAAGAAAAAACTGATTTCACTGGTGTCTGAGTTGCAGTTCCTGAGACCCCGCTGTATGTCTACCCTTGGGTTGCTTAGACGATACATATCCTTACAGCATGAGAAATTTGTCTATTTGTAGAGTTCAACTATTTTTCTAAGCAACCTATCAAACAAATTATAAGTCAATATTTTATAAATTTCCTCCCTAGTCTCTACATGAGTCCATGATCTCTTTTAAAAAAGATTTTATTTATTTATTTATTTGGGAGAGAGAAAGAACAAGGGGGAGAGGGAGAGAAGCCGGCTCCCTGCTCAGCACAGCACTCGATCTCAGGACCCTGGGATCATGGCCTGAGCCAAAGGCAGACGCTTAACTGACTGGGCCACCCAGGAGCTCCATGAATCCATGATCTTTGTACCGTCTGTACAATCACAGAAAGAAGAGTTGAAGTATAACTCCCATGACAACTTTCCTTCATCATTCTGAAAAAAAACTGACGTCTTTCCTATATGTAACCAACCCTTGTTTTACTCAATAGCATACTGAATTATATATACATTATTAATTCACCATTAGGACATTGCCAGTAGCTTGGATATACATTACATAAAGGCCTAAACACAATGATCAAGTCCTCTACTCAGGTGGAAATATCTTCCTACATAACCTTACAAGAAAGCAGATGGAGATAACGAATTGCTATTCAATACTGGTTTCTAAAACTAGTAGTTTTCTGTTTCCCGAGAAAACAAGCTTGATTCAAGAATTTCTAGAGATGACAAGCAGTTCTGTGTCATTGAAAATTAGTGAACACATAAAGGTTCACAATTAAAACTAAATTATAGAATCCTCCAACTTATAAATATATCTTAAAAGTGTTTTAAGTTAAAAATGTATCTTCTCATAGAAATATTGTCTTAAATGGTGGTTGATTGCCACATAATCTAAAAAAAAAGCTATTTAATCCCTATGCATCTGGATTATACTCAGGATCTTAAGGGCCTTCCCATAGGGACGAATACTATGCAAAATTCTGAAAACATGAAGTGTTTGATACATTCTCACATTATTTTTGAAATCTCAACTTCTTAGCATCCCTTGCTTGAATTTTCTTCCCCATAAACACACGATATAGCAGATTGCTTAATGTTCTTTTCTCTTTAAATTGCCCTAAGGTTCAAAACTGCCTTACTCCCCACTGACCAGAGTTGTTTAGACAAAGTCCCTTTCAGCTAATGATTGAGATGTAAGCAATGTGATTCACTTCAATATATAAATAACCAAACATCCTCGGCCCTTTATGTGTTTCAAAAATTTTGAAAGAAGACACAGTAATCTCTTACTATTTTGAAAATTTGTGGATTTAAGATAACAATGATTCACATTTGAAAAACAAATATGATAAATCCATTATCTTTTCAAATATGTGATTCTGCTTAGAAATTACCTGAAATGCCACAGAAAAACAGAAACAAAGCAAAATATCTTTACTCAGCCTTGAAATTAAGGAGGCTAACTTTATATAATCAGACCCAAAGAATTTCTTCCAGATAAAAATCACTACTTTTCTTCTACTTACCTTTTCCAGATAGTCCACACACCCATTTTCCTTCCTAGCACTTACATTTTTTAACTGTGATCCTAGGCAAGGCATAATCTCTGTACTTCAGGGTGCTAATAAATAGACTCTACCACACAGGTAGACTGTGATACTAGCTAATACATACACTAGGGTTTAGAATAGTGTCTGGCAGGTAGTAAGTCCTATACGGGACTCTACTGTCATTACTATTATGTTTATTTCTCTGTTACACTACACATTCTGTCAAGGAAATAGCTATATTACGACTACTACTCTATATCCCCAGGATTGAGTAGTAGTAGGCACCAAGTGGGTAATCAAAGCATATTCACCAAATGAAAAAATACTAATTTATTTTTAAGACCGATAAACTGAGACATAGAGGTTTAAGTATCCTCCAAATTTAAAAATAACCACCAAAAGATTTAAATGCGGGGAGACTCTGAAACCCCAAATAAAAGACAAAACAGGCAGGGAAGCATAAAGGACAGGATAATAAGATAAAAACATATTTGCTAGGTCAATAAACAAAAGAAAGAAATTAAAGAAAAAAATATTAAGATTTGGGGCAAAAGTCAAAATCCCACTATATATACTGTTGATAACAGTTACATCCAAACCAGCTGGCTCAGAAAGACTGAGTAAAGATAGGCAAAGCTATAACAAGCATAGGTATTAATCTAAACAAGAGGGCCAGTTTCTACTGATGAAGGATCCATCAACAATGATGAAAAACACTTGAATTTCTCCCTCCTAATACAGGAGAACTGATTTGTATAAAGCAAAAATAGCTGTATATTACAAGAGATATTTATCACAGCAGTGAAAGACTTACTTTTAATATACCCCTTGGTTTCTATTTGATTAAGGAGGGAAAAAAAATGGGCTGCCCACAATGACCAATTGGGATGTGAAAGAAATAGTGTAACACCAAATGTATTTATTTTTAATTAAAAAAAAATTGAACACGATTTACATGGACTGACATTGCTCCCTTCAGTCAGTGCACAGGCCCAAGAATTGTGGGAGGTGGTTAAGACATTCTGAAGGAGGGCAATGCTCGCACACGGACGGGCTAACTGAGGCGTACCCCTGAGTCTGTGCAGTGTGAGGACAGTGCAGTTTGTTTCACCTTACTTGGAACAGGTGGATGTCTTCACTGCGTCAATTAAAAAACAACAACAACAACAAAAAACCCACCAGTAGTAAAATTTCTCTAACATTCTGAATTGGGATGCAGTATGAACATAAAGGTCTTTTCTGTCACCCAAAGTCTCACAGGTTAATTCGAGCAAAGTAAATAAAAGTGTTATAGAACCTGAAGACAAAAGAGACTCCTAAACTCACGAAACGAACTAAGGGTGGCTGGGGGGTGGGGTTGGGGGTAGGGATAGGGTGGCTGGGTTATGGACAATGGGGAGGGTATGTGCTATGGTAAGTGCTGTGAAATGTGCAAGCCTGATGATTCACAGACATGTACCCTGGGGCAAATAATACATTGTATGTTAATAATAAAATTAAAAAAAAAAAAGAATACAAGTGTTATAAATTTGCTGAACTCTTCTGATGACCACTAGATGTTACCAATAGATATTTAAAGGGGATAAACACAACTTATGTGTCCCTTTAACGGTCAAGGTGGTAAAATTATAAATGCTTTCATTTGGCTGTTCCAAATGATGGAACATCTATGATTTATGGATGTTTGGGAACATTTTCATTATTATTAATATGTTTGTTTATATAACATATATTTATTGAGCACCTACTATCGTTATATGCTGTTGTGGGCACTGAAGACATCATAGTGAACAAAACAGACAAAGCTCTTGAGCTGACACTCTAGTGGGGGAAGTCAATAAGCAAACATATAAAGAGTGAAGATAAATGCTATGAACAAAATATAGTAGGAAAAGTGGACAGAGAATAACTGGGCAGGAGAGGTATTATTTTTGTCTTAATTGCCCAGGCTGCCATAACAAATGCATGGTGGCTTAAACAGCAGAAAATTCTCACAGTTCTGGAAGCTTTAAGTCCTAGGTCAAGATGCTGGCATGGTCACACTCTGGTGAGGACTCTTCCTGGCTTGCAGACAGCTAATTGCCTTCTGTGTCCTCACATGATAGTCCGTTCCTCTACAGGTAAGTGCACGGCTCCCATCGTGAGGGTCTTTCCTCTGACCTCACCAAACCTAATTACTACCCAAAGGCCCCATTTCCAAACACCATCACATCAGAGGGCTTCAACATCCGTATTTATGAGGGGACATGATTCAGTCCGTAGCACCTTTCTGTTGCAAGGCTGGGGCAGGTCTCTATGGCGATGTGCAATCTGAGCAGGATTCTGAGGGAAATGAGAGGGCTAGAGAAGAGGACATGACAAAGTCTGCAAGTGGCAATGTGTCTGTCCAGTTGAGAGCCATTGAGAGTGGACATCTGGAGAAAGATGGACGACTGACCAACATACCCCGCAACAATGGAGATTATCGTGATCTTAGTAAGAGCAATTTCTATAGGACGGTTGGGATGAAAATAGGATTCAAGTGGGTTCTAAAGAGAATGGAAGGAGAACAAATGCAAATTCTTTTGAGAAGTCCTACCCTAGAGGAGAGCAGACAGAGTAACTGCAAGTGTTTCTGTGGGAAAGCAGGGAGATTACAGCGCTTTTCTGTGCACATAGGAATTAATAAAGTGTACTGGTGCTGTGGTAGGAACTTTGGAAGTGTTTCTCTTTCCTCAGTGAAACAGGGAACCAGGTATCAGCTGAGCAGGGTCAAGTCAAGTGCTAGAGGTCCAATGAGAGAGAAGTTTAAACAGTTATTAAGGGCAGTGGGAGAATGAGTGCTCTAGGGATATTCTAAAACTGCTGGGCAGCACTAAGGCCAATTTGAGGCTTTTAGTCATAAACTGGAAGTGAGACTAGTTAGCTTGATTGGGTTTTCCTCTACTCATGTTCTACTGCTGAGACTTAGGCATAATGCAGGTGTAAAATAAGCAAAGAATTGGATTTAACCAGGATTGGGGTTTTGCTAAAGGTATGTGTTAAGTGTGAGCTCCAAGTGTGAATAAATTCTTAGTGCTAAAATAATCTACCAATATATCTAAGTAAATCTCAAATTTTTGCTGACCAGAGCTCTGGGATCAAAAAGAGTTTGTAGACTAATGATAAAAAGGAAGAGAATATTATTAATAATGATGATGTAACAGACACATAAAAATCTCCCTACCTTGTCTATGGATCACTTAAAAAAAGTCATCACTTATTAAAATACCAAATAAATCCTAGTAAACTCCTCAAATTAAAACAATATATCTAACTGTTAATATATCTAAACATGTCTATTATGCAATAAGGCAACTAAAACACCTAAGAAGGTCATAAACAAACAAAATATCTAGCCACTTGGAATATATATATTTATATTCTTCTATATGAATTAGGCCAAAGTGATTTGAAAGTGCAAAATTAAGTATTATATAAATATACAATATAATATTAATAAATATTAATATTAAATATTAATTAATATTAATATTAAGCTATTTACAGATAATATTTCAATAATAGAAGTAATACATATTTTAAAACTCTATGGGCTATATAGCTATGCTAAGAAACATTATAAATGTAATATTTCTATTGTTAAACAAAAATTTTATTAACAAAAATAGCAGTGAACACGTTTGAGTTTTTTAAAAAAGTCTTTGTTCAATTATTTCCTTAGGATAGTATCTAGAAATGCAATTTCTGGATCAAAGGACATAAAGGTTTGTTTTTTTTCTTTCCATGTGTTTGACAGAGAGAACTGCACTTTTCTCCAGAAAGTTGTGTCAACTTATGTTCCCATTAATATATGAGATAGTTAGTTCCTCCACAACCAAGTAAACACTGAATAATTATTGGTACAATTAAAACAAAATACATCTTCAAGTTGAAATGAAATGTGATGTTTTTCCCCCCCTAGCTTTGGGTTTTTTTTTTCCCCTTGGGGTCAGGGACATTGGAAGTAGGAGGAGGTGTCAAGATGAGAGTCAATGTTATTAAAATTATTTGAATTAAAATTATTAAAATTATTATTACAAATGATTTAAAAATTTTCTCATAGCTGTCTCTTGTCCCAGAGAATCCATACTTCTTTGAATAACTCCCCAATATAACCAGCTGGCCTATAGTCATCATATTTGAAAGTATCCAAGTCCGACACAAATGGATGGAATGATTTACAAGAATTCCAAGAAGAGAATTTTTTGCAAGAATTTATGAGTTTGAGATGACTGATATTCCAAAGAAATAATACCCAGGCAACCAAGATCACTCTTTGGTTACAACAAATTAAAAAGCCTTCACCAGGAGTTTCTATGATTCACAGGAAAAGTTTAAGCGATATTTAATCATACAAATAATGCATTACGTTTTCCTACCTCAAAACCATGTAGTGGGTTATCGATAAGAACTGCTTAAGACAATGAGAAAAATTCCTTCAAATTTCACTTGAAGCATTTTTGTTTTAACAGAGAGTGATAACTACCTTATTAGGCTATTTTATTTTATTCTATTCATTGTAATGAACTCATTGTAAGGCCACAAGGAACAAGCCTTCCAAGACTCAAATATCCTCCCCACTAAACCTAGATGGGTAACAGGAGCTCCATGGAGAGCCGCTCCTTAGGAAAAAAGATGGCAAGTTTTTCCTTTTTTTTTTTTCCCCTCTCTTCCCTCATCTCTTTCTCTCTTTCTTCTTCCCTCCCTCCCCACCCCACTCTCCCCCATCCAGTCTCTCTTTCACTGAGGTAATTTCCACAGATACAGCAAAGGAATGCAGCAATATGTTTTGGAGATAGCTTTAAAGGGTCTAATTTTAAATTATTTAAAAGCTCTGCTAGAGCAACACAACCGACGAATTATTGAGCTCTGCATCTGAGACTAACGATGTACGGTATGTTGGCTAACTGAATTAAAGAAAGAAGTTGAAAAAAAAAATAAATTAACTAGACCAGTAGTCTAAGTATTCTTATACAAATGTTGAGTAAAAAATTAAAAACTTAAGAAAAAAGGTCTGCTAGAGCTTTTATATAAGGTATTTTTTCAAAATAAAAACAATGACTTCAGTGAGTTTAGATTTTTCTGTAGTGTGTTTGCCCAAAGGTGGTCACTTCCATACTTACAGCTTTTCCCTATTTGAGAACAGCTCAATATACCCATTATCAATGACTGTCTTCTATTTGAGGTGCAGAATAACTACAAAAACCAAATGTCCTTTCTTCAAGGATTTTTAAAAGATTTAATAAACACTTTAAAAAGAAAAAGACAAAATGTTCAAACTGTTAACATTTATTTCTTATTTTAAAAAATCAAACATCATGCTTAAAACAGTTTACCCCCTGGCTGTATTAAATTGTGGGGGTACAGCTAAACACTGTCTTTCAGGACTCAGTGTAAGAGCCAGGACAGTGGTGGTAATAATTAATGAGTTATTAAATAAAAAATCCCATAGTTTATCAATATAGTGCATGAGGTAGATAAATTCAAAAGTAACCTTTGTGAATCTGGTCATTTGTTGGTAAAATGTTCCTTAGTGTTAGAAGGATGGGATAAAACAACACTTTCCAACTGGAGGAAGTACAATGAATGGAGAGGCAACATTTTCATGCCACAAAAAATTCAACAGGTACCTAAGGCACCTGCAAATTCAAACTATTTTCTAACTACACATCAGCCAATAGCTAAGAGATTTTCCAGAAGAGGTACTTAATGGATCAGAGAAGTGACTAATGTTATTATTTGAAGATGCTAAATTATAAAATCTTACAATAGCAAACATAGGAGAAAAGGGCACGTAATCTATGTTGCCAGATGTGAATTGGCCAGGTAGGTAGAATGGACCAATAGTCACAGATGGTTCTGGTCCTTTTGAAACAAAATCCGCTGATCGAAGCTGAAACTGATGCTCAGTGCCAGTTTGCAGACACATCTGGGACACGGTAAAAGTGAAGGCTGAAGCAGTAGTAGGGTTAGAAGACCTTCTGTAGCTGAAACTGGAAAAGCCACTTTTATTTTAATTCGAACAGGAAGTTATTTGAGCAAAGAAAACTGTTATCAACTGAAAAGCACCTGAAAAAGATTTGTTGCAGAATTGATACGAGAAGTTCATACAGGTACCTAATATTCTTTTTGCAATCCTACATGAGTCAGAAGAAAAGACTGGCTTTAAACACCTGGAAACTGTGTTATTTAAATAAAACAGAAAAAAAAGTGCTCAGATCATCCAAAGGAGAGACTAATAATATTCACATCTATTGGCTATAAGATCACACCTATTTTAGTTACCTTACTTGGACAAATATTTACTGAAAGTTTATAATGTACACAGCACTGTGCTAGGTACAAAGGATCTGAAAGTAAAATAAGTCCATGTTCTCAGGGACCTTATTTAAAGCTAAACTAAGGAAACACAATTAGTTATAATCTTTCACATACTAAAATACTTGAACTTCAATATTGCCAGATGGAGAAGGCTCAGCAAAGGGAAGAAAAGTGAATACCTGTTTAGGGGAACTACAAATTCAAGGGGGTTCCTTAAGCAGTGTGTCTGTGTGTTTGTGTGTGTGTGTATGTGTGTTACGTATGTGCACATGCATATGTTTGGTGCGAATAGTGGGAAAGAGGAAGATCAGAAGGGTGAGAGATGAAGATGAAAGGCTATCTGAGGCAAGATTTAAAAAGTTTATTCATATCGTGCTCAGAAATTAAGACTCTTGGGAGGAAAATGGAAAGTCATGAAAAGCAGAAGGCTGGCAAGGTCTGATCTGCATTTGGGACCAGCCCTTTATGAAAGGGTGAGTTCTCAACAGACATCCAAATGCCACAGGTTACAGTGATCACCAGATAGCTGTAGTTTGGTCCAGAACTTTTTTTTTTTAAAGACTTTATTTATTTGACAGAGAGAAACACAGCGAGGGAGGGAACACAAGCAGAGGGAATGGTAGTGGGAGAAGCAGGCTTCCCGCAGAGCAGGGAGCCTGATGCAGGGCTCGATCCCAGGACTCCAGGATCATGACCTGAGCCGAAGGCAGCCGCTTAACAACTGAGCCACCCAGGCACCCCCAGAACTCTTATGTCTAAATGAGGACGGCACTCTCTGGGAATGAGTGCAATTTTGTTGAGCAGCCCAACTGGCGTGATGTTACGAAGTGGCAGCAACAGGAAGAACTGAACTGAAGATAGCTCCTCAGCATGGATGCAAAAAAGGAACAGAGGGAATTCATCTATACCAAGCAAGCAATGATCTGTGAATCCCACCAAATAAACTACGGCATGAAAAAGACAAAAATCTTGCCACAGAATACATGTATTTTCATATTTAGAATGACTAGCTTGTTGAGATTAAACCGGTACAGATAAATAAAAGCCAGACTATGTAACAACAATCTGCCCACCTACTGTGGGGAATGTGGGTGAAGGAGAAAGAATAGGGAAATATAACCCACAAAATATTCAGGGCAAAAATATTTTGGTTATTACAACAACCACAATTTGAGAACTATAAACATTAAATGTAAATTAGTGGTAAATCTTGTGGTGTTCTTAAATTCGATGATATTTTAAAACTCTTCTCTGCCAAGGTGTTTTATAAACAAGTTGGTGGACTGATCTCTAAGAAAACCCTTGTAATGTATCTTTTAAAAGAGAAGGATATCATTTTAAAAAGAACAAACAAATTATTTGAGAAAGAAAATATTGATTGATTCCATAAAAACCTAATTGAACAGTATAATCAGATGTGTTAGTCAAATACCCATTTATGCAAGATTAAACAGGGCAGCCCAGCGAGGCCAGGCACCCATGCATTACCACTGGTAGACACAAATGTTTAGTTTGCAGGGCTGCCGTGTATCTTTACCCTCAAAAATGGTTCTCTGTTTTACTAAAATTGAAACTTCTTGATGTGGGGAAGGTGGAAGTGAATGGCAATCGTTGTTCCTGTATTTTATGACCAAGTTTTGATTTAAAATATTCTAGCCCCGTAACAAAAGATACTTGTGGACATTAAATCCAAAATCTTGGTCTGGATCAGGGAAAGCATGATTACTGTGAGGATTGTTTCAATGCCATCACCGTGTATTTAGCTCCCTAGGAGCCTAGGGAAAGGTCAGGGAGAAGAAATCTATTCAATTTCACCCAGAGACTAATTAAAAATTCTAAGTAACTCTAAACATCTTATAAACCTTCCCATTGTGTCTTATTTAGGTAAAATTTTTTACCATAAAGACGGTAGTCATTTGGCTAATCTTGCTCTAAATTTTTTTCTATAGCAAAGCATGAACCAAGAGATGAAACATCCTGTTATAACAGAGAACAATTAAAACAACAACAAAACCCAACTACTTCTAGTTTCACACCCGATACATGGAGTGCTCTCATCCAAGCAGAAGTCTGCCTCTACCCTTGGTTAGAGCCCATAGTTCACACCTGGCCAAGGAAAGCTGAGAAGAATCCCTGAAGCACCATCAGCCAAACGTGCTATATGATGTCACAGAATGATAAGGACCTGGGTAAGTTAGGGAATATTCTATTTTTATAAGATTTGTAACTTTTCATGTCATTAATTGGAAAATCTCTTCTCCAGAAGATATCTTTCTCAGGTTTAGACAAGCTTTTATGGCAATGAATATACAGATCTTTACCATTACATAATCAGAAGATAGATCAGCTAAGGCTACAAACAATTTGATAGGGTCTATAAAGACGCGAATGGAAATCAGTTTCAGAACAATGTGTTATACCTAACTTTGGGTTCTCCTGAGTTCATGTAATAACTTCCCGTTCTGCCGTTTCTAGGCCAGAAAAACATACGAAATTACATTAATTCTGCTCTGTGTAGCTGGAATTACCAAAGTTTTTTTTTTTTTGCAGGTATTTCTATTAATATTTCCTGAAGAATGATTTCACAGAGTATTTTTCAATTATAGGATCAAAAATTACCTTCACAAGAATGAACAGACATACTAATGTGTTCTCCTGATGAATCTCTGTCAGAGTCTAACCCTGACATACTACAGTTTCATGTTTTAACATGTAACCTAGTTCTGTTCTATTTCGTGCCCTCTTCAGCAAACCACACTGACACTAATTCTACGGCCCTGTCTGAGGCTAGCCATAACAATTTCTTAAAGAAGTTATGTGCTTTACCTCAGAATAAATTCAATTTCAAATAAAAGAGCAAGCAAAACAGATAATACATGGCTCCATCACACAACCAATAATCCACCAAGAAGGTTCAAAATTCAAGACCAAATAATAGAATGGTAATAACTACCATTTATTGAGTGTGTACTCTCCTTCACAGGGTTCTGGTTATTTCTTGATCTGCCACTTATTACTATAGGACTGTGAAGGCAGAAGCCATATTCTGTCTTTTTTATAGTAGACACAACCGCACAGGGTGGGTAGTAGAGTGACGTACAAAAGAGTCTCAAAGAATAAGTGCTGAATGAGTTCAAGAGTGGAAGGAAGGATGAATGATTTGCTTGAATCCAAAGAAAATGATTTCTACTCTCTATACATGCTGTCTCTTAGAGAAAATGTCCTAGAGATCTGAGGAGACTCAAGGTTGTAATGCATCATTCTATCAACCTTGCTGTCCTAATGTATGATACTCTATACTTACAGACCTTTGCAGCTGCCTCTCCAGCATTCATTCCTTCTTCCTAAAGCTCCAGGGAACCATGCCTCTGTGAGGGGCTGAATGCACCTTCAGCTTCAGGGATGGTGGCCCATAACTCAGGCTAAGCCAATAAGAATATGTCGTCCTACTGGCTACTGTGGGTGCCAGGGGTTTCAGAAGCTCTTGTGATGTAAGCATTTTCAGAGCCAATCTTGGATAAAGGCATTCTCTCTATCATGACCTGGAGAATTAGTGCTCCTGTGAGGTCAGTCAGCCAAAAGATTAGGCCAACAAAAAAAGAAAAGGGCAAGAAAGCAGAATCAAAGGGAAATGGAGCTACAAATCCAGTGACATACTGTGAACCTCAATATCAAATACTGCTTGAAGCCAAATCTACTTCTTGTTGTTTACCTGAACCATTTCCCTGTTTAATTCATTTGAAATGGGCTTTTTGTTCATTGTAATCATGCAAAAATATTAACTGTTTTAAACTTCTTAGATCGTTATTATCACACTGAATATAGTCTGTGTCACAATGTATGGTTATATCCTCCTACTCCTCGATTATATAATATGAAACTACTTAATTTGCTCACAAAAGCATGTCCTGGCAGCACCATGTATAGACTAAATACTTCTGATGGGGGAAAAAAATGAAAAGGTGAACTGTGGAATCTTAACAGGAGATTAAAAGAAACAACATAAATGATAAACAAATATGTAAAATCAAAACAGCATACATTTACATACGCAATTCACTTACAATCTCATCACCTGATGAGAGCCACTGTTAGTTAGCAGGTGGGGATATATCCTTCCAGTCTTAATCTCTGTGTGCAAGGGAATATATACATTCCCTTATCATTGGGTAATAGTGTTCTCTTGTCCCATTTCCACTATTATAAATAGTGAATAAACACCCTTGTAAATAAGAATATGCATATGGTCAAAAATTCTGATTATATCTTAAAAAGAAATTACCAAATGTGGGTTTACTGGGTTGAAGTAGATGAATACTTCTAATTGATACTTTTAAATAGTTTATGATTTCTAGCAAACTTCATTTCCACCAGCAGCTAATGTGTACCCAAGTCCACCTTACTCTTGTCTTGACCATTCTATAAGCAAAAATGGCATCGGTTCATTACAAGTAAGCAGATATTTTGCATGTTTGTTATTTTTATTTCTCTTCCTTTGATTCGTTTATTATCCTTTGCCAGTTTTTCTATTGGAATGTTTTCTTATTCACTAGAAGATCCACATAAATAAATGATATTAATATTTTATCAATTTTTACATTAGTTTGCTTTTCAACTTTGTCTTTCTTTTTCTGACATCTACAAGTTAAATAACTTTTATGTCATCACATTTAACAGTCATTTGCTTTGTGGTTTTTTGTCTCCAAACTGGGCTTTCTTTTCAGAAGACTTTAATAGATTCTATTTCCACTGCTGAAAAATTCACAACATATATTTGCATACAGAAGCCTCTGAAAGGTCCCAAACGAAGTCTCTTCAATTTCTTAGTTTAGGATTTCACAAATTTGTTTGAAAATAGACCACTTCCCCATCCCCATCCTCAACAGCGCACCTGTTAACATCTTGAGGAGTAGTTCTTTAAAAGCTTGTTTAGAAAACAAAAGCCTGGAAAATCCTTCCACATCCCCAAATTGATATTTATCTGTGTTTATTTCTATTTTTTAAAATGGCTTTACTTTTCATACCTACTGCTTTAATCCACCTGAATTTATTCTGATGCAAGTATAAGGTTAGGAACTATCTATTTTTTTTCTTTCCAAATGTCATCCAACTGTTTGGCATCTTTCTCCCACTGATTTCTAAAACTACCTTTATTGTGACTAAATTATGTTCTCTATACTTAATTGTGTCACGTACAGTATTCTTTGTTGGTATGTTTATTGGATTTTACACCAGGACCACACTATTTTGAAGAGAGTAGTTTCATGAAATATTGTGTCTGGTAGGATAAAGTGAACTCTGTCCTCTACTTTTTTTTTTTTTCTTAAGATCTTATTTATTTACATGACAGAGAGAGAGAGAGAGAGAGAGATCACAAGTAGGCAGAGAGGCAGGCAGAGACAGGGGGAAGCAGGCTCCCCGCTGAGCAGAGAGCCCGATGCGGGGCTCGATCCCAGGACCCTGAGATCATGACCTGAACAGAAGGCAGAGGCTTTAACCCAATCTCCCCCCCCCCTTTTTTTTTTTAACAGACTTTATTTATTTGAGAGAGAGAGAGAGAGAGAGAGAAGTAGACTCCCCACTGAGCAGGGAGCCCATCTGGGACTCGATCCCAGGACCCTGAGATCATGACCTGAGCCAAAGGCAGACACTGAACCAGCTGAGCCATCCAGGCACCCCAGTCCTCTACTCTTCTTTAATGAAAATTTCTTAATCTTTTTTATCACTTAAAATAACCTCTAATATTATTTGAGAGTTTTTAAAAAATTCTGCTGAGATGTTTGTTAAAGTTATATTAAGCTAATAATTAATTTGTGTACAGTGGATACATTTATAATATTCCGTCTTTGTATCCAGGAACATAGTATTTCTTCACTTACAGACTTCTCATATTTCAGTACATTATTAAATATTACTTTCATATTTCTCTTACATTTCTTGTTAATATGAAGTTCCTCTCCAAAGAAACTTAATATTATTTTGACTGAGATTGTCTTTCTTCTCATTTTTACCAACTTTTTTTATTTTTAAAGATTTTATTTATTTATTTGACAGAGACAGGAAGATCACAAGTAGGCAGAGAGGCAGGCAGAGAGAGAGGAGCAAGCAGGCTCCCCGCTGAGCAGAGAGCCCGATGCGGGGCTGGATCCCAGGACCATCAGATCATGACCTGAGCCGAAGGCAGAGGCTTAACCCACTGAGCCACCCAGGCGCCCCTCATTTTTACCAACTCTTACTGAAATACGGGGGAAACTACTGATTTTTAAAGTATCTATATGGTTTAATGAAGACTGTAATTGGTTCTAATAGTTTTTAGGTTGATTCTCAAGGATAACGTAATAAAAATTATATTATCTATACCTAATGATAAATTTTGTCTTTTACCAATAGCTATGCCTTTTATTATTACACTGGCTAATGTTTTCTGAATTGTGGCAAATAAAAATGATAATATGGGCATTTTAGAATTTAATGGAACTCTGTTAATATTTTTCAAACTATAATGATGTCTATTCAGTGGAGTGAGATAGTATTTACATTGACATAGAGGCATTTTTCTATTTCTAGTTCATTGACAATTTCTAAAAAGAATAGGAAGTTAATTTTGTCCAATGTCTTTTTAAAAATTAATGAATTTTAAGATTTTATTTATTTGAGAGAGACAGAGAAACAGAACGTAAGCAGGTAGAGGGGCAGAGAGAGAGGGAGAAACAGACTCCCCACTGAGCAGGGAGCCTGATATGGGGCTCAATCCCATGACTCAGAGTTCATGACCTGAGCCAAAGGCAGACATTTAACTGACTGAGCCACCCACGCGCTCCTGTCCAATATCTCCTAAACTATATGGTTGTTTTCCTCTGACCTAGTTATTGGCTATATAACACTAATGTATTTTCCAATATTTTTTTTTAGTATGTACAATTTTTGTTTTAAGAACTCATTGGTGAGAGTGCTGTTATTGTTATTCTGAGACTTTTATATGGGTACAAAAGGATAGCACAAATGAGTAATTTGGGATATTTGAATTCTATCCTGTCCAATATTCTCCTCCCCCCCCAAATACGTTTATTTTTTCAGTGTTCCAAGATTCACTGTTCATGCACCACACCCAGTGCTCCATGCAATACGTGCCCTCCTCAATACTCACCACCAGGCTCGCCCAACCCCCCACCCCCTCCCCTCCAAAACTCTCAGTTTGTTGCTCAGTTCCAATATTTTTTTTTTAAAGATTTTGTTTATTTATTTGACAGAGAGAGAGATCACAAGTAGGCAGAGAGGCAGGCAGAGAGAGAGAGGGGGAAGCAGGCCCCAATGTGGGCTCTCTGCTCAGCAGGGAGCCTGCTTCCCCCTCTCTCCCTGCCTGCCTCTCTGCCTGCTTGTGATCTCTCTCTCTCTGTCGAATAAATAAA
>CM053608.1:91964853-92008120 GCA_028646535.1 Procyon lotor | reverse complement strand
AAATCTTTAAAAAATAAAAAAGCATAAACAATATTTGCTCTCTGTATAATACATAAGTGAAACCATGCCACTAAACAATCATATCCTGTTTAGGCCATAATGACAGCAGAAATATATGTTTATCATCTGCTTTGGACAACTTAGCATGATTTTGGCCCATGGCGAAGTTCAACTAAAACCATTTGCAGTTGCCCCAAATCAAGATAACCACACATTTTTAAGGTAATTGATACCTAAAGAGACCATTGCCTTTAGATCACAGTTTATGATCTAAGCATACTAATTCTTTAAAGAAGGTTGTTAAAGTTTATAAAGCATGTATGTCTATTGGACTTCCTCCAGAATTTAACATGAAATAATTATATTTTTAGCATGCATAGAGATTATTAGCATGGTCTTTTGGAGTTCTGGAATTACCTCCCTTCCCCAATTTAAAGAGAAGGGGAAAATGGTGATTTTTTTTTTAACTGTAAAAGTATTATAATAAGAAGGGTGATAAGAATGATGCTTTGTATTTTGGAAGGCACTCAAATAAAATCAGTCATTTTTATTTTTGAATAAGTATTTAAGGAAACAATACTTTTACGAATAGACAGAAGGCACACAATTTTCGTATGCATTGTGAAAACATATCTAGGGAACCCAAACACTTGGCCCTACCTAATTTTGTGTTACAGACTGGAAAGCACATACTTTCCCTGGCTACTACCTCAGCTAATGAGGCCATTCATAGCCTGAAAGATAGCTCTTCACGCTATGTGCCAACACAAAAGTGGGAAAATTACCTTTGCCCACAAAGATAATTGGATGATTTGGAACAAAAAACAAGTTTGGAATAAAATAATATCAGTAAAAGTTAGGCCTAGCAGGAAGCTTAGGGAAATCTATTTCTATTTAGAGGCGGAAAGAGAGAAACAGAACACTGCAGTTGTCCTCCAAAGTCTTGCCTGGAGGCAGAGCTGGACACCCGTACAGGGCGATGCCGCTGCACCAGGCTGCCTTCAGACAAGCAGACACTGTTTTGGGCAATTCAGATAACAACTAAAGAACATAAGAATAGAACCAAATAGCATAAGCACTGCAGTGGGAATTCTGTCACTGTAAGAAGGGGAAGAGGGTACTGTACCTCCATTCTTTCTTGTTTAACTTCATCAATCTCGTCATCTTCAAATATCGCCAGGAGTTCTCCTGTTTGGTCAATAGAGTTGAGGAAGTCTTGGGCGATTTTCTGTCTCTTGTTCGCATTATTGCTGCCACTCAGTTTGTCTTCATGAACATAAGGGGAAGGAACAAAACGTGCTTAATAGGTTTACATCAACACCAATCACTACATGAATTGAATACTACATGTGAGATTTAGAATTGGGAGTTCTCTCAAAATAGTCTTTAAAGGGAGAATTTTTGTATCTGAAACAAAAGCATAAGCCATGCAGGATTAAATCATTTATTCATGTTATGAGTAAGGCTGGGAAACTAAAAAACCAAATTGTCAATTAACACAGTAACTGCAAATGGAATGTTAAAATTCCTTACAAAAAAAGAGTCCTCTCAGATTTAGAAAAAGAATCCCATATGTATGGACCACATCTTCTTGATCCATTCGTCTGTTGAAGGGCATCTCTGCTCTTAAGGAGGGCATGGATTGTACAGAATACTGGGTGTGATATGCAAACAATGAATCATGGAACACTACATCAAAAACCAATGACGTACTATATGGTAAATAATGTAACATAATCAAAATAAGAAAAAAGAATCCTGCTAAAGCCTAATTCAGAAAATAAAAACAAAGACTTAGATAAAAAACATCAAGATTGAGATCTGAAATTAAAAGGAGAGAATATGATGTATGTTATTGTGGTGACATATTTGAAGTGTAAAGGGACAAGATCTCAAACTTTTTCTCTTGAGGTAAAACTATCATACTTATCTAAAAGCAAAACATAACTTTAAAAAATTATTGCAAGAGTTCAAGAAGGAGTGTAATATTGCAATAGGTAATTAATAGTTTAATGCATAAATATCAGTGTGGATTAGGGAGAAAGAACTAGATTATCTTTTGAAAGTGATAAAATACATGTGCAGGTACCAAATAAAGAAAACCTAAGTATCTTAGGGTGAAAGCATCCAAGCATACACACACACACACACACACACACACACACATACACACACACACACTGGAATATTACTTAGCCATACACACAAAAAACACAATCTTGCCATTTGCAACAAAATGTATGGACCCAAGGTATAATGCTAACTGAAGTACTTCAGAAAGAGAAAGGCAAGTATCTTATGATTTCACTCATATGTAGAATTTAAGAAACAACCAAAGAAAAAAAAGATAAACAAAAAAATAGACTGTTAAATTCAGGGAACGAGCAGATGGTTGCCAAAGGGGAGGTGAGGTGAGGAAATTGGTGAAATACAAAAAAGTTTAAGAGAAGCTTCCAGTTACAAAACAAATAAGTCATGGAGACGGAAAGTACAGCATCAGGAATACAGAAAAGCAATGTACTGGTCTTTAGTTTTCTTTTTGTGTGATATCTTCATCTGGTTTTCACATCAGAATTGTACTGGCCTTGTAGAATGAGCTAGGAAAGGACTGGTGTTAATTGTGCTTTAAACATTTGGTAGAATTCATCATGAGGTCATTTAGGCCTTGGTTTTTTTCTTTGGGGAAGTCTTAAAATTATTAATTCAAAGAATTTACTTGCCAGAGATCTACACACGTTTTCTATTTCTTCTAGATTCAGTTTCGGTAGTTTGTGTTTTCATAAAATAGAAAGCAGATATTTATAGAATTGGTTATATTAACCATTGTATTTACCATTTGTTTCTTTTCATTTCTTTCCGTAACTTGAGAAGCCATCTTGTGTCACTCCTTCCTCCAATACAGCCTTGTTACCACCCACCTCACTTATGTTGTTACTGTCAAATATATTGTTATATATATCTACATGTTACATGTATCTACATGTATATATTTACATATTATAGACTTGACCTTACAATTATATATATTGTTTCATACATTGTTTTTTAAATCAGTTAGGAGAAGAAAAGAAAAAAGATGCGATTATATTGTCTATTTTACTTACATAATTACCTTCACAGGTACTTTTGTGTGTGTGTGTGTGTGTGTGTGTGTGTGTGTGTGTGTGTGTGCGTGTGCGCATGCGCATGGAATGAAATTATTGTCTGGTGCCACTTGCTTGAGCCTGAAGAACTTTCCTATTTTTTTTTTTTTTTGAAGATTTCATTTTATTTATTTGACAGAGAAGACATAGCAAGGTGGAGTGGGAGAGGGAGAAGCAGGCTTCCCGCTGAGCAAGGAGCCCAATGCAGGGCTCAATCCCAGGACCCTGGGATCATGACCTGAGCTGAAAGTAGATGCTTAACAACTGAGCCACCCAGGCACCCCCACTTTAATATTTTTTAATATGGATTTACTAGCAAGAAATTTACCCAGTTTTTATTTATGTGAGAATATATTTTATTTTGTCTTCACTTTTAAAAGAGAGTTTTGCTGGATGTTTCTTGGTTAACAGTTTTTTCTTTTGGCAAGTTGAATATGTCATTCCATTGCTATTCTGATATCTATCTATCTGTCTATCTATACTGTTAATGAGAAATCAGCTGTTAATATTGCTGGAGCTTGATTGTATGTGATGAGGTGCATTTTTCTTGTGGCCTTGGTAATTTTTCTCTTTGTTTTAGTCTTCTTACATTTCTAGAAGAATATGTATGAATGTGGATCTCTATGTGATTATCCTAATTGGAGCTGGCTGAGCTGCTTGTATGTAATGATTTTCATCAAAGTTGAGAAGTTTCAATCATTATCTCTTTGAAGATTTTTTCTGTTCCTTTTTATCATTTTCTTGCCTCCTGGTAGTCCCATTATGTATATGTTGGCTCATTTCATGATGTCTCAGATTTCTGTTAATTTTTATTCATTCTTTTTTTCTCTTTTTCAGACTGCATAATCTTTAACAATCTGTCTTCAAGTTCACTGATTCTTTCTTCTCATTTCAAAGCTACTGTTGAGACTCTTTACTGAATTTTTCATCTTAGTCATTGTGCTTTCCAACCCCAGAATTCTCGTTTGTTTCTTTTTTATAATTTGTCTCTTTATTTTATTCTTTTTTAAAGGTTTTATTTAAATTTTAGCTGGTTAACATTCAGTATTAGTGTCCAGTATACAATATAGTGATTCAACACTTCCACACAACACATGGTGCTCATCACAAGTGTACTCCTTAAGTTCTCTTAATTGATATTTTCTATCTTGTGAGACACTGTAATCATACCTTCCTTTTGTTCCTTAAAAAGTTTCCTTTATTCTTTGAACACATTTGTGATAGCTACTTTGAAGTTTTTGTGTGTAAGTCCAACATCTAGGCCCCTTCAAAGGCAGTTTGTGTTGTCTGCTTTTGTTCTTTTTTTTTTTAACATTTTCTTTTTTTTTTACCATCTTAATTTTATTTTTTCAGTGTTCCAAGATTCATTGTTTATATTGTTTATGCACCACACCCTTTTTTATGGATCACACATTCCTATTTTTTTTGCTTTTCTAGTATTTGGTGGTTATTATTGTTGAAAATTATCTTGTAGCAACTCTAAATAATAATTCCCTCTTCTTCTTGGAGCCTGTTGTCATTTGTCATTGTCTACTTGTTTGGTTGTTTATTTGTTTAGTGATTTGGCTAGACTGTTTCAATAAAATCTTTTCTCTGCATAGCATGTGGCCTCAGAAGTTATTGCCCAGAGAGCACAAATGTGAGCATGCAATTGTTCTCCTCAATCACCAGGGATGACTGTGGTGTTAGTCAGGTTCTCTTTGGCTGTCACTTTTCCTGATCAATCCATTACGTTTCTGGCTGGTTTGATTCCACATAGGTATCATTGACTTCTGGTTGACTGCTCTGTTGTTTTTGATATTACTCTTTGGCATGTTCCACAGATTGGTCTGAATGACATCAAGACACTTTGCAGAGTCCAGGTATTACCAGACTTTACATTTTGCTCTGACCCCAAAAAGACTCTTCTTAGTGTCTCTTCCATTTGTTTCCTCTGTTAAACCTTTAGGCTGACATACTGTTTTGTTTGTTGCTGTCAGTATCACACAGCTTCCGGCTTCCCCTTAATTACTCACCATCAGGATTTCCATAGCTTTTTATACCACCCTTAGGTATGAACTTCCACATGCTCTGCTCTAAAATGGCAGTTCTCATAAAGAAAGCTGCTGAGCTCTCTCTTATCAAAGCCTGTCTCTCCCTCTGGGCTGAACCTCTGCATCACTGTACTGGCTTTTACTAGAAAGACTCCTAGATTTATGAGTGGAAAGCTAGGCAGGGATGGTAGTCCACTGTATTCTAGGCTTCTCCCTTCTGGTGTGGAGCTTTACTCCAAGCTGGGGTGGGGCAATCAGGGCCCAGTATTCTTAGCCTGCCATGTCTGAGGTAGAGCTTTCCTATGAAGAGAGAATGGGTGGAAGCTCCAGTCCTTTTGACTGTGCCTGCACAGAACAGAGCTTCTGCAACATGGACCCAGAGGAGATGAGAGATGCTGACCTCCTGGGGGGAAACTGTTGTCCTAGACTGGCAGCTGAATGTGTCCAGTGTTCTTGGAAACACTTGCTCAGAGTAGAGCTTCTACCATACTGAGCTGAGGTTCCAGGAGGAAAGAAGAGGGGTAATAGGAGCAGGTCACGGCTCAAATCAAACAGATTCTCACTGTTCTTAAGGAGATTCGGATTTTCTTTTAAATATGTACTTCTCCATTTGCTATATACCCTTAATGACATCTTCTAGAGGCTTTATGCCATTACTTTTTAAAGTTTTCACCAGTAAAATGTGTTTTGCTGAGAAAAAAGTCTATTCTCATATGGCCATTTTCAAAGTCCCACCTCAGTATTAGATAATTTTATCAGAGTACTTTATCTTATTAAGTTATATCAACTATTTTAAAGCTTTATGTGATACAAAAACTCAGAAAATTTAAATGAAATTAAAGAGATGAGATATGATATAAATAAGGAGGAGAGGGCATGAGACAGATACGATATTGCTAGTACAACTGAATACCAGTCTCACCACTCTGAGTTTCTTGGTGTTCAGAATTTGGTATTAAAAGCTATCATTTATTCAATCTTGGGAAGTGTCAGGTCATTTGCATACATTATGTTAAACTCTCATAAGAACTCCATTATGGTGAGTGGTATACTTTTTGACTTATGAGAAAACTGATACTCAAGCTCACATAGAGAGAAAGCACAGAACTGGGAATGACAGAAATTCAGGTCTGTATTCTTTATGCTTTTCAAAAAAGGAAGCATTTAAGTTCATCTGGAGAAGTATTTTTCAGAAATTAAATTCTATGAGAATTGCAGAAATATTAAATAGGCAACACTGATTAGACATTTGATATGAACTTATTTGTTTTTTTGCATGGTAATTACACTTACTGATTTGTTGAAGGTAAATCAAAATTTACTTCCAAAATTTGTTAACTCTTCGGTTTGTTTTGAGCAGCTTTCTAAAGTTCTCAATCTAATAGAGTTTATCAATGTATTTATTAGCAATGGATACCCACTACACAGTGACTATATTAAATGCAAAATTATGAGTTATTCTGTAACACAGATTTATTTTGACTCAATAAGTATTGTTTAGTATGTTTCTGTTTTCAGTTTAGTACTGCTTGACTCTGCAACATTAATATATTTTTCTAAATATTCTGAAATGGGGAATTGAGTTGGAAAATCAGATAAGGAATATGTTCTACTCCATGTTAGGTTGTTGGTAAGATTTCAAATAGCACGGTAATAACACACCAAAATGAAGTGACTTTACATCATGCTGCATATCAGATACTTTCTATAATAAATTAAGAAAAACCCATATGTGAATTTCAGAGATCTATAATAACAGTTCTGGCTTCCTATACTCACAACAGAAAAATTATGCTTGCTAAGATCAATTATGTTTTGAATCAACACAATTTTCTCAGTTTCATGACATTCTGATATAAAACAGGCCATATGATTACAAGAACTGACATAGCAGATTACTATGAAGCCATGTAAATAGAAAAATCACAAGATTTAGCTGCCAACTAAAGAGTTATCTGGATAATTTCTAAGCTACATTATTTAACAGAGGCACATATATTCTACTGTGGTGGGAAAGTCCACACTAACATTGTGTCAGTGTGTCACCCAGCACGGACATGTCACATTGCTCTCAGTTCAGTGTTTTTTTGGGGTTACCTTCCAGAAGGTCATCCTCATCTATTCCCTTGACAATCTTGGATTTGTAGTCTCGGAAAAACATGTACTTTAGCAGTCTTCTAAGCTTTTTCTGTTAAAAATATGAAATATGAAATTTTTAATGTAAAAATACATTCACTTTACTGTTTACAGAATACTACGATAAGTAAATTTAATAAACTTGCATTCTAGGATCGCTGGGAAAAATACAGCAATTCTTACCATAATACTATGGAATAAAAGATGTCATCATATTAAACATAAAAGTTAAAATACAAGCATTTTTTGAAGGTACTTTTCATTTGTAAGTATCCAAATGCTCCAGAATTACAGTAATTACTTTTTTTTTTTTTTGGCCTTACAAAAAGTTTTAAATTCCTCCTGAAGATTGTGATAAATATCACACTCTCAAAACTACGATAACTATAGTGATTTATAAACACCTAGACAAGGATTTTATAAAACTGCTTTAAAAAGCCAAACAACTTTCCTTTTCATTGCTTTTTATTCTCTGGAGATCTTTTATTTCTGAAAAACATTCTAGAATCTGAGAAATATGTTTTAATGTGACTCAAAGCTGATGAGTGATAGTTGGGTCTTCACGGTTTTCTTTAGGCTTATTAGAAGACCATAATACTGCTTAACTTTAAAGATAACTGATAATACTTTGTAATTTGTTGTGTGCTTATGCTTAGGATGTATTATAGCTGGTTCCTGACCTATAGGTTTGAGATCCCTAATTATGGCTGAAATATAGTACACTTTTACAAAGCTCTTTTACACGCACCTTATCTGATCAACCCTGAAATATAGACAAATAAAATCATCTCCTTTTTATACACAGGGAAACAAGTTAAAAATAGCCTTACAACTGGAGATCTGCAGGGCCAGGAGTAGAATATAAGCTTCGGAATTCAGTTTATTTACGATTTTAAGTAAAGTGCCTACTATATAGGACCACTGGGATGAATAAATGAAAGAAAGAGTGAAGGTGCCTATGCAAGATAGTAGACAGTCAATAATACTGCTTGAATAGAAATTAGAATTAGAAGAGAAAAAACATGCACCTGTAAACAGTTCTTCTGCTACCCTTCTTTTTTCTTTGCTCTGATTGCATTCAATACTTTAGATTTTATTTTGTCTTACATTACACCCATGTAAACTCTTTTAATTTTGTTTGGAAGATGTCGGCATACAAATACAATTATTATTTTCAAGAGAAAGATGAGAACTCTGGCAGCTATCCTATTATAGCTGTGTTCTCGGTTGATGAAAGGATTCTGGTTAAGAGTCCTACTGGACAGTGGAGGGGCCCTGTCAATTAGTGTATACTCTCAGAGTTTCACTATGATTTTTAAATGCTGACTTTCTCAAAAGGCAGGAGAAAGTGTCAATGTGGACTATTTTTATGCTAGCCTCTTTACCTCTGTCATGAAAAAGATTGGATATAAAGTACTAATACTAACCCTACTGTTCTCCAGGGGTCTTCGTGAAGGGCCTTGGCTCCAGGTCCTCATTTCTGTCAAAGGCAAGTTCCTTTCTCACAGTGGCACTGCTGCCTGGTGCCTATCACTCCTTGGTCCCTCCAAGTAAAACGAAGTGACCAAATCCTGCGTATGTGTACTCCTTACTATCTCTCTAAAATCTGCCTTCCAGTGCCATCATGCCCATCACATTTTGCCTTGATTACTGAATTAGCATCTTGGTTAGTTCCCTTGCCTTTGGTCCATTCTACATACAACTGCATGAGTCTCAGACGCCTCCACTTCGACCAATCCTTCAGCCTCTTGACCAATCACACAACTTGGAAATTCTGCTTTTTCAACTAAATCATACAGATTTCCTAGACCAGATTACAGCTTCTTGATAGTGAAGCATTTCTCTTCTCTTCCTTTTATATTCCTCATATGAAGAGTTAATGAAGTAAGAATTTATATAATTTAATATTGGACTGGTCATGGTGTGGTGTGCAGGTCTCTGAATCTCACTGTCTGGGGAAGAGAAAATACTTGATCAAAGTTTGAGTCAACCTTCAGTCAATCAGAATTAAAAGATTTCACAGATATAAAGGAACTGGATATTGGAAAGGATGTTAAAAGGTTATCTGAAAGGTTGATGGGATGTCTTCTGATTAAAACAAAAACAAAAACAAAAACCAAACAACAGAAAACCTGCCAGGAGCATACAAAACTGGTGGAAGAGGAATGGGTATGTGTAATGAAGAGGCCAGGAAAAAACAACCCAAAGAGAAAAATGGACCATCAGAAACCAAGCACTGCTGACTGGGGACAGCAGCTACCATAAAGCATGGTGGTCACTCCGCTAGTTTTTGTACATGTAACTTTTAGATGACGCTAGTAAAAACACGTAAAACAGTATAAAATATCTATTTTTTAATTTTTAGGAAATTATTTTATTAAAGTGTAATGTACTACAGAAAACATAGAAATCATGAGCATAGAGCTCAAAAAATTTTCCCTATTTTCAACTAGCTATTCGTGGGACATAGTCAGGACAAAATTAGACAGGTAAACACCAACTTAAATATTGTAGTTACCAGAGTTCAAAGAGTAAGAAAGGTAGACCTTTACCATAAAAACTCTAGACCTTATTATATTGATGCCACTGAAAGACACATCTTGATTGATTATTTTCCTATAAACCACTGTCACAGAATAAACCTTGAAATAAACCCCAGGCAAACTTGTAATCTTGTGTAAAATTAGAAGAAAAATAAATATGCCACTCAGTTCTATCTCACTTATCTGAACAAAGCATACGATTGATACTCAGTGAATATTACATAGCAATGAAAATGCTGAAAGAGATACGGAAGAATAAGTGAGCATTAGTTGGCAGCATAGTTCCAGTGCTCTGGCCCTTGTTGAACAAGTATCTATTCTCTTATAGTAAACCATTTTGTGCAAACTAGGAAGACTAAAACATCAGTTTAATAGTTGTATTCCAATTTGAAAGTTATATAACAAGGATACAGTTCCTTAAATAAGCATAATTAAGCACCAAACACGGCATGTTAATACAATAAAATTGTTTTATATTACCTTATCCTTGCGCATCAAAAACAGAAGGTCTTCGGCAGAGATAACCCTTGCTCCCCGAAGCTGAGAAACTTCAGCAGCTTGCTGTAACTAACAACAAAGAAAATTTAGAATTTTTTCCCTCCATAATCTAAATTAAATATGCTGCAGTCATGATGTCTCAAGAGAGATAAATATACTAAGAGTTAGAAACCTTTGGGAATAATCTGGCAATCACATTACTGCTTTTAAAAGCAAAATGTCTTATGTTTGAAAGTAAAAAAAAAAACCAACAAAAAAAAAACGCAATTAAATTAACATAAGCCCACCTGTAACTGATACAATAAACAGAAATCCTTGATTTCTTTCATGCAAAAGAAAAATCATGTGCAGCTTCCAGAAATGCATTAATGCACCTGAAAATAATTTTATGAAATTTTATCCTCATATCCATGGGAGCAATGGTTTCACTCAGTATCACTAGTTGAATAAGTATATTATTAATCTGAGCTCCCATGCTGGTATGATTTGAAATAGGCCCATTCAGAACTTTAAAAGATCAACAAAAACAGTAGCTGTTTCTAATATCCAAAGGAAAAAAAATAGTTTTAGTTTTGGCAAGTCTTCAGTAGGCAAAGGATTCAGTCCATAAATCAAAATACTGGACTGCATTAATTTCTTTCCACACTAATCACATGCACACAAAAAGTTAACTGTATCTGGAATGCACAACACAAAACAGACTGCATGAAAAGTTAGATTCCCCCTGCAATGTTCATCTGGGCCCTTATTTCTACAAAGTTGAGAGTTTTCTGGAATTCAGAAGTCCTAGAAACACAATCTTACTTGAAAATGACCTGGAAAATAAAAGAATGTGAAAAATGATAGTTCTATTTTTTGGCAAAGGCAAAATCGGTTTCTTATTTTGATTAGTTGGAAGGAACATAAAATACGTCCAGATGAAAAAAATAAAGATGCTGGAGAAAACACTACAAATATGTGCCTGTAACTTCTTCCAAATTTGATCAAACCATGGTGATTGCACCACACCAGCTCTGTCCAATATTATAAAAATATTTATATATAAAGGCGGTTCCTAAATGCATTCTTCTTTGAAAGGAATAAATCTAACATATTCCTGAGAACTAATCTTTAAAAAGTGACACACTGTTATCTTAACAATTATAAGGAATCAAATAGTGCATTTGTTCTAAAGAAATTCTGCTCAAATGTTTAAGCGATTTTGCTAAGTAAGCTTCAAACCTTGTCTAAATACACAGACTACAAAATAGACTATAAACTCCCTATGTGTCAGCCTTACCACTGAATTTCCTGGATACTGGTGGTTGGTATATAAACATAATTCTACCTAAATATAGAAATTTAAATTTAACTGTGAGCCATTTAAAAAGAAATCTTGGGGGAAAGGTTTTAAAACGATGATGTATCTACTCAGAAACTAAAAGTTTTCAGCAGGAAAAATTTGAACATATTTTTCTAAAAACTGGAAGAGTGTCAGGGAAATGTTTTTTTGGAATAAAAACATTTCTATCACGATATAAAATACACGCAATCAGTGTGGAGAAGAATACGGGCCCAGTAACCATTTAAATGTGTGGTTGTATATAGGGAACATACAGGGAACCAGGAAGCAGCCCTGTCAAGTAACTTTGTATTTTCTTTCACGAAGGATGGTGAGGATTTGACTACTGTAAAGTACTATACAGACAGAAGTAATCTCACCTATGTTTAGAAAGGATCAGGAGAAGTATATATCCCAAGAGAGTTTTCCCAATTAATCGTTTACAAATACTCATATCAGTAAGTCATCTGTATTTATAATCCTCTTCAAAATGTCAGTTTACAAACACATTAACCAGGAAAAAACAGAAAATGGAAAATAAAGACATAGGAGAGTTAGACATTTTAAAACACCTTTGAAAACCAGTAGAAAGACGACTGTAGGGTTCTGGAATTTATGTCATGGTATGTGGTCATAATTTTCAGGAAAATTTCACTTTAGTTTTCATCTATCCGATGCACTAATTTCCTTCACCTAACTTTGTGCCCTTACCAGCACTAGCACTGCTAGAATTGTCCTAATGCGCCCCGCACTTTCAAGAAGTAATTCCTCGGGATGGAAATGTGATCATTGTGTCACTTCACCAAATCTACCTGCCTCTATGTGCCTCGTGCTCCAAAATCAGCCCTCCCCAACTCTGACCTCTTCTCTACAGAGGGAGGTGAGCAATCTTATCAGCTAATTGTAGTGATTACACTGTAAAAATGTGTATTACACACTGGCTTCCTTCTAGAAATTTTTGTCCATGCCTACCAGGAAACAAACTCCTCTTTAACAATATAAAGCTTAAAAAGCTTACAAAACAGGTTACCAGCTTGTCAGTCCAGTTCCACAGAATGCTGAGCTCAGAATTGGTGCGTTTCATGTGAAAGCAATTCTCAAGTCAGGAAACCAAAATCACAAAATATTCCCAATAACTTCAGTGTTAAAAAAAATTGATTCTGTATTCTACGCAATCCCTCGATTTCTCAATCTTTGAAACTAAATGTAAGTTGTACTTCATTATTCACTGTTGCAAGTTAAATATTTCTGGCAGTGATTGGAATAACATGAAATAATGGTGCATTTTACAATTTTTTATTTATAATGAAAATAGTATACATTGAATTGTGATATAAAATATGCAAGAAATAATGGAGCACAAAAATATTTTAAGAAAAATCATTAGTAGAATGAGTATACAAACTTAATTTTCTTAACTATATGGATAAAGAGATGGTAACAGTAACCTTAAGATATTTATCAGCAACTTACTAAAATATTGTGCTACAAGACATTATTTTACAATACCAACTCATGTATAGCATTTTTTATAAATATTATTTGTTCTTCAAAGTAAATAAAAAATAATTTGTAACAACTGTTTAAAAGACAAAAGTTCCCTTTGCATATTAACACTCATCATGTTTGCATTTTGAAATATTTTATGACACTTTATTTGGAAGTTGAGCATAAAAAGTCCTTTAAATTTTACATGTCATCTTAAATGTCTCATCTTTGATCCCACAAATAAATCTCTTCTTAATTTCTCATTACTGTCAATGACACTAACATTTGAGCTCATTTTATTTTCTTCCTCTACTATTTTTCCACTAACGTCTGTTGATTTGGTTGTTTTGTTTTACTTGGCTCATGGTCTTGAATTTGCTCTCTACTTTGTATTCATCCTAATCTACGCTTGTGGGGCTACTATTTACTTACTGGTTTCAAAATTTCAGTATCTCCAAATTGTGATGCAATCTAGATTTAAGTGCTAAAACCATCTTGCTCAAATATAATGCCTGTAATTCTTGTTCCAGGACCTAGCTTCAGTGTGGTCTTTAAAGCCTGACTGACTCAGATTTTCACTATACCTTCATTCTCATTATATTTCTTTTTTTTTCTCATATTATTTTACAGTTAAACTCAAATAATTTCAACTATATTTTCACACTTTTGTGCATTTGTAATGATTAATTTTTTAAAAACAGTGTTTCAAGGTTCATTGTTCATGCACCACACCCAGTGCTCCATGCAATGCGTGCCCTACTCAATACCCACCACCAGGCTCGCCCAACCCCTGCTCCCCAAACCTTCAGTTTGTTTCTCAGAGTCCACAGTCTCTCATGCTTTGTCTCCCCCTCCGATTTTTTTTTTTTTTTTAAAGATTTTACTTATTCATTTGTCAGAGAGAGAGAGGGAGGGAGAGAGAGAGCGAGCGAACGCACGAGCAGGGGGAGCATCAGGCAGAGGGGGAGAACCAGGCTCCCTGCTGAGCAAGGAGCCCAATGTGGGACTTGATTCCAGACCATGGGATCATGACCTGAGCTGAAGGCAGACGCTTAACTGACTGAGCCACCCAGGTGTCCTGTGTAATGATTAATTTTATGTGTCAGCCTGACTGGGCCACAAGGTGCTCAGATATTTGGTTGAACATTATTCAGGGTGTGACTATGAGGGTATTTCTGGGATGAAATTAACATATGAACAGGTAAAATAAGTAGATTGCCCTCCCAAATGTGGGTGGACCTCAACCTATCAGTTGAGGAACTGAATAGAACATTATCACCTCACATCTATCAGAATAGCTAAAATCAGCAACACAAGAAACAATAGGTGTTGGTCAGGATGTGGAGAAAGGGTAATCTTTTTGCACTGTTAGTGGGAATGCAAATTGGTGTGGTTCCTCTGGAAAATAGTATGGAGGTTCTTCAAAAAGTTAAAAATAGAACTGCCCTATGATCCAGCAATTGCACTACTAGGTATATAACCAAATAATAAAAAATTACTAATTCAAAGGGATACATGCACCCCGATGTTTACAGCATCAATATCTACAAGAGCCAAATTATGGAGGGAACCCAAGTGTCCATCGACTGATGAATGGATAAAGAAGATGCAGTATATATATACAATGGAACATTACTCAGCTATAAATAAGAATGAAATCTTGCCACATACAATGACATGAGCTAGAGAGTATTATACTATGCAAAATGAGTCCGTCAGAGAAAGACAAGAACCACATGGTTTCACTCATATGCTCAACTTAATAAAGAAAGCAAACAAGCAAAGGGAAAAAAAGAGAGAGAGAGGCAAACCAAGAAACAGACTCTTAACTATAGAGAAGAAAACTGATGGTTAGCAGAGGGGAGGCGGGTGGGGCATGGACGAAAATAGGAGATGGGAATTAAGGAGGGCGTTTGTTGTGATGAGCACCAGGTGTTGTATGGAAGTGCTGAATCACTATATTGTACACCTGACACTAGTATTACACTGTGTGTTAACTAACTGGAACTTAAATAGAAACTTAAAAAAAAAAAAATAAAGGCCAAATAAAAGGGAATGGAACGCTTTCTGCCTACTTTGAAATGGAACATTGGTCTTTTTGAGTTTTCTTACTTGGACTAAAACATCTCCTGTTTTTCAGGCTGGACTCAGCCTGGAATTATATTTCACCTCTCCTGGGTCTCCAGCTTGCCAACTACAGAACTTGAGACTCCTCAGCCTCCATAATCATGGGAGTCAATTCCTTCCTTCCTTCCTTCCTTCCTTCCTTCCTTCCTTCCTTCCTTCCTTCCTTCCTTCCTTCCTTCCTTCCTTCCTCCCTCCCTCCCTCCCTTCCTTCCTTCTATCCATCCACCCATCCATCCATCCATCCATTCATCCATCCATCCATCCATCCAATCATATACACCCACAATCCCCCACCCCTTACTGGTTTTGTTTTTCTAGAGAGCCCTAATATAGAACTATACTCAAATTATGAGAAATACTTGATTCTTTATGGGATGCAGCACTTTCTTCTTTAAAACATAGGTTTCAAAATAATTTTATCAAAGAAAAAAGATCTATGATTATCTTCATACAATGGACTTTGTTACCTAACCTAGGTATGAAACCCATATGCTCAGTTCATGATATGTTAATTATACTTGTCAATGGTTTCTTCATCTTTCTCAACCAGTTACTTAACACTCACTTCCCAACTACATTTTGAGTAATATCTCTAGGTCCAGGACCATCATTCCCCAACAGGAAGTTTATAAATGTTTGTTAAATGTTAGCAGTCCATTTCCCCTTGACAACTATCAGTTTTCTCATCTTTGATATCAATGAATTGGGCTAGATGAGATCAATAAACTCTGCATCTGTCTGAGACCCATATAAATTCAGCAGAGAGATTCCTCTAAAGTTCCAAAAGGTCTTAAGACTACAGCAAATTTCACAATTATTAACATCCTGAAAATAGTCCATTTTAACCACACTTCTGTTGTACCTCTTTCCTTTGGGTTTTGACTAAATCCCTGGATCTTACCTTTTTGAGATACAGAGCAAATAACTTTCAACTTGTTTAGACTGTTCTACTGTTATTCACCTCCATATTTGAAATGTGCTTATAATATGTTTGTTTTATTTTTCAGCTTTAAATACTGTCAATTCTTACTATGGAAGATAAAGAAGACTTAAGTGTTCTCAACTGCCTCTTATTTAACCATCTCCTTCCTCCCCTCTTGATCTTATCTATAAAATTTAATTAAAAGACTTAATATCCAGCGTTTATATTTTTAGACTGTGTAAACACTATTATAGCTTGGCTACTATGAACAAATTTCTTTTTACAATTTTTAAAAAATTTTTCATGTAGCTAATAATTTCCTTGATTTGTTTCTTTGCCTATTTTTTGAAATAACATTTCAAAAAATTTTATTTTTTTGGAAATATTTTGAAACACTGTTTCATCCCAAACTCTCTGAGAGACTTGAAACATATAAGGATTTCTTTGAGTCGCATTGTTTTTGTTTTCCCCTCAGAGACATCTCATCTGGAGTTCTCCAACTCTTCAACTATTACTTTTGGATTCTTCATTTCTTGATCCTATTCCTTGCTCCTTCTCAGTTTGCTTCCTTATTTTGGTAGATTTTTTTATTCTTGAGTATAGATGTAATAGCTGCTTTAAAAACTGCTATCTGCTAATCTCAACACCTGGTCATTTTGGAGTCAGTCTTCATTTTTGTCTTTTCTCTGGGGTATGAGTCATGTTTGCTTATTACTTCATATTTTAAGAAATCTGGAATTTTATCTGCGATATTGTGAATGATATTTCATTTTCTCTGGATTCTGTTATGTTCCTCTAAAGAATACTGATTTTTTTCTTCTTAAACAGGCAGAATGAAAACTAGAAAACTAGAATGAGCTCAAACTGCAATACCTTTCTTCCTTACCCAGTGGTGGGGCTATAGTTGAAAATATTTTTGCTAGTTTCCTGAGAAGGGGTTTATGGGAAATAAAATTTTAAAGATCTAGTATTCTGAAAATTCATTTAAGCCACCCTCAAATTCAGTTAGTAAACTGGGTATGGAATTTGAGCTTAAAAATCATTTCTCTCAGAGTTTTAAAGGCATTGCTCCACTGTCTTCTAGCTTAAAATGTTGCTGTTGAGAAGTTAGTTATTGTTATTGTTTCTATTCTTAAGCCTTTGTGTGACCTTTTTTCCTCCTCTGAAAAACTTTTAGTGTTGTTCTTTTCATACCTAAAATTCTGACATTTCATGGTGCAGTGCCTTGGTCAGGGTCTTTCTTCATATATTTTCTTGGTACTCACAAGGATACTGTAATCCATATATTTCTGTTCTTCATGTCTGGTAAGAAAATTGCATCACTCTGAAAATTTTTTCCTTCTGTTTTCTGGGTTCTTTTTAGAATGTCTATTAATTTAATGTTTGTGGTCTTTTTGCCTAGGAGCTTTAATACTGGAGTTTGTTTTATTCAACTTCTCCAGAGAGTAAACCTATGCTATTTTTTGCCAAGTGGATAAAGGATAGTTGACTGCCTATATGGCTTTGACAGGGACTGGGATCTTTATACTTTCAAAAAATCCTCCTGCTTTTCACTTAACCCGACTTTTTTCTTCAGAGATACTTTCAATCCTGATTTTTTTCAGGTTCCAAGGTTTCATTTTTCTCAGAATTTTTAAACTTCTGGCATTTCTATCCAACTTTAAGCTTCCATAATTTTTTTGACAAATTTTATCTGTTATTTAATCTTCACCCATTTTGTCTTTGTAGGGTTATGCCTCTTTAAATTATTTTGCTGTCCTTTAGTGTGGTTTCTGAATGGTTGGAGATAAGCACATGTATCATCCATGTTTAAGCAGAAACTGATACTCCTTTTTTTAAATGTTAACATTTATTGAATGTACTATCCTTTGCTTCTTGTCTTCTATACATTATCACTTTTAACCCTTATGAAAAACCTGAAGAGATGTTCAGGTACAAAAACTGGTCCTAAATAATATGCTTAACATCAAGCCATTTATCTTTCTCTCCGAGATTAATTTCTTATTCAGAATATAGCAAAGTATGATCATTAAATCAAGCCTTACATTGCAAAGAAGTCTACCCACAAAAACATTTATTTGCCTTTCAAAACATTTTCATTGCTGGTGATGAAATAGTTGCCAAAATAAAAATGGTTTGGATCAAAACATCCAAGCTAGTTGCTTCAAGCAGACATAGCTTAAGGACTGAGGACTAAGCAAGTGTTTGAAAGGAAATGGATTTGTAACTGAATACAGTTAACATTTAGGATACTATAAATGTAAGATATATGACTTTGTATTTTCCTATCATATGATCTCCTTATTCTTTGTTGGTGACTGGTCTTCCACTGTCTTAGACGTCTGAAATATAAACAAGTATATAAATTGATAAAAGATGTGCCTAACTTTTTAGAGTTTCATTTTAACTCTTCTTTTTAGAATAGTAAGTCAAACACAGTTAAGGCAAGTTTTAAAAAATATGATAAAGCTAAAATTATCAGTATCTCATGACTCAAAGAATTCAGTTTTATTTATATACATATTTTAAAGAATTACCAAGCCACAATCAATATAAGCCTCCAAAGTTTTAAAAATGTCCAATAAACAATGACTGCATTTATTGTTTAAGAATAGCAAACTTGACAAGGAACTAGTACTTTGGCTACTCTTATTTAAATATGAAATTAGGAGAACAACAACCATTTGTAAGTTTTCTTTTAAACTATTTTACATAGAAGTTATTCATAAGCAATTTTTAAGTCTAAACACATCAAGGTTTGCAAGTAAGCAAAAGGATATGTTGGAAAATTTTTAAAGTTGAGATTAAAGTAATAAACTAGGTTATAGTTTAAATAGTATACTATTCTAGATTATACCTTAACTACCACACTAAACTGAAATATAGTTTATTATTTATTTTTTAAAAATAATTTATTTGTTTGACAGAGAGAGAGTGTACAAGCAGGGAGGTGGTAGGGAGAGGCAGAAGCAGGCTCCTGCTGAGCAGAGAGACCCCTGGAGGGCTCCATTCTAGGACCGTGGGATCATGACCTGAGCTGAAGGCAGATGCTTAGCCGACTGAGCCTCCCAGGTGGCCCTGAATTACAGTTAAATATTATACTATTAACTAACTATAGTTAGTACTATTTAAAATTTAATTATTTACTATTTCACTATTAAGACAAGAATATTACTTAACTGCTTCAACCAGTACACAGAAACAGAGAAGGCGGCAAACCATAACAGACTCTAAACTATACGGAACAAACTGAGGATGGTTGGAGGGGAAGTACGTGGGGAGATGGGTAACTGGGTGATGAGCATCAAGGAGGGCACTTGATGTAATGAACACTGGGTGTTACATGCAACTGATGAATCACCAAATTCTACCCCTGAAACTAATAATATACTGTATGCTAACTAACTTGAAATTAAATATAAAAATTTAAAAAATTAACTAAAATACTTTAAAATTGCAGAAAGATGGCAGATCTTGATTTTGCTCAATATCTACAGAGTTATTGTTCAGTTACTTAGTAACTAAAAATGATACAGTGTAAAGATCTAAGGGTGTACATTTTATTTGCACTTCTTAAAATTTTAAAAGCATAAACATTTTGTAGATTACAAAATGTGTACTTTTCTTGTCTACAATTAATAATGACTCTTTTTTTCTCTGCTTATTTCATAGTCTGTGCTTCCCTCCATATTTCCTTCTGTTCCCTGTCTTCTATAGAGGTGTCCACTCAAAGAGTTGTAGCCTTAGTTATTTCTCCCAAGGACAAAAATCTAACAGGTAAAAGACTGAGTTAACTACTTTTCTTTGGAATGCTGCCTAATTTTTCACATGATAACCTGATTTCATTTCACCCCAGAATGTTTAGGAATAAACACAGGTCTTGTACTAAATCTTCATGGTTAGATCAGGTTATTAAAAGCACTGAACTACAAGACCACACACAGACCAATGTAATGATTGGAAAAATCACCAAATGGAAGGAATAAGGTAATCCTAAAGAATAATCATGAGGAATGAGTAAAACTGATTTCTAATTTTATCTCTATTACTATTACCCTTGTTTTGGCAAAAGCAGTTTTATAATTTGGTCTTTTTGTTGAGAAAATACATGGAAAAAGTGCCAACTTTAGAAGTTTAGAGTTCTAGCTTCTGATGCTGGGTCTTAGAACCCCTTCAATGCATGAGGGGTCAAGTGTCTGCTATGAAACTTGGTCAAGGTGTGGCTTCCAGTCAGTACTGTGCATCTTGAAGAGTGTTCTAGAGTATTTAGATTACTATGGTATTTATGGTCTAACTCAGCAGCTTTTCTCCATGCAGAGTGCTATATAAACTGATTTCACAAACAGTTTAATCAAGAAGCTTTAAAAAACCATTAACTTTAAAAAAGTTTCTAAAACCACTGATTGTTTTCCCTTTCATAAAATTTTTAAAAATGCCTATGGTTTGATGTTTATGTCAGGCACTGTCATGTAGCATACAGTAAGCCCTGAAAAACTGCTATCTACATTTATTCAGAAATGCAAATTTAAATTTAAATGCCAGGGTCATCATAAAAAAGGTTATTTCCAGTATTCACAAAGATTAAAAGGCTATTATTAGACTACTGATTAATACTAAGAACTTATTTTACCATAAAAAATTTAGGATTAAAAGAGGATATATACATATATACACACAATACATATATACCATATATACATAGGTGCACATTTATGTATGTGTTTACATACACACATACATATGTATTTCTATGTATACAGAGTGTGTATTTCACTAAAATCCCTCTCTTAACAAGTTTTTAAAAAGTAACTCTCGGGGCGCCTGGGTGGCTCAGTCGTTAAGTGTCTGCCTTCGGCTCAGGTCATGATCCCAGGGTCCTGGGATCGAGCCCCGCATAGGGCTCCCTGCTTGGCAGGAAGCCTGCTTCTCCTGCTACTTGTGTTCCTGCTTGTGTTCCCTCTCTCGCTGTGTTTCTCTGTCAAATAAATAAAATCTTAAAAAAAAAAAGTAACTCTCATCTGAAGTTAAAGGGAAAAACTACAGAGTTCTTTAGATAGAGAAGTAATGGCTTTTGTAATAACTTCTCATGTTGGATCACCCCAACATGAGCTATAATGGCAAGCCGTAAGGTGCATACACTCTTGAAGCTATAGTTTTAAACAGAAGAACCTTTGGCCCTTTCTGGTCCTCAGTTTCTTCAAATGGGAACTAAAGAAAGGTAGACACCAAAATGAGCTCCAAAGGTGCTTTTGGCTTTTACTTTCTGGTTCTAGTTTTTAACCTTAGGTATAGTTTACTTTTGGCTTCATAACTGAATGCTTGCATCAATGAGAGAAGAAATAAAAAAGAAAAGCTCAAAGAGCTGAGGTGCAGGAGGGAGTCAGTTCTTTAAATTAAAAAAAAAAATCTACTTGGTTAAACCAGTAGAAATAGCAACCAATCCAATTAATTGTAAAAGGGTGGAAAGAAGTATGAGGTTGGATCATTATTTAGCATTAATGACTTATTTTACAACAATGTTCACCATGGTACACAAATCAACAGGTGAGAGAGTTAATTATTCCAGTAGCCTACCCAGTAGTTCCAGATACATTTGAAAGCCAAAGTCAGTTGCAAAATGGGATTAAAGCAATGCAATTACTAAAATATAATTAAGATTGGTCTGTATCTGATTCTAATCTCCTCTTTGCTTTTATCATATGATGAACAGAGATAATTTGTATATACTTCCCCCTCAGTCTGTCAGAGAAAGTAGCCCTATTCAAATTTTGTATTCAAACTTTACTTGCATAGGAAAACCAATCAATGTTGTATATAGTATTTATCAAATTAGAAGACGTATATGTAAAACTAAATGAAAAGTCAGGTTTCCTGGGCTCAGATGTCAGTCCCGTGTTCTACTCAAGAATTAAAAAGGTTATTAAAAAGGGCTCAAAAGGTGATATAGTACAGATCTTGTTCCACTCATAGGTTATTGTGAAGATCAAATGAAAGAATGTGGTATAGGCACTTGGTGGACTAAAAAGCACCTTAAAAGCATAACATATTGCTTAGGAATGACTCATTCCTGGTTAGATGATGAAAAAAGTAATCTGTATAAGGAAAGGAAAAAAAAAAAGCCTACTGATAATTTGATCAGCAGAGAAAATGCTTTAGATTTGTTACTTAAACCCAAACCAGGATATTCTTTTTTTTTTTTTTTTTTTTTTAAAGATGTTATTTATTTGACAGAGAGAAACACAACAAGAGAGGGAACACAAGCAGAGGGAATGGTAGCGGGAGAAGCAGGCTTCCTGCTGAGCAAAGAGCTCGATGTGGGGCTCGATCCCAGGACCCTGGAACATGACCTGAGCCGAAGGCAGATGCCTAAAGACTGAGCCACCCAGGCGCCACCCCCAAACCAGGATATTCTTAATTCTAATGTGATTTCTTCACATCAAGCTAAAATGGTACACCCATCCAACAACACTCCAATGGTCACATTCTAAGAAAGCAGACAACAGAGAGAAAACAGAGTCCCACATCCTTCAAAAATTGCAAGCGAGGTGCCACAGCCTCTCTGAGGTTTCCTCTAACTCAAGCACAGACCTAATCACCCTCTTTCCATATCTTACCTTACTTATTGCCCTATTTTGCAAAGATCTCTTTATAAGGAAGAAGGCTTCCCTTCCAGAATGCAAACTCCATTAATGTAGTCTCCACCGACCACATAAAGGTTATTAAACTTAAAAGTCTTAAAGACATTGCTACAGATTATCTGAAATATCTAAAGAAAATATTCTGACTCATCTGGCATTAGCTCAGTTAGATACTGGCCATGATGAATTTCCTGCCTAAAGGCAAATCAAGTTGTGCCTCCAACTCTAATCAGGATTTGTAGAAAACCTCAATTTATACAATTTATCTGGCTGAATCTCAGCTAATGTATGTGTGTCTGGAGTGTCTTTGGGGATGATGCATATGGGAGCACCGATATTTACCTGAATATATCAGTTTATTGGTCAAGAGTTTGGAAGAAAAAAAAAGATAGCATAGTTAAACTGGGAACTTGGAGGAAAGTTTACCCAGAAGATATTTATGAAGATGTGTGGAAGGTTTAGGGAAACCACAAGGGGTAGTGTGACACCTTCCTGGCTCTAAGAGCAACAGAGGCCATCATGAACCCTAGGCTTAGAGGAGTAAGGGAAAGGTAGCCACCACCTCAGCCCGGAAGCTGGAGAAGCCCACCCTGCCAGCAATACAACCACCTTTGGCCTTACATTCATTCATCCCACTCTCAGCAGTCCTGCTGGTGCCTCCCACTGGCCAAACTCAACCAGAAGTCCTACGGCAAGAGCCTCCCAGAGTACAGAAAAGGTGGAAGGGTGAATAGTGAGTCTAGAGGGACAAACATTAGATGTCCACTATCACCTGAGTCTTCAGTCTTACGAAGGCTACTTTCCTCCTTAAATACCAGAAGTAGAATGGTTTTCATTTCCTTTTAAAAATGGTTCTCTTTAGACAATTTAAAAACAGAAATGGGTGGGAAATATATCCTCCAAATATACAATGTGAACCACTGATGGAAATTATAATTCTAGATTCTGAGATTTAATTTAAGGAAGGGTAACCCCAATAATATGAAGAATAAGAGCATAAACTAGCACTTATTGAATACACTACAAGATAACTGATGTATTTGACATATTTTTTAAAATTGTTAGTTTTTCCAATCTTTGCAAAACTCCTATGAGTTAAGGGATATTAATATTTTACAGAGTTTTTTTTTTATAGATAAAAGAATAGCTCAGAGCATTTACATGATGAAGACGTGATCGAAACAAGTCTTTCAAACAATCACTCCCTGTTTCCATTGTATCCCACGGCTAGCAGACAGCTAACTTTTCCATTTTCCTCATGTAAACTAATATTTAATAGTTCCCTCATATAAACTAACATTTAAGTATGTAAAATTCAGTAACTTGACCAATCAGCATTCAACACTTTACAGAATGTAGACAGCATTAGTTGTTTAATATAAATTTCACAGAGTTTTAAAAGCTCTGATGGGGCATCTGGATGGCTCAGTGGGTTAAGCCGCTGCTTTCGGTTCAGGTCATGATCTCAGGATCCTGGGATCGAGCCCCACATCGGGCTCTCTGCTCAGTGGGGAGCCTGCTTCCCCCCCTCCTCTCTCTGCCTGCCTCTCGGCCTACTTGTGATCTCTCTCTCTCTGTGTCAAATAAATAAATAAAATCTTTAAAAGTCTCTGATAAATTTCTGTAAATATTCTTGTGTAAACAGAGTTTGGTTTTTGGAGTAGAAAAATTTTTTTCATATGGTCCATAACAGGTCTACTCAGACACACAGCAATTAGTTTAGAAGTCTGGACGTGCCAGGAAGACTTTAATTAAGGGGCGCCTGGGTGGCTCAGTTGGTTAAGTGTCTGCCTGAGGCTCCGGTCATGATCCCGGGGCCCATGATCCCAGGGCCCCAAGTCAGGCTCCAAGCTGAGTGGGGAGCCTGCTTCTCCTTTTGCCTCTGCTCGTGCTCTCGCTCGCTCTCTCCCTCCCTCCTTCTCTCAAATAAACAAATAAAATCTTAAAAAAAAATCCACATCAATTAAATTCAAAGTTAGGAGCTAATGTTTTAGCTCTACCCCCGGGTGTATGATCTTGTGCCAAATGATTAATGTGCCTTATCTTCAAGTCCCCATTTTTAATATGGATGTAATGATACTTGCATCTAGGGTTGTATAAGGAACACATTAAATTATATATGCAAAGTGTCTGGCACAGATTCTCAAGAAATATTCATTCCTGTTGTACCTTGAACCATTTTCTGTCCTAAAGGATGTGTGTTGGAGTTCATTTGAAAAGTGTGAGTATAGAGCCTGATGAGAAGTCCTTCTCTCTGCCTTCTCGTAGAGAAGAGTGGAGATGGGAAGGGGGATGTTCACCAACTAATTTTATTCAAGTGTCATATATTTAGGTTCTGGTGTCATCCCATCCCCATCAATATTTGTGCTCTCTATTGTTTAAATAATTTATTTAGTTATATACTGTCACAGTCATAGCTATGAATTAGAAGGGAAAAAGTCCCCAAAATGATTTACTTTTGTGATATGGCAATTGGTGAATAAATGTAAATAAGTACTACAAATACATAAATAACTGTAGGTAGAAAACTCACTTTGCATTTTTACTTCTCTAAAGCACCTAACCTAGTACATAGTACAAGTAATTAAGACATGAAATTAAGTAAGAAAAGATAAGTAAGTTGGATGATTAATAGAAGTTCTAGAAGAGAATACGGAGGGAAAGGAACATTTGAAGAAATAATTCAAGAAAATTTCCCAGCACTGAAAAACATGATTCTAGACTAAATCTACTAATTGTTCAACACAATGGATGAAAAGGGAATACCAAGTCACCACACGCTGATTCATTCACAAATATTTACTGAGAACCAGGGACAACTCTTGATGGCAGGGATAGGTCATTAAACAAAACAGTCAAAGTCCACACTGTCATGGAGCTTATATTTTAGGGATCAGAGACACATAATAAACTATTTAACATGTCATCCTAATCCCTATGCTATCGCAAAAAGAATAAAAAAAATTTTAAGAGAAAAAAGAGTAAGCAGGATCAGGTGTGCTGGAGAGATATATGTGGGCTGTGATTTTATAAGGATAAGGGTAATCAGTGATGTACTCATGAAAGTAACACCTGAGCAGAAACCAGCAAGAAGAGGGTGAGCCACACGGATATCTGAGAGAACACTCCATACAGGAGGAATAGGAAGAATGAAGGCTCTGAGGTGAGACTATTCTTGGACAAGATAGAGGAAATGAAAGGAGGCTAATCTGGCTGTAGAAAAGAGAGTGGTAATGGATAAGATCAGAAAGGCAGCCAAGGTGGGGTGCATGTGTCATATAAAACATTCTAGATATATTATTGCAAAATTTTGGAATTCTGAGGACAAATAGTAGGTACTAGAAACTTACAGAAATAAAGGAAGAAAACAGTTTACATGTAAAGGTTAAATAATTAGAATGTCATCTCCACAAGGACCTTTAACAGCAGAAAGTAATGGAGAAATGGCTTCAAAATCCGGAGGTAAAATAATTTCTAGCCTAAAAATTTTTGCATATAGGCAAATTGTCAAAAGTCTCTAGAGGCAGAATAAACTAATTTAAGACAGGCAAATTATATAAAAATTTACCTCCATGGATGCTTTCTTTTTCTTATTTATTTCTGATTTATTTATTTTTGAGCATGGTTGACACACAACCACAAATTCTTTCTCAGAACGCCAATGGCCAAGGTGTTGCAGCAAAATAATAGAACAAGGAAAAAGGAAGAATTATCCTTGGCTAACTTCCTTATAGGAAGTACTATAAGATATAAGTATGCTACAAAGAATGAAATAAAATCCCTAAGACATGAAGGTAGATACCCAGGATGGTAAAGAACAATCTCTCCAGACTGGAACAAACAGAGGCGTCTAGGAAAGCTATTCTTAAAAAAGATGAAATTACGGGAAATCTTTTTTTTATTTATATCCAGAGAAGATTCACACTTGATTGAGAGCTGGGTATGAATTACCGGCAGATAAATAGAGAACTAAGCAAAGGGGTAAGACAACTGCTGCAAGAAAAATAAAACAAAAATTACAAGAAAATGCAAATACGATACCCCAGAACTCGGCTCTGGATTCAGCTGATCTTAGAGTCAAAACAATGTAAACAATGACTAACGAATTAAGTGAAAATTAGGATAAAACTGTATGAGGACATTGGAGCAGGAGTGGCTGCAGTGGAAAGGGAGTGGTGGGTAAAGGGAGAAAAGGAAGGATTAAGAAATAAAAAGGAAGAAAAATTATGTGAGATAGTAGATGAATAGGATGAGAAATAGATGAAAACTTGACAGAAGAAAGGGGCAGTTTATTCCAGTGGGAAAACAGGATTATTTAATCAATGGTTTGACAAACAGCTAGCTAAAGAGAAAAAAAGTAAGATTTCATCTTATGCCATATGTAAAAATAAATTCTAGATAAATTAAAAACTTAAAATGTAAGAGACGAAATGATACAAATCATGAAAAAAGATCCAGGGCCTATATCTACAATCCAAGGATGTAGGAGACCTTCTCATGGATGACTAGAAGTCTGCAAAGAAAACCTATGCCTTGTGAGAGCTAGTCTCTAAAGAAGACCCCAGTGCCTGGTTCCTTGTATTCATGCCCTTAGCTAGTTCTCTCCCACAGTGAATCTAGGCTGGGCTGTGACTTGTTCTACTTAACAGTCATAGAGGAGGTGACGTTCCAGGACTTTCCTGCCTTGACAATAATATGTTGCTGCACCTTCTACTTTTGAAATGGTATGTGCCACCAAGTAATACTCTGCTGGACAGACCATATAAAGAGACTAGATGGAGAGGAGAGGTACTGTGTCTACATAGGGAAGGAGGAAAGTCCAGCCTTCCTAAGAATCCTGGTCAAGATTCCATATGACATAGCTCTAGGTACCATTTGACTGCAACCAAGTGGAAGACTATAAGCAAGATGAAAAAAACACCTAGGCGAGTTATATCACTGCAACACAAGAAATAATAAAATGATTCTTTTTGAGGGAGTGAAGGGAAGAGAGAGAGGAGAGAGAGAATCCTAAACAGGCTCTATGCCAAGTGGGGCTCGATCTCAGAACTCTGAGATCATGACCTGAGCTGAAATCAACAGTTGGGACACTCAACCAACTGAGCCGCTCAGTTTAATCCTACTATGGTTTGAGGTGGTTTATTAAACATCAAGAAACAAAACAATAAAAATCTTACAAGATGATCTGGGATACAATACATAATTAGAGAGATCCTTATTCAATGCTGGAAGTTCAAAAAGGAAAGTATAAATACTTATGATTGTATGACACTTTAAAACATTTTCATGGATTATTGGAAAAAATTCTGCAATGCAATTTTAAGACATGTAATGACTTAATAAATGTTTTTAGAAATTTATAAGAAAGAAATCCATTAGAAAAATGTAGGAACATGCAATTCATAGAGGAGCAAATCTAAATGTCAACCAACATAAAGATGCTTAAAGTCAGATGGCAAATTAAATGAGCTATTTCCTCACATTCAGTATTTGAACAAAAATTAAAAGGAGCTACAACTTCTATTGCTAGCAGGCAAAGGAGGAAAAGCATTTGACAATATATATTAAGACTAATCAAATAATACATGATGAAAAGAGAATGCTATCAATAAGAAAAAGTAAATTTCATTCTGCAGCCACAAATGTCAATCGACTGTTGAATAGATAAAGAGGATGTGGTATATGTATATACGTATGTATAAAATGGAATATTACTCAGCCATAAAAAGAATGAAGTCTTGCCATTTACAACGACATGGATGGATCTAGACAGTATTAAGCCAGGCAAAAGAAGTCAGTTGGAAAAGGACAAATACCATATGATTTCAAACTCATATGTGGAATTTAAGAAACAAAACAAACAAGCAAAGGGAAAAAAAAGAAGACAAACCAAGAAACAAACTCTTAACTATAGAGAACAAACAGATGGTTACCAGAAGGGAGGCGGGTGGGGGATGGGGGAAATAGGTGATGAGGATGGAGAAGGGCACCTGTGATGAGCACCAGGTACTGTGTGGGAGTGTTGAATCATTATATTGTACACTTGAAACTAATATTACACTGTAAGTTAACTACCTGGAATTTCAGTAAAAACTTTAAAAAATAAAAATAAATAAAGCGTTAGGTCTAAAAATGGTCAAAAACTAAAAACAAAGAAAAAATAACAAAATCAAAAGAAACTCTGGAAAGCAACGTAATCGAGTTTCACTAATTGACTTAAAGAAAATTCAATGACATTTTTTAGCAAAAAAAAACAAGATGCAGGGAGGTATGTATAATATAATCCCATTTTTATAAAATAAGTAACAATGGGAAAAACCCTACGCATGTTGAAGTTTTTATGTACGTACACATGTATCTATATATGAATATTAAGGCAGGGAGAAAACGGGTAACTAAAAGGGCATCATGAGTTTAGAGTGCACAAAGACCAGCCAAACAGAAAAAACAAATCTCCTAAAAAAGGCATTTATGATAGGAGCACAGTGACACATTCAGTTAAAATTATTTGTAGGTACCCCTGTATACTGAGATATAACAAAGTTAGATCTTTGTCTCAATCTGTATATCCAAATAAATTACAACTGTGCAAATTTAAATGTAATAAATAAATACAGCTTAAGATAATGCATGGGGATATTAATCAGTTCTCAAGAACTTTCTAATCAAAAAGCATTACTGCTGAAGGAGGAAAATCAGTGAATTGGATTACACTTACAATGAAAACTTCTGGCATTAAAAAAAAAGACAATGAAAAGGTACATGCTGGAAAAATATTTCTAAAGGAGTTCATAAAATGTTACTATCCTAAATACATAAAGAGCTCATGGAGAACATTCAAACCCTAAAGGAAAAATGAGCATATGATATGAATAAAAAATTCACATGAGAATATGAGGCTGATGTGATCATAAACACAAATTAAAACAACTGTAAGTTATTACTTTGCATCTCTAAAACTAGCAGATTTTTAAAAATGCTAATGCTCTTTGAGGACAGAATTCAGAAAACAAGCTAGAGATTCATTGCTAGAGAGACAGAATCTGGAGGACAGTTTCAACTTGCATGCTAATGAAGTTAATCCCCTCTGACCCTATAATCTTATTCCTGGGTATTGATCTTAGAAAATAATCAGGTATTGACCAAAATTTATGAACATGGATGCTATTTTGCACATTATTAAAAACAGCGAAACATGGGAAAGGCACACACTTCTACTGCTAGGAGACAGCTTCCTCACAATGGCATGGCACTCTGCCATAGGAAATGTTTTTATGGATATTCACTAGCAGGAGAGGTTCTAATGATAAAATGTTAAATTTAAACAGCAGAATGCAAATCGGAAGCACAGTAATGGTAACAATTTTTTCAAAGTAAAATTTTATTAATAGAGACAATACATACATGAAGACACTAAGTAGTTTTATCTAGATAGTAAAATCTTAAGTGATTTTTATTTTAGTTTGTCTTTCAGTGTTTTTCAAATTTGCTAAAAGTAACTTTATTTTAAACCGATACAGTTAATATATTCAAACTGCACCTTAAGACTTAATGGTAAGGGATTGTTTAATCAGGTAAATATTCTGTGGCTGAGGAAATTTATCCTGGGGCTTACGAACTTTCTGACACTGTATATAAAATGTTTAGATGGGAGGCAATCTACAATTTCATCAGATTCCCAAAGACAACCAGGACAAATCACTAAAAGATAACATTTAAAAATATTTATATATAAATATCCTGATAAAAATATCCAAAAGTTACTTTCCAAAACTAATCGAGTTTTTATTTAGAGTCTAAAACTTGTCTTCCTGGGCCTAACAGAGAAGCTGCTAGCAGGCTTGTTCCATTATTCAAATTAATTCTTCAGGCCAGCCCCACCCCACCCTCTCCTTTCCCTGCCTCCTCTCCCCTCACACACTAATCCAAATACTTTCTTGTATATACAGATTTTACCAGCCTTAAAAAACATGTATGACAGGTTGTAAAACCAAAATGAAAAGAGCTGAATGTTTAACATCCACCAATAGCTCATACATAGGTATAGAAACCATTAAAGAAAATGAAATGCCCAGTGATTAGAGCAGTTATTTATATTATAGAACAGCTTTGTTTTTGTTTTTATGTCACCTTTCATGATAGCCAGGATTGAACATTTCACCCGGATAAAGACGGCCAAACCAGTTGTTAATTTCTACATCACTGTACTTAAAAACACTGAATGACACTGCACCCGTGAGAAGTGCCGGAGTTTACTTTTGGCTTTAAATATACACAAAACAGCTATCACAGTCTATGCAAATCTGGAAGGCTCTTGTAGTTGTTATTTTGTCCGAGGCACCAGGACTTCTTTATTCCCAACCTGCCATGATTTTTCATAATGCTAATCAAAAACTATCTGTCAACATAAACAAGATAAATAAATATAGCAAACAAGACATACAAATATAATCTGAAGAGAAGGTATGATTTTAAAAGGTTCTCTTGGTATAAAGACTAAAACTTATTTGAAAAGGACTGAGTTGGCAACTAGTTTAATTATACTTTACTATGTATATCTATTTTATGGCACTGGTTTTTAAACGATTGAATCGTTATTAAAAATCTCAGCATTATTTTCAGAGGAGCATCTAACTTAGATTTAACCATCAGATTTTTCTAGAGAAAAATGTTTCTGTATTTTTTGATTAACATTCATTTCCCAAGAACGCTGATTTGAAAGGGTTATTTCACTTTCCTTTAGTGCAGAGAGAAAGGATTCCATTTAAACTTTAGAAGGCATGGAAAAAATAAACAAGTTGGCTGAACATAATTTCCCATTTATTCCTTTTGAAAAGTTATGAAATAAAATCTATTATTTAATTACATTGGATCAAGAAACAGGAAGAAAAAGATGCAGTTAAGTCACAACAGCCATAAAAGAATAAATTATTATGCTTCCTCTTGGAAGAAAAGTGTTTTAATATGTGGATGGGCATTGTCTAAACATTTCAAACCCACTTTGCTAAGGTGTAAAAGGTTTCAAATAAAAATCAACAATAAAATGGCAAATGTCAAAATTGAAGGAATAGAAAACCTGTTTGTTAGGACTAATTTATGGGTGTTTCTGTAATATCAAATTTCGTTTTTGCTCTGAAGTCTGCTTCTATCAGTTTATTAAACATCATCTACACACATACAATTTTGACATGCACAGCTAAGAAAATTTTATTAGACAAGTAGGATTTATCTTTACCATGCTTGAATAAAATTTGCAAGATGTTCCAAATTTAGTACAATGGTTATAGAAGTAATAAAGGTTTTCAGCTTTTTTAACCTGCAGTAGGATTCTGGAGTTGGTCAAACTCTGGCAGGGCACTAAGAGGATGCACACTGATGACTAGATCAGACAGTCACTGCCTTCGTATGCTCTGCAGTAGAGGTTAACAAACTTTTTGTGTAAAGGGCCAAATGGTAAATATTTTCAGCACTGCAGACCATATAGTTTCTGTCACCTCTATTCAGCTCTACAATCACAGCGTGAAAAGAGCCATACACAATGTATCGATTAAAGAGCATGGTTGTGTTCTAGTAAAATTCTATTTACAAAAATAAGCATAGAGCCAGATTTGGCCCACGGACCATCATATGCTAGTCTCTGGTCTAAAGTATTGTGGAGAAAACATGAAAACTATATTATGTCAGAAGAAAATGTTATGCTAGAAAGTAAAACAAAACAAAACAAACCCTCAAAACAACATAAACTGAAGAGTTGAAATGTTCAGCATTTATGTACCTACAGCTAGTTGGAAAAATATAGGATTAGCTCTATTAGCTGTTCAGAAGTTATGCTCTGACCTTATATACTACTTTGTGAAAATAACATTTTGAACTTTTGACATTTATCTGTAAGGTATACCCTTGCAAAGTCCTATTTTCTCCCTATGCTTTTACCCTTACAACCAGGCTGCAGGCTCCTCAAAAAAACCAAAACTAAACAAGATTTTTCAAATAGAAATTCATACTTTTAAACAATACACTAAATACTGTATTTCTACTGTGTTCTCATTTACTCTCAAATAGTGAACTAGATGATACTGATTACTGATAATTTGTTGAATGATAGAGAAGAACCATAACTTTAAGATACATAATGAAATGTTGACAGTGATAAGGCAATCTAGAACACAAACCCACCATAAGCCTCAAACTTTAAACTTGTTACAATTAATTATTCTCCCTTCCTTCTTTTAAGAGATTTTTCTCTTTTCTATATGTGTGGCAAAACAACTGGGCCTCAAACTCTTGTTATGCAATTAATTTCTTCCATTTCAAAAATGAGTTAATATTGATTTTAGCAAAGATACCGCAACAGAGAACCAGTCACTATTTTTTGTCTTATTCTACAGAAGCAAGACTAAAGCAAGTTTTGGCTTTTAATTTGTCTTCATTTGTGTATTCAACAAATGTTTACTGAGTACTTACTATGTACTATGCATGATGCCACGAGTTAGGGTACTGTATTGAAAAAAAAAACAGCCATGGTCTATGTGTTTAAGGATCTTCCATTATGGCAGCAAAGAAATACATCAATAAATTAAAGTTTTACAAGTCATAATAAATGATATATAAAAAAAACCCAGGTTGCTGAAATAACCTATAATAGAGAAGGCATTAACATTAGGCAGGGTGTCAAGGAATGCCTTTCAAACTGGTGACATTTTAGCTGAGATTTAAGACCTCAAAGAATATAGGGCTCTAGTCATTCAAAGTGCACTCACTGGTGGGGAGAAAGGGGTAGAGAGTTGCACACCAGGTAGAAGGAAGAACACGTGCAAAGACTCTTGGACAGCAAAGAACTTGGCTTGAATGAGAAACTGAGAGATAATAGTAGTGAGTTAAAGAAATAAAAATGAACAAATGAGGACAGAGAAAAGGGCAGCAGTCAGTTCATGCAGTGTGGTGTTGGCCACTATAAGAAGTCTGAATTTACTATAAGTGCAGTGGAAACCACTGAAGAGCTTTAAGTTGGTGGACCACATGATTTATCCAGATTAAGACTCTTGTGAGTGTGAAAGAGTGTATTATCAGTAATTACATCTGGTTAACTGGCTTAAACCAGAATGCCCTGGATAATGGAGACCAAAACAGAAGAGTGGCAAGGTCTGATTCTGAGAATCTTCTGCTGTTGCGAGGAGAATGGACTGAATTAGAGCAAGACTAGATGCAGGAAGATGAGTGAATTCACTACTGCGGTTCTCTAAGAGAGAAATGGTAGTGCTTGATGGCACTGGTAATGGGAAGCAGTGGATGCAACGGAGATATACTTTGGAGGTAGACTCAAGAGAACTCCTTGATACTCATCCATAAATTTATTCAAGGATAAGATTGGTATATTGGCAAGTAAATTATTATTAATTAACATATGGGATATACTGACTTACTATACAACACTTAAGATACTAAGCTGTATGCCTGAAACCAATGTAACCCTGTGTCAACTATACTCAAAAAAAAAAAAAAAAAAAAAAAAAAAGATTATGACTCTACAAAATACTACAGGACCATAAACGGGCACCTGGGTGGCACACTTGGTTGAATGTTCGACTCTTGGTTTTGGCTCAGGTCATGCCCAGCATGGAGCCTGCTTAAGATTCTCTATCTCTCTCTCCTTCTGATCCTCTTCTCTCTCTCTCTCTCAAGAAAAAAAACTAAGTTAAAAAAAAGTTTAAAAAAAATCCATAAAAAAATACGTGCATACCATCTTTAACAATTTTAAGTAGTCCCTTCTGTACTCATCAAAAGTAACGAACATTTATGAAAAGTGCTAGTAAATGTTGATTTTAAAAACTATTTTAAAAGAAAAGTGATATTCTTATGTAAAGTTAAACTCAGGTTTCTGGGATATTTATAGTTACTACACTTGATCTTAGCCAAAAGACTGAGAAGCGATTGGGATATTTATAGCTCCTTAGTTTACACAGACCTATATAATCAATAACAGATAAGGTTTTAATAGGTTTTCAGTATTTCATTATTTTACAAGTCTCAAAGTTCAACTCACATGCATTTCCTTTAAAACCTTCAAAATTAATGAATTAATGTAAAACTTGCCAAATGAGAAATGCTTAGGAAATGGAAATTCCTAAGCAGAACATGACATACAGCGAAAACACCCTAATTCTTATCTATCACCTTATAAAAAATCGTTTCTTCCTCCCTAGTCATAAGTCCTCAAACCAGGTAAAACTGTCCTATGCCAACAGAACATTATAGATATGTTTGTACATTCTCAGGATGCAGTGATTTTTGTCTTTCCGGGCCCCACCTTCCTCATGTAAAATGGGAGATAGTAAGAATTTCTTAGGATTGTTAAGATGAATATGGCTTCTTCTACATATACACAGATACACAGATACCACTGTATGCAGGCCTGTGTCTTAAGGTAAGATATGCTAAAGAAGAAACATGCAGCACATCTTCCAGAAGTGCTGACTGAATTAGACAATAAATAAAATAGTGTATTTAAGTTGAAATAGACATAGATACATTATGGCATAGAATACAAAATTTGAATTAAATTTCATTTTCAAAAAACTTCTTAAAAGTCACACTCACTTAAAAATCCATGTAGGCTAATCTCTCCTTAGAGGAGTAAATGCACACAAGTACCCAGAACACAGTAGGGCTACTTACAGTATGCCTGGAATAGGGTAGGAACTCCATATGTGCTATTTGTAGGGAAAACTAGCTTTAGTGCTTATGAAATGACTGGTATATAATTACTCTTGTGAAAGAATTATCCCTTTCTCAACATTTTCTTCAAAAAAGAGACTTGACAAAATGGTCCTCGTTTTCCAAATATTTAATAAAACAGTGTGGCATTCAGCCCATGTAAAAGGAATCTTTTTGGTCTCACTGGCGATTTGAACTATCCCGTAAAACACACACTCTTCTGAGAGCCTTACAGTTAAAAACAAACAAAATCAAGGCAGATTACAAAGAGAATGTAAAAATTTTAACTCAATTAATTCATACTGAATTTACTTTTATTCTCCATTCATATAAATCAGAGAGGCAAGAATACACATACAGAGACAGAGATAAGGAACTTAGATGTTGTCAGTTCTTTACGCCAGTCCTTTGCCTCAGGCTATATTCCCACGCGGAACAATAATCAGACTTCCATGTAAGTATTGCATGGAGCACTGGGTGTGGTGCATGAACAATAAGTCTTGTAACACCAAAAAAATAAAATAAACATTTTTTGGGGAAAAAAAAATAATAATAAAAAAATCCCTCTCTGACAACTCAACATTTGCTCTGTCTCTGTGCAGAACACTGTATTACGTGCTGTTTAGAGTTGCAAGTAAAATAAGAATAGAAGTAGAAAAATGGAGAGCAAAAAGTCCCACCCTGCATTTCAGGAGCTTATCCCAGTGTGGGAGACCATACGCATATCTTAAAGGCTGAAAACAAACATATGGAAATTCATAAATAAATATGACCTGATTAAAGCTATGCATAAGTACTACTGGATAAAATCACATTGCTTCAGCTTTCACTAATTGCAAATTTATAATTGTTGGGCTATCCTGGACATAGGAATTCAGCTTTGACTCAAGAAAACTGACTAAATGTATTGAAGCTGCAAACAATTCAGTCTTCCAAATAGAAGAGCTTTCAGGAACTATTCACTCCCTTTCTAAAAAATGAGAAACTCTAAAATATGCAACTTAGAAACAGAATTTCTTCATTTCAGGTCTGCGAGTCAAGAAAGACATGTTTCCCTCTACTTGTATTTGCAACGAAGTGAGCTAAATTATTTTGTTCAAGTAGAGCTACTACAGTTCCCTCTCAAGTCACCTACCCATCTAAAATAACACTACTAATCATAATAGTAGTGATAGCGGCAGTGGTAATATCCATTTATTAATTGCTTAAGCCCCCGTCCAAATCAGACCTCTACCTTCATCTCCCACCTACCCCCTACCACTGCCAGCCAAAAGGTCTCCACACTAGTCCTATTGGTATTGTGTTTGAATCTGTTGTTCTAGTAGGCTGCAATAATCTTTTGAATTTTGTCTACCTAACTTACTCAATTTTTTAGAAAAGATTTTATTTATTCATTTTCAGAGAGCAAGTGAATACAGGGAGGGGCAGAGGGAGAGGGAGAGAGAGCATCTTGAGCAGACTCTACGCTGAGTGAGGAGCTCGATCTCATGATCCGGAGATCATGTCCTGGTCCGAAATTTAAGAGCCGGGCCTTTAACCAACTGAGCCACCCAAGCACCCATCGTTTCTAACTCCTACTCAATTTTTAAAACTCAGCCTACTCAATTTTTAAAACTTCACATCCTCTAGGAAACTGTGCCTAACCCCCTGTTCCTAAAGTACCCAGAGCAGCACTACTGAGTCAGTGCTGGCAGATACCTGGCATGTCTGGTATACTGGACAGCAGAAGGCAGACTTCCTTTTCTATCTCTTGCCACATTATCTGCAGAATTCAACTGAAGTCTGAAATCACATCTTTTCTTATATATCCAGAGCACCCAGCATTACAGACACTGGAAATACATTCCATTAAATGAATGAATGTGTTGGGCACTATTCTAGGAATCTATATTTTTACATAGGAATTATATAGCTGTAAGAACTACTTCAATATTTTACCGATAGGAACAGCTTCAGAGATGGAAAATAACTTGATCGAGGTCTCAGAATTACCAAGTGATGGAGTCAGGAATAAATCCAAGCCTGTTGGGTCGTAGCCCCAGTAACTCTATGCTGTCAATTCAAAATATTATCTTAGGTTCATGGATGTGATCTCTTCCAATATTGAAAATTGAGCTACCACCCCCTAGCCAAATGAAGAATCAGTTTAAAGCGTGCAAACTGGGATTCCAGTTAAAAAATTTAGTGTTTCAAATTGCCACTGAAGGACTTCTCAAAGCCTTCACAGTCATATGAACAGATATCTCTAAGGTAGTGGTTCTCAGTTTCATACGGTGGATTATTTCATGAGAGGAAAAAAGAATGAGTGGACCACCAACTCCGCCTATACCCAGTTGCCACTGAAAAGAAACCTCACCATTACTCGTGGGAAGAATGGCATCTGAGAAAATACTTTAGAAATGTCATTAAGTAAATTATTAATCCGTGCCATAAAACAGACTATAGACACTGTCATATTATAAACTTTAGAAGAAACCAACAGGCAGACCACCCAGAGACTCCTAGGAGCCCATCAGTGGTCTGTGGGGACCACACTTTGAGAACCACTGTTATAAGAAATGAAACGGCTTCCTCCTCAGTAATTCAGGAACTCATGGTTTTTGTTTTTTTCTAGGGGAACATACTGCCCTTGTAAGCCAAAAAAAATCAAAGCAGTAAGACCTCTAAATTCTTCTAAAACACTGTCATAACCCCAAACTACCTTGTTTATGGGCTGTAGTCATGTAGACAGTGAACTTCTATATTTGTGTCAGTATATATGTATAAAGACTAAATACATATAAACACAGCTCTTATTTAGCTTTTTTCATTTCTTCTACTTCTTTTTTTTTTTTTTTTTGGTGGAACCACGAGTCATTCTGTAAAAAGAGAACTTGCTGTTTTTCTTCTTTAAGATTTTACATTAAATGAATGAATGTTATCAGACATACCTAATATCAATATCTAAACCAAACCAGACCACTATGTCATTTCAAGCACGACCCAGTCTGTGTAGATAGTTATAGTCTGGGTCTATAATGCTCTCATCACTGAGAGAAGTTTGCAGCTGCCTTCTCAATCAGTTTACGAGCCACAAAGGAGAGCAGTCTTGATATTTTGCAGTAAAAATACACTTATTGGTCTTTGCGCCAGAAAATATATGAAGAGCTGAGGATACAACAGTGGGAGAGAAAGGAAAGGGAAAGAGTCTAAAATCACCTTTATTACCTTGGAATTTATATTCTACTAAGGAGAAGGACATAAATAAGGAAAGGACAGAGGTATGATATGTAATCGTAAAAGCTGTCAGTGGGAAGGAGGAAAAACACCTATTCTTTAACAGGGTAGTCAGAGAAGGTGATCTCTAAGAAGTAGGGGGGCAAGACAGGCAGGTACCTACGGAAAAAAAGTTCTAGGCAAAGGAAGTGGCGAACCTAAAGGCCCAGAGCCAAGGCACAGCAAGGAGGGCCATGAAGCAGAAATGCAGATGAGGAAATGTGGTGGGAGACTAGATCTTGCAGGGCCTGGCAGGGGACTGAAAATTCTGGCTTTTACACTGAGTGAGATGAGATGACAGTGAGGGGTTTTGAGCAGAAGAGTGACATTATCTGATTTACATCTAAAATGATCATTCTGCTCTGTTGTGATTAAGCTCATCACATCAGGACACATCAGCAGCAGAGAACCTAGATACAAGCGCTACTGTACATTGGAGATACAAGTCTGGAGACCAGTTAAGAGGTCCGGGTTAGAGCTATAAATCTGAGACTTATCGACATGTATCTGCTACTTGAAGCCAGATCCTAGAAGAGATCCTGGGAAGGAGTGGAGACAAAGCCACAAAGTGCCAGGGACTGATGTATGATTAATTCCAGATTGAGAACAACAGCCAGCAAAGGAGGCTCAGGAAAGTGAGGCAAAGGACAATAAGAGAGTTTAGTGCCCCAGAAGCCAAATGAAGACATTTAACAGAGGAGGGAATGTGTGACTATCAAACACTGCTGAGCAGTCAAGTAAGATGAAGACTGAAAATCACCACCAGCCTCAGCAACACGGAGGTCTCTTGTACAATAAGAGCAGTTTCAGAGACGTGGGGAGGGCGAGATCTGACTAAAAGAGTCTAATGAAGATTGGAGTCAAACAAAAATTTAATAAGGTAGCACAGATATATAAAATTAAAATACCAACAGCTTTTCTCTACATACAATAAATGAAATAGATACTAAAAGAAAATACTTCAGGAATAAACATCACAAAAATGTGCGAAGCTTATATGAGGAAAACTTGTAAAAAAAAAAAACATTATAGACTTGAACATATGAAAAAACACATCCCTTATTTGTAGATAGGATGATTCAATAGCATATAGATGCCAGTTTACATAATTTATCAAGTCAAGGAGACCCCTCTAAAAACACCAATATGTTTTTCTCTAGAGCTAGAAAGTTTATTCTAAAACTCATGTTATTTTTTTAAATGGCATTTTTAAACCACTGGGGATAAAGTAGAAATTATTAAACTCCATTTAATAAATGGAGCTGGGACAAACAGACGTTTAGAAAAAAATAAAATTGGATCAATATTTCCTCTGATGCACAAGAATAAACTCAATTTTTTACCGGGATTATTTGTTTTTTGGGGTGTTGAATTTTATAAGTTCTATATAGATTTCGGATACTAACCTTTTATCATATATGCCATTTGCAAGTATTTTCCCCCATTCTGTAGGTTGCTTTTCAGTTTTGTTGACTGTCTCCTATGCTGTGCTTTTAATTTTGATGATGTCCCAATAGTTCATTTTTGCTTTTGTTTCCTTTGCCTCAGGAGACCTATCTACTAAGAAGTTGCTATGGCTGATGTCAAAGGGGTTACTGCCTGTGTTCTCCTCTAGGATTTTAATGGTTTTCTATCTCACATTTAGGTCTTTAATCAATTTTAAATCTATTTGTTTATGGTGTAAGAAAGCGGTCCAGTTTCATTCTTCTGCAGGTGGCTGTCCAGTTTTCCCAATACCATTTGTTGAAGAGACTTGTGGTGATGAGCACTGGGTCATGTATGGAAGTGCTGAATCACTGTGATGTCCACCTGAAACTAGTATTATACTGCATGTTAACTCACTGGGATTTAAATGAAAACTGAAAAAAAGGGATACAAGTGTTCGGAAACCTACGCGTACAAAGATATGGAAATGGCTAAATGCTTTCCTCATTGCATGCTGTGAATAAACCTTCTTTCAATTAAAAAAAAAAGATCAGAGATATTCCAAATGGATCAGAGATATGTGTAAAAATACAGAATCATACAATACTTTAAGAAAATATAAGTGCTTTTCATACAACCTGGGTACACAAAAATGTTTCCAAAACTGTGATTTTAAAATGCAGCTACAATTAAGGAAAAGACAGCTATATTTGACTCAATAGAAACAAAAATCTTCTGCATGCAAAAAACACTATTAGCAAATCCTAAAGAAATGAGAAACTGGGAAAAATACTTGGCAAACACGCCATACAAAAAAGGGCTAATAGCCCTAATATATGAAGAACTATCAAAAATCAAGGGGAAAAAGGCTACCGAAAAAATACACAAAATATACTGATAGAGCAGAGATAAAAACACTGATTTCAACCTTACTCAAGATCAGAAAAAAAACAAAATAAAATTGCTCTGAGATAACATTTCTCACGTAAAGATTAACAAAAATTAAAAAGCTCGACTTTATTATCCATAAAAAAAAAATCCCCCCAAATCAAGGCATAAAACATTATATAAAATATACTATCTTTGTGAAGAAATCTGTATTACTCTAAATAGTATGTATTATATATGTGCATATAGGTATGCATGTTTGTGAGTATGTGTATATGTATACATACATACACCTAAAAGAAATGGACTTTCTTGAGAAAATTCCTTAATATATTGCTGACTTCTGAATCATTTTAATGTTTTATACATTCAAGAAATGATACTGAATCAAAGAGAATGTATGTGGTTGGGACAGAAATGAACCAAACTAGATATTAATTGATAACAAAACACTCAGAAGGAAAAAGTACCCAAATAAGTTTTTAAAGAATCAACTTGACTGAGATATAATTTACACATGATAAAATACACCTGTTCTTAAGTGTAAATTCTGGTGAATGCTGACAAATGTATACAGTCCTGCCCTAAACCCTACAATCAAGATCTGTAGGACATTTCTTTCTTCTCTTTTCTTTAGAGAGAGAGAACACAGGAGCCATGGGGGTGGGGGTAGGGGCAGAGGGAGAGAGAGAATGAAAGAGTTTTAAGTAGGCTCCATGCTCAGCAGAGAGCCCAACGTGGGGCTCTATCTCAGGACACTAAGGTCATGACCTGAGTCAAAATCAAGAGTCCAGTGCTTAACCAACGGAGCCACGAAGATGCCTCAAGATCTGTAGGACATTTTCATAACCCCCAAACCCTAGTCAATCAGCGCTGTGTCTTCTCTTACTATGGATTAGATTTCTCTGTTTTAGAGATATCTATGAACGGAACCATACACCATATATTCTAGTTTGGAGTCTTTCATTCAGCCCAATGTTGAGGATCAGCTGTATTGTATGTGGTAGTTTTAGTTCATTTTTTAAATTCTTGAGTAGTATTTTATGACTATTCCACAACTTTTTTATCCATTGAATTTTTGACAGATACTTGAGTTGTTTCCAATTCGGGGCTATGATGAATAAAGCTGTTTAAAACCATTATGTAAAAGTAATTGCATACACATTTTCTTTTCTCTTGATTCTTCACTTCTCTTACGTAAATACACAGAAATGTAGGGACCTATCATAAGAATATGCTTACAAGAAAATGCAAAACGCATTTTCAAAGTGTTTGTGCTATTCTACATTCCCATCAGTTCCTCGTCCTGGAACTGATTTTCACTTTTATCCACTGTAACATTTTCAACATTTTCATTTTTATCCACTGTAATGGAAATAAAGAAATATCACATTATGGTTTTAATTTGCATTTCCCTACTGACTAATGATGTTGAGCATTTTTGCATGTGTTTACTGGTCATTTACAAATGTTCTTTAATGAAGTGTTTTTACAAATTTTTTTAGTCCACTTTTCATTGGATTGTTTGTCACATTATTATGGATCAATCAGTACCTTATATATTCTAAATACAAATCCTTTATCTGATACATGTTTTGTTTCTATCTACCCTGAGGTTATGAAGGTTTTCTCCGATGGTTTTTTAAGAATTTTTACACTCTTAGCTTTTGTGATAATGTTTACATAAGGTATGAAAGAGGGTTGAAGTTCATTATAATTCTATGTGGCTATCCAGTTGTTCTAGCACTATCTGTAAAAAATACTACCCCTTTCTACCTTAAATTACTCACCCTGTTAACTGAAATTCAACTGATCATATACGTGACTCTACATCTGCATTTCTTATTCTTTTCCATTGATCTATAGGTCTATCCTTGTGCCAGTACCACTGCTTTGATTACTGTAACCATGAGACAAAGTAAATCATCTCATTTGTTCCTTCTCAGGAGTGTTTTGGCTATTCTTTGTATCCTGCGCATTTCCATATAAACTTTATAATCAGCTTGTCGATTTCTGTAAAATAGCCTACTGGGCTTTTAATTGGGGTTACAATAAATCTATAGGTCAAGGAAGCCCAACAAGATTGCTTTTTCCAGGGGTGCCCGGGTGGCTCAGTGGGTTCAAGCCTCTGCCTTC
>CM053608.1:91939737-91964353 GCA_028646535.1 Procyon lotor | reverse complement strand
CAGGAGTCTTTGTTCCCTGAGCGTTTTCCGTACTGCCCTTGGAGGCCGGGAATGAAAATGGCGGCCTCCCAGGCCCCGGCCCAGAGGAGCTGAGTGCTGGGCGCCGCGATCCTCCACAGGCCCTTAGAGGAAAGCCGTTATCACTCCTGTCTCCCTTGTGTTTTTGAGGCTATTTCAAGAGGTGTTTTTAAAATTCTAATTTCATAGCTAGTATAAAAAATACAATTGGTTTTTGTGGATTGACATTGTGTCCTTGACCTTGCTAAATCTGGTTATTAATTCTAGAAACCTGAGTTTTACATTTTCTTTTCATTTGCTATGCTTTTTGGTTTTTATCTTATTTTATGGCATGGTTAAGGTATCCACCACTACAACATGATCAAGATACGTGATACAAAGAGCATCCTTGCCTTGGCCTCATTCTTCAGGAAAAAGCATTTGGTCTTGAACTTTACTAAGTGGGTTTGTTTCGGCAGAGATCCTGGTGTAGTAATCCTGCCACACATATTTTATGTATTAGAAGATCGACTAAATAAGTACATATATTGAGGTTGTTGATAAGCCAGTTCTTTTTATGAAAGAAAGGAGAATAAAATAGAGGCTAAAAAGCAAGAATTTGATTATTAGAAAAAGATATGAGGGTAGCAGGAACTAGAGATGACTCCTATAAACAACTTTCTTGAGGAATTTTGCTGTTAAGAAAAACAGCTAGAGAAGAAGGTCCAACAGAAAAGGGGAGATTTCAGACAGAAGAAATAAGAATGTATTTTTATGCTGATAAAATAATCTAGCAGAGAGTGGCAAAGTGATGATGCACAAGAAAGGCATGCTGGTGTCTTTGTGAGAGTGGAAGGGATGGGATCTAAAGGACAAGTGGTCAGGTCGGCTTTAGACTGAGAATGGCTAGTTAAGTCATAGTAACAGGATGGGAGGCATGGTATGTGGGCATCCACATAGGAAAAAGAATTGATGTGGAAGGCTTAATCTCTTTGTTCCAACTTTCTCAGAGAAGTAAGAAGCATGCTGTAAGCTGAGAATGAGGATGGGAAAGAAGTTGTCAGAGATTTAAAGGAAAAGAAAAAAGTACGATGTCATTCAAGAGACTGGGAGAGTGAACAAAATGGGGGAATTTGTATTACATATTTTATTTCCTACATGACATATAAAGGGTACATATGTATAAATACATATAACATTATATATTATAAATATCTCACCCGGCATCAGAAAAAACCTTATTTGAGGTTACTAGTCATGTATTTAATGTGAGACCAATCAGCATAATAGTACATTTTTCTCCACTGATAGCTGCGCTGATACAGGCTGACTGTTGGTCAGAATTTAACCGGCACTGAGTTTTCCAGGTGAATTAGACAAAGGGGAAAAGGCCAAGGGAATTAAACACATATGCAAGAAAATGATTACAGTTATTGGATGTGAAATTTGTAATTAGGGTAGGGATTAGGGGAGGTGTTGACTGTTTTAAATTGAAGTTCTAGAGAGGTGCAGTTACTGTTAACAATGAGGTCTTGGGTATGAACATGGGAATTAACGACTGAAGTGAACTAAAGGACAGTATCATTGGAAGAGAGAAAATGAAGAAAGGGAAAGACCGGAGTATTGAAAGGATCATGTATGTAGCTATTGAATTGACTAAGAATTACAGCAGGAGTATGATGACCAGAAAGGCAATAAAACAATAAGATCTTTTGAGAATCAAAGGGAATGACCATGTATTTGGTGGTATTGTCTGATGGAATGATAGTTTTAGTTTTAACAGGGAAGTAAACAAAAAGCTTTTTTGAGGTGAGTCATTGACAGAAGATTTAAAACATATTTTCTGAAATGGTATAGTTAATGAGGTGGGAGAATTATGCCATGAGGGTGTTACGAGTTTGAAAAAGGGTATTCAAATAAGACTTAAAATTTGCTATTGTCATATTTAATTCATTCTGAAATTTAAGTTAATATTAAAGAAGGGTATGAGACTTTTGTTTATCAGAGGTGATAAGACCTAAAGAGAGACGGTTGACCAGATACAATATCAAGTTTCACTAGAAAGGTTCTCTAGGAATGTGCTGAATGTAATTTCCAAATTATGGCATGAATGCCATTCAATAGCTTTGCAAAAAATCCAGTTATACAAATTGTAGAATTCTGGGGGCACCTGGGTGGCTCAGTGGGTTAAAGCCTCTGCTTTTGGCTCAGGTCATGATCTCAGGGTCCTGGGATCGAGCCCCATGTTGGGCTCTCTGCTCAGCAGGGAGCCTGCTTCCTCCTCTCTCTCTGCCTGCCTCTCTGCCTACTTGTGATCTCTCTCCTCTCTGTCAAATAAATAAATAAAATCTTTAAAAACAACAATAACAAAGTGCAGAATTCTGTATAGACCGCATTTCTCTGTAAATGATAATTGTCAGTATAATTAAACATCTTTGATGTGCGGATGGTCTTATTTAACCAAATCTAAAGCAACAGCAAAACAAAACATCTACGTAAATACAGCTCTTATAAAATGTCCCATTATTACTAACAGCCATTACCTTAGTCCTGCTGTCAGGAGAAAAGAATTTCAAACACTATACCTTCCTCCAAATTCCCAAGAGGATCTTTAGTGTATGGGCACCACACTAGAGGCTGGGAATGCAAAGATAACTAAAATGAAGTCCTTCCCCATAGGAAGGTTGTATTTTAATGGGGGAGACAGACCAGGAAAGGAGAGGTTGAGATAAGAGTCTGAAAGAGGAAAAAAAGCATTCCAGGAAGAAGAAAGCCTGAGTACGGCAGAAGGCAAGAGAAGAGTCTATGTGTGTATATGGATGAGTGAGTGAGGCAGGGGCAGACAGAGTGGGGAGAAGGAGGGAGGGGAAAGCAGAGAGAGAGAGGGAGAAAATTAAGAAGTCAAGGATGACTTTATGGGGTTTTAGTTTTATTTACTGAATAGAAGGCAGTTTTCGCACATGAGAAATATAACATTTGCAGGAAAACAAAAATTGGAGGGATAAGCTGAGGAGTTTGGTTTCATATATAACTATGAAGTGCCTGCCCCTACGTGTCAAGACTAAGTAGACAGGCTCAGACCCACCATAACACAGATGGCATTAAAAAAAAATACAAGCATGGTACGCAAAATAGCAGCCCCAAACTCTGAATATGTTCTACATGACCGTACGGAGTTGTTGAAATTTTAAATTATTTAAAAATCAGATTGCACATACAGATCCATACTTCTCAACTTCTCTTGAAAAAACAAAAACAAAAAGATAATATTAGATCCACGTGGCGACAGACCACTACTGAACAGCAGTGTTTCACGTATCTTTACGACTCAATGTTTTACACTCCCCTGTTGCCACACTTTAAGTCATCTGACTGGATTCAATGTGCTTTCGAGTTTACTTCCTGATCTGAATTTGCTGGAGTAACAGAATGTACAGAGTAGTAGTTAAAAACATGGATTCTGAAGCCAGTGTGCGCCTCGTTCGTTAAATACTCATTCTACCACCCCCCAAACTGTGCGACATTGATCAAAGCATTTAGTATAACCTTCCTTCAGTTTCTTCATCTATAAAATGGGACAGTATTTATCTGAGGATTATGTTGAGGATTAATGAATAGATGTAAAATGCCTAAAACATTGGCACATAGTAAGTACTCAAAATGTTAACTGTTCCTCTAAAATGTAAACTCCATGAAGGTGAGAATTTTTATTTGTTTTGTTTTCAGTGAAATATATCAAGCCCTGGAATAGTATTTGGCATATAGTAGTTCTCAATAAATATTTGGTGAATGGATGGGTGAATAAATAAATGAATAGCAATTACTCTTACTATCAATATTAAAAATAACCAAGCTTTCTTAAATTACACTTGGACACCCAGAGATAAGTACATAGCTTAGGATCTCAACAATTTAGGTGTGCATTATTTAGTATTTCAGAGATCATATATTTCACTCTTTGAGAGAAAATGCATTATATATTCAGACTATAAGGTAGTTTCTGATGCAGTTTATTATCCCTACTTACCTTTCTTGAGAAAGCACTGGGAAATATTTCTGAGCAAACTTCCTGCAATCAGCATGCAACAATCAATTCTAGTAGTTATTCCTCTTTTTTTTTTTTTTTTTTGGAGATTTTATTTGTCAGAGACAGAGAATGAGAGAGTGAGCGCGTGCACACAAGCAGGGGGAAGCAGAAGGCAGAGAGAGAAGCAGGCTCCCCACTGTGCAAGGGCCCTGGGATCATGACCTGAGCTGAAGACAGATGTATAACTGACAGAGCCACCCAGGTGTCCCTAGTTACTCCTGTATAGATTATATGACATTCTTGATGAGAACTTCACTAAAAAAAAAAAAAAAAAAAAAAAAATTCCATGAAGAATAATCTGCCATTCATTCTTTCATACCTATCTCTGATTGCAATTTTTGATAAGAATTTGTACTGCAAATTAACTTCCTTGCTACTTATTTTACTTAAGATGTTTTCTTCTGGGGGTGCCTGGGTGGCTCAGTGGGTTAAGTGTCTGCCTTTGGCTCAGGTCATGATCTCAGGGTCCCAGGATCGATCCCTGCATCGGGCTCTCTGCTCAGCAGGGAGCCTACTTCCCTCCCGCCCCCCCGCCTGCCTCTCTGCCTGCTTGTGATCTCTCTCTCTCTGCCAAATAAATAAATAATATATTTTAAATAAAAGATGTTTTCTTCATTTAACCTTTATAATACAAAGTGAAACTAGGGGGCTAAAAGTTTCATAACACTCTTTTTCAAGGTCATTCTAAGGTACGTCAGTATTTCCTAATATCAGAAACAACCCATAGGATTTGAGGAATGGTGGAGTGGGAATCGTGACACACTCTCCCTAAAAGAAAAAAAGAAAAAGGAGAAGAAAAACTGGCAATACCGTTGTGAACAAACACTTCTGAACTCTGGAAAATGGCCTAACACATATAACACGCTGAAAAGCATTTCTGCAAGAAAGATGACTGAATTGTGGTAAGGGCACCGGGGTGTGTGGCACACTAACGTGAGGGGCAGCCATCAGTCCCTCCCTTCTCCACACTCCCTCCAGTTCCAAGGCAGGTGAAACAGTTTCATAAGGTCCGCATGACTGGGAGCTCTGAGGAGAAGCTTGGCTCCCAGGGTACGGTAAAAACAATAGTAATGGGTGGCAAGTAATCAAGAATACCAGCATGAGAGCTGTCTAACAGCAAATGCGGCAAGCAAAATTCAGCCAAAAAGTTAAAATGGAGATCTGCAGAACAAGACAGCCACAGGGGGTTTTGAAAAGCCTGTGCACATTCCTGGGGATCTGGAAGGCTTACCCAGGCACACTCAGTAAGCCCAGGAGGGATTCCAGTTATCTCCTTATCCCCAGCACACCACGGAGCCCTGAGTGCCTGGAGCTACTTGCAAACCATCCACCCTTCAAATGTGTGCATTACTACACACACGTCTCTCAGCAAAGATGGAAGCCATACTGATACATAGCTTTTAAAGAGAAGTAACCAATCCTTGGCCGACCATTAAGAAGCAAGTGTGGCCACACACAGTAAAAGAAGAAGAAGAAAAAAAAAAAACCAGTCAATAAAAAGTGTCCTTGAGGGAGCTCAGATGTTGGACTTAGTGGACAAAGATAAATAGCTTTAGATAAACTATTATAAACACAAAACTGAATAATGTATTTGTAAGTATTCTATCAAGCTCCAAAATAAGAACTCTCCTCTTTCTAGAACCCAAAGAATTTACTAATGATTTAAAAGAGACATCTTAGGGAAACACTGAAATTATCCCTCAAAAGGCTATTTTATTTAAATCATTGAATGGGAATGCCTGAAAGTGCTACTTAGCATTGAAAATAAGGAGAAGAAACAACCAAGTTTAATTCATTTCCTTTGATAAGCTTTCTGCACGTAAAATCCTTACTGCAGACCCAACATTTGACCAGTTCTCTAGGGAGACCTGATATTTGTACCATATTGCATAAGTTGAAGACAATGTTTGTATTAGTCTTCCATGTACTCTTTAGACATATTTAAAACTATAGTAAATTAAATAAAACTAAGTTTTTAAGAATGTTTATTTAGAAAATGAATTTATTTTGAAATGAAAATAAATTTAGAAAATTTTTATTTTATTTAGAAAATGAAAAAATTTAGAAAATTTTTCTTAAAAAAAAAGCCCAATAAATTGAATCATAAAAGGTCTTATGATACCACAAAACTAACCTTCCAAAGTGGAAGATAATAAAATAAATACCAAAACTTTAAGCTTTACACTGCTAGCTGAGGGAGTGGGGATTGAGGGAAGGAAGAGATGGGTGTGGCTAGGAGGAGAGGGGGAAGGAAGGGGAGGGGAGGGAGGCATGGCAGTATTTATTTTGCTTCTCAGTGTAACTCATTTGTTTTTTTCAATAATCATGTATTTCTTATTTGGAAATTAAAAAAAAAAAAAAGAATGTTCAGACAACTGATATCAAAGAGCTAGCAAGGCCTAGAATACAAAGTTTATGACATCTGTGACCAGAGAGAGAGATAACATTTCTAAAAGTCTGATTTGTGAATGACTCCCAAACCACTAGGAAAGCCACAGTGGAAAAAAGAAATGTGAATTTAGCTAAGTAGTAGAATCAAGAATAAAACAAAGAAAATGAAAAATTTAGGAAAAATTGTTTAAATAAACTGATAAGAGGCAGTTCTAGATAGAACTTACATATCCTTGTGATAGTTTCCTTTCTAAAAATTATTTCACTTGAATATAGCCTGAAAAGCCTGACATGTCCTTAACTTTAGTTACTATGTGAAATAATGCCAATTAAAAAGTAATCTAAGTTAGTTATCTAAATTAAAATTAGAGAGAGAGCGAAAGAGTGAGCGCACAGCAGGGGGTGGAGAGGGAGAGACAGAGAATCTCCAGTCAACTCCATGCTGAGCGCCCAGCTGGATACAGGGCTTGATCCCAGGACTCTGTGATCATGACCGGAGCCCAAGTCAAGAGTTGGACACTTAACCAACTGCACCACCCAGGTGCCCATTATTCACACTCATTTTTTAAACTCCTTTGTTCACTCAGTAAATATTTACTGAAATTCTTCTGTATTCTAGGGAATATGCTATGCACAAACTTGTAAGGATTAGAATAATGGGTGCAAAGTACTTACTATGGTGTCTGGAAAAAAGTATTATACTCTAGAGTGTGATCTTCCATTTTAGAAAGGCTGTATTAGAAGTACCTGTGGGGCTTCTGAAACCTCACACATACATAAACCTTTATTTTCTCCTTTTGCCCACTAAAAGGAGGGCATAACTATCATTGAGAAACACTGCTGTACAGTATGACTTCAGCTACCTCTCCAGTTTCATACCTTTTTTTCCCCAACATTCCTAGCTCTAGCCAAATTCATTATTCACTGTTTACTAGTTTATAAAGTTGCCCACATGCACACGTTCAGTTATCTGTTCCCCTTGGCCTTGAATGTCCGCTGTGCTTCTCCGTCCTCCCACCTGAAATTCTATTTACCCTTTGAGACTCACCCCAAACTCCAAGTGCTTTATAAAGCTATTTCTGATCTTTTAAATAGATCTGATTTCTCCTTAGTTGAGTATCTAAGCACCTTATTGTTTTAATGGCACTTATATTGACGATACGTCACAGATATGAGACAAGAAGCACCAGAAGGGCAGGATCTGTGTTTTGCTCATCTTTGCTTGGCTTTCCCTTCAGCATTTAGCATAGTGCTCTTTACACAGTATGGAATTAATTTTTGGTATTCTGCAGGGGAACATACCTTATTCTGAAACGAGTGAGTATTTCTACTTTTAAAACCAGAATTTATTACAAGTAGATCCATAATTTTTATTATTTTGAGCTTTTGCAATGCTATGTGTACAGCAATTTAAAAAATCCATTCTATATGAGGATATACATCAATAGTAGGCTAATATTTTAAGTGGTATTCGTGTCTAAAAGAATTTTAGGCTAATATTTTAAGTGGTATTCGTGTCTAAAAGAATTTTAAAAGAATTCGTGTCTAAAAGAATTCATGCTATCTTTGAAAAAGGTACCAATGTTCTGAGTTGTTAAATTCAGAGTTATATTCCAAAATCAATTGTAGTATAGTAATTTTTTTATCCAAAAGGTGTTTTTTTGGCAAGGACTCAAATTCAAATTAAAGGGGATTCAACTGGGTAAATAACCTGTTGTACGGACATCCACACCCTGTTAAATTAACTCATTATACCATATCCAAATTTTCTTAAACAATTTGGACAGTACCCAGAATCAATCCACTTGCAAATACAAAGTAAGCAATTTTTTATATGAATAGGCATCTTACCTACAATTATACTGGAATCTGATAGGGTAAAGGATACAAATGCCTCTTTTAAGCTAATCATTCAATGCAACTCCTGATAAACTCAAAGTGGTTGTAGCACTTAAGTATGTACCTTGCAAAGTAACTTACAAAATACAAAGTAAAGTAACACACACACATTGTACATTAAAATAAAATTAGGAATTCTGTACTGTAATCATTTCTATTTCTTCAAAGATTTTATTTGAAAGGGACAGAGAGAGAGAGAGAGAGAGAGAGAGAGAACATTTGCAAATGTGGGGAAGGGCAGAGGGAAAGAGAGAGCGGGGGTGGGCAGAGGATCTCAAGCAGCCCTGACATGGGGCTCAATCTCATGACCCCGAGATCACAACAGGAGATGAAACCAAGAGTGGGATGCTTAACAGACTGAGTCACCCAGGTGCCCCAATAAATTCTATTTTTAAGAGCACTGATGGCATCAGAGCATGATGGCAAATATTATAAGATCATAACACTTAGACAAATTCATCAGCAGTATAATACGAGATACAAGGCAACATTACAGCCAGCAAACTTGAAATGGAGCTTCAAAGCAGCTCAAGCTTCTTAGGAGTGTATCTTATCTTATTGCTTTCATCTGTGATTCCTCCATGCATTTTACAGCGCCTAGAGCACAGTAGAGGGTCAGTAAAGGTAGAATATGTAAATATAAAACACTGAATTAGAAGATGGGGGGGTAAAGAGAAATATGGATCCTGTCACCAAAAAAATTATAAAGGCAATACAAGGTAGCAAATAGGAACAGCACAATGACAGTTCAAAGAAAAGGCATTAGAAGAACCAAAGCAGAGAGGTATTAAACAGCATTCTACGATTCTCGGTGTGTGTGAGGGGGAGTGACATGATGAAAGTTGTCTTTAGGTATTAACAGTATATGCCAGAAGGGGAGGAGACAAGAGGAACTAATATTGAAATCCAGGTATCACCACACGGATTAATTTTATAGTTATAGAAAGAGTGAAAAAAAAGGATGAATATGTGGTCCTAATACTACTCAGATTTATAGGCCCCTATAAATTGGCACAGCACATTTGGCTTGGTTTAGAAAGTTCTGGAGGGAAAAAAAATGTAAGTGTGATTCATAGAAGTATATGTAAACTAAGGGAAGGAAACAGGGTATTCGTAGATGCCTCCATATTTCCTAGAAAGTTCCTTTTAAGAGTTTTAAAGATTAACTGCTTCAGCACACTACTGAAAGAATCTCAGATATATGAGAAGAGTGGGAGGAAACCACCAAAAAATTCACTTTTAACAAAATTATATTTTGCAGAGAACCCCCTTTTTTTTTTTAAAGTCACTGAATTAGTTTTATATTTTGAAAAATATTTGAATGGCAATTTTGAGGTACATTCTCCTCTGCAGCTCTTAGGTAACTCCTCTGACATGAAGGAAAACACATTAACTCCATTCCACTGGTATAACTAAACCTAGAGAGGAAACAACAAGAAGCTATTGGTAGTAGCATTTGTAACTGCTGGGAGAGGACAATGGCTCTGCTCACTTCAGCAACAAAGTGGCCGTATGTGGCAAACCCATTAGATTAATGCCATGTGTCAATACATCATGATTGACCAGTTGTTCCCAAAAGCACTTCTAAAAAAAACATTTCCCAAAGCATAGAAGAAAATCTGGACATTTTAACTCACTGTGAATCCAGTAGCATATCATTATTACTTTCATATAATCTGGAAATTTAAGGGGAAAAGACCACTGCTACCCAATAAACCCACTTTATCCAAAGAACATTCTCTATCAGACCAGAGTTAAAACACTGAAATTCATGAGAAGTAACAGAGCTTTCAGATAAAAAAGTAGATTTCCAATTTTTTCAGATCACCCCAAAGCCAGTCTATAAACTATAGAATTCAATCTATTCTTTTTTTCCGCCAAATACTTTTATTTTTTCAGCGTTCCAAGATTCATTGTTTACGCACCACACCCAGTGCTCCATGCAATACGTGCCCTCCTCAATACCCACCACCAGTGCCCTCCTCAATACCCAAGCCCCCACCCTCTCCCCTCCAAAACCCTCAGTTTGTTGCTTAGAGTCCACAGTCTCTCGTGGTTCATCTCCCCCTCTGATTTCCCCCCATTCAATCTATTCTTATTCAGTGTTCAGAGAAACGAGTTTCTGCTAAAGGAGTTGCAAGCACGGACAACAGCTGGGAAAATGAAATCCTTTCATCTGAAAGTGGAAGGAATTTATTTTTATGAACTGGGGTGCTGAGCTGGAAGCAACTCTTCCTAGGAGTATAAAGTAAGTAGCCCATATCACTGCGTTTAAAACCACCAATGAAATCACAGGAAATAAAACAGATGTATAAGCAACAAACATCTGAGACACAAAACAAATTTCCTATTCCTAAGTCTTCCACCATTTAGTTCTAACATAATCAATGTTTCATTCTACTTAAATGAAAATAAATATGATAAGGAATAATAAGCCCTAGACCAAAGAAGAAGTTTCTCAGTATTTTGTCTCTGTCTCCCCTTTTGCAAAACGAAACATGAAGAAAAATGGATATAGTAGTAGAAAAATATGTATCTTAATTTCAGGCAAGTTCCTGTTTGGCAAGAGTTTCAAGTTTGTTGAGAGATAGGAACAATGAGGCCATGGTTAAGAGACATCTGGGAAACCCAAATTTTTATTCATCCCATAGGATGGTGAATCAAGGATTTCCTAGACCAACATAAAGAAGACCAAATCTACATTTTAAAATCATTTGTCAGAAACATTTTTAAAAAGCTGCAAAAGTCACAGGTGAGGAACCAACCCAATCAAATCACTCTTCATTATTTTCCTGTCTTTGCTTTGCCCCCTTTATCCATGAAAGATGATTAACCTGCAAACTCAGTCCTTCCTAGGCGTGGAGCCAATATGAATGAATCAGCAGCCAGAAAGGGCAAAAGAGAGTCTGGAGTTTTAGTCTGATGTCCAATGTGCAAAGGAAGTTCTTAAATGTTTACGTGTCAACCAAGACAGAGGTTTCCCAGAATTCCACCATGTACGCCATACCTTCTGACTGGGCTTCTCTCCCAGTTATCAGCTTGCACTCCAGTCTTCTTTGGGGGCTAGAATCCTGTCAAACATCAGTCTCTTCAAACTGAGTCCTCATATCCCAACTTAGCTTTTATCAGATCCCTTTCCCTGGAAAGGCAGACCTTGACTTTTTATCATTTGCTTACTGAAGACCAACTTCAACCCATAGAGAATCCCTCCTTCAATCTGACAGAGATACCTGATGCCCAGACTTAACCAAAAGGAATGCACAGGTATTCCCTGAGTTAAAGCTGCGTTTATTGGTCCTTGATAGCCAGCTCTGTAAGAAAAAGTAATCCTTCCCCAACCAGACCTGCCATGCTAATCACCTCTCTACAGTGGCTTGTCATTGAGTTTCTAGGATAAAGAGTTTGGGCGAGAATGACAATATGCTTTAACATATATGACACTCCTATTATTATGTCATTCCAAGCAATTTCCATGCATTTTCGCAGTCATCAGAACAACGCTATGAGGTAGAGACTAATATCTCCATTTTAAAATGAGGAGACTGAGGATTGCAAAGGATATGGGACTTGCCCCCAAAGTTAACTGGCAGTTTGACTTCAGAAACTCTGCTTTTAGAGAAATTAAGCAATATACAACAAATATTTCATCAAGCCTCCAATACCATCAAGTGTAAGATCACCATTATTTTAATACTAACAAAACCCCTAATACCTGCCAATTAAACTGATATAATGCATTCTTTTTTTTTTTTTTTAAAAGATTTTGTTTATTTATTTGACACAGAGAGAGAGAGATCACAAGTAGGCAGAGGCAGGCAGAGAGAGAGGGGGAAGCAGGCTCCCCGCTGAGCAGAGAGCCCGATGCGGGGCTCGATCCCAGGACCCTGGGATCAAGGCCTGAGCTGAAGGTAGAGGCTTTAACCCACTGAGCCACCCAGGTGCCCCGATATAATGCATTCTTATCAGTGGTGCTCAACATGTGGGCCAGACCACAAACTGCTGTCAGTCAACAAGAACAGAAAATTAAGAGTGTCTAGAAATTTTTATGACATTTTGATAATGCTATGATCTTTTCAATTGTATTTTATAAAAGTGGTGGAGCTATAACAAAACAAAACTCCCAAACTGGACTTTCACTTCAAATAGTTTGAGAAGCACTGACTTGGAATTTTGACTCTTCTGAATTTCTTGACTCAAAGTCATCAGTACTCCTGTTTCTCCAGGTTAGCACTGCTGCTCCACAATCAGCTCTTGGGTTTTAATCTGTGACATAGACAAGCACTTTCAAACTCTTGGATACTGACCTTCTCTCTTTATTATGAGAAGGGACTCAGGCAGTAACAGCTCTGTCACCACACATTCAAATATCAGAAAGTTTAAAGTTAAAAAAAATCATGTTTGATTCCATAAAACAATGATAGCATTTGTTTCCCTGTCATTTCTAAAATTTCTTGATGCTCTCTACTGTTTATTTGTCCCAAACACAAACTTGAAAGGTATTACTTTTTCCCATAAGTCTGTTTTTTTGTCCTGTACCTATATTCATATACAACATTTTGGCTGATATTTTGGCAGTCTTCATTATCTATGCAGAGGATGTGTGGTTAGTGCACAAGCAGTATTAAATATATAGATCTATATAACCCAAACAATTTAAGACAGCAACTGAAAACATTCTATAAGCTCAATTTTCCCATCTTCTGTTTATACTAACTTGAAAATTCTTTAACCAAGATACCCTGATATCTAAATTTGTCCTGTTAATTAATTAGGTTTTGCCAAAAGTTTAGAGAATATATTCTACTCTGGACATCATTGGTGGCCTACTCATTCTTTCCTGGTTATAAAAGCAACACATACATGTTTACCATGGAAAGCTTGGAAAATAATAAAAAGTATAATGAAAATAAAAGTCAACTTATAATCCAGAAAACAAATTAGTAAGTGGGCCTTTCCAGTTTATAAGTTTATCTACTCAATAGATTATTTAATTTGAAAACCTACAAATTAACGTTTTGATGATTTCACCGATAGGGTCTTTAGCATGTGGCCCTAAGATGAACACAGAACCCTAAGCAATCTTATATGGAAGAGGCACTAGAATTCGGCCACTGCATTACACTACCACACCTATAACATTGTAGGGGCATCATGTTCTAAACACCTCAGCTAAATAGTTTTTAAAAATACTTAACATCTTATGGCTTGTTTTACGAAGTACTGGGATTCATATCTTTACTTTTAGCTTTGGGAAGACCAGGAAAAATAGATGAGGTGAGATACTGAGGAGGGGTGTAAGATAGAGGTCAGATACAAATTCACAAAGTACAGTGGTACTTTGACAAACAGAAGTGATTCATCTGTGAGCATACCTATGGAAGAGAACAGAAAATCAGAATGCATGATGGTACCAATTTGCTGAAAAGCTGTGGTAGGTAGAGTTTAGTGGATTCTCTAGCGGACAAACTGCAATAAAGTCCAAAGGAGCTAAGAGAAGAGAAATGTTGATGAACTGTTCAAATAATCTAAAGTCACAAGCCCCTTTATCCAGATATCCAAGGTCCTTATTATCCATAAACATGGCTGAGACATGGGTAACAAATGTTGCTGTAACAACTGAACAGAAAAAACAGGCTCCAATATTTATCTCATTCCATACATAAAAACTGATTCAATGTGGATCACAGCCTTGAGCAGAAAATCCATAACCATAGAAATACCAGAAGGGAACCTATGAGAGAATCTTTATGACCTTGGTGCACACAAAGATTTGCTAGACAAATAACCCAGTAAAAACAGGCAAAACATTGACCAGGTATATTACAAAGTGAGATATATAATTGGATAATAAACACATTAAGAGGTGCTGAGTATTATTCATCTTGAATGAAACAGAAATAAAAATTACAGTGAGATAATACTACACATATTCTAGAAGTGCACAAAATGAAAAGACTAACAAACCCAAAACAAAAGAGTATACTCTATATGATTCCATTTATATGAAATCCAAGAACAGACAAGCTAATCTATGGTGATAGAAATCACTTGGGGGCTCTGGGGGAGCTTGTGACTGGGATTTTCTAAAGGAACGGAAATGTCATTCTTTGGGGTGGTGGTCACATGGGAGTGCAGAATTGTCAAAGCTCCCTGGACTGAGCAACTGAAACCGGGGCACTCCTTACGCCACCTTTGTATATACGAGTACATATACCTACATATACATATTGGGTGTAGAGGAAGTATTAAATTTATTGAATTATGCTCTCTTTGTACAATGAGTAATTTAATAAACATACACATACTACGTTCTGAGCATGTGCTAGGCACTCTAAGTTATTATGATCCAGTACAAATATTGTGATGAAAGTAAAACATAGTCTTTAATTTCTCTCCTAAGGAATGGTAACTTGTCAATTCTCAGGCGATAACGTAAGTGCCATTTTGGTATACAAAGTATTGCTTATTTTTAAAAAGACAGAATAGGCCACTGTTTGCAGAAGTAAAAACTAAAATTATGGTACGTGAAAAATTATTAATGTTTGTTATCAACAAATTTCCATGTATATGCTTATGTGTTTTAGAACACCTTCCTAAAGCTAGTAGTTAAGCCTAAGAAGAGCAGCTGTATGACAGTAGGCACTAATACCAGACAGGGTCACACTTATGTTTTGCTAAACTTGGATGGTCAGAACTGTCCTTGGCTTTTTCGCCTACATGGTATTTGTGAGCAATACTCAGGCTTCTCCAGTCTAGAACATTTCCAACACAACACTGTTAATCACTTGCAAAACAACCACCAAATTTCAAAATATTTCTTTGGGAGAGAAATGCTGACTGTCTTCTGCCTAGATTGTTATGCCTGAGTCATTACATTATCTGGTGCATTTTCTCATTATGAAATTCCATCTCTTGATAGCAAATCCTCAATTCTGTTGTTACAGATCATTCAAAAGTATGTGCTCTTATAAACTCACAGGCTTCTTTGTGACTTCTAAATTGCTATTTATATAACAACTGCAAGTTCCAGGCAGAAGAAACTATGATTATTTCATATACACAATGTACCGACAATGTGCAAAACACTGCCCAGAATGTTCTGATTCTTCCAAATTCCATAGTTCTTCTAAATTCAATCAAGAAAAAAGTCTTCCTGATTTAAAACTGAGTCATTTTTAATCATAAATAATAATGATCTAAAATTACTATGTTTGCATGTACTGAGGATTACAACAAATGCCATGTGTCAAAGAAGGCATTACTAGAGTAATTTTCAATATCTATAGAATTAGTTCATATAATATATTTAATGGCCTGTTACATGTTTAGCTGGCAGGTTCCTACATTTACTAACCCCATAATTTTAAATTAGAAAATTATATTTCAACCTACTGTTTTTATTTTGACTGCATCCAAAATATATTAATTGTGGCACATACCGTCAATAAATGAGCCATTATTTCTCCAAGGTGTGTAAAATACATACACAGTGATGCCAACTGCATTAAATTTTCCTGCCAAACAGGGAAACATTTAAAGTTGTGTTAACTATAAAATCAGGATTACATTAATTTTAATAAAAGGAAAATATTTACCTTATTATTTTTTTTAAACTTCAGACATGCAGTTATGTGAATGGTAACCTAATGCTGACTGTATAAAATATGAACTATGCAAAGGTTTTACAGCTGGTTTTGATCAGCTTCCTTTGTTTAACATTAAAAGTTAACTTCCAGAAGACACATACAAGCTACAGGTAATGGTTACCAGATGGAGATGTCCTTACTGTTATTCTGTTGGATATAAAGAATATGCTGCAAGAAGGAAAAAACAACTTGGGCAGTAATTCTGATGTTTTCTGTGGTACAAACAGACTCTTCCCAACTTACATGGGTGAGCAAAGTCAAAGACTCTATAGTATCAAAATGCTTTTGCGCTTTCATAATAGTTGAAATAGGGTTATATTTAGCATATGTGGCCTAACATTTAAAAAACTTAAACCAACATTTTAAATTACCGGTTCCTTTAATCAAAATAATTAAGCTGCATTCTGAGTAATATTAATGGCTTCTTATTCATAATCAGCTCCGAATAAAGTGTTTGCTCCCTGTTACATATGCCACCCCTTCCATTCTATGTCTGATAAGCCTAGAGTCTAGATGCCCAGTTTCCTAGCAGAGCCCCCCAGCAATACTGTCTCTGCCCCAAACTATTACATGTACCAATATTAGATTATCATCTGGAACAGCAAGTGCAAAATAAGCCTAAAACTTTACAAGACTCTTAATTTCTATTAAACGTGGTCTAGCATTATTAAATTTTTATGAACCTTTGTTCCTCTTCATGTATGTCATAGTGCCCTCAAAATGAACTACTTGTTTTTCTCAAACTGTTCTTCTATGTTTACCTTCCATTATATAACTCCAAAATTATTTCTAATCTCTATGAGATCAGAGATCACTACTTTGTAGCCCAGATAAAAATTATTTCCTTCATGGGGCTTTCCTTGATTCTTTGAGGAAAAACAAATTTTTCCCTTAGGGAACCACTGTAATATCTCATATAGCATTACATCTTCATTAGCAGTGTATTCATTTCAGAATTTATCACATAAACTATTAAACTATAACCTTTCTCATAAGGTAGAAATCACCCTATATGATACCTAGTGTAGGATTTTGCTTATGGTTGGGATGTAAGAAATGTTCGGAGAATAAATAAATGAACTCCAGATTTCTAGAGGGCCAAGTACAGTGTTGGTATGGAAGATGCTTAGAAAAATCATTTATGTCATCAAATGTACTAATACCAAAAAAACAAAAAAGACATAAATGTAAAAAAAGATAGATCATAATAAAAATATGCATGTTTCAAATTTTCTTTTTGCCTACAATTTCATGAAATTTTAAAAATGTATATTGTGTGGGGAGGGAAGAATACATCAAAACAACACTGGAAAATAAAGAATGGCATTTGTGGGCCAAAACTTTGAGGTATTCCCAAGACATAAAAATTCAACAGAATGAGATGGAAGATTGGTTGTGAAAAAGCAAAATCAAAACAGAAGAGAGGACTTTCCAGAAGGTAGGAACAATTCCTGGGAAACTCCAAACTCAAGAGAAACAAGCAAGAGGGAACCCTGAGACAATAATCTGGGTGATTAATGGAGGAGCAACAAAAGACTTAACAAGAAAAAAAGAATGAAGATTTTCATTAGCTGGGGTAAGATGAATTCCATAAAGAGCAGAATCCAGGCAGACAGGTAAACTCACAGCCTGTGTTCCACACCCTAGAACCTTACAATTTCCTGTTCAATTTCACACGGACTACTTCAACAACATACCGGGGCTCTTCACAGGGTATGTCTTCTTAAGGTCAGATTGTTCTGTAAGTATGTGCATCTCTAAGCCTGCAGCTGGATGTGAGGGCTGAAGTATCCCTATACATGTATGAGAGACTTGCATCATGGAGCCAAAGTTCAGAAGAGAGGGATTACACTGCCAGGTACCACAACTTTCCAGTATGAAACTCTATGTAGTCAGAATATTCTAAATTTGAATGTGGCAGTCCAGATGGTTAGAAAAATACTTGTCAAGGTAGGGGATATATATTTCATATAAAAATCAGTTAGATTGGGACACCTGGGTGGCTCAGTGGGTTAAAGCCTCTGCCTTCGGCTCAGGTCATGATCTCAGGGTCCTGGGATGGAGCCCCGCATCGGGCTCTCTGCTCAGCGGGGAGCCTGCTTCCCCCTCTCTCTCTGCTTGCCTCTCTGCCTACTTGTGATCTCTCTCTGTGAAATAAATAAATAAATAAATGAATAAATAAAATCTAAAAATCAGTTAGATTGATTTATAATTTAAGAAACAAAACAGATGAACATGGTAGGGGGAAGAGAGGGACAAGCCTTAAACAGACTCTTAACTATAGAGAACAGACTGAAGGTTGCTAGAGGAGGAGGACAGGGGGATGGGTTAGATAGATGATGGGTATAAGGAAGGCACTTACTGTGATGAGCACTGGATGTTGTATATAAGTAATGAATCACTGAATTCTACTCCTGAAACTAGTATTACACTGTATGTTAACTAACTGGAACTGAAATAAAGACTTGAAATAAAATAAATTACACTAAAAAAAAAAAAAAAAAACCACAAAAAACAAAACACCAAAATCAGTTAATATAATCCACACATTGACAAAGGGGAAACAAAATCATATGATCATTTCAATAGATGAAAAAAGAAAAAATAGATGAAAAAAAGGATTTGACAAAATCTAATACACATTCTTGATTAAAAAAAAAAAGTCAGTGAATGAGAAATAGGAGAGTCCTCAACCTGATAAAGAAGATCTACAAAATACATACAGGTAACATCACACTTAATGGTGAGAAACTAGAAGCTTTCTCATTAAAATCAGGAAAAAAGCACAGATGTAACCTCTTACCACTGCTTGTCAACATCCTACTAGAAATTCTGCTAATGCAATAAGACAAGAAAAAGAAAGGGGCTAGATATCAGGAAGGAAGAAATAAAACAATTATTGTTCACAGATGAACTAATCACCTATGTAGAAAATCCTAAAGAATCAACAAAAAGTCTCCTGACACTAAAAAGCAATTATAGCAAAGATTTAAGATACAAGGTTAATATATAATCAGGTGCTTTTCTATAGACCAACAATGAACAAGTGGAATCTGAAATTAAAAACACAATACCATTTACTTTATCGCCCCAAAAAACAAAACCCTCAGGTATAAAGCTACCAATTGTTACATACAAGAATAGTCTACCTGGCAAAGCTGTCCTTTAGAATTAAAGGAGAAATAAATAGTTTTCCACACGAGGAAAGACTAATGAGTACATAACTACTAGAGTGGCCTTGTAAGAAATGTTCAAGAGACTTCATTAAGGTGAAACAAAAGGATATTAATTAGTAATAAAAAAAAGAAAACATAAATTTTACCAGCAGAGCTAATATTCAGTTAAATTCATAATCCTCAAAAAAATTCATAATTCTCAAATGTTTTAATGGTGGTGGGTAAATCACTTGTAAATCTAGTATAAAGGCTAAAAGGACAGCTATAACTACAGTATCCTATTAATGGATACACAAAGTAAAGAAATGTAAATTAGGACATCGGAAATATAAAATGTTGGTGGGGGAGTGTAAAAATGTAGTGCTTTAGTATCCATTTGAAGTTAGGTTGTTATCAGCTTACAATAAACTTTTCTAAGATGTTTTATTAAAGTTTCATGGCAACCACAAAGCAAAAACCTATAGTAGATATATAAAATATAATAAGAAAAAAATCTAAGCACATCACAACAGATAATTATCGTCAAATCACAAGGGAAGGGAGTAAAACAAAGGAACAAAGGAACTAAAAAACAGCCAGAACACAAGGAACAAAATGGCAATAGTAAATTCGTACCAATGAATAATTACTTTAAGTTTAAATGGACTAAACTTTCCAGTAAAAGACACAGAGGGGCTGAATGGATTTACAAAAACAAACAAGCAAACAAAAAAACCCCACAAAAAAACACAAGACCCAACTATATTGTAGTCTACAACAGACTCAGTTCAGAGGTAAGGACACACACAGAACAAAAGATATTCTATGCAAGTGAAAACCAAAAGAAAGCTGGGGTAGCTATATTTATGTCAGAAAAGAGACTTTAAACCAAAATGTAATGAGACATAAAAAGATCATTATATAATAAGAGATCAATCCAACAAGAAAATAGAACATTTGTAAATATTTATGAACCCAATATAGAAGCATATAAATGGTAGATACATGTCATTATACACGTGTCTAAATCCACAGAATGTACAATATCAGGGATGAACTTAAAGTAAACTTTGGGTCTAGATGACAATGATGTGTCAATGTAGGTTGAGCAGTTGCAACAAATGTACCACTGTGAGGAGTGATGCTGATAATGGGAAAGTCTACAAATGTGTGAGGGCCAGGGGTATATGGGAAGCTCTATTTTCTGCTCAATTTTGCTATGAACCTAAAACTGCTCTAAATAACAAAGTCTATTCAAAAATAGATTTTACAAATACCTTTTTTCTTTTTCTTTCTTTTTTCTTGTTTTTATGAGATTATGAAGTTTAAACTTACTGTGATAATCATTTCACAATATATGTACACCTTTAACTTCCACAGTGCTGTATGTCTGCTATATCTTAATAAAACTGGAAAAGGAAACAATTACAAAAAGAACTTTGTTATAATTAATTAAATATGATTAAAGCTATGTGGATATTGATAAAGAGACTATTAGAGATTCTTGAAATGGAAGAAACCCACTGCCAGGAATAATGTAGAATTAAAAATACTTAACTATCTCAGTAAAATGTAGGAACTCACAAGAGTAGAGAAGTAAAAGTGTTCTAAACATTACTTGGGACAAGGTAGAACAGAAAAATAAAAGCATTCTTAAAAGATGATAATGGGGAGAGGCAGAGGAACAAAGTATTTTAATGGGAGCAATTGTGGGTATTTTGTTTTCAAGTGCTGGCAGGGCAATGAAATGGTAACTGACAAGAAGGGAAAGGTAAGTATTACTGGAATGTAAAAGTATAGGAAAAGTCAAAAATAATAAGCAGAAAGAAAGCAATAAATGATAATCTGATAAAATTAATGAATAAGGTTAACATGGAGAAAATATGAAAAATCAATAATCGTAAGATTTAGAAAAAATAGGTTAAAATTTTGAAATAGGTGAATCTTCTTGTTAAAAAACAGAATGTCAGATTTGCCTTAAAAATGAACGTGTATGTTATTTAAAACAAGTATTCTTGGGGCCCCTGGGTAGTTCAGTCTGTTAAGTGTCCGACTCTCAATTTCAGCTCAGGTCATAATCTCAGGGTCGTGGATCGAGCCCTGTGGTAGATTCATTGCTGAGTGTAGAGCCTGCCTAAGATTTTCTTTCTCCCTCTCTCTCTGACCCTCCCCCCATAGCTCGCGTAAACACTTTATTAAAAAAACAGACAAAAAAGCCCCCCCAAAAGCAAAAGAAACAATTCTGAAAACTAAGGGATGAAAAAGGAGTACAAGGAAATCATAAATAAAAAAGATAGCAGAGGGCACTTGGGTGGCTTGGTCATTTAAGTGCCTGACTTCAGCTCAGGTCATGATCCCAGGGTCCTGGGATGAAGTCTCACATCCCTGCTTAGTGGAGAGTATGGGTCTCCCTCTTCCTCTGCTCCTCCCCCTTCTCATGCTCTATCTTGCTCTCTCTCTTAAATAAAATCTTTTAAAAAAAATAGCAGATTTCAATATTAGTATAGGAAATACAAGAGTTATAGAATGATGTAAGTCACAATTTATGAAGATAAAACAGATATATAAAACTGTATATTCAAATAAGGTAGAAGTTAACCATAAAATATAAAATACTAGAAATTCAAGATTTAATAAAAAAATGTTTCTTTTTTAATTAAGTTTTCCATACATCTCTCTCAGAATTGGTCAGATCTACTAAAGATATAGGTGAACTGAATATCGCAACATGTGTGTATTTTATGTATATGTATATGTAAGTGCACACACACACCTCTATCTGTTCTTATACTTCTTGAATAAAAAAAAAATCTCATTTTTTATGTCCCTAAAACAAATGCAAAATGACTACATATGAGGATATATGTCCACACAATTTGAACAAGTATACGAAACATAAATATATAAAACGTAAAGCAGGTGTGCCTGGGTGGCTCAGGTCATGACTCAGGTCATGATCTCAGGTCCTGGGATCCAGCGTAAAGCGCATATTCTCTGTTCACATTGTAACAAAATTAGAAATAAAAAAGGGTTGTTAAAGTACTCAAATAACTGGCACATTCTCCACGGAGCAAAGAAGGAATCAAACCTCTTACTGAAAATTACGTGGATAGCAGATGAAAACAGGAAGCTATGGTTCAGAGTTAATACTATGATTACAAGAAAATTAATAGCCATAAATCTGGTTACTGGTAAAAACAAAAACTAGTAAACTTAGTACTAAGTTTAAGAAATTAGGGAACAAAGAACAATAAAAAATAATAATGAACCAGAAAGAGGGACAAAGAGAAGAGAAGAAATTAATCAAAAGGAAAATAGAAAAAATAATGTAGACATAACAAATCCATCTAAGTGATAATTCTTTCAGAAGACTGCTAAAACTGATAAACTCTCTTGGAGATTAATGAAGGAATGAAAGAGAATAAACAGACAACTTAAGAAAGGACTATTCCATAGGTATAGAAGGAAAACAATTATTTCTTTAAACCTTCATAATCTGAATGCAGAAAAAAAATCAATACGGATAAACATTCTAATAAATCTCTATCAGAAACTCAGAAAAAAGCAGATTCTCAGAGCATGGTACCTTTAGCTATATGAACTCTGTATGAACACAATCTGAATTCAGGACTGAATAGATGTGAGTATTAAGGGATGTTCTCATACTAAACATAAAGAACTTCTCAAAAAATACCAAATTTGTGGCTATGGTATTAGTCAGAACTAGGTTTGATTGCACATCAAAGAACACCTCAAAATAATGCCATTTCAAACAAAATGGAAGCTTGGTATTTTCCATTAAGAAAAAAAAGAAAAAAGAAGGTCCCAAAGAAGGTAGGCCAGTGTGGCTACAGGAGCTCTATGCAATGGCATCTACAACCTGCCTCCCACCCACTGCGGTGCATAGAATGTGTGCGAAAGTCATTTTGAACACAGTGGGGCTGCTCTAGCGCCAGCTGCCACTTCTGAGTTAAGCAGCTTGCCCCCAAATCTCAAAGACTTGTCCCACCATAACAAGGACCATAAGTCTGGCTAGCAGCTGGAGTCTTTTGTTTTGGACAGCACTGTGCCAAAAACGTAGGAGCTCTGTTACTAGGAAACAAAATGAATGGACGTGTGCTTAAGCAACTTTTAATTGCTGTCACTATAAAAATTTGAAAACCTAAAGAAAAATAAGTTTCCTAGCAAAACATAATAGAGAAATTTCACCTCAGAAGTAAAAACCATAACCAGACTAATTATCTGAGAAGAATCTGTGAAATTTAATAAAGATTAACCATTTCAAAAGACCCCAGTGTCAAAAACCCTTCCACCTTATTTTGATCTAAACTTTAAAAAGAACAGTTAATTTCAATTTTAAACTAGTCCAGACTCAAGGATATAATGGCTCATTTTGTGAAATCAGAAAAACCTTAAAAATGAATATCTGATAAAGATAATAAGTGGGAAAAATTGTAAAAATATGAAATAAACTATTAACAAACAGAATCTGGTAATATACCGAAAGAATTATATACTGTAATCAAGTAGTTCTAGGAATGCAAGAAAATGTCAATTTTCAAAATTAAAAACTTCAACTATTTCAAGAAAATTTCAGAAAACTTATCAATCTGAAACATAAGATTAGGGGGGAAAAGAATCATACGTACAGATAATGAAATAGAATTTGATAAAATTCAGGAGTCTTTGCTAATAAAACCTCTAAATTATATCAAAATAAAGGCAAATAACCTAAATATAAGAAGTCTGGTTAATCAAAATACTAGCCAATAGGATCAACATTAAAAGGATTATTCATCACGATCAAGTGGGATTTATTCCTGGGATGCAAGGTTGGTTCAACATCTGCAAATCAATCAATGTGGATTCAATACATTAATAAAAGAAAGAACAAGAATCATATGATACTCTCAATTGATGCTGAAAAAGCATTTGACAAAGTACAGCATCCCTTCCTGATCAAAACTCTACACGGCGTAAGCATAGAGGGTACATTCCTCAACATCATCAAGGTCATCTATGAAAAACCCACAGCGAATATCATTCTCAATGGGGAAAAGCTCTCAGTATTTCCCCTGAGATCAGGAACACGGCAGGGATGCCCACTATCTCCACTACTATTCAACATAGTGCTAGAAGTCCTAGCCTCAGCAATCAAAACAACAAAAAGAAATCAAAGGCATCCAGATTGGCAAAGAAGAAGTCAAACTCTCACTCTCTGTAGATGATATGATACTTTATGTGGAAAATCCAAAAGACTCCACTCCAAGACTGCTAGAACTCATCCAGGAATTCAGTCAAGTGTCAGGATATAAAATTAATACACAGAAATCAGTTGCATTTCTATATACCAACAGTAAAACAGAAGAAAGAGAAATTAAGGAGTCTATCCCATTTTACCATTGCACCCAAAACTGTAAGATACCATAAGATAGGAATAA
>CM053608.1:91820977-91939237 GCA_028646535.1 Procyon lotor | reverse complement strand
AGGGAGACAAACCATAAGAGACTCCTAGACTCACTAAATGAACTAAGGGTGGCTGGGAGGTGGGGAGGGGTAGGAATGGGGTGGCTGGGGAGGGAGACAAACCATAAGAGACTCCTAGACTCACGAAACGAACTAAGGGTGGCTGGGAGGTGGGGAGGGGTAGGGATGGGGTGGCTGGGTTGTGGACACTGGTGAGGGTATGTGCTATGGTAAGTGCTGTGAAAAGTGTAAGCCTGATGATTCACAGACATGTACCCTGGGGCAAATAATACATTATATGTTAATAAAAAATAAAAAAATTTAAAAAAAAAAGAAAAGAAAAATGGATGCCCTTACATTGAAAAAAAAAAAAAAAAGAAGTCTGGTTAATGAAAACTATACCAAACACCTTTCCAAACAGAAATGTGGTAAAGCCATTTGCAAATGAATCATCATTCAAGTGGGTAACACAAATACAAAAAAAAAAATTTAACAGAAAAATGGATGAGGGCTACAAAGAGGCTATGCACAGAGCAACAAATGAAAGTGATGAAGATGAGTAGAGTGTTCTTGTGCTGTGTCCGTAGCAAGGAAAATGCAAATCAAATGTAGCAGTGGAGCTGCACTGTAAATCATCAGATGCCCAACATTACACTGTGGTTACAACTTCTAAGAGCAAATAATACTGGTGCAAATCAAAACTGTTAGAATATTTCTGAAGAAATATCTAGTAATACCTGTTAACACATACTTTTATTCAGCAATTCCACTCTGGGGAAGATGGCACAAAATGATATATTACAATGATAACATGCAGCATAGATTGAAGTAGCAAAAATTCAGAAGTGAGTGTCCATCAACAACGCAACAGCTGAACAAAATATGGGTAATTCCATACTCTATATTATAAAACAATGAAAGGGAATGAGGGAAAAACATGATAAGTATGAAAAACAAGCAGAAAACTAAATGCAGTTTAAGTAATTTATGATCTCAGTTTTGTAAAACAATGATGAAAGACCACTACTATAGTTGTAACTTTTCTCTAAATATTTATGGAGAAATGTAGAAAGCTACATACCAAGTCATTTATAGTAGGCACTCGATAGGAAGAGATAAAGAAGTTTAAAAAAAAGATTGTTCACAATCTGTTCATATAAGTTATTTCTTTTAAATTATACATATTTATGTATGTACATATAGGAAAAGATTAGTACAATAGGATGGTGATCAAAACATTGGTAATAATTATCTCAGAATGGATACCAATTCAAATTCAAATGATTTTTCCTTTCTTCCTCAGTTTTTCACATATTACAGTGAACATGTGTAAAACACAAAACGAAGAATAGGTGTCTTCTGTTCAGAAGACAGTAAGAAAAAAACCAGTGAATGAGAAAAGTGACTGAGAAAAAAATTGCTGAACATTTAAGTTCAAAACTTGATTGGCTAATATGTAGTAAATAAAATTCAAATGGTTTGATTTCAGGTTCTCAATATAATGACTATGTTGTCCCATAACATTTATGGTTTTTAAGTTCTAGCTCATGTATTTATAGAAAAGACTTGGGTGGATGAAGTTATGTCCAGAGGTATAGAACTAAACAGTTTTTACCTTTTCCTGGGTCAGTCCTTATTATTATTTTCATAACTTTATTCTTAGAAAAATAGCAGAAAACAGATGCATCCATACTGTCACAGATATCTAAACGTGTATTCTAAAATTAAGTACAAATGATTTTTGAGTTGCCTGCCATTTTGGATTAATCCTATTTCTGGTGAACAAGAATTGTTATTAAATTTTAGATACAAAATAAACTGAGCAGTTACTTTAAAAATATTCTAAGCAACAATACTGTATACTAAAAAAGGTGAAAACATAAATTGAATACTTCATACATGACAGATAGATACTATGTTCTGCCAACTTCTGGCATTTCTCCCTCTCTTTTATCCTTCAATTAAGATTTTACAAAAGATGAATCTACCTTGACATAAACTTTTAGAGTGGATATACAGGTCATTAAAAACAAAAAGAAAAGAAAAAAGAAAAAGAAAAGGATATAGCTCTAAGGGAAGAAATTGTTTTCCTCTTTCATTTATCTAAGCTCACAAGAAAAGAAACCAAGTCACAGACTCTTATAGGTAGAAGAAATCTATGATCTTATTCAATATAAGACCAGGTAAGCTATTCATGATATGTGCTGTAAGGTAAATTGTCCTCCCATATTGTAATACCACGTCTAAATTCTCCAAAGTTTACAAAAAAAAAAAAAAAAAAAAAAAAAAAAAAGAAGTCTCTAGTTGAACATGTTAAACAGGTATGTCAAGAACTAAGTCTAGATCTCTGAAATCCCTTCACTGTAATCCCGGAGTAGATACAGTTTTAGAAAGAAAATCGCAAAGTGTTCTGCATTCTCATGAGAATGAGAATTTTTGTTTCATTTAGCCTCAGTTGATATAACAAGTCCCCTCTCTATAAAGAATTATTAATTACCTAAATAAACTACTGATTTCCATTTTAATGCAGTCATTATTCTGGCATAGGAGAGATCAGATCTGAGTGTAATGCAGATGGTAACACTTCCAACTGCCTCTGAAGACCCATTATTTCCGATATGGACAGGATTGTAAAAAGGCATAACTTTAATTTTACATTTGCATTTGCACATTTTTTTTAAAAAAGATTTTATTTATTTGACAGAGAGGGCAGAGAGGCAGGCAGGCAGAGAGGCAGGCAGAGAGAGGGGGAAGCAGGATCTCCGCGGAGCAGAGAGTCCAATGTGGGGCTCGATCCCAGGACCCTGGGATCATGACCTGAGCTGAAGGCAGAGGCTTTAACCCACTGAGCCACCCAGGCATTTTGTACATTTTTTTTTTTTTTTAATTTATTGGACAGAGAGAAACACAGCGAGAGAGGGAACACAAGCAGAAGGAATGGAAGCGGGAGAAGCAGGCTTCCTGCCGAGCACGGAGCCCGATGTGGGGCTCGATCCCAGGCCCCTGGGATCATGACCTGGGCCGAAGGCAGACGCTTAACGGCTGAGCCACCCAGGCGCCCCCATAAAGTCTGATGTGGGGCTCGATCCCAGGACCGTGAGACCATGACCTGAGTCAAAGGCAGAGGCTTTAACCTACTGAGCCACCCAGGTGCCCCTCATTTTGTACATTTTAAAAACATTTTAATTATAGTGAAATCAACTGTTTAACAGTAGAATTAGGGGGTACCTAATAATCTCAAAATCATTTGGCAGGATACTACCTACCTCACATTAAGAGTATTAGAAATGCAAATGTCACTGTACTAAATAGTGGTAATGGAGTTAAATAATATTAATACACTAAATTGTACACTGAGAAATAGTTAAGAGGATAAATTGTGTGTTACATATATTTTACTACAATAAAAAACCACATTGCAATATACATACCCACCAGAACAACTAAAATAAATAAGAAAGGCAGTACCAAGTGATGATAAGGATGTGAAGTAACTGAAAGTCTCATACACTGTTGGCAGGAGCATAAACTGATATAACCACTCTGGTAAACTATTTGTCATCATTTATTAAAGTTGAGCTTTTGCGTACTACATAACATAGAAATTCTGCTCCTAAGTACATCCAACAAAAATCAAAATACTTGTTCAAGAATATTCATGGAAGCACTATTAGATGATAGCTCTAAATCAGAATAAGTTGAATGCACATAAAAGTAAATTTGATTGTTACAAATGTATACAATGAAATACTACTTTGCATGAGTATAAACTATTGTTACACATAACATGATGAATCATGCAAACATGATGTTGAGTCAAAGAAGCTAGACTCAGAAGAAAATGTACTGTAAGATTTTATTTATATAAAGTTCAAAGTGAGCAAAACTATATTTTTGTGTTAGAAGTCAGAATATTCTATTAAGGAAAAAAAAAACCAGACACAGACTTGGATAAAATATTTGCAGATGACAAATCCAACAAAGGACTTGTATCCAGAACAAATAAGGAACTCTCTAAACTCAGCAGTAAGAAAACAAACACTCCAATTAAAAATGGATAAAAGACTTGAACACAAGTCTTTGTGAACTCCATCAGACAGGATAGACCTATAAAAAATAAAGGACGAAAATAAATTTAACATCATTACCTACTTGGAATGGGCAGGTGAAAACCACAAAGAGATACTATTACACACGGATTAAGAATGACTAAAAAATAAAGGCAATATCAAATGCTGGTAAGGATACGGAAAAACCAGATCTTTCATACACTGCTAATGGTAATGCAAAGTGATAGAGCTACTCTGGAAACAGTTTGGCAGTTTCTTTTAAAAATTTTCAGGAGGATTTTAACTCTTGAATCTAAAACTTCCCCATATAACCCAGCAATCACAAATCCATGGCATTTATGCTGGAGAAATGAAAACTATGTCCACCCAAAAACTTGAATGCAAATGCTGGTAGTTTTATTTGTTATAGCTGAAAACTGGAAATAATTCAAATATCCTTCAACAGATGAATACATTAAAAAGACCGGGGTACATCCAGAAAAGGAGATACTACTAAGCTATAAAAAGACCATACTGTTGGCTCCTGCAACTACCTAGAATGATCTCAAAATCTTTATGCTGAATTTATTTTAAAAGGCAATCTCAAAATATTAGTCACTGTATGATGTTGTTTGAAAAACTAGAGAGGCAGATAACTGATTATTGATTGCCAGGGTACAGGAAAGAAGAGGGTTGGGGGAACAGCTGCTCAAGAATCAAGGAGCAGGAAGGAGTCTCTTTGTGGGGTGACGGAGCAAGTGTGTATCCTGACCTTGGTGATGGTTATACAAATGTTCAGATGTGATAAAATGACATAGAGCTACATACGCACATGAATGTATGTATATAAAAAACTGGAGAAATCCTAGTTGATAGTATTGGACTAATCTCACTTTTCTGATTTTGTGTAAGATGTTACCATCAAAAGTGGTTGGGTGAAGGGTTCCTGGGAAGCTCTGCATTATTTCTGTCACATTTTGTGTCTACAGTTATTTCAAATTAAGAAATAAACAAAGGAAAGAAGTCATAAAAGAGGCTGTCCTTGGAAGGGATTTAGTATCTAGAAGGAGTCATGAGGGAGGTCCCTGGGTTCTGGTCATGTAGTGCTTAATGAGCTGAATGCTGTTCAATGAATGTACTCACTCCATGAGAACTCATCGAGCTGCAAATGCTCATGATTTATGTACTCTTCTGTGTCTCTGTGTTCGTGTTACAGGACCAAAGTTTACTAGAGAAAAAGGAAGTATAATCTTTATTAGCCTACAGATTTCCTAGGAGAGTTGCAGTAAAAAAAAACACTTGAAACAGTACAATGAGCAAACCATATTCAGGTATGGGAAATACACAACAAAAGGGACTTAATTGGGGCACCATTGCTTTGTCCTTTTAGAATTCTTTGTGTTATCAGAATTTAAAGTCTACAGCATAACAACTATATTGTTAATTCATTAGAACACTTATCAGGTTCAGTTAGATCCTTTCTTAACGCCACATCCTCTCTCACATTTTTGACTGTAGAAATACAGGTAATAATTATGCTGGGATAATGGCCATAAATCAGGACTTCTTGAGCAAGCTGGGACATGTTTTCACATGACTTTTAGAGCAAAAATTCCTTAACAGATTGACTATCATTTTTTTTGTTTTGTTTTGTTTTTAAGGAAACATTTTTTCCCCAAATATGTTTATTTTATTTTTTCAATGTTCCAAGATCCATTGTTCATGCACCACACCCAGTGCTCCATGCAGTATGTGCTCTCCTCAGTACCCACCACCAGGCTCGCCCAACCCCCCACCCCCTCCCCTCCAAAACCCTCAGTTTGTTGCTCAGAGTCCACAGTCTCTCATGGTTCATCTCCCCCTCTGATTCCCCCCCTTTCACCCTTCCCTTCCTTCTCACAATGCCCTCCATGTTTTTCCTTATGCTCCACACATAAGTGAGACCATAAGATAATTGGCTCTCTCTGCTTGACTTATTTCACTCCGCATAATCATTTTTGCCTTCACTTTCTCATCTCCAGTTCTCTTTGTGATTAATTCTAGAAAGACATTTTTGTCTCTATCACTGAATGGGAACTACTCTTGTAATAATCGACTCCCTGTCCTCATTTTAACCTCCCAACAGGATGTGAAACACATTCTCTATCTGGCCACCAGGATACCACACTCTGCTAGTAACACCCACGGTAAGGGCTTGTGCTTTCTCTCCAACCTGTGAATGTTGGAGTACCTCCAGGGGCCACTCTCCAGTCTTCCCCTTTCCTCTTCCTCAGTCACCTCATACTACCGTATGACTTTAATCCCCATTTATATGGCAATGACTCCAAAATTTTTATCTTCAGCACAAACCTCTCTCATGAATTCAAGTCACGTATTAAACTGCTGACTTGACTCCTCCATGTCTTATAGGCATCTCAACTTTAGCAAAAATAAATGCTAATTTTTTTGCTATAAAATTCCTAGTCATCTAGCTGTTCAGATAAAAATTCTAAAGGTCACCCTTGATTTCTTCCATACCTTCACATCTAATATCAACTCCATGAGAAGCACTGTTTGGCGCCACCTTCACAATAAAGCTAGAGCACCTGGCCGCCAGCACCACAGTGCAAGCTCGCCACAAACCGCGACAGAAGCCTCCGGTTTCCATGCTTCCATTCTGAAACCCCTACAGCCTCATCACCACAGAGCGGCCAGAGTCATTTTTTAAAAGCTCTAAATCATACAGGGGGTTCTGGAGATCTGTTACACAATGTGCACGTAGTTGAAAATATGATACTGTACACTTAGAAATTGTTGGAATGGTAAAAAAAAAAAAAAAAAAAAGAATTAGTACATTTCCTTTGCTTGGATTAAGAGACTTCTGACTCTCGTGTGCTTTTGCCTCAAACTCTAAAAAAGATAAATTTAAAATAAACCTTGCATTAGAGCACAAATCAGTCCCCTATGAAAAATTTCCATAGTTTCCTATTAGTCTTAGAACAAAATTCAATCCTTAACATGATTTATCTGTCAATGTAAGTCGAACCTTTTAAAAACTTCCTACCTGTACAGGGTGAAAGTGACAGAGAGAAAAGAGATACAGTACCCACGGAATCCAGCCCCCATGGACCTTTCATACTTCATCTCCTACCATTTGACCCCTCACTCACTCCACTCCAAACAGATACTTCTGTATCTGAAGCTCATTCTAGTCTGGAGGCCTTTATACTTCCTGTTCCCTCAGTCTGGAATGCTCTTCCCCTAGGTCTATGCATGGTAATTAATTCACATTCTTTAATATTTTGCTCAAATATCATCTCGAATGAAGTAATCCATACCTTTCCCTTTCCTTAGCTTACATTATTGTTTACCAAAATATAAGCTCCGTGAGGGCAGGCACTTTATGTACCAGTATATCCTCAATTCCTAAAACAATTCTCAACACCTGTATCAATAAATACAGTTCCTGGATGGAACCAGATGATGGAACTCCTGGATGGCTAATGATCCCATCTGACCTAACTCTACCTCTTGTATATACAGTGTAATTGAGAAGACAGGATTTTACTTTTATCAGAATTCACAAAGCTAAATACTATTTTTAGCAGGATTCTGCCCTGAGGGTAGCAACACAAAATTGTAGTAGTTGTAGAATATTTCACTCTTGGGCCTGATAAAACATTAAACCAGACACTATTCTAAAGTAACTGCCTGCCTTGGCCAATTTTTACACCTAGAACAGAAAAGTAAAACAGTCAGGAAAATTTTCACTCAGTTATATGTAAGTGTGATGTCTTTCTTTAATTTTATCAAATGAGATAAGGAATTTGAATAAAATGGAAGCCAGTGAACTTATAAATTAAAAAAAGATGCATTATCTACAGATTTCGATTAAGTGCCTGGGAAAACAACCCAATCTGAAACTTTCCTGTCCTGCCTTATAATAAGAAGCCTTAAATATTTGATTAATTATTCTGAAGCATGTATACACACAGAATCACAATATTTATGTACATTACTTACTACTGCTCCAATTTTTATTGAATATAAATGTATGCTGACATTCCAAATTAAAAGTTTCAACCCATTTGGGCCAAAGAAAAACTATGTGCTCCACAACTGTTACCTATTTTATTACTCATTTTTGATAAATTCTTTTCAGATCTTTTATGTCAAATGTGCTATAGTATAACTAAAGAGATTGGGCACCTCTCTTCTAAGAACTCGACTGATACTTGAGTGAACTGGATAATCTTGAAAACATTAATTCAAAAATACACTGAGAATTCAACCCGAAAAAGAATCATGTGAGAAATATATTAGAAATTAAAAATGAAGAAATTGTAATCAAAATTCTTCTCTAGGGATGCCTGGGTGGCGCAGTCGGTTAAGCATCTGCCTTCAGCTCAGGTCATGATCCCCATGTTGGGCGCTTTGCTCAGCCTGGAGCCTGCTTCCCCCCCTCTCTCTGCCTGCTCTGTCTGCCACTTCCCCTGCTTGTGCAGTCTCTCTCTGAAAAATAAATAAAATCTTAAAAAAAACAAACCCAAAACCAAAATTCTCCTCTAATTTTTCTACATTTCTCTAGTCTTATCTTTTCTGTTAACCAAACAGCATGAAGACTTCAGTAGACGTCTATCTTTTGCATCTAAAATATTGCTTATCAAATAGCAGATGATAAATAAACAATGAATGGGTTAAAGGAAGGATGACAGGATGACCAAGTTTTTTTGCTTGTCTTGGGAAAAGATATTACATAAATTATAAAACAACAGCTTATGACATAAAGTTCCCCTTTCAAAGTTCATAGATTATCTAAAAACATTATTAACACCATTAATATTAAATATACTTCAATAATGATTATCTCTGGGGCGCCTGGGTGGCTCAGTGGGTTAAAGCCTCTGCCTTCAGCTCAGGTCATGATCTCAGGGTCCTGGGATCGAGCCCCGCATCAGGCTCTCTCTCGGCTGGAAGCCTGCTTCCCCCCACCTCTCTGCCTGCCTTTCTGCCTACTTGTGATCTCTCTCTCTGTCAAATAAATAAATAAAATCTTAAAAAAAAAAAAGAATTCACAAGAAATAGGAAACATATATTATGATATATGTCTTATATTATGTTTCCTATTTCTTAGAAATTAGAAATTTCTTAGAAATTAGAAATTCTCAGAGAGGTGACTATCATTAATAATACCGTATTGCATATTTGAAATTTTTTAAGAGAATAGATCTTAAAAGTCCTCATCACATGAAAAAAAAATTGTAATTATGTATGGTGATGGATGTTAACTAGACTTATTGTGATGATCATTTTGCAATATATACAAATACCAAATCACTATGCTATACACTGAAACTAATACATCTTATGTCAATTATACCTCAATAACAAAAAATGAGAAACAACGTAACCTTGCTTCATTCTCCACCAACTAGTAATATCAAATCTTTGGTGCTTACATGAATAAATGTGTCCTGTTACTTCTATCATCAGGAACCAAGCTCACATAAACAAAACATGCACTTGGACTTGAGACTTGAAGGAACTATGTGCATACGTAATAAAGCGCTGGGATCTTAAGAGTCTTTTTTTGGGGGGGGATCTTAAGACTCTTGGTTTTAGAGTCTCCCTTGAGGTCTTTCCATCTCCAAAACTCTATGACTCTTTGAGTTTTGCTGTGTTCAAAATAGCCTCTACAACTGATTCACAATGGTGTTATTATGTAACTAGAAAAAGCGTGTCTTACTTGGTGTTGAAAATAGGAGTAATTGGTCTGTGAGCAGGTGCGCTGCTACAAAAAAAGGTTTAATGAAATTCTAGTTCCATACCTATTAATAACTAAATTTCAATATGTAAGATATCAGGAATAGTGAACACTAGGTGTCAGTGTAAGAAATGGAAAAATATTTTTAAAAACTTGTTTCCAATCAGGTGTATAACAAAGAAATCAAAAGCAGCTGTGACCACATTTACTTATAATTGCATAATTCAGTTAACAAGCCAATCTTTCTTTCAAACAAAAATTCCTGTTCCAAAACCATCAAAAGCTTAAAATCAGATTAAGTTCATTATTAGAAGTTACAAGTCTTTTGTAACTTCAGCTACATAAAACAAAGCAAATTAATTTTACTTTTAAGAATAGGTATTTCGAAGGATGGTGTTAAATACAGGTATAAATCTGGAAGTATTATGTTGCATATTTTTAGTTGGTGGAAACGAATTATTTTCACAGTAATAATGCTAGATGATTAATGAAGGATACCGAATTTTCAGATTTGCCCTGAACAGAAATATGAAACATGAAGGCATTAGAAATTACAATGCTTAAAAGGTCAACTCACAAATGAACACATGACCTTGGGAAGGATGACTGACTCTTCCCTCAAATTCTGGTACCTAGAGGTTATTTCTAAACTATGAATGCTAAAACTAATACTAAAAATAGCATCTATTAACTATCAATATTTCAGATAAAATCTTTCAGTATAGACTCTTCAGAGTAAAGACTTTTAAAACAGGTTTTAGTTTTAAAAAGATATATAAGCAATAACACTAAAAGGAAAAGTTAAATCAATATAACGCCTCATATTTTACAAAGTGCATTCATAAGAAATACCTAATTTAAGCCCAATAATACTAACGTAATAAATCTATATTCTTTTTTAGCACAACATCATTTAGGGGGCTTGAACTGTCTTCTATCTAAACTCTCTCACCTGCAAACCTGGCCATTTCCTTGTTCCATCTCTCAAACTCCACATCATTATTTACTCATTTCATCTTTCCATATATTTTTCAAGCATGTTGGGAAACTTTTCGTACAATATTCTGGAAGTCATTCATTTGTAGAAATGGAACAAAACTAAATACAGTAGTCATCACTAGGGTACAAAATGCTGTGACTCAAAATTCATTTAGGAAAATATTTAAGGATTTGCTGGAGAGAAAGAAATGCTTTTAGTTAATGTTGTACTCTTATTTCACTGATAGTTAAGTTCTATTCAAATTTTAGTCATAAAATGAGAAAGTATGAAGTTTATGGTAAAGCATTCCAAGCTTGAGGATTAAAGCAAATTAACAACGGCAATTTAGACCACTCTGTGTAGGTTTCTTCCCAGGAACATAAGTCAGATGGTGACAGACAAGGATGGAACAGGGAAATTCACATATAATACATTACCTAAACTAGTATCTGTGAATTTTAAGATAGCATAACAGAAATGAGAAAGAGAAATGAAAGAAACTGAACTAGCACTAAATATGATATGACACTCAAAGGCAGGAAAGTGGCCCCAGAAATACATATAGCATACGTCTCTCCAAGCTTTCTTTTTGGCTCTTCAGTGTCTTTGTCCTTGACATTGTGTTACTCCAAGTGTATAGATTAATGCTTAAAATTTTTGGCTGTTATTAATCAAATCACATTTCATTGACAAATAGTGTGGATCAGAGCTAAGTCATTTATATCCATTATCTTATATAGTGCCTATGAGGTAGATAAATTCCTGCAGATGAGTAAACCAAGACTCAGAGAGATGAAGAAATATGCTCCAGGTTGCATAACTGGCAAGTTATGAAGCTGAGATTCAAACCTGGGGATCTTGTCGGCAAACACCTTCTACTGTACCGCTGTTTCCTAAAAAAAAATAGCTCTTGTGGGTTTTGCAAAAGTAACCAGGACAGTCACATTTAGAACAATGACTAGTAAGTGAGAATATGTCAAATTGGTAGATCTAAAAAGGTACGAATAACAAGTTAGTATTTCTATCAGTTTTGCAATCACGTAAACACTAATAGCTGCCATGGTGGAAATGATTGTTGTATCATTTTGAATTCATTCACTCTTGCTGATACAGGATTTACTATCATGGGCTATTGCTCACAGATAGCAAATAAAGTTCAGAACTCGTTACCATCTAACTTGAAGCAGGTAATATCTCTTGCCCTAAATACTTTGGTATCCTGCCTCTAATAGATTTCTCCAGAAGTGGCATCTAGAGTCTTTCACTATCATATATAAAATAGCCAGATTATTCTATCTACCTTCCTCAGTTGCCATTTTCTGACTTTGCCCCCCAGTAATCTACAGAATAACAAAGTCCTTGGTTTTGAAATTCAATGACCTTGAAAATCGAGTCCAAAGCTGCTTTCTCATCCCTTTCTCTAATATAAATTTAGGAAAGATTGCTTATACTACAATCGAAAATCTACATGGCTTGACCAGAGGTGATTTCATATAAACCAATGCCTAAATTTAGTTTCTGGGCATAAAATGCAAACTCTGTGTAATTTATCTGACATTTAAAAGTAAGATTTCTACTCCTGACAATGTCATTCAAACTCATTCCGAAATCTATACACAGTTTTCATTATTTATGGTTACTAAGTGGCTTATTATCCAAGCATAAAGACTTAGCTAAAACAGAAACAACTGGTTTTGGAACTCAAGTGTAAATAAGAGGATAATTTATTAATTATCATTCCCTCTTTTGGAGAGTAGCCATACAGTCTTTAGTACCGATAAAGATAAATAACTTTTTTCTTGCTTACAAGAAACATTCATTTCCTGAGTAGCATAAATAGAGAACAAATATAGATAGATATGTTATAGAGAAAAAAAAAAAGCTTCTAAATTCCAGTATTTTAGTTCCATAAAAGAGACATTTGCGAACATCAACTATATCACCACCTGATTTATATGAAAATGCAGTGGCTTTATTTTATACTCATCATGTTTGAAAATACAAAACTTAAAAAAAAAAGAAAAAAAGAAAATACAAAACTTATTTTGAAAAAAAAAGAGCTAATACTTCTGCTTCTAAATGGAAAAACACACAAAAATAAAAATATTGAGTTCCTAGTAAACATAAGGCACCCATAGCAATCTTATTCTTACCAATGAAATTAAATGCATGTCTATTTAGGAAAAGAAAAATATTTGACTTCTTTCACCTTGCCATAGATGATATGATTGCACAGAATAAAGCTGAGGTTTTTATGAGGGGAGTAAAAGTTAATACTTAAGATGAGATTGAATAAAATTATTACTTTTTTTATAACATGTGGACCACAACAAATTTGTTAGGAATACTGTGAGGCATTTTAATTTTCATATTATCATAAATCTTACTTGAAGTCTAGTGATCTTCTTAACAAATCAGACTTCAGAGGTAAACTTCAAGAAGCAACTTAGTCTCAATGACAAAGCCTTCACTAGAACTTTCCTTCTTGAAGCCTATTACCAATGCAAGCAGCAAGAGTGTAACTTCCTGGAAGAATTCATGCTTTACATATCTTGACTTCAAGTATGCTTAAATCTCTTCTTTTGTTTACACTTAATTACCTTTGTCCAGAGATCTATCATATGATGCCCACTTTAATTTTATAAAATTACCCATTGTGCCTAAAATGTTTTGTTTGTTGTTGCTAAATGGTTGTTAAGACCTTTTCTCATGTTGAAGGATGTTTTTCTCTTTACATACTTAAAGTGTGATGAAGTCCTTATCAGAGACTTGATATTGAATTTATACCAAAAGAAGATTTTCCTAGGGCTTCTCTTTTTCAAATATCTCTTTTTTGTTCACAAACCCTCTGTAAGATATAAATTGTATTCTGAGAACTTCAGAAAACCCCAGAATACTTAGAATTAGGAGAGACCTTAAAGATACAGAGTAAATTCAGCCAGACAAGTATCCATTCATACCCATAAGTCAGTATTTTTCATTCTAAAGATTCCCTAAACTCTCTAGAGAAGAAATTACTTAAATTCCACATCTACTACTTATAAGGTATGTGACTTAGGGCAACTTGCTTAATCTTTCTGTTCTTCAGTTTCCAAGCCTATAAAATGAAGACAGTATCTTCTCTCTAGATTTATTATAAATATTAAGTAAAATGACTGTTATTACAGATGCTCATTCTATCAGTGTCCTCAAATTGGAAGTTTGAAAAATAAAATATTTTAATTTTCTTAAGGACATCTGCCCAATCAAGGCAACTTTACATTAAGTTTTTGGTCTTTTATATACAGTATACTATACTGTATATAAAGTATAACTAAATTTCCAGATTAAAAAAGATTAAAATTTATTATTGAGAGACATCTTACTAAGTACATCACATACTATCTTCATCTTCTAAAGAGTACTCTGAATGTAACCACTTTTCTAATTGTTTCAAACTTTCACTGTGAATATCAATCATATTTTGTTAATGTATGTATGACAATCTCTTCAACCAGAGAATTTTATTAACAGACTTTAGATGTTACAATATATACTTTCTGGAATACACTTTGTAAATTTTACTGCTAGACCAACTAGATAATTTTGTGTGTGTTTTTATAAGCAATTATTTTCTCTTGGCTCCTTCACTCTGACAACTTTTTGCTGCTTATCATAAGCACCTGCCTTTGTGACTAACTGCCTTGTCCTCACTGATCTGCAGCTTCTATTCTATTGCAAAAAAGAAAAACAGATAAATAAACTTTTAGGTTAAACACACTCTGAGTGACAAGCATGATTTTTATACTATTTACTGCCTTTTATTGCTCTCTGCCAGACTCAGCTGGATTGAAAGTGCAAAGTCAGTAACATTTTACTGATAAAACATTTTAAAAATTGGTCTCAAAACATTCTTAAGATCCTTTTAAGCCTTTTTTAATTGACAACTTTATCTAAGGGACCTTATTTCTCTTTCCATTCCCTTTAAAAATCTGAGATCAGGGGCGCCTGAGTGGCTAAGTGGGTTAAAGCCTCTGCCTTCAGCTCAGGTCATGATCTCAGGGTCCTGGGATCCAGCCCCTCAAAGGGCTCTCTCCTAGGCGCCTGCTTCCACCTCTCTCTCTGCCTGTCTCTCTGCCTACTTGTGATCTCTGTCTGTCAAATAAATAAATAAAATCTTAAAAAAAAATCTGAGATCAAATTTATATCATTGCTTCAAATATAAATAACTTGAATTTCAGATTATATACATCACTTAGAACTTCGAAATAACTTATTCTAGAGAAGAATTTAAGGATAGGTACTACATACTTGGTAAACTAAGAATGTGATCATAAATTCAACAAGAGACTGGAAAATGACTAGAAATATTTGAAATCATCAGCATAAACAAATGATCCCTATCACAATCAGTGAAATAACACCTCTAATAAAACAGGGTGGAAGTAAATACCTAAAGGCTAAAACACATTTTTAAAAAGACTAATTAATTATATATTCTTCAAGTACAGAATAATATATGCTGAGATCTGAGAAATACAGGCTTCTAATTATATATATAATACATATATGAAACATAACATATGTAAGTATATTATATATATGTAAAACAAACAAAGCAATGCTAAACTGGGTTAAATTTTTATATATTCAAAAGCTGTAAGAAATAATAGTTATTTTTTCAAAGCTGGAATATAGTCCATATGTATACAATAAAATAATATATATAAAATCTTTAGCAGACTGGCACATGGTAGACATTTACCAACTTTTATTTTCTTCTTTTCTGCATAATCTGCACATGAATCAGGAGTAACTGCAACACTGGGCAAAGGAGATACAGAGTTATGCATATATAAAAGAGGGTCAGAGATTTTAGAAAAGGTACTGAAGAACAGGAGTTTAAAAACAATCTCTTGGTTCGGATACAGTGAAGACAAAATTTAATGAATGAGAACCTGGGAGATATTTGCCAAATTAAAAGGCATTAAAGGTAAGAACAAAGAGAAAGGGAGGGGGAACCCAACACCTGCTAATCCAGGTAAGAGACTAGACAATCCCTCTTTCACACGTTTATTTTTTATTTTATGTATGTATGTAAGTAAGTATATATGTATATAGGCATGTATGTAGGCTCCATGCCAAGCATGGAGCCCAATATGGGGCCCAAAGGCACAACCCTGGGATCAAGACCCCAGGTAAGACCAAGAGTCAGATGCCCAACAAACTGAGGCACCCGTGCATATGTTTATGTTTTTATTAATTTTCATAATTAGAAATTATTAGAATAACTCTGAAAGTAGATTTACATAATGAAAACACAGTTCAACAGATTGGCTTCCTAGTTGCCTGACAAGCTCACAGAGAGAAATCCGGTACGATTTTCAAGTGGAATGACAGAGGATTATAATCTATAATAAAACAAACATATTGTTTTGGTAAGTTTTGTTTGATAAGTTTCAGTGAATAGAGAAACAGAAGTAGTCATACAGTCATCAAAGATCATAACAGCTTTTAAACTTCACTCAAAATGGATATTATTTGATTATTTTGAATAATGTTACTGACAGCATTATCAATTCACCCATACAATAATTGGGAGAGTGAGAATTTTATGGAAACTCTGCATCTCTTTGGTAAATCTGAAATTCCTGGAAAGAGAACATTAAGTGTTTTTAAGAAGTTTCAGCCACAACTGAAACTTTCAGCATAGGTCAGAAATACACAAGAGCCAAGTCGTTAGTAAAGCATAGCTGAGGTCAAGTGACAGGATTCTAGCAGACCAGCAGGAAGAAAGTGAAGAACCCTAAAGGAAAATCCTTGATACACATGGAAAGGTGGGGAGTTGGTTTCTTACATCTATGCTAAGAAAGCCAAGTACTCTGAGACACTACTTGTACCTTGCCGGAACTGTAAACACTTTATACTGAGACTGTCTTACCTCGTAAAGTTGAATAACTGACTATGAGTGGGATATAGTGCACCAGGGGGAAAAAAAATGCTAAGAGAGGGGAAAGGCCTGGGAATTCCTTCCTGGTTGGCCCTTTAGGTTATGGCTGTAGTGGGGAAAATGCAGCTGAAGAGGCATTTTGCCTAGATATGCCTATTTTGTGTCACAGATTAAAAATTAAGTACGTGTCAACTACAATATAAACTTACTATTTTTTTTACAGATTTTATTTATTTATTTGTCAGAGAGAGAGAGAAAAGAGGAAGAGAGAGAGAGAGAGACGCATGCAGAGGGAGAAACAGGCTCCCATTGAGCAGGGAGCCTGACACGGAGTCGATCCCTGGACCCTGGCAGACACTTAACCGACTGAGCCACCCAGGTATCCCAAACTTACTACTTTTTAAAAAGAGGGTATTTAAATAGTATCTCTTGAGGTATGAGGTGGTAATATCTGAGAGAAAATAAGACTAATCAAATAGAAAATATTAAGCTCAGTTAGAAACAAGTGCTATTCAAAACAACTTGTATTGCATGGAGCACTGGGTGTGGCGCATGAACAATGAATCTTGGAACACTGAAAAAATAAAATTAAATTAAAAAATAAAACAACTTGTAAAATTCCCAAAGCACATTCATAAGAAAAGAAACTTATAAGTAAAAATAAAAAAAAGTAATTGCTTTTTAGTGACATACAGTGTTCTGTATCTTGATCCGTATGTATATGTGTGCACTTGTGTTTTCCACAAAGCAGGTGTGTTTTTAAGCTGTTTACAATAAATACGTGGTACTTGATTTACTCCACAGTAGGAACAGACAAAATAAGCCAAGATTTTTTTTCCCAGATGGTATTTGTGAACTCCTTTATCCCATTCATGTAAACACAGAGTGTGTTCCGGTTTGCTGAGTTACATACACACGCTTTGACTTAGTACCAAGTCTCCATGTTTAGTTAGCCAGAAGACTGTTTCCATCCTGTGATTCATTAGGTCCCCGTGGTACTTCTACTTCCTGTATTTTATGCAATCACAAATTATATTAGTTTGTCCTATTTTGATAACCCCTTACAACTTAAGTTCTGCACAGCAAACTTTACTATTTTAAGTTTTTATTTAAATTCCAGTTAGTTAGCAGAGTGTAATATTAGTTTCCAGTGTATAATACAGTGATTCAACACTTCATACAACACCCCGTGCTCATCCCAAGGGCCCTCCTTCATCTCCACCTCCAGCTCCTCCCAGTTGGGAGGGAGGGAGTACCTGCCTCCCTCCCAGGAACCATCAGTCTGTCCTCTATACTTGACAGGTTCTTGGTGTGCCTCTCTCTCTTTAAAAACATACTCATACATCGTTACTGACATGGCATAAGTGACAGCCTCACAGAAACGGTAATGACATTCAAACAAATGTCTTACCCGAGCTCCTTCTAACAGGGAGATTAACTCCCAGATTAAAAAGCATTAGAAGTAAGGAGGCTGGTGGAGCGGTGGCGAGACCCACAACTCGGTGCATGCTAATCCACGTGAGAGACTGAAGCAATCGCTCTTCGCACACATAACCTCATCAATTTTCATATATTTTTTAAAAGATTTATTTGTTTTGATTTATTTGTTAGAGAGGGGGAAGGGCAGAGGGAGAGAATCTCAAGCAGACTCCCTGTGGAGCATGGAGCTGGACATAGGCTCAATTTCACGACCCATGAGATCGTAACCTGAGCAGAGTTGAAGGAACGGATATGGAACCAACTGAGCCACCCAGGTGCCTCTATCAGTTTTCATATCAAAGACTGTTTGACTAAGCCTGTATTGGTTCTGTGTGAAAGCAGTAGAACACAATGGGAATTCCTTACTCGTTGTCTAGTAGATTAATACCAAGAAAGTCCAATATGATTTTGAAGTGGAATGATAATTATATTCTATGCATGAAGAAATTCTTCTGATCATTAAGCTTGAAAGAAAAGAAATATGAAAGCAGCTATAGAGCCAGAAGTTGTGATAGTTTTAATCTTGAAAGGATAGTATTATTATTATTGAGAACATCATTTAATAGAAACTTGTCACACCATTTCCAGTTGGCACCAATCTCTAGCTACCCTCAAACTGGAGATGCAGCTCAACCGGGGGAGTTGAGAGAGAGGGAAGCTGAGGATACGAAAAGGTTGGCATCTCTTTTGAGATGGGAAATGAATGAGCATTTGAATTCATTTCTGATCCATTTCTAATCTAAATCATGCCATCAAATAATCTTCTCATCTTACCAGGATTAATCACAACACTCACCACTTAATACTAGCATTACTATAACTTGGAGAAACGATGCTGGATGCTATGCCCCAAGAACTTCACTCGCTAAGTCCTTTACATGCATTTTACCTAATTTTTATGACCCTATATAATCACTGTAACTGTTAGCGCTGTCATTTTACAAAATAAGGGAATTAAGTCTTTTGAATACCTTCTCTCTCTAGTGACAATTTCTAATTTGTATTGGACTGAACCATGTAAAATTGCCAATATTCAACCATTCATGATCTATAAAAATGACAATTCCGTTTTGATTCAAACCTAGACAGCTTAAAATAATTTCTGAAGTGTAATTCAACTTTAAGATCCTATGATTTTAATATCATCACTTGTTCTTTAATAACATCGAAAGTCTTATATAGATTTCAAACTATGTATTTTCATTATTTAACATATCCTGTAATCCTACAGAACTCCAGTGTAAAAGAGTCAACTGAGGCCTAAGCCAGACACAACCTAACAAGTGGATTAGAGTGGAGAAAATCATGTAGGAGGAGGGTGGGTCTGGCTGAAATAGTACTGACTAAGGATTGGAGGTAGGATTGGGGGTAAAGGATGAGAGGGTAAGGGCCTCAGATAAGAAAACAGGTAGCAGAAACTAGCAACAAAAGAAGGGATTTAAGGAAAAACTATCCGATTTGCCAATCTTACTGTAGCATTTCCCAAATGAAACAATAAGCAGATGCTGCCAAGATAATCCCCCAAACTGTCAACCATTATTAGTACTAGATACACAGATGATGCACAACAAAAATCTGCACTGGGAAAAAAAAAATCTGCATTGACTGATTGTACAAGAAACACATTTAAAAGAAGAATCAAAGTATACCACATAAAACTTGTCAAAAACACAGCTGACCTGCTTTAGGACACTACAGTCAGTGGTGATATCTGCATGTCAAGAGAGAACACCTTGAAATAGTTGACAACACAAAATTCTGTATGGCCGAGGACAGAATGCAAATCGACATTTAAAAAAATGCTTTAGGATACAAGGGCAGTACAATATACACTAGGTATCAACTTGTATAACTTGTTACCTTACACAGAGTAAAGTGCTGAAAATATAAATAGATCCAAGATTGATTTCAGAAATTCCTGATAGAAATAAGCAAAGCCTTTTGGAAGAAGCTGTCAATATTCTGAGGTAGATATTTGGTTCACAGAGATTACACATTGAATTAAATGAATATTTAATAGAAAGATAAAAAGAAGGTTGTTTCCTGTGTGGTTTACTTGCTATATTATTATCTAAGTATAAACTTGATGATTAAAATTGCCCTCTATTATTTCTCTATGTCTCTAAAATGAAGAAAATGGCAATGTGTGTGTGTACATACATATATGTTATTCATTTAAACTATTCCAATCAGTTTTAATACAAAGTCTGTATTGTTCCATTTAATCGTCACCAAGCATTTCAAGCCTCGAGAGGCATATGCCTACAAATATACATCTTTAAGAAGCTCCATCACAGAGGCCAACTCATACACAAATATTCTAAAGTATAGTGCCGCATACCCACAGCTCCTCAAGAGTCAGCAGGAATGCTTTTTTTTAGGGGCACTCACACCCAGAATAATTTTTCTCCCAGAATTTTTGATTGGGCAGATAAGGAGTAGGGTGTGGTAGTTGTGGGGTTTTGTTGTTGCTGTTTTTGTTTTAAAGAAGATGGCTTTCATGTGAACTCCAAGTTGAGAACTACTGCTAAATGCCTTGGGATAGATGATATAATCAACTCCCCTATTCATCAGACTTGCTTCTGAATGGTTTTACTGACTTTAATAATCAAGATCAACCAAAACTGAATAAACAAACGTGATGCTTTGAGTAATGTCTAGGGTTACTGAAACAATTTTATGGCATCTTAAGGAGATCTGTTTTGAAAGAGAAAACATTTAGGTATATTAGGGTGTAAAGCAAAAACAAATTCATTAAGCTACAGTCAGACTCTGTATTGTTACTTAATAGTTTCAAGGAGTAGCCTCATCTCGTCCACCTAAAAGTTGTCTGAAAGTTCAGATCATATTTTTACTTTTTTTAAAAATACTGACAATTTTATTACCCAGACCTGGTTACAAACCACCAGCCTATACGCTGGTTTCTCAAGTCTGGTTCTTGGACTACTTGGATTACAAAAATCTTGGGTTTTTATTAAAAGTACAAATTCTTTGGTCCCACCTGAGCCCTCCTGAAAAAGAATCCTATGGAAAGTATGGATAAATAATGTAAAGTTCCTTATGTTTTGCAGATAATTCTTAGACAACCTGACAACTGACACTGATTTTATACTTAAGGAGACTCTGGGTTTTTCTTGTCCCCTATAATGACTTAGAATATTTGTGTGACTGAAAGATTGCTAGGTAGCCCGAGTATTAGCTGTGTGCCCACTCTTTCATGTGTAAGAGTTCTGAAGAGATATTTTAAGAGGCCAAGGGATACTGGTAATAATATTGAACTTCTGTGTTTTTCTTTCCCATTAAGTTTTAGATTAAGTTTTATTAAATTTTAGCTTCCAGTTGCAGAAGGAAGAACAACTGAGCTGCTGAAGTCCTAGCTCACTGTCCCAGTGTACCTAAAGGTGCTTTCTGACAGGAGACACAGCACCACAGAAGTTGTGATGGTGGAATGCCTCTCTTCTCTTCTGTATAGGCAGTAGCAAGATCTAAATGCTTCTATAATTTTTGTATTGCTTTTTGGTAGATCACTTCTACATTAACAGAGCCAAGTTGCATGGGTTAAAAAAAAAAAAAGTAAACCGCACAGGAAACAACCTTCTTTTTTATCTTTCTGAGTTTCTGCGACATACATAACAACTGTTCCACAGCTTTTGAGGGAAAGTAAAATTTCTTTTAAAACGACGAAATTTTCTTCCAAAATTTGGTCTCTTGAAAAGTGAAACTGGGGAGGAATATGGCAAAAATGGGTACCATATGCTGCATAACTCCATCAATACTGAATACTTTCCTGGTTAAGTCAATGAAGCTGGTCTGGTTTACCTCCCACAGGTAGAAGCGGCCACTGAGCAAAGATTTCCATGCTAAATTCAGGCCTATGTTGCCTAACATTTCAGTTTCAATGTTTCAAGAGAAGCCCCGAATCCTGCTTTTATGTAAAAGAAGTCTAATTTTTAAATGTTGGCAATTAAATTCACATCTTTAAAAATATACTCCAAGTAAAATAAAACATGCTCCCGTGCTACATCTATAGAGGTAACAGTCTATAATGTCTATTCTGATGCTTATTTTCCTCAATTTAATACGGTAAATATATGTTGAATCCTATAAAAGATTTACCATATATTTTCATATAGACATGTATATACCGATGCATGATGAACTCCAGGTCGGATACCACTTGTCAAAACCCCCATCACTCTTTATGCATATTCACATTATCAGCCACCATGTTTTAAAATGATTTTCTTATGCAATTTACTTAAACGAAAAACAAAAACAAAAAATAGCATACCAGTTTCTCCACATCCATACACACCCACCACAGTACTGGCAACCGCTATCCTATTCTCTATACGTATGAGCTGGCTTTTATGTTTCTGTTTTCAGATTCCATATTTAAGAGAGATCATATGGTATTTGCCTTTCTCTGTCTTACTTAACTAGCATAAGACCCTCTAGGTCCACCCATGTAGTTACAAATGGTAAGATCGCATTCTTTTCTATGGCTGAATCATAGTACATTGTGTATCTATCTCACAATTTGTTTATCCAGTCATCCATCAACAGACACTTAGGTTGTTTCTGTATCCCCGCTACTGTAAATATTGCTGCAATAAACACAGGCACATACATCTTTTTGAACCAGTGTTTTGTTATCTTATAATAATACCAAAAAGTAGAATTGCTGGATCATATGGTAGGTCTTGCTTGAATTTTTTGTGAGAAACTTCCACACTGTATTCCACAGTGGCTGTACCAATTTGCAATTCCACTAACAGTGCACAAGAGTTCCCTTTTCCACATCCTTGCCAACATGTGTTCTCATCTTTTTGATAGCCATTCTAACAGGTGTGAGCTAATATCTCATTGTGGTTTTGATCTGTATTTTCCTGATGATTAGTGATGTATAACACCTTTTTATGTACCTGTTCGCCATCTGCACATCTTCTGTGGAAAAATATCTACTCAGATTTTCTGCCTATTTTTAATCAAACTGTTTTTTTTCTATGAACTATGCGAATTTGGGATATTATGCCTTAGCAACTATGTGATCTGCAAATATATTCTCCCATTCAGTAGACTGTCTTTTCAGTTTGTTGATGGTTTCCTTTGTTGTGTGGAAGCTTTGTATAGTTTGGTATAGTCCCATTAATTTTACTTTTGCTTTTGGTATCATTAAAAAAATCAAACAACTATCTGAGAATTCTGAATAGTAAATGGTAGGAGGCAGACTTGAGAAGGAAATGAGAACTCAAAATACAAAAATCTGGCAGTGAGTTTCGTGGGTTTTATTTTGCACTAAAAACTCCTACCGTGGACACAAAAATCGTGTAAGTTTAGGTCTGATTACCAGGCATACACAAAAAGTTATGAGACGCTTCCTCATTCTACTCCAACAAAGGTGAATGGAAACCTCAAGGAAGCAGGAAGTTGGGATAAAGAAGAGAAGTCTGAATACAAATGGGTGAAACAAGGGAATCTGGGAGGAAGTGATGTAATGGTACTGAATCTTGACTGTTGTGGTACTTATAAGATTCTGTACATTTGTCAAAACACACAGAGCTGAAAAACAATAAGAAAAAACATGGATTTTAACATATGTACTCTAAGTAATACATTTCAAATACAAAAAATCAAAGTAGGAAGAAAACATAATACACCACAATGTGTAGTGGCTGCATTGTATTCTAAGTTAAGGAAGTATCAATACTTGAACAACTTTTTCCTATTATGTTTCCCTTTCCTTTGAAGAGCTGAAATGTGTTGAAATGCACTAGCTCACAGGAGTTGCAGAAGGCATGAAGCCAAAAAAGCAGTGGCAGGAAGTTGTAAGAACTTAGCAGAGATGTGAGTTGGCTCATAACAGGGTAGAGTTTACATTTTATGTCCAGGCAAGTTACCTGCCAGCTAAAAGAAAAACAACCAAAATTTTCAGAGGAATCATAAAGATATGTCATCTACAATATCCACTTTTCAAACAAAAATTACTAGGGATACAAAGAAACAAAAGGATAACTGAATAAATAGAGGTGTCTATGGAAATGGATTCCAATGTGATCCAAATATTGAATTTAGAAGATAAAGACTTAAAGGAGCTGTTATAAATATATTCAAAGAATTAAAGGAAGGGAAATGCCAATTAAGAGCTCCCATGCTTGCATTCACCCTGAGCAACAATCTATGGACAAAAGGGCCATGTGTGTGCTCTAGGACCCAGGTAGGAGACTGTGAAAGTCTAGTGCAGTCTGAAGCTGACAAGAGCTGTTTTGCAACTGATGCACTGAATGTGGTACTGGCTACAGACCCAGAAACAATCCTGTACCCCTGAGGGCTAGGCTACAGCCGTGTGTGGCCACCATACCATCACCCGCACCACACACCAAAGGACCTGAGAAGAGTCATGTCCACCTGTGCCTCAGACAGTAGAGACACAGCTTAGTCCCAGCTGTGGAACTTGAAATGGTCTGTGTACTCATTCCAACCCCCTTGGCCACTGTCCAGAAGCTCCTGCAGGTAAGTCCACCAAACTTATCTTTCTGTAGCTTCTGCAAAGGCCTTATACTGGGCTCCAGTCCTTCCTGGGTGCTGTCTCAAGGAGTCCTGCTGGCACAAGAACCAGGCAGGAAACATTTCTGTCTATGGACTGAAATCATAAATCAAGTTTGTTGTTTTTTTTTTCTGACCCCAATGGTAAGGAACCAGAAATCAATAATAGGAGGAAAACTGGAAAATTCTCAAATATGCAGAAATTAAATAGCACTCTTCTGAATAACCAATGGGTCAAAGAAGAAATCAAAAGGGAAGAGAGAAAATAGCTTGAGACAAAGACAAAAGCAGAACATACCAAAGCTTTTGGGATGCAGCAAAACCAGTTTAAGAGGAAAGTTTATAGCAATTAATGCCTACATTAAGAATAATGAAAGATCTCAAATACACAACCTAACTTTACACCACAAGTATTAAAAAAAAAAACAACCAAGTGCAAAGATAGCAGAAGGAAATGATATAGATCAGAGCAAAAATAAATGACATTGAAACTAGAGACACAATAGAAAAAAAAGTCAATGAAACTAGGAGTTGTTTTTTTTTTTTTTTTAAATATAAACAGACTGACAAATCTGTAGCTCAACTAATGAGGAAAGAAAAAGAGGACTCAAGTAAACAAAATTATAAAAGAAATAGGAGAATTACAACTGGTATCACAGAAATGCAGAACATCATAAAAGGCTGCTATGAGCATTACATTAAAACAAAATGGATAACCTAGATGAAATGGGTAAATTTCTAGAAATATACAGAAATATACAGCCTATCAAGACTGAACCATAAAGAAATGGAAAATCCAAACGTCAATAATGACTAAGAAGTTGAGGTAGTGATCAAAATCTTCCAACAAAAAAAAGCCCAGGATCAGATAGTTTCACTGGTAAATTCTACCAAGTATTTAAAGAAGACAATCCTCAAATTCTTCCAAAAATGGAAGAAGAGGGAAGACTTCCAAACTCATTTTGTGAGGCCAGCATTTAACCGACGCCAAAGTCAGATAAGGACACTACAAGAAAAGAAAATTACAGGGTAATATATCTGATGAACACAGATTCAGGAATTCTCAATAAAATTCTAGCAAACCAAATTGAGAAGTACATTAAAAAGACCACACACTATAGTCAAGTGGAATTTTTCCTGGGATACAAGGTTGGTTCAATATACACAAATCAATAAGGGTGATATGCTACTTAAATAGAATGAAGGATAAAAAGCTTATGACCCTCATAATAGATGCAGAAAAAAACATTTCACAAAATTCAACACCCTTTTATGATAATAATTCTCAACAGATTACATAAAGAAGGAATATAATTCAATATAATAAAGGCCATATATGACAAACCAATAGCTAGTATCAAATGAAAGATTAAAAGTTTTCCTTTAAAATCAGGAACAAGAGTCAATTATCATATGTTTTCACTTGTGTGTGGAGCAAAAGAAAAACATGGAGGACATTGGGAGAAGGAAAGGAAGGGTGAACTGGGAGAAATCGGAGGGGGAGATGAAGCATGAGAGACTGTGGACTCTGAGAAACAAACTAAGGGTTTTGGAAGGGTGGGGGGTGGGGGGATTAGGCAAGCCTGGTGGTGGAGGAGGGCACGTATTGCATGGAGCACTGGGTGTGGTGCATTGACAATGAATCTTGGAACACTGAAAAAAAAAATAATTAATCATTAATTAAATAATTATATTAATTATTTAAATTAAATTAATTAAATAATTAAATAATTGATTAAATAATTATTAATAATTAATGAATAAAATAAAATTTAATAAAATAAATAAAATCATGAACAAGACAAGAATGCCCATTCTTACTACTCTTACTCAATATACTATTGGAAGCCCTACCTAGAAAAATTAGGCAAGAAAAAGAAGTAAGTATTTAAATTGGAAAGGAAGGTATAAAACTCTCTATTCTGCAGATGACATGATATTACATGTAGGAAATATAAAGAATCCACCAAAAAACAATTAAAGCCAATGAATTCAGTAAAGTTGCAAAATACAGTCATTATATAAAAATCAGTTACATTTCGGGGCACCTGGGTGGCTCAGTTGGTTAAGTGACTGCCTCCGGCTCAGGTCATGATCCCGGAGTCCCGGGACCGAGTTCCATATTGGGCTCCCAGCTCCACTGGGAGTCTGCTTCTCCTTCTGACCTTCTCCCCTCTCATGCTCTCTTTCTCTCTCTCAAATAAATAAATAAAATCTCTTAAAAAAAATCAGTTACATTTCTATACACTAGCAATGAGCTATCTGAAAGGGAAGGAAAAGAATATTTACATTAGCATCAAAAAAATAAAATATTTAAATTTAACTAATGAGGTGAAATGTCACTACACTGAAAACCATATAATATTGAGGAAAGCAAAGACAACACAAAAAATGGAAAGATATCTTGTGCTCATGGATTGTTAAATGTCCATATTACTCAAAGCCATCTATAGACTCAATGCAATCCCTATCAAAATTCCAATGGCATTTTTCACAGAGATAGAAAAGACAACACTAAAATTTATTTTAGTGTTGAATAACTGAAGCAATCTTGAGAAAGAAGAAAACATTACAGTCTGATTTTGAACTATACTACAAAACTATAGTAACATAAAAATGCACACAAAGATGAATGATATAGAATTAAGATCCCAGAAATATACTTATGCACACACAGTGAACTAATATTTCATAAGGGAGCCAAGAATATTCAATGGAGAAAATAGTCTCTTTAATAAATGGTATTGGAAAATTGGATACCACATGTGAAAGAATGAAACTGGATCTCTAGCTCATACTATTCACAAAAATTAACTCAAAATGGGATACAGACTTAATATATAAGACCTGAAACCATAAAACTCTTAGAAGAAAACTTAAATAAAAAACTCCCTGACATTGGTCTGGACAATGATATTTTGGATAGGACATTAAAAGCAGAGCAAAATATAAACAACTCAGAGTACAACAAATTAAAAAGCTATTACAGGGTGAAAGTCACAATCAATAAAATGAAAAGACGTCCTATGAAATGGGAGAATATATTTGCAAACCACATATCTGACAAGAAGTTAATATTCAAAATATTCAGGGATATATACAACACAACTCTATAGCAAAAAAAGAATATTTTTTTAAAAAAACTGGATAGAATGAGGGTCAGGAGGTCTCAATTCTGGTCCCAATCCCAGCACTTAATAAGCCTGTGTCTTGGACAAGCTATTTCTCTATACATGGACATTTAAATTGGAAAATAAAATATCCTCTCTGTTTTCCCTCCTGAGATTTAATGGCTTATCAAATAAAACATGAACATGAAAGATGGTTGGCAAACTTAAAATTGGGGAAGGACTTGAATAGACATTTTTCCAAAGAAGATACACAAATGGCCAAAAGGTATATGAAAAGTGCTCAACATCATTTATCATCAGAGAAATTCGAACCAAAATGACAAGAAGATATTATCCATGCTAGAAGGACTATTATCAACAAGACAGGAGACTACAAGTGCTGGCAAGGATGTGGAGAAAAGCAACCCCTTGTGCACTGTTGGTAGGAAAGTAAATTGAGATAGCCACAATGGAAAACAGTATGGAAGTTCTTAAAAAACAAAACAAAACAACTTGCCACAAGAGCCATCAGTCCTACTTCTGGGAGTATATCCAAAAGAAAATCTTTGAAAAGATATCTGCACCACAATATACATTCCAGCATTATTTACAATAGCCAATACAGAAACCACCCAAATGTGGATCATGGATGAACGGATAAAGAAAATGTGGCACACGTGTATGTGTATATGTGGAATGGACTATTGGCCACTGAAAAAAACTGCAATCCCTGCCATTTGCAGGTTTATTTCTTTTCAAATAAACCTTGAAAGCATTATGTTAAGTGAAATAACTGAGAAAGAGAAGATCTCATACACAGAATCTAAAAAAAGCACCAAATTCACAAAAACAGAGAGTAGACTGGGGGCTACCAGGAGCTTAGGGGTGGAAGAAATGGGATAATGTGGTTTAGAGTGTATAAACTTCCAAATATATGATGTATTAGTTCTGAGGACCTAATGCTTTAGGCTATAGCTAATGATACTGTATTGTATACATTGTATAGCATGTATACATGCTAGAAGTATAGATCTTAAATGTTTTCATCACTCATGCAAAAAATGTTAAATATGTGAGGTGATGGATGTGTTAACTAACCCTAACGTGGTAATCCTTTCACAATATAAACATAGCAAATCATGTTATCATACACCTTAAACTTACACAATGTTACATGTCAATTATATCTCAATAAACATGGAATAAAAGAATTTAAGAAAAAAACTAGTCTTAAGAGTTAAAATGTATACAGAATTATAAGACGGCATAAAATACAGACACACATATATTTTGTCATGGCTGCAAATATGTACTGCTAAGAAAGGACTAACTTCTAAATATTTCTCCATTATTCTTTTCATCTAAAGTACTCACTCTAATACATGCCTTGATATGGCAAAGAGAAAAAAGCAAGACCTTTCTCTAGCAAGGTGTCTTATTACATTTTACATTTATTGAGATTTGGACAGGGTCAATCTCACAAACACAGATCAAAATTATTACCCAAATAATACATGGATTATTACATGTATATATAAGAAGAAGTTCCAAGCAAATTCTCCTTTATACTACTGCAATGACCCTCATCAAATAACTTCTATAAGTAACTTGGAACTTCTTTATTTGAAAGGAAAGAACAATACAAAATGTGTCCATAATTCAAAAAGAGATATTATAACACAATAAGATAAATTTTCACATAGTATAATAGAGAATACTTTGGTTAAAATGAAAAATATATCAGCTTGACTAAATAGTATATTAAAGATTATAGAAGAATCTGTGAAGTTAAAGATAAATCGTAGAAACTACAAAGCCAAACAAAGGAACAGCTAAACAGAGGTGAAAATGTTTTGAAAAAAAATGTAGAGGCGCTCAGAGATCTGTGAAACAATAACAAATGGTTCAGCATACGTGACTAAAATAAAAGAATAAAAAACACAAACAAAAAATAATGGCCAAAAACTTCTGCAAATTGGCAGAAAACAATGGTTTCCAGATCCAACAAGATCAGCAAACTTGCAAGTAAGAAAATCATGAAGAAAGTTAGTCTCCCATACATCAAACTTCTAAGATCCAACAATCAAGAGAAAATCTTGAAATGAGCCAGAGAATGACAACATGTCACAAACAAGGGATCAAATGAGTAACAGCTGATCTGTCATCAGGAACTAATGTATGCTGAGAAACACTGGAGTGGCACATTCACACAGCTAAAAGAAAAGATCAGCAACTAGAATTTCACATATAGAAAAGATACACCTTAAGAAAAAAAGATGAAAATAGATATGTTCAGATGTAGAAACTAAAGATAACTCATCACTGGCACAGCTGTACTATTAAAAATTTTAGTATTTTCAGGCTGAAGGAAATTACTCAAATGACAACTCATACCTATAAGGACAAATGATGAACGTGGAAAATGGAAAATGGTAAATATATGGGTAAATGTAAAAGATTATACCTACTTCCTTCTATATTCTAATTGCTTTAAAAGACAGGACTCTTTAAAGGAAAAGGTACAATGCTGTGATGTGAAGATAAGAGTATGTATAGATTTAATACACTAAATAGTCAATGTCTGATTATATTTTTAAGATAAAAGGACACATAGAAAGACACAGGGACAAAGGAGAGAAGGCCAAGAAAAAATAGCTGCCAACTGAAAATTCTATATCCAGTACTTTGAAACTTGTATTTCCTTCTAGTCTCCATGTTTTCTTTTTTAAAATTATTTAATTTAAATTTTAGGTAGTTAACATACAATACAGTATTGGTTTCTCAAGTAGAATTCAGTGATTCATCACTTACAGCAACACCCAGTGCACTTCAATAACAAGTGCTCTCCTTAATACTCATCATTCATCTAGCCCATCCACCACCCATCTCCCTTCAACAACCATCAGTTTGTTCTCTATCATTAAGAGTCTCTTATGGCTTGTTTCTTGCTCTCTTTCTTTTTTTTTTTTCTTTTCCCCTTCCCATATGTTCACCTATTTTCTTTTTTAAATTCCACATGTGAGATCATATGGTATTTGTCTTTCTCTGGTTATTTCACTTAGCATAAAACATTGTAGCTCCATCCATGTCACTGTTGCAAATGGCAAGATTTCAATTTTTTTTGATGGCTGAGTAATATTCCATCACACACACACACACACACACACACACACACACCACATCTTCTTTATCCATTCATTACTCAATAGACATTTGGGCTCTCTCCATAGTTTGACTATTGTTGATAATGCTGCTATAAACATCAGGGTCATATATCCCTTTGAATCTGTATTTGTGTATCCTCTGGGTAAACACCTAGTAGTGCAATTGCTGGATTGTAGGGTAGTTCTATTTTTAACATTTTGAGGAACCTCCATGCTGTTCTCCAGAAGGGCAGGACCAGTTTACACTCCCACCAACAGTCTGAGTGTTCCCTTTCTCTGCAACCTTGACAACACCTGTTGTTTCTTGTGTTGCTAATTTGAGCCATCCTGACAAGTCTTAAGATGGTATCTCATCACGGTTTTGATTTGTATTTCCCAGATGATGAGGGATGTTGAGCATCTTCTCATGTGTCTCTTAGCCATCTGAATGTCATTTTTGAAAAATTGCCTATTCATGTCTTTTGCCCATTTCTTAACCGGGTTATTTCTTTTTTGGGTGTTGAGTTTGATAAGTTCTTGGTAGATTTTGGATACTAACCCTTTATCAGTTATGCCATTTGCAAATATCTTCTCCTATTCTGTAGGGTGCGTTTTAGTTTTGTTGATTGTTTCCTTCACTGTGCAGAAGGTTTTTATCTTGATAAAGTCCCAATAGTTCATTTTTGTTTTTGTTTCCCTTGCCTGGAGTGACATGTCTAGTAAGAAGATGCCATGGATGAAGTTCAAAGAGTGTTTTCCTCTAAGATTTTGGTCATTTCCTGTCTCACATTTGGGTCTTCAATCCACTTTGAATTTATTTTTGCATATGGTATAAGAAAATGGTCCAGTGTCATTCTTCTGTATGTTGCTGTACAGTTTTCCAACACCATTTTTTGAAAAGACTTTTTTTTCCATTGGATATTCTTTCCTGCTTTGTCAAAGATTAGTTAACCATATAGTTGTGGGTCCATTTTTGGGTAGTCTATCCTATTGCGTTGATCTTTGTGCCTGTTTTTGTGCTATACCATACTGTCTTAATGCCTACAGCTTTGTAATATAGCTTGAAATCCAGAATCGTGATACCTCCAGTTTTGTTTTTCTTTTTTAGAATTGCTTTGGCTATTTGGAGTCTTTTGTGGTTCCATACAAATTATAGGATTGTTCATTCTAGCTGTGTGAAAAATATTGGTGGTATTGTGATGGGGATTGTATTAAATGTGTAGATTGCTTTGGGTAGCACATACATTTTATCAATGTTTGTTCTTCCAGTCCATGAGCATGGAACACTTTTCCATTTCTTTGTGTCTTCCTCAATTTCTTTCATAAGTGTTCTATAGTTTTCAGCGTACAGTTCTTTTACTTCTTTAGTTAGATTTAGTCCTAGGTATCTTATTGTTTTGGTGCAATTGCAAATTAGATCAATTCCTTGATTTCTTTTTCTGCTGTTTCATTATTGTCATATAGAAATGCAACAGATTTCTATGCATTGATTTTATATCCCACAACTTTGCTGAATTCATGTATGAGTTCTAGCAATTTTTTGGTGGAGTCTTTCAGGTTTTCTGCATAGAGTATTATATCCTTTGCAAATAGTTTAAGTTTGACTTCCCTTGCCAATGGAGCAAGGAAAAAAGAGTCCTTAACCTACAAGGGAAGACAGATCAGGTTCACAGCAGATTTGTCCACAGAGACTTGACAGGCCAGAAAAGAGTGGAAGGAAATATTCAAGATGCTGAATGGGAAAAACATGCAGCCACGATTTCTTTACCCAGCAAGGCTGTCATTGACAATAGAAGGAGAGATAAAGAGTTTCCTAGACAAACAAAAACTAAAGGAGTTCATGACCACTAAACCAGCCCTCAAGAAATTTTAAGAGGGACTCTGAGTGGAGAAAAAATGACCAAAAGCAACAAAGGACCAGAAAACATCACTAGAAACACCAACTCTACAGGTAACACAATGGCACTAAATTCGTATCTCTCAATAATCACTCTGAATGTAAATGGACTAAATGCACCAATCAAAAGATAAAGGGCATCAGAATGGATTAAAAAAACAAGATCCTTCTATATGCTGCCTACAAGAGGCTCATTTTAGACCTAGTCTCCATGTTTTCTAATGAAAATTCTATTCTCTTTCAGGTCACTGTTCCCTTATGGTTATGAAGCTGGGTGTTTTTAGGATTTATATTATGTCTTTTTTTTTTTTTTTTTTTTTTTTAAAGATTTTATTTATTTGACAGCGAGAAACACAGCGAGAGAGGGAACACAAGCAGAGGGAATGGTAGCGGGAGAAGCAGGCCCCCTGCCGCGCAGAGAGTCCGATGCGGGGCTTGATCCCAGGACGCTGGGATCTGACCTGGGCCGAAGGCAGACGCTTAACGACTGAGCCACCCAGGCGCCCCTATATTATGTCTTTTGAATTCAGCATTTTAACATGCATTTCTTTGGGTTTACCATTCCTGGAGTTGACTCAGTTCCTTTAATCTATAGATTTATGTATTTCTGTTTCAGATATTCCATTTGCAGTAGTAACAAAGATCAAATACACAGGAATAAATGTAATAAATATATGAAGCCTATAGAAGATAAATGTTAAAACACTCATGAAAGACAGAAAAGTGGTTTTCAAAAAAGTAAAGACATTCTCTAAGATGGAGTCAACATTCTTATGATGCAGTTTTATTTAAATTGATATATAAACTCATGAAATCTCAATAAAGACACCAAAAAGCTATTTTATGGAGCCAGAAAAACCTAATACTAACATTCATATAAAAAATAAACATACAAAAATAACCAGGGCCACACAGAAAGAAAAATTACAAGGAGTCTAGTTTTAACAATCTTTAAAATACACCATAAAACTTACGTAATTTAAAATGTATTGTCACACGCATAGAATAACACACTGGTAATAAATATAAAACCATAAATAGATCCCAAATATGCTTACTTAGTATATGATAAAGGAGGTATCTCAAATCATTAGGAAAAGCATGGACTTTTTAATAAATGATGATGGTATAACTGGGTAGTCATTTGGATAAAAATAAAATTAGATCCACATCTCACATGATAAAAAGAGTAAACTATAAATGGATTAAGGACCTAATCATTAGGAAGGAAACCATACAAGTCTCAGAAGGCAACATGGGTGAATTCCTCTTCAAATTCAGTATAAAGTGTCTTTCTAATTATGTTTCAAAATTTTAAGACAAAAAAAGGTTAATATATTTGGCTCTGTTGAAATTAAAATAATTGTACACCTAAAAAAATCATAAAGACAAAATCAGAAGATAACTCACACACTGAAAGAATATATTTGTATCACATACTACATGGATTGATATCTCTAATATATATGGGACATGGAATCAAAACCCTGATGGACAAATGGGAAAAGGACATGACAGTGTTCCTAATGGCCAACATTATAACAACTTAAGCAATACAATAACTAATGATATAACTGCATAATGATCGTAAGAATAAAATTTAAATATACATTAGTCCATACAAATATACATTAAAAATTGAATAAATAAATGGTGATAAAGGATAGCTGTTCCTTTAAGAATAATTGCAATTAAAAATATAAAAAGGAAAGCAGGAAATAGAAAACCACTATTAGGCAAATACCAACAGTCATAATGGTCTCAGACAAGATCCACTGATGAATGGTAAAATATGTAGGCACAAATTTTTAGAGAAGGAAAATATTTGCAGAGTCACAAAATACCTCTCCCAAGATATTTATTACAAAATGAAGAAACTTGTAATTTCATTAGAGTGAAAAAATTCAGCATATATACCACCTTAACCAATTTATCAAGGTTAAAATCACAAATAAAACATCAAGAACATGACTGTATTGATGTGACACACTGAGAAGGACCCATCACTTCCATGGTGTTCTTGGCAAAAATGTGCAGCAACGTTCTAATCATAAGAAAACATCAGATTGAAAAAGGAAGAATGTCCTATAAAACAACAGTCTGGTATTTTTAAAAAGGTGACAAGGCCATGAAAGAAGGAAAGATGGAGGAATTATCCTAGAAAGGGGTTGACTGCAATGACAAGAGAGCTAACTACAATGTGTTACCCCAGACTGGATCCTGGGACAGGAAAGGAACATTAAAAAACTGATGGAAGTTGAATAAGGTTGGTTATTTCATTAAAAATATTATACCTACGTTATTTCCTGTTTTGATAATTGTACTGTGGTTACATAAGATGTTAACAGAGGAAGATGAAAGGTATCTGAGAATTCTATGTACCATTTGTGCAGTTCTTCTAGTAAGTCCAAAGTGCAATACAGAAAAGTTTTAAAAAACATTTTAGAAAAACTGCATTAATACAGTGACAGAACACAATTCAGTGTTACTGGAGGGTCAGGGAAGTGGGGAAAGGACTAATTACTCAGGCACACAAGAGAACTGTTTTGGATGATGAAAATGTTCTATATCCCAATTTTGTTCATAGTCACAGGATAGTATTCAGTTGCCAAAACTCACTGAAGTATGTGCTTAGAGTGGTAAAATTTTGTTTTATATAAATTACACCTCAGTCCAGCAGACAAAATAAATAATTTCAAATGTAAATACAATCTTTAATAACATGGGTTGGGTTGCAATCGCAATATAAGCAGAATAGAGAAATATCAAATAAGATTATATATCCTCTTACCAGATTAATTAACTGCGTGTGTACCACATCTTCTACCAAAACTGCCGTTTCATGAAGAGGCCTCCTAGCATCGCCTAAAGAAAACCTGTCCAAAAAAAAAAAAAAAAAGAAAAAAATTAAGCATACCAATATTAAAGACTATAAAACTAAAAAAGGCAAACAGTGAAAGATATTGATTACCATAATCTGTTAATAAAGTACAAATATTTCTCTCAAATAATAGAGTGGATGTATAATTTTCTATGGATAAAGAATTGCATGTCTTCCAAACAAGCTACAACTTCCAAAGAAAATGCAGCGTTAGCTATTTCTCGATCTCTGTAGTCATTTCATTTTTAAGGCCTCTTATTGTTTCAAATAGAAAATATTAACAACTACTTCATAATATTGGCCACCAGAAAACCATGTTACTGTATCTAAAGTACTAATAAAGTAACATACTAATAGCCATTTAGAAAATTATAAAAGCATGCAATGTAATTAAGCATGTAATTAAAATGAAAAGGTGCTTAGAAAAATTCATATGAATGCAATAATTTATCATTTCTAATTATATACAAGCAGATTGTCAAGAATGAATTATTGACTTTAAAAGTGCTTTTCTCAACTTTCATATGGTGGACCAGGTGTGCAGAGAATCTCTTCCTGGTAAAGGACATTTGAAAATGTCCTTTTCAAATACAATACTGTATTAAGAACTTACATTTAAAGTTTGCATTAACCAGCATTGTGGGAGATAAAACAGAAAGCTGATAAGATGATCAGTTTCACTGGATACAAGAGCCCTGGAGCCAAAATTTATTCTGAAGGCATCTAATAATTCATAGTAGTCAATAATCTGGATTTCATCTAGCATTGTACTCAAGATACAGCAAAGAATGCTGGGACCCCAAGCAAGTCTGAGGAACCAAATGTGAAGTCACTGATATCTGGTATGTGTGAAAGCACTTTGCCTATCGTGCCTGAGGCTACAGGTAGAACAACAAAAAATGTAATGCTGGCCTGAGGATAGACAAATGGAATAGAATAGAGAGCACAGAAATAAAACCTTACATTACATACAACTGATTTTCGATAAGGGAACAACCAATTTGGAAGGGGTAGTCTTTTCAACAATTGAAGCAGGGAAACAAGATATCTACATGGAAAAGAATGAAGTTGGATTCTTACCTTGTACTATATAAGAAAATAAACTCAAAATAGATCAAAGACCTAAATTAAAAGCTAAAACTATGAAACTCTTAAAATAAAACCAGGAAATCTTCATGACCTTGGATTTGGCAAGAGTTTCTTAATTAGGACACCAAAATAACAGGCAACAAAAGAAAAAATAAATAAATTGGAATTCATTACAATTACATACCTTTTATATATCAAAGGACAAGACAGTGGAAAGACAACCCACAGAATAGGAAAATACTGGAACTCATATATCAGATGAATAACCAGAATATATATATAAAACTCTTATAACACAACAAAGGAAAAAAAACCCAATTTTAAAATGGGAAATAGGCTGGCTCAGTCGTTAAGCGTCTGCCTTCGGCCCAGGTCAGATCCCAGGGTCCTGGGATCGAGCCCCACATCAGGCTCTCTGCGCAGCAGGGAGCCTGCTTCTCCCGCTACCATTCCCTCTGCTTGTGTTCCCTCTCTCGCTGTGTTTCTCTCTGTCAAAGAAATAAAATCTTTAAAAAAAATAAATAAATAAAATGGGAAATAGGCTTGAATAGATATGTCTCCAATGAAAATATATAAAATAGCCAACAGCAAATGAGAAGATCCTCAGATAATCAGTCATTATAGAAATGAAAATCAAAACCACATTGAGTTGCTACTTCAAACCCAGAAGAATGGCTATTATCAACAAAATGGAAAGTACTGGCTAGGATACTGAGAAACTGAAAACACTGTACATTGCTGTAGAAAATGCAAAATGGTACAGGCACAGTGGAAAACAGTTGGGTGGTTCTGGAAAATGTTAAACACAGTGTGAGGTTTTGACCTAGCAATTCCACTCCTGGGTATATACTCCAAAGAAATAAAAATTGAAAACAGGGATTCAACCAGGTATGTGTATACCAATGACCATAGCTACATTATTCAGAATTGTCAAAAGGTAGAAATAACCAAAATCTCCTTTAACGAATGAACAAAAAAATATATACATATAACGAAATATTATTCAACAATAAAAAGAGGTTCTGATACATGCCACTACATGAATGAACTTTAAAAACAGTATGCTAACTAAAATAAGCCAGACAAAAATGACAGATGTTGTATGCGGCCACCTATATGAGTTATCCAGAATAAGAAAATTCATAGAGATAGAAAGTAGAATAGAGGACACTAAGGGATTGGAGAGTTTTTCAGGTGTAGAAAGTCTGGGATGATAAGAACTTCTAAACAGTAACAGTGATGATGATAGCACATTTTGAATATTTTTAAGGTCAGAGGACTATACAGTTAAAAATAAGTGGTAAATTTTAAGTTATGTATGTTTTACCACAATAATTAATATGGATGAAAAAAATTAACCAGACTAGATTCAGTATAAAGATAATTAGGATTCAGAATAGCAGATCTGAGGAAATTACCCATAACACATAAGCCAAATATGAAGATACTGTGGTGAAATGGATAAATTTCTTAAAAAAATAAATAAATAAATAAAAATGGCCAAAGCGGACTCAAAAAGAAATAAAAAATGTGAATAGTTCTATAAATTTTAAAGAAATTAAATCAGCAGTAAAGAATCAAAACCCAAACAAAACCAAAGCAAACAAAAATAAAAACCACCTTACCTCATCTGTAATTTTGTACCAAACATGCAAATAATAGATTATTTTAATTTGATACAACTTTTAAAGAGAATACAAAAATACAGATACTCCCTAAATCATTTACGTAGGCTACTATGACCTGGGTTTCAAAACTAGAAAAAGACAGTGACAGAAAGTAAAATTACACATAAATTTTACTCATGTATATAAGTGAAAAAAAAACCAAACAAACCATAATTAAAAGGCTTGAATAAAACAAAAGGTAGAATGAGGGGGAATTCACTTTCCCTCCTACCCTGCACCTATGACCTCATGGGAGCTCTCTATGATCAATTAGCAGAAAAAGAAAGACTCAGGCCCTGGTTTACATACGGTCCTGCATGATATGCAGGCACCACCCAAAAGTTAACAGCCCGGAGCAGTGCAGTCCCCTTCTGGAACATCACTCAAAGGCAGTGGTGAAGGGAAATCCTTCCAATGGGAAGAATTCCCAATGGGAAGAACAGAACCCTGTCATCATTCAGTGGGGCTCATGAACAAAGTGGTCATGGTGTGAGGGATGGAGGATATGCAGGGCCCAGTAACATGGATTTCCACTAATCAATGCCATCATTGTTATAGCCCCTGCTGAGTGTCCATCTGTCAGCAGCAAAGATCAACACTGAGTTTCTGAACTGGCACTATTCCCCAGGGCGATCAGCCATCTTTCTTGCAACAAGCTGATTACATTAGACCACTCCCATCATGAAAATGAAAGGGTATGGTTCTTACTAGAATAGACATTTAGTCTGGATATGGATTTGCTGTCCCCACATGCAATGCCACTGCCAAAACTGCCATCCATGGACTTATAAAATGTCTACCTGATGTCATGGTATGCCATACAGCATTGTTTGTAATCAAAAAACTCACTTCACAGCAAAGGATGTGGTGCATTGGGTCCATGGTCAAAGAATTCATGAGCACTAGTCTTAACCGTGCTTCCCACCATTATGAAGTAGCGGTTTGATAGAATGGTAGGAATGGCTTTTGAAAATCCAGTTACAATGCCAACTAGGTGGCACTATCTGTAGAGCTGGGGCAAGGTTTTCCAGAACACTTACACATCCTGTGAATCAACATTCAATATATGGTGCTGTTTCTCCCACAAATAGGATTCACAAATCTAGAAATTAAGGGGTGGAACAGTAGAGACAACACACGTTAATATCCCTAAAGACCCACTAGCAAAATTTTTGCTTCCAGTTCCCATGACCTTATGATTTGCTGGCCTTGAAGTCTTTTCCTGAGGGAGGAATGCTTTCACATTTATTCCACTGACACAACAATTATTCCATTGAAATGAAACTGTAAGACTAGCTCAGTCACTTTGGATTCCTCATGCTTCTGAGTCAACAAGCAAAGAGGGAGTTACTGTGCTAGCTGGGGTGAGTGATGTTGACTACCAAGTAGAGACTAGACTGGTTCGCCACAGTGGAGGTAAGGGAGAGTATGTCTGGAATACAAGAGATCTCTGAGGCCACCTCTTAGTATTACCATGCCCTGTTATTAAAACCAATGGAAAATTACAACAACCCAAACCAGCAAAGGCTATTAATGGCCCAGATCCTTCAGGAATGAAGGTTTGGGTCACTCCACCAGGCAAAAAGTCACAACCAGCTGAGGTGCTTGCTGAAGGCAAAGGAATACAGAAAGGGTAGTAGAAAAAGGTGGTTACTAATACTAGCTATTCATGTTACTGGTAACAAAAACAAGGATTGCAATCATTATGAATATTTCCTTGTTTTGTTATAAACATGTTTGTGTGTGTGTGTGACTACTGGGCAAATATTGTTGTTTCCTTCCCTTCCCTATTCCCTTATCATGTAATCCAATAAAATGTATTGGATTAATAGCATAATATTTAAATATTACTAATTTTACATCATAGTATTTAACACAGGGATATTAAGAAATGTTAAAATCACACAAGGAATTAACCTCATCTTCTGGGAAATGTGTTAGCACATTTTCAGTTGTACAATGGATAACTGTATCAAGGAAAATTATGACCTTGTTATTGTCTTTATTTGGAGATTAAGAATAGCTTAAGGAAATGTCTATGGGTGTCAAGGTGACACGGGGTAGTGGTTACTTTTATGTCTTAACCTGACTGGGCTGAGGGTATCTAAATATTTGGCTAAACATTAATCTGGACAAGTCTGTGAACGTATTTCTGAAGGAGATTAGTTGCCTGAAGCAAATTGCCCTTTCTAACATGTGGGGGCTTCATCCAATCTGTTGAAGGCCTGAAAAGAACAAAAGGCAGAGTAAAGGAGAAACACTCCCTCTGCCTATCTTCAAATTGGGACATCAGTCTCCCACAGTCTTTGAACTCAGACTGGGACTTACACCATCAGCTCTACTGCTTCTCAGGTTTTCATACTATTTATTCCCCTGTCTCCATTTTGTTTTTGAATTTCACAATGTACATCTCTTTACTTTGTGTATCATTAATAAATTATTGTAGTGGGTTATTATTTTTACTACTTTTGTCTTTTAGCCTTCATACTAGATGTATGAATGATTTACTTACCACCATTGACACATTTGAGAACTATGAATTTAACTGGTGGGATTTATACTCCAGTTACTAATTAGTATTCTTTCATTTCAGCTTAAAGGAGTCCCTTGAACATCTCTTTTTTTTTTTTTTAAAGATTTTATTTATTTATTTGACAGAGAGATAGATAGCATAAGTAGGCAGAGCGGCAGGCAGAGGGAAAGAGAGAAGCAGGCTTTCCGCAGAGCAGGGAGCCCGATGTGGGAGTCGATCCCAGGACCCTGGGATCATGACCTGATCCAAAGGCAGCTGCTTAACGTAACTGAGGTAGTCAGTTAAGAAATATAAGAAATGCCCCCTTGAACATTTCTTATAAGGCTAGTCTAGTGGTTTTATACTTCTTCAACTTTTGCTTCTCTGGAAAACTCTATTTCTCTTGCAGTTCCTATGGAAAACTTTGCCAGGTCAACTATTCTTGGTTGCCAATAGTTTTCTTTCAGCACTCTGAATACATCATGCCACTCTCTTTGGGCCTGCAAAGTTTCTGTGAAAAAAATTGCTAACAGTCTTGTGGGGGTTCCTTCACATGTAACAAGTTGATTTGTGGCTTTTAAGATTCTTCCCTTGTCTTTAACCATTGACAATTTAATTATAATGTGTCTCAGTTTGGGTCTCTGGATTCATCTAGTTTGGAATTCTGTGGGTATCCTGAATCTGGATATGTTTCTTTCCCTTTGTTATGAAAATTTTCAGCCATTATTTCTTCAAATAAACTTTCTACCCCCTTTCTCTCTCTTCCTCTGGTACCCTTATAATGCAAATATTGGTCTGACTGATGGCATCTTCAGTTAAACTCTCTTTACTCTTTTTTTTCTTTTTTCTTTTTGCCCTCTGATTGGATGAATTCCACTACTCTGTCTTCAAGTTCACTGACCCTTTCTTAGGATTCACCTAGTCTGCTGTTAAACCTCTCTATTGAAATTTTCAGTTTATTTATTATATTCTTCAACTCTGTGATCTCTGCTTGGTATTTTTTTAATATTTTCTATCTCTTTGTTAAAATTCTCACTTTATTAATGCATTGTCCTCTGATTTCACTAAGTACCTTTATGACCATTATTTTGAGTTCTTTATCAGGTAAATCACTTATGTCAGTTTCTTGAGTTTCATCTTATAATTTTGGTTAGAACATTTCTTTCTCTTTCTCAATTTCCCTTCATTTTCTGTCCTGATTTCTGTGCATTAGATAAAATAGCCACCTCTCTTCTGGTGGCTGCTTTTGCTTTTAACTTTTGTTTTTCTCAGAAACTTTATCTCTCCTTCTATTCTAAATGAAAGCCTTGCTGGATAGAGTATTCTTATTGTTGTCTTTTTTTTTTTTGTCGTCTATTTTTGTCTTTTAGCCTTCATACTAGATGTATGAATGATTTACTTACCATTACATGGCAAGTTCTCATGGGACTGTAGCAAGCAGTGCTAAAATCTTGCTGTAGCTACAGTGCTACAGTCTGGACCGAAGAGTCTTCTGTAGGAGATGAACCTTATCATTCAGCCCTAGTTCTTGGTTGTCTCTCTAAATTTAACCTTCTTTGTTCTTAGAGACTCCTAGGAACTTAGGTACGCCAAGAAGTATCACTGTCCCATAGTAGAAGATCTCAGTCAGCACACTTATTTAGGCTACCTGGAAGCTGGACCCCAAGGCCATATATTTTAAAGTATTCAAATAAGCTTCCCTTAGGAAATGACTAGTAGACAGGTGTTTCTCTCTGTTTCCTCTGTGCTGAGCCCTGGTGTGATAGTTGGTTGAGAAGTATTTCTTTGCTTGCTACAATCCCACAAGAACTGTAACTCAAGATCTGTTGGCCACCACCACCAGATCAAGAGATAGTCCCTTGAGTGGCAGCCACAAAATCCAGGTCACCAAACATGTGCAAAAAGCTCTTTTCAGGGTGATACTCTTGAATTAGATCTGGTCAGAGGAAAAATGCAGAGGCCTCCCCAGTCTGTGGGGAGTTTCACAATCAGGCCCTGGATATGTGCCAAATTAGAAGCTTGACCCTTTTTAACAGATGCAAATAAGGCCTCTTTCCAAGAAAGACTGGAAATGGGCATTTCTAACTGCAGTCTCTGTACCAACCCTTGGGAGAAAAGTCAATTAATAACTTTATTTTGAAGGACCCAGAAACGCAAGTCCCACTGGCCACCACAGCAAGCTTGTCCTCTAGATAGCAGTCCCTATTGTGGTAATCATTTCAATACATGTACATACAACGTTAAACTTATATAGTGATGTATGTCAATTATTTCTCAATAAAAATGGGGGAACAAAACCTGCAGCCTGAAGGTCAGGCTTCTTATTTAGCACATGTCTGCAGTATTCCCTCTGCCCCACTGTGGTTCCCCCGTATCTCCATGAAAGGAGCTTATGCACAAATCTAGTCATCCAGCTTTTATATCTGCCATCTGGAGGACACACAACAAAACCAACCCAAAGAGGTCTGCACCAAGACACAAAGTAAATAAGATGGCCGAAAGTAGTTATAAAGGAAGAATTTGAAAAGCAGCAAGAGAAAGGAAAGCAGTGACATACAAGGGAAACCCCATAAAGCTATCAGTGGATTTTTCAGCAAAAATTGTGCAGGCCAGAAGGGAGCAGCATGATAAATTCCAAGAGTTAAAAGGAAAAAAATCTACGACTAAGAATACTCTATCCAGCAAGGCTTTCATTTAGAATAGAAGGAGAGATAAAGTTTCTGAGTAAAACAAAAGTTAAAAGCAAAACCAGCCATGAACCTGTCACACACAATGTCTCTGGCCTGTGGGTCTCAAATTCACGGTCCAGCCACCCTCCTGCCAAAGTGAACATGCACAGTCTGCCACCTATTCAATGTCAAGTCAACACACCTTCACCTCAGATTGACAAGGACTCAAAATGACCCTCTTCCCCTCAAATTCCGGCCCCTGTGCTCGTTTGTGCACAAAAATGGGCATAATTATAACAGCAGAATGAAGCAACCCAAACAGTGACACTAATTCTGTGGAATACACAATGGATAAAAGGAATATACTAGGCTGAGAACATCTCCAACAAACACATCAAAGGACAATACATACAGCATAATTCTGGTTCCTAAAAGAAACAAATCCAGGAAAAATAAAATCAGACAAGACAAAATCAGAGAGGGGAAAAAACCATAGGAGACTCCTAACCATAGGAAGCAAACTGAGGATTGCCAGAGGGGAGGGGGTGGAGGATGGGGTATGTGGGTGATAGACATTAAGGAGGGCACATGATGTAATGAGCACTGGGTGTTATATGCAACTGACCTCTACCTCTGCAATTAATACTACACTATATGCTAATTAATTGAATTTAAGTTTAAAAAAAGGAAACTGCCTAAAAGAATGCAAACAGGTACCTTTCAGGGGAAGGCTGAGAGATAGGCCTTTCTGTTTATTGTCACTGAGCTGAGCCCTGGAGGAAGAGCCAAGGTGAGTCCTTGGGAGTCCTGGCAACCCAGTTATGAACTGTTGCTTGCTTGCTGTCATCTTGTGGACAAAACACCACTGGCTTTCAGTTAGTTGTTGTGGGAGCCCATCCCTCAGGTGGGAGTATTAAAAGTTGGGGCACTGGATACTGGGTCCAAATCTTTGGCTCCTCAAGGTCAAGCTAGTTCTGAGTTCCTACCTGATGTGTGTCACAGCGCCAAGACGGGGTTTATGGCAAGTATGTGTCACCCATTCCTGCCTGTTTAAAATGGATTTTTTTTTTCTCATTTGCTTGGCATATGGGAGTTGCTCAGCTGGTTTCTGGATTTCGTTCAAAGGGAATTTTTCTGTGTATAGTTGCAAATTTGGCGTGTTCATGGAAGGAGGTAAGTTCAGGAGGCTCCTATGCCACCACCTTGGACTGGAACCTTGAATTCTCAGGCTTTCTACTGACACAAAAATTTATACCACTTGCTTTCCTGGATCTCATGCCTTTGCACTCAGATTATAACTTATATCATCAGCTCTCCTGCTCCTCAGCTATTTGGAATTGGACTGAACCTATCGCATTGGCACTCCTGTGTCTCCAGCTTGGTGACTACAGATCTTAGGACTTCTCAGCTTCCATAACTGAATAGTCAGTTCCTTATAATAAATCACTTTCATACACATAAATACACACACACATATACTTACCTTACCAGTTCTGTTTCTCTGGAAACAGGAAAATATACTGGGAAAGCAAGAGTGGAACACCTATCTATTAGTGATAATAATTAACCACTTAAAATACGAAAAGAGAAAAATTATCTGATCATCTCAGTAGATACAGGAAAATCACTCAACAACCTTTCATGATGAAAATTTTAGCGAACGTGGATGGACTAAAAGGCATTTTCTTTCATTGGATTAAGGGAATCTACCAAAAACCATATAGGAAACAATATACTCAGACACAGTCATACTCTTTGAAATTCAGACCAGTATAAGGACTCCTACTATCCCACTTTCATACAAGTATCACATGCTTTTAAAAGGTTCACAGTATACCACTTTGTTTATACAAAAGATCTATATTAATCCCTGCTTTGGCTAATTTAGAGAAATCCAAAGAGGAAGTTTGATTTTATGACAAAGTAAAACTCATGTTCAGCATTTGGTTCACAATGGACCAAGAGGCAGGGCACACCCCAAACAGTGAGAGTCGTACTATGAAACTCCTTTCTCAGGAACTATACTCAGCATCTCAGCGTCAGGCTGCCACAGCTTGGAACTGTGTCTAAGAGCATATGTGCTTTATCTTGATTTATTTTGTATATTCATTAGTAAGAGGTGTTCAAAGGTATTAGAAAAGCCTAAGTGAGGTTATTTTTCGGGTCTGGGAAAACATAAAAAGTTTTTCATTTAAGTTAATGGTAATTACGTCTCACGTTATGCCACTTTAAAACCTTTGGAAGGTTTCAGAGGAACACTCTACTTTTAGACTGGGGGGGGTACTTATATTGTAGCAGAATATTAAGACAAGAAAAGGTTTAAACTACATAATGATTGAAAAAGAATAAACTAAACCACTCTTATTCACATATAATCTGGATATCTACACAGAATATAAAAAATAATTGGGAAACAAACTAGCATGTTTTTCAAATACAAGATCTATCTACAAATATCATCATCAACACAAAGGCAGAATGAACTCGTAAAAACAGCAGAGTGGTGTTTATAGGAATCAAGGGTGAGGGAAATGGGGAGATGTTGCTTAATGGGTACAAACTTCTAGTTAATCTTAAGATGAATAAGTTCTAAGGATGTATCTAAGGATACATCATGGTGATTATAGATAATAATATTGTATCTTACACTCAAAAGTTGCTAAGAGAGTAATTTTTAAATGTTCTCACCACAAAAAAGAAATGGTAATTATGTGATGTAATGGAGGTGTTAGCTAAAGCTATGTAATCATTTTGCAATAACTGGTGTGTCAAATCAACATGTTGTGTCCCTTAAACTTACTCAATATTACATGTCAATTATATCTCAATAAAGCTAGGGGAAAAAGCAAAGGCAGAAAATGCAATTAAAAAGAAATATAAATCGGTTCTAAACTTTTTATGAAAGCGCTAAGAGCCAAAATAGTCAAGACACTTTCAAAGTGGAAGGATATGTCCTACCAGACTCATTATAAAGCTACAGAATTAAGATAGTGTGTTACTGGTACAAGGACAAACAAATCAACAAAACAGAAAGGAAGTAAAAAGTCCATATTAGAGAGTAAGATCCACAATAGAAAAGAATCTTGTTATGTTCACTCATATATATATATATTTTTCAGTATTCAATTTATTGGAACGTCTGAACAAAGTTTCCCTTCCATTATTTAAATTATTTAATATCTCACTAGAGAAAAAAGTACAAAGTTATCAAAGTGAAATAACTAACTCAAAGATAAACAATTCAAAAGATAAACAACAAATTCAATTCATATCTCTAGTAAAAAGAACACTTTAAAAATATTCCTTGTATTAATGTGCATTAAGTGTACAATTATCAAATTTTACCTCAAAGAAAGTTAGAGTTTTTCTACTTAAAATCATCATTAGCATAGACATGTAAATGACCTAAAACATGTCAAGTATCTAAAACTAAGGATGGGATTTGATGAGCGTACTATTTTAATTTTCAAGGTTGTTAGTACCTCGGCTTTAATTCCAGTTTTTCTCACATTACTTCTGCCAATTTTTTTCCCACACACAGAAAGCTAGACATTGTCCTGGTGATTTTTGGAAAACAGAAATGAAAACCACCATACCTAGCCACAGTCACTTCCTTTTTGCTTTCTAATGTATATAATATTTTTAAGTCACTTAAGGACAAAATCCAAGTAACTGACACTTATAAAAATCTTTTGATTATTTTTTTTTCCATTAAAGACCTACCTTACTATTTCCTGAGGCCCTGACTGACTTGTCCTGGGTCTGATTCCAGCAACTAGAGCCTGAAACTCCATTCCTTCATATACTGCCTAGATGCCTCTAATACCACCAGTACCCTAGAGCAGCCTCCACTAAGTGTCTTTCAGGAAACTGTCCTAAAAAGGCTCTCCCTGCCTTGGTCTCCCGCAGTAATTTCACTGCTATAACACATGAGCCTCCATTTTAGGAAGGTCTGAACTTTGAGGACCATGGTCACAGCAAGCAGTTTGAGTCCAAAGCAGTCCTGCTGGACTCCACTTAATAATGATGGTGGCAGAGTCACCTACAGCCTACCTTCTCACCAAACAAGATTGATTTGACGCAATTCCAGGATCAGATGCTTCGGTGAGCACTAGCACACACAGCCAGCTCTGCAATTCCCTTGTTGAGTGCATAATGAAAGTATGAAATAAGCAAATTATTTACGAGGGACAGTTGCACTCCTTGTTATGTACATTTATACTCAGATATAGGAGGGTGTGTGCTGAACAAAACCATGGATATTGTTCCAAAAGGAAGCAAAATTTAACACTCAGCCTTTCAGTATTTTTGTTGTGTATGCCCAACACAGTGTACAGTTGGGGGCTATCCTTTAAATAGACATCTATTAAAGAACAAAATCCTATTAATAAAAAACACGTAAGATAAAATAGAAGAACTAGTCTCAGAGACCCTTCTAAAACACAGAAAATACATTTTTATTAAAACTATACACTGACTATTACTATAGTCACTATGTGTTTTGAAAAAATATGCTCTAGGTCAGTAGTTTTTGACATTAATTTTAAAAAGAAGTTAAATAACAAAAAGGAGGGAAGAAAGATGCCAGATATTTGTTATCTTACTCTAGGTTGAGCCCCTACTTGACATTTTGTTAGTAATTCATGCCAAGATGCTTCCCAAGTATATGCTTCCACTGTCTCTGTAAATTCTAAAGCATTATTAATTTACTAAAACATTTAGCTTAACTCCAGAACCTACATAAATGTATATATCTGATTATGTCCTTATAGACCCATAGTCCTTATACCCACTTACCCCCAACAGTGAAAGGTAATCAACTCCAAATTCTTTTAATGGTTTTAACTATGAAAAACAAACGTTTTGAGCAAGCACATACTATATTAAATACTTCTCTCTTTTTAAGTTATATACAAGTGTGTATGTGTGTGTAATATTTCAAAGAAGGTAAAAATCAAACAAAAAGTATTTTTAAAATAAGTATTATTTATTGACATGGGAAAACTTTTTTGCCTTGATTAAAAATATATATATTTTTAAAAATATTTTATTTATTTATTTGACAGAGAGGGAGAGAGAGAAAGCAGGGGGAGCAGCAGGCATAGGGAGAGGAAGAAGCAGGCTCCTTGCTGAGTAGGGAGCCTGACCTTGGGCTCAATCCCAGGACCCCAGGATTATGACTTGAGCCAAAGGTAGCCACTTAACCGACTGAGCCACCCAGGTTCCCCAAAATATATGTATTATAAGCATCACCAACACTTCCAATTTGCCTAGGACTAAGAGGCTCTCCGAGTTATCTGCTACCAAATAAATCAGCCTAATTAATACTAAAAGGTCATGACATGCTTCTTACCAAAAAAAAAAAAAAAAAAAAAAAAGACAAGCCAGAAGTTTTCTTTTTTTAAGAGAATGAATGAATAATGAATAAAACTTGTATATTTACTTTCAATTACCTAATTATTTCAGTTCTTGGGTCCCAAAATAGAGAAACAAGTAGCACGTGGGAAATATATCCCTTCATTTGGAGATAATGTTTTTCCATTAATGAAGTTGAGGACAAAGTTCATGACAGTGGATGAAGTACAGCTCCCCAGCTGAATCTCACTGTAGTCCCTGCCTACATCCAAGAGAAGAAACAGCATCTATGGAATAAGGGGCCAGAGATGTGAACTGGAAAAACACAGTTCATGTGTCCATTATCAAACTAAGAAGATTACAATAATTGCAGAAGAAGTCCCACTCCATCCTGGCCATCAGCTACAAAGAAGAGGAAGTCAGTTATGATGAAAAGAAATTAGGCTGGGAGTCTGACGGCCTGGTTCTAGTTGACAATCTTCCACTCAGGAGTACTGCAACCTTGGGCAAGCAACTTTTCTGTATGCCTCACTTCCTCGACAATGAAAGAAGGGGACTGGACTAGATTGATTATAAAGGTGCCTTTTCAGATACTAGATTTTGGTGTAAGAAAGCAGCTGTAACCCTGCTATCGTAAATTATTTCTTCAAGAATTATTAAAAATTATGTTTTAAGAAAATCACTTTTATAAGAAAATTTTTGTAAGAAAATGAAATCTTAATAAATTGAGTAAATTGGATAAAAATCATGATATTAAGAAGAAATAAATTTTTTAAACTAGTAGCACAGAATGAATATTAAAAGAATTTTAATTAGAAAAATATTAAAAGAATAAAGCCAACTGGAGGAAGGGCAATAAGGCTACAACTTATTCCTTATCATAAATGCAGAAATAGTTCCCAAGATACATTTCATTGCCTCCTAAAGAAATTGAAAAACAACAACAAACCTCAAAATGCTAAGTAGTCTTTATATTAAGAATATTATCACAGGATTTTATATTATTCTTTTTCAGTATATTTAATGAGATCCACTTTTGAGTCTAAAATATTTATGTTCAGGGGCACCTGGGTGGCTCAGTGGGTTAAGCCTCTGCCTTCAGCTCAGGTTATGATCTCAGGGTTCTGGGATCAAGCCCCATATCAGGCTCTCTGCTCAGTGGGGAATCTGCTTCCTTTTCTCTCTCTGCCTGCCTCTCTGCCTACGTGTGATCTCTCTGTCAAATAAATAAATAAAATATTTTAAAAAAATAGTAAAATGTTTATGTTCAAATTTTCCAGCCCTGATTAAGAACAGAGTGGTATGCCTGAATAGTTTTTAATTAAAGGGCCTGTTTAATTAAAAAGATCCTTTTTAAATGTATAAGTGCATCAAGTCATCACACTGTGCACTTTAAATATCTTACAACTTAACTTGTCAATTATGCCTCAATAAAGCTGGAGACAGGGTGGTGGGGAAGAGATTGTGAAAAAGAAACAAAGGAGGTAGTTTCGGTGGAAACCTATGACAAAGAGACTGTTGGCCAGTGCTGGAGAATATGAGACCCATAAGCAGATCAGCTCATAAAGTATCCAGAACCAAACATAAAAGAAAAGGACAAAGAGACGTTTCTTAACAGCCCTGTGTGCGTCTTCTTGGATGCTGAGTTGCTTTCAGTACTTACCACTGGCTACAAACTCTAATGTGGTTAAATTATTCTGGATGCTGTGGTTAAGTAATTGCTGTGGTCTTGGGAGCTGGTTACTTTTTTTTTTTTTTTTTTTATTACTTCTGGTTTTTTGGACGTTTTTCTAACTCAGGTAATTGATGTTACTTTGGAATGGACACTGTGTGACTACTGCTTGGTTTAAGAAGGCCCTGGGTGACTTTCTGTCCCCAAAAGAAGGTTTCCTTTTTCCCTTCAAACCACTTATTTGATTATACTTTTATAGGGTAGGTATTACTATAATACCCAGGAATTTCTCCTAACTGGAATTAGAGTGAATAGCAGGCTACAACCCTAACATACACTCTAGTCAGCTAACCTGGCACTAGACAGCACATGCAAACACAGACCTCATACTGTTTATGTCATTCTTACCCAATATTTGTTGAGACTGATTCACCTACTGTCCAAAGGGGGAAAAAAGTGCAGATGTTTGACCATGAGCAGTCATTTAAGGCAATCAGACAATCATAAACACATGCAAATTATCCTTACTCTTCAATTTTTAATACACCGAACTTTCTTAAACTCTATAATTTTATCTACCTGTTTTTCAAAGAAAAAAATGAATTCACTTAACAATGGCTCTGAAAAAGCCAAACTAATGAAGTGAATTAAAATATCAAATAAATAACTAAGATGACAGTTTTTCTAGCGGTGATTTTTCTCATTGCTTGCTTGAATTTTCATCATCAATTTCCCCACCCCCTTATTACAGCATATGTTCATATATCATTTAAATGAACCTTGAAAATATTTAGAATTTTATAACACTGCATGAAATAACTATAAATATTTGAAGATATAAGAAAAGCAAGATTATAAAATTATTTATGATGTCAAATTCACAATACAAATGTGAAAAAATACGAAAATGTTAACTATCTTTGTTTAGAGTAAAACAAGAGTTAAAACATAGAAAAAGCAAACATTTAAATCATCTATATGAATTAATTAATCCACAAATTTTTACCAAGTGCCTATTACATGTCAGGCACTGTTCTAGTTGCTTAGAATATAAAAATGAATGAAACAGATTAAAAAAATTGTGGGGTTTGTATTCCAATGAGGAAAGGATGCAAGAAATATATAACAAACAACCAAATAAAAGATCTGTATATTAAAAAGACAACATAGGTAAAAAAGAAAACATAGAATCAGGATATGGGAGGTGAGGAATAAGGGAAGGGAGGCAGTGTGAAAGATTAAAATATGTATTTTATTAACTTTTAGCTTTTTAACTTGAAAGAAATGGCCTTAAGAAATGGGAAAGTGAAAAGATAAGTTAGAAAACTTTGTAAAAATCAAAGACTCACCTAGGAAAGCTAATCTAGAATTACCAGAGCACAAAGCATGGAACGTACATCTGAGAAGTTCACAAAAAGAGCATAATATCCCTATAAATTTTTTCTAACAATTCATAGAGCAATTTCTCTCTTATTATATGTTTTTTTAAATTCTTTTATCTGACTATACCTGACACATAATGTTACACTGGTTTCAGGAGTACAACACAGTGATTCAGTATCTCTCTCTATATTATGCTACACTCACCACACCTGTACCGACCATCTGTCACCATGTAACACTATTACAATCCCGTTGACTATATCACCCATGCTGTATCTTTTATTCCCATGCCTTATTCATTCCATAACGGGGAGCCTGTATCTTCCACTGATATATCTTATATTCTTTTTTTAAATAAATAAATATTTTTTTAAACATCTTAATTTTTTTCAGTGTTCCAAGGTTCATTGCTTATGCACCGTACCCAGTGCTCCATGCAATATGTGCCCTCCTCAAAATCCACCACCAGTCTCGCCCATCCCTCCATCCCCCTTATCCCAAGTTCAAACCCTAATGAATAGCTGTGTAAAACAAATGATGATAAGCACTCCTCACTTGAGGAACAGGAAAAAGAATATATGAGAAGTATATCAATCACTGAATTTTAGGTCCGGGAATTACCTAAAAGATTATCTGATCCATTCTCCTGTTTTAAAAAGAAGGAAAATAGAGGTCAGAGAGGCTAAATAACCATCTCAGGGTCTCACAAATCCACTTACAGGCAAAAGCTAGGCCTTTTATTTTGTCCAGAACTCTTTTTCTGCAATACCATGTTAAATGTGCAAAAACTGTAACAAATGAGACAAATTCACCTTAAATGCCCACTTATCATAGATTAAGATTAACAAAATAATTTTATAAAGGGAACCTGGTACAATTACTTTGTAGTTAACTAAATAATTTTTTAAGGCTTTTAGAGAGACACATCATAGCATCAAGAAAGTTCTTTTGGTCCCTGAGGCCCTGAAAATATTTAATAATGCAAGGACTTTATCTCATTATTGCTGAAATTTAAGTCCAAAATTAACATCCTAAAACATTGGATATAGACACACTATAATCCCAAATTTCACCCAAATTTTCAAGCATATTTCATGGACTGGGAATCAGAGATTCAAGAAAGTTAAGAGCTTTGCCCACGGCATTAGCAAATGGTAAGCTTCAGAGTTACGTGCTGTGATGCGAGACAGTCACTCCGAGATAGGTGACTTTGCACCATGCAGATATTCAGCAAATTGGCAAAACGGATAAACGTGTATCAGCACTTGTCAAACTGATGTCGGCCAGAAAAAAGTATTCTGTAGTTACAGGCATTCAAGAAATGCCTGATAGTTCATTCTTCTCTAGATTTGCAACATATTATATGAAATACCAAGAAATTCTGCAGTAAAGAAACTTATGGTTTTCCACGTATTTACTGTGTATGCAATCGTTTTTCTAAGCCCACTTAGTTATACATCACTGAAAATCATTTCAAGAAAGACTGACATAAGCAAAACAAACAAAAATTTCTAATGTGATTAAGAACTTGAGTGATGGGGTTCCAAATGAGCTGCCGCCTAAAGTGTTAAGAGCTTCAAAGTTTTCCAGTTTTAAACAATGAGATGACGCTGGTGGAGATAATAATTTTTTAAAAAATTCTTTACTTACTCACCAAATATTTACTGTGGGTCTATATCATGTCAGGCACTGAATTTCACGCTAGGTGAGAATTTCTAAGGGTCCTACGGATTAAGGATTTTTCTGTAGCTATGGTAAGCAGCCCCGAGAAGTATTGAAGCTTATCAGGGGAACATCTGACAATGGCAGCTCCCCACTTGGGGAAGCCAAATCAAGAAGAGACTCACTCCAATAAACTTGCCTCTGAGTGCCAACCAATCCACAACAGTCCCATCTGGGTACCTTGCTTCTACAGATGATGCCAAGCTCCAGAACATCACTGCTTCCTGAAAACGCTACGTGAGATCAACTGTCCCCCCTGCTGAGAGATTGTGCTTGACCAGCATATGCCTTTCCTTTGGGATAAGAAACAACAGTTATCTCTATTTCAGGCACCGAGTGATGGACCCACTATGCTTTCACACAGCATCTGAGGAAGTCTGCCCTCCCAAGCCTGTGAGCCCGAACCTCCTCCTCTCTTTTTTTCCTCTTAACTTTTTATTTTAGAAGATTTCAAAATCAACAGAAATCCTGAAATTAGCAGTACAACGGACACCTATATATCATTCACTTAGCATCACCAACTGTTAACATTTTGGCACATTTGCTTTCTCTCAAAATTATACATGCACACACACAATTTATATATATATAAACACATACATACATACTTGTTGGTTTATCTATATCTATTTTTCTTTCAACAGTAAACATTTTTTTGAGTGTCTCACATGTATTTTGTGTACTTAGATGAATGATATCATTTTAACTTCTTAAAAACCCCATAACTCAGTATCACTATGGCTGTTCATCCCCGTCTAAGAGAGCTATTCCATTAAAGTAAGTGAAATTCTGTTTGTTAACTTCCACACATTGGGTCTAGTTTTGCCACCTAGACCTAGATGAAACATCAAATCTACCTTTTATATGTCAGGTCTTCAAAAATATGAAAAAAGCTTGCTTAAAAACTTTTTAAATAATTTTACTGAGTTATTATTTGTATGCCATAAAACATTTCCATTATTCCAAAAAGAATAGGCTTCATGTTTATTCTGATCTCCAGTGCAGGGGGACCATTAATCTACCTGAAGAAACCATGTACCCTCTCTAGTCTTCTTCAAGGTTAAAAATTCCCCACTTCCCATCATTTAGGTCTCTACCTGAACAGCATATCCCTGGAAAGACCTTTTCCAAGTATTACCGCTTTCAATCCTCACTTGAATGAGAGTAGTTCAGCATTTATTTGGTTTACATATTGAGGTCCTGCCCAAGATCTCATTACAAGTCATATAGCAGATACAAAGCCCTGTAGCTAAGAGATACCCTTGAGACAACAGATCAGCTAATCAATACTTGTGGGCTCAAAAAAGGATGAACCAATCATCAGGCTACCTCTGTCAGAACTATAATTCTCCAACTCATCCATAAGAACATTTTGCTGCAATTTTGTATTCTACTGCCATGGCACTACCCTATCAGAAAGGAAAATATTATACTGTGATATAAATTGAGAACTGAGAATTCATTTACGTTCCTACTAATTACAGATCCCAGAATTTTTGCTGAGATTGATGTCAAGTTCACCAGGGTATAACGACTAGAATCTCCCTCCCCCCATCATTTTTTAAATGAAGCAAACTCATGCCAAAATTATAACTTAATTATGCTTCCTTAAATAGCATTCCAGAAAACCACCTGGTAATAATTAATACCACTGTTATAAATAATCTCTCTCCTAACGTACTTATATTTCCAGAATTTAATTTGTCACCCCAAATAATAGTTTTAGTCTCATATACTATACTACTGACTAAATAAGCCTATAAATTAAAAAATATGGAAAACAGTACAAAGATGTTATATTACCAATTAAGCAACTCGGAAATTAATTGTGCAAATATTCACGATTGCCAACAGAAAAATACATAATATATTCCAGTTGTAGTTCATAATACATTCCATTTGCTCTTTCAAAGGGCTTCAGTTTCAATCAGGAAGTGTACAAGACAATTGTCCTCCTAGAATATGTAAACTGGACAATGATCAGTCACTTTTGTTCTGAGAAAATTAAGAAAAAGTTTATCTCCAGTCTCCACAATGTTCCTCAAATCAAAATGGAATTTAGTATGCCCAGAAGAAATGCATTTTAAGTGTGTTCTCAAGAACATGGATAAAAAAGTGATAACATGAGAAAGATGTTAAGACTTAATTATATATAACAATTCTACGGAGAATAAACACATAGGATATAATGAATGATCTTTTGGTTTTACTTTAGATTATACTCTACAACTTCAAAATTTTGGTATGTATAAATAAGAATCTTTTCTAGATGTTTACCCACACTATCGCAGAAACTCATATGTTAATCTTTATACTATGAAAAGCTTAGTCTGTATTTCTAGTGGCTTACAATGAATAACATGTGTAGCCTTCTAAGTGCACCAAAAATATTAATAAAAACACTGACTAAATAAGCCTATAAATTATGAACCTACCATCTATGCACCTACCAACTCTCAGCTTGTATATTATGTATCTTCGTAAGGACTAGTTGTAGTAGCAAATAAAAAATATTAATAATAATTAACATCAATAAAATAGTGATTAACACCTAGGCTTAAAACCATGACAGAATCCTACAACTTCCAAACTCCTTTGCTTATTGCATAAAAGTCTTTGAAATCTGATTTTTGGCTTTAATTCTAGCCTTACTACCTGCATGCACCCTCTGTTCCTGTTCCTGTAGTTAGCTGCAACACAGGCTTCCCATCTTCTGGCCTTTGTATGTGATGCTTTCTCTGACAAATATGGCCTTTGTTTTTCCTCTCATTCAATGAATTCCTTCAAAATTTAGTTCAAGGGTACATGTTAAGGAACTGTTCCCTACTCCCCAGTTTAATGTGGATGAGCCCCTGTGGTATATCACCCTGAGGGCCCTCATTCTCTTCACCACACACTATACCCACTTCCCCTGCCAGGTAATTTTGAGTGCCTTCACACTGTAACTGACAGCGAGTGTGTCCCATGCTTTGGCCAATAGGTGTTGGCACGTTAGCAGGCAGAGGCTAAGGAATCCTGAAGCATTTCTGTTTGTGCTCTTGTATTCTGCCATTGCCATGAAAGTGTGTCCGGGCAAATCTGCTGGAAAACTAAAGACAGAGGGAGCAGAGCTGAGTCACCCCGGTTCTCCCAGTTGAGGCATCCTAGGTCAGTTGAATCAGCTGATTCTCAGACAGCTGACAAAACCCCATCAAGATTGGTGGAGCTGCCTAATCTACTACCCTAGACATGTACACATAAATGCTGAAGTTTTACGACTGAGGTTTTATGGCTTTTTGTTATGTAGTATTATTGTGGCAATAAATAACATACCCACCCTCCTAGATGCCTCCATAGCACTTATCATCACATATGTTACATTATACTTTTATAGTGACTCACTTATTTCTCCTCCCCCTGGATTTCAGAGGAGAAAGCATGTCTTATTAAATTTGTATTCTCAGTACCTAACACAATATGAAAAATGTGATTGTGGAAATAAGAAAGAAGGGAAGGGAGGAGGGTGGGGCAGAAGGAGGGGAGGAGGGGAGGAAAAAAGGTGAGAGAGAGGCAGGCAAGGGTCAAAAGGAGAATCACGTTAAAAAAGAAAAACACTGTTAAGGAAAAACATACAGGTGATGAAGAAGGACTGATAAATGGATAGGATTCAACTCTCTGATTTCACGGGGATCTCAGATCCTAAGGAGGTTTTCCCATGGTGTACAATTTCAGTGGCACAAACAGTAAATACTGGTAGCGCAGGTTAAAACCTTAAGGCATGTAAGCAGCTGCCTGCTCAATGGGAAAAAATATCAATTCATGGGACTTGTTGACACAGTATCAGCAAGAAAGAGCCAATAACTGCATGACTTTGGCCAACAACATTAGGTGGCATTAGGTTATGCAGTAGATATCAGGGCAGAGAATCAAAGGATGTATTGTTAGAAATCTTAACATTTTAATATACAGAGGAATACGCAAAACCTCAAAGATGCAAAAGGAAAGGGGCCCCATTTCTGCTATAATCCCATACACATTTCCCATACCTCACTGCTTCTGTACCTTTGCCTCTACCTAAAGGTTTTGCTGTACTCCCTCAGTCTGCTACCCACTTCCATCACCTGTTTAATACCACTATATCTTAAAGATTATTTATTTATTTATTTGACAGAGAGAGAGAGAAAAATCACAAGTAGGCAGAGAGGCAGGCAGGGCCAGGGGGAAGCAGGCTTTCTGCTGAGCAGAGAGCCCGATGTGGGGCTCAATCCCAGGACCCTGAGATCATGACCTGAGCCGAAGGCAGAGGCTTAACCCACTGAGCCACTCAGGCACCCAATACCACTATATCTTTTAAGGTCTTGATCAAATGTTTCATCTCTAATATCTATCCCAATAAATCTTCTCTAATGAAATCATCTCTAATATCTATCCCAATCTACCCCAAGAACAATTAATTATAGCCTTGGAAATAGATGCATATTTATTAGCAGTAACTGAATGACCTGATCTTTTTCATCTCTATGAAATGAAATAGCACATAGTGGGAGCTCAACAGATTTTTACTGAATAAAACAAAAGCTTAGGGGAAAAAAAAAACGCTCAAAACTTTATTATAGTTACAATGTTTTGGGGGGCAGGTAAAATTATTCAAAAACGTACCAGATGAATTATGTATTTTTTAACAGCAGCAGATACTTTTTTTTTTTTTTTTAAAGATTTTTTTTTTTTATTTGTTTGACAGAGAGACAGAGAGAAACATAGCGAGAGAGGGAACACAAGCAGAGGAAACGGTAGTGGGAGAAGCAGGCTTCCCGCAGAGCAGAAAGCCCGATGCGGGGCTCGATCCCAGGCCCCTGGGATCTGACCTGGGCCGAAGGCAGACGCTTAACGACTGAGCCACCCAGGCGCCCCAGCAGCAGATACTTTAAAAAGAAAAAAAAAATACATGAATCTGAAAGGACCAAAGATTTAGAATCAATATAATAATAATAGTTATGAGGAAAATGACAGAGGATGATACTGTATACTAAGGGGTGACTATTTGCTAGATACTACTGAACTGATGATGATGTTGAGACCAACCCTATGAGGTAGGTACTGCTATTATTTCCACTTTCTAAGATCTCATATTTAAAGAGTGACAGAAGTGGAATTTCAATACTCAACCAATCTAACTGCCAATTCTAAAAAACAACCCCCTATTAAATATTATCATCTTTCATAGAAGCTGAAGGGACCTCAGATGTAATTTAACTTCCACTAAGTTACAAAAATAAAATAAAAAATTTCAGACCATATAAGCATATACCCAACTACAGAGTGATTGTAGTCGAGTATCAGAGGACACTTGGATAAATTACAAACAACTTTTTGACAATTGAGTGCAGAATATGAAGAAAAGTAAACCTATATAAAAAGGCTGCAATAGTTGAGTTTACACAATTAAGAGGAAAAATCTGGAGAATTGAACTAACATGCTTTTTATATCACTAGCCAGAAAAAACAGAAACAACTCTACTAAATGAGTGAAAAAAATCTTCTAAGGCAAATGTAAATAAATTGCTTCCTCTCCAGTCATTCAAATAGCTGAGTTTACCACAAGAAATTCGTCTTTTAAGTCTCAAGAATTAATTGTAAATATTAAAACTGTGTAACTGGGAAAATCCATGATACCTTTATACATAAATCACATATGCAAATACATAAATCACTGGGGTTCTGGAACAATGTTCAAAAATCACTCTACTAATTAAAGTTAAAATTTCCAAGGATAAAACTTGGCAAAAAAAATACTCTTTAGTTTAGCAGAAATACTAAAACATCTTAGCAGAAATACCAAAACAATAAGTGTAGGGTTAATTTCATTATATAACATAGAATACAGATATGATAAAGTGATTAAAATTGATACTTGAGAAAAGGTTGATTAATTAGGTATATAATTATTATTACATTCAGTGTGAAATTTTCTTTGCAGCTTAAAGACACCAATACCATTCCTGTAAAATATACAGAGAGCTTAACAGAGAAAAATCTCAGCTCAAAAAAATTTGGCTTCCCCATATGACTCCAGGAATCCAGGACCTCTAATTTCTGTAACTTTAGGTTCCTATTTAGTTTTTATAGACAGACTCCGAGGCAGCTCTGAGGGGGAATAGGGAAAGTAGGATGCTCTATACCTGGGATCCAGAGTTTTACAATATTCGAATAAGTGTAAACAATTTAACTCTCTTAGTATTGTTAAGTACTATGTTTTAGATCCACAATCTGAGTTGTCTCAGCTTTAAGGAACTCTCCCCTCTCCCCTCACTTCAAAAATTCAAAAAGTTATGACATTATACTTGGATGATGGTTAAAATATACCTTTCACACAGATGGATGACTCAAAGTACTACTTAACATTTTAAATTAAATTGTTCCTATGGTACTATTCTTCATTAAATGCAGAGAGCTTATTTTTTATTTATGATGTGTTCTTAAAAAACCCTAAGTGAAGGAAGTTAAGTGAAAGATTTCATTTTCAAAAAAGAAAGAGGAAAATAAAAGAGGGCCGGAGTGAAGAAATACTATTTTCTCTGTATATAAGCTTTGACTTTAAAAAAGAAAATGTCAAATTACTCTGTTTACCCTTACTATATTTTCACACAGGTGTCATCTTTCTTATACTGTTATAATGCAAGAGTCTACAACAATCTATTCCAGACATGGGGTGGAGGTAGGGTGGGGTGGAATGAGGCATTGGTGAGAGAGTAGAAAACTAACAAGATTGGAGGACTTTTCATACATGGTTTAACAGTAATACACAGCAGAAAAGCCTTGGTTCAATTCAGTATGAATACCTCATTTTCTTAAAATCACACACCTTTATGGTTAAGGCACTTACAGATTTTTCTCTCCAAAAAACTTAAGAACAATTTGGTAGCACCTTTGGAATAAGAAAAATATATTTATTTATATTTCTAAAAATATTTATATTTTTATTTTAAACATTTATAAATATTGACATAATTTCTCTTTTTAATCTATTTGCCATGAAACAAAACAATGGACTTTGAAAGGGTGCTAAATCTACCATCATTATTTCTATTTTGGTAGCTAACTTTTATCCTAATGTCTTCTTAACAAAGCTAAGCCTTAAGGCTAAATGGCCACATAGTTCATTAAAACAGGGAAGACACAAAAAAAGGCTGCTCTTACCCCCAGAATATAGTTCTGTTTCTAATTTTTGTGAAAAGGAAACAAATTGGGAGTATCATTGAAGAGGAGTCACATCAGGAGATATTTCACATTAAATGAGGAGGACGACCTCACTCACATGTATTTTCTAAGTTTAAGTCACATTGAACACTAAACTTTCAGATCCAATCAACAGGAATAAAACGCACTTGCAAATTGCTAATTTTTTTTTTTAGTTTTGGACTGTATTTTTGGACTGTATTTTTTATTTTGGACTCTCATTGAAGATGAGAGGTGAAAATTTAGAGTCATATATGTTCTATTTTCAGCTTTACCATTAATATGTTGGAAGAGCTGGGGCAAATCTCTTTACAACAGCTAAATATTCTAAGTATGCTATGAGTTAATCGAGGTTATTCATGTTTACCCCCTCACACACACACCTTTTTTAGATATAAATTTAATTCACCTCCATCATATTCATTTAACATCAAGCAAAATGAAGGCCTCTATTAAAGGCTGAAGAACACAAACGTGAGTATCACCAAGTCCTTGAGCATGCCAGAAATAATGTATAGCATAGTGACAGATGCGCATAAAATTAAATGAGTAAAACTGTCCCTATCAGTCAAACATAAACTTATATTGAATATCTACCTTTTGAAAAAAATATATATAGGTGAGGCAGCCTAACAGGTTGGAAATGAACTACTGGTATAATCCAGGGTCAGGAAACTTTCTGTAAAAGGTCAGACAGTAAATATTTTCATGCTTGTGGGCCGTTTAATTATGCAGCTACCATGTGGCCCCGAAACAGTCACGGACAATCCATAAATGAATGAATATGGATAGTACAACTTTAATTAGTCATTAAAATTTGGAGTTCACATAATTGTTAAATGTCACAAAATATTCTTTTGATCTTTTTCCAATCATTAAAACATGGAAAGACCATTCTTAGTTAAACATGATGTACAGAAACAGTTGGCTGTCAGGATTCCACCCTCCAGCCATAGGTGGCTAAGCCCTGTTATAATCAAACACCAGTCCCAAATAATACATGGATTGAGAGTGACTCTAGCATGTACCGCCCATGACTGCTACTGATATTCAGAGAGACGAGGGGAGAATATGTTAGAATAATGGAGACTTTGAATAAGAAGTACTTGAGCCAGTGCTTGAGTTGATCTAAGGATGATGAGAACTCAGTCACTGAAGCTACTCTCTAGTTAGCACACCCAAGAAAACTGTTCTACCATCTGAAAAAAAAAAAGAAAACGCTATTTTGTTGAAACATGTAGCAAACAATGAGCAATGAAATATCATGCTGTTGTTTAAGCTGTTCTGTACAGCTTACCAATTTTTGATTAACTGTGTATTTGCATTTAAAATAACAAAAAACAAACTGTCACGGGATATGGAAAAAGACAAGTGGAAGTCCTAATTCATCATACCTCAAAAATGACCTTTGGAAATCAGGTCTTCAGAAGGGTAAAGAAGTTAAAACAAAGTCATCAGGGTGGGGCCTAATTCAATATGATTGGTATTCATATGGAAAGGGGAAATTTGGACACAGACGCAGACACACACAGAGGGAAGACCATATGAAGGAAGAAGAAGGCAATACGAGTGGAGCGATGCATCTAGAAAGCAAGCAATATTATGGATTTCCTGCAAATACCAGAGGCTAGAAGAGACAAGGGAGGATTTTCCCAGAGACTTGAGAGTATGGCCCTGTGAACACTCTGGTTTTGGACTTTTTGCCTCCAGAACTGTGGAACAGTAAGTTTCTGTGGTTTAAGCAACCCAGTGTTTGATACTTTGTTACAAAAGTCCTAGGAAACTGATGTATAAACAACAAAGATTAGGATTTTTTTTTTTACTTTGCAAGACAGTCGCTATATTATGCCAATAACATGACATAATTTAATGAACAAATAAAACGAACCATGCTAAAAGTGTCATGTTAAAATTAAATTGATTTTCTTTGCATGGTATGGCTATCAAGCAAGTCATTTCTGTCTTTTTTCTTCAGTACCTCGAAGCACATGTTCTTTGGCTAAGGGACAGCTAACAGGCAGAAGGAAAGACAGAATTACACTTATTTATCTTGTCTCTAGGTGTCAGGTGAAAGTCACCTCAATGAAGCAAATAATTAGGTTGCTGCAATTAGGGGTCCTGGGGTCCTCAGTGATCATATGGTACATCTCTGCTCATTAAGCCTCATGTGTTCCTGAATAACCCAAGAAAAGATCACTAAGGCTACCTTCTTTCCAAATGGAGGTAACATAAGTATCCAGGGAAATTCTTCTGGATTCATGTCAAATTTTTTTAAGATGGTGCTTCACATTAAAGAATAAAAGAAACCATATTTTATTAAAGCAAATAAAAGCATACCTACCTTACCCAAGAGCCCTGTCATACAGAGGTTATGCTCTAACATTGTCATTAAATGGTCCATTAATGGTTTAAATGTAAGCATGCCTCACTTTTGTAGAAGGAAAAAATAAAAACAAACCAGAATCGGGGCACTGTCTTGGATGGAGGCCACTCAGAAAAAATAAAGTCATCAACATTAAGGCTACTACAGAGTTGTTAGATTGCATTTTTTTTTTTTTATTTTAAGAGTATATAACAATCACTTACTTTAATTTCTACAACATAGGATATTGAAGTGTATTAAGAAAGCCTCAAATTATATTTGTCATCTTCATTCTGTGTTTTGGTAGAACATCTGTGAAAAGTGAGTTTACGAAGAATGTTAAAGAGAATTTACTCTTAATTTGAATTTCTTTACATTTGCCTAGAGGAAGCTGACTGATCTAGGCCATATTTAGCTGCTATAACTCCTTATTTTGTTTTTCCTTTTCAGGCTTCCAATTTATACAAACACTTTATCTGGAATCTTTTCTAATCTTTTTTCCCAATGTACTATTTTCTATAATGTGTAGAATTAAAACAAGGTGGTAGGTTCTAATCCAAGACATTAACCATAGTCCCAAGATTAAAATGACCTATAATGTACTAAGATAACAAAAACTTCTTTGGGCAAAAATTACTTAGAGTTGGAGAAATGTATTAAAAGAGCCCTTTGGTAGTAAATTAGTAGAGGCATTCTAGGTACAAATTTGGAGACTCAGACTCCATTTATATTTAAAGGAGAAGTTGAGATTTCTACAATCAACCAATTAAACTTATACTTGGGTTTAACAATATTACCTTTAAGATGTGGTAAGAGAGAACTCTACCCAGAACCTAAAAGTCACGAACACAACAACATCAATACTCATCATTGACACATAACCCAAATCTTACATTCTTGTGACCAACATCATTCAGGCCCTTAGGGGGAAAATTCTCTACATTTCTCAAAACAAAAGGCTACTGCATCAGAATGCCATGAAGGTTTGTGGGTTATGTTACTACTGACATGGGAAATGCACACTGCTCTGGGGAGTTGGGAGGATTAAGTGGTAGAAATGCTGAGGTTCTCAAATCTTCCTCTCAGACAGCATGAATGCACAAGATTACTGCATTTCAAAGTACCATTTTCAAATAGTGCCAAAGATCCATTTTCTTGCTTCCCCTCTTCTGATGTATGATTTCAGGGATATTTATGATAATATATGGTACACGGGTCATCAATTAAATTCTTGCTCTTTGTCCTACAAATTTTGGGGTGAGCTTGAAAAACCTGAATCAGACGTATAATTCAAATAAAATATCGTTTTTATCTCATTTTTAGCACAGATTTATTTTTTGGTAATTGAAAAAAAAACAGTATGTGTTTGGAATTTTTGGATTAAAAATATTAAGAACTATTGACCCTAACCTACTCCAAAAAAAGTGGACATCTTTCCTGTTTTTAAAGATTTCCAGTAAAAGAAAGTCCAAAGCTGCATTCAACTGTTTATGTTAAAGTTTCCATTTTCAGTTTATTTGTATTTCATCCATTAAAAAAATGTTTTGAAAACCGAGATTCGCATAGAATGTTGGCCAAATTTTCAAAGAGTTCCAAACATGCTCTCTCAGAATACGAACCTACAAGTTTCTTAATGTCTCTGAACTCAGATTTGTGCATTTCGATGTCATCTGGGTGCCCAAATTTAAATTTCATGGCCGCTTATCAAGCACAGTAACTGAAAACTTGAACTAAACTCACAAGTGTGCAAAGAAGTAAATATCCATTGGAAAAAATCCCCTGATTTACAGGGTGGCCCATTTAAAACAGTTCCCGTTTAATAATGTGGCTGTGTACAGGGCCTCTTTTAAATGGGCCACCCTGTATGAAGCTTAAGTCCAAGATAAAAAATGTCCTCCCTTGAGAATTTTTAAAAACCAAAAACACTGTAGGTTTAGTGGTTATTTTTAAGGTTTTAGATGGTTTCTTTGGACTCCTTTAGAACTGAAAAAAGATGGATACACATTTTAAAAATGAAATGTTACAACCACACATCTGTAATGAGAACCAGTGCCAGTGGATATTTTTAAAGCAAATTAAAATGGTCAACTTTTTTTAACTTAGGCAAACAGCTGCTACACACACAGTGCACAGTAACTACTTTTCAGCAAAAGTTCAGAAGGAATTTCCTAATGAAGATTTATAGGATGTTCTGGGATTGATAATTAAAGGTTCCCCAAAAAAGATATGAATGACAGCATCAGAGATGTGAGGTTTAAGGGCACTGAGCACGCCTGTCCTCTAAGGGAGGGGTCTAGAATTTAGAATGAAAAATACACAGAGGTTACAACAAAGGGAAAGTGGGATGAAACAGACGTGGAGCAAAGCTTTATAGTGTATCTTTTTCTCTACTGATTTCAAAGTCTTTTTGTAAAATTCCAAAGTGATTTCTAGTGTTTAAATACCTCTGTAATTTAGTTCCTTCTGAAAAAAAAAAAAAGTAACAGGGGTGAGAGAAAAAAGGGAAAAGCCTTGCCTAAAAAAATTACATGGTTAAAGACATGGGCTCTGAAGATTCTGACTTCCATTGTGTTCCTGACATGAATAATGCTGTTTCCCTCTAAACACAATAGTAGTGGTAATAATAATGATAATAATCATAATCGTAACAGTGACAACTATGAACCCTCCCATCATACTATGTGTCATCTACTCTTCTGGGAACTTGGCATCAGTAAATTATTTAGTCCCTACAATAATACTATGAGTTTGGCAATGTTATTTCCCATTTACAGGTAAGGAAAATGAAACACTAAGAGATGTAGTAATGTGCTCAAGGTCACAGATTTCAGTAAAACTGCCTACGGAGATTCAAGCTAAGTCAGGTTCCAGGGTCAGTGCTTTTAAGTATTAGGCTATGCCAATTTCTATTTTTAAAAGACAATGCTGTGACTTTCATTGGGATTGCATTCAACTATAAATCAATTTGGAGAGAACTTACAATAAATCAGAGTGGTATATATCTGTTTATATTTTGATATTTTCTCTCAGGAGTATTTTGTAATTTTCACTGTACAAACTTGTAATAGTTTCAATTTATGCCTACTGTATGCTTTTAAATTCTTTTATAAATGGTTTTATTTTAAATTTCATTTTTAAATAACTTCTGTGAGGTATGACTGATATACAAAAAGCTACACATACATAATGCATACAATTTGATGAATTTAGAAATAAGTACATATCCATATCCATGAAATAATTATCACACTTGGTGCCATAAATATAACCATCACCTCCAAACATTTCCTCTAACTCTATTATTTTTTATGATAAAATTATTTAACATAAGATCTAGCCTCTTAGCAAACTTGAAAGTATATAATACAGAATTAACCGTGGGCATTATGCTTTTAGGTAGTTCTATAAAATTATTTGTTTTGGATAAGCGAAATTCTGTACCCTTTGACTAATACTTCCCTGTTTTTCCTTCCACCTAGACCCTGACAATCACCATTCTGTTCTCTACTTCTACGAGTCTGATTATTTTAGATTTTCATATAAATGCTATCATGTATTTTTCCTTTGTGTTCTTGCTTATTTCACTTAGGATAATATCCTCCAGGTTCATTCATGCTGCCACAAATGGCAGGATTTCTTTCAATTTTAAAGCTGAATAACATCCTTGTAGGGGCACCTGGGTGGCTCAGCTGGTTAAGCATCCACGTCTTGGTTTACACTCAGGTTATGATCTTGAGATCATGAGCGCAAGCCCTGCATTGACTGGGGCTCCATGCTGTCTCCTTCAGATTTCTCTCCTTCTCTCTCTTTCCCTCCCCCTGTTAACACATGCACTCTCTAAAACAAATAAAAACAAAACCTTTAATAATAAAAAAAAAATCATTGTATGTATTTACATTTTCTTTATCCGTTCACCCATAAATGGACATTTAAGTTGCTTCCATGTCTTGATAATAGTGAATAATAATTTCACTTACAAATTCTTCACTGCTGAATTAGAGAAATACATTAATTTGTTTAATAACTTTGTATCCTATGACCTTGACAGTCTTTTACTGGGCCTGGTAGTATTATAATCATTCTTTAGGCATTTTCTCTATACAAGATTGTGTAATTTATGAATAAAGACAATTTTAGTTCTTCCTTTTCAACCGGAATGTTTCATATCTTTTCAGCTTGCCTTCCTGCACTGTTTAGGACTTACAGTACTATGCAGAAGAGAAATGGTAAGAACAAACACCAAGCCTTGTTCTTGATCATATGGAAAATGTTGTCTTTCCATTAATTATGATACTATATGTAGGTTTTCATAAGTGATCTTAATCAGTTCAGGCATATTTCCATTTATAGTATTCTGAGAATACTATATAGAATATATAGTATTCATATTTTTATTATGAATAGATATTGATATATCTATTCATATCAATATATATATTGATATATGAATAGAATTCTATATAGTATTCTGAGAATACTATATAGAATATAGTATTCATATTTTTATTATGAATAGATATAGAATTTTATCACATGCTTTTTTATATCTCTAAGATGATTATGAATTTTACCCTTTATCATGTTAATGTGAAGAAATATATTGATTTTTTTTAAATGCTAAAACAAATATGCATTGCTGAATAAATTCTTCTTAGTCTTTATGTATTATCCTTTATGTATACTGCTGGGTTAGATTTGCTGATATTTACCTAAAAATTTTACGTTCATGAGATAGTGATCTGCAGTTTCCCTGTAATATTTTGGTTAGGGTATCAGGATAATGGTGGTCTAATAAAGCTGACTGGAATTTATTTGGTACAAAGGTTTTTAATTAGTAATTAAATTTCTTTATTAGATTATAGAATTACTGAGATTTTTCTATTTATTCTTGTCTAAAGTTTGGTAATTATTGGTAATTGGTACCAATTACCAATTGGTAATTGGTAATACTTTTAGGGAATTTGTCCATTTCATCTAAGTTATCAATATTCCTTTATTGCCCTCTTAATAACAGTGGAATCTATAGTGATGTTTTCTCTTTCATTCCTGACACTAGTAAATTCTGTTTTCTCTTTTTCTTGATCTAGCTAGGGGTTTATCTTGATGTTTGCAGAGAACTGGCTTTTATTCTCATTGATTTTTCTATATTGTCTATTTTCTATTTTACTGATTTCTTTTTTTTTTTTTTTTAAAGATTTTTTTTTTTTTTATTTATTTGACAGAGAGAAACACAGCGAGAGAGGGAACACAAGCAGAGGGAATGGTAGCGGGAGAAGCAGGCTTCCTGCCAAGCAGGGAGCCCGATGCGGGGCTCGATCCCAGGACCCTGGGATCATGACCTGAGCCGAAGGCAGACGCTTAACGACTGAGCCACCCAGGCGCCCCTATTTTACTGATTTCTACTTATATTTATTATTAACTTTTTCTACTTCTGTTCAGTGTGCACTTTTTTCTACATTGAGATAAAAGCTTAGAATATTGATTTTCAAACTTTTCTTTTCTTTTCTAACATAAGCATTTAGAGCTATAACTTTCCCTGGAAGCACTGCTTTAGATTCATCCTATAAATCCTGACATGTTGCATTTATTATTACTATATGAATTTTATTTATTCCTTCTGTTTTCAGTTTTGTTATGTATATTTTGAAGCCCTCTTATTAGGTACATACATATTTAGGATTTTTCTCTTCTCTTGAAAAACTCATACTTTTATCATTATATTCCTTTTTTATCTCTAGATATTTTTTTATCCTGAAATCTACATTGTCTGATACTATACAGCCATATTAGCCTGCACAATCACTGTGACTGGACCTTCCATATTTAAGAAAGCAAATAAGTTTTCTTAAGCAATAAGTAAACAAAAATATCTCATGAACTATAACAAAATACGAGAGTCTTAGAAAATCATGAGTCCAGTTTCTAGAATTAATGATTGTTTTCTATTAAAAGATTCTTTGTCACTTTTCACCATGGATTTCAACAAACTTATCAGTTTATCATTTCACTGACCTCTCTAGTAAGCAAAAGATTTTTTAAAAAGATAGAACATTTTTACATACTCATGTATAAATTGCATTATAAATTTTAACACAGCAAAAAATACTTATAGGCAGAACTTAAATTATACTCTGCTTAAAATAAATGAAATACAGAACAGAAAAACAACTGAGAGGATGAACAAAGAACTGAGTCTCTAAAAGGATAAACAAAATTGACATTTTAGCTAGAATAAACAAGGCAAAAAAAAGGGGGGGGACCAAATTAACAAAATTATAAATGAAAAAGAAGAAATTACAACTGATATCACAGAAATACAAATGATTTTAATAAGTTACTATGAACAACCACACAAAAATAAACTGCACAATCTAGGAGTAATGGAAGAATTCTCAGAAACATACAACCTGCTAAGGTAATTAGGAAAAACTAGAAAATCTGTAATAAATATGTCACTTAGTAAAGAGACTGAATCAGTAATCAAAAATCTCTCCATGAAGAAAAGCCCATGACCAGATAGCTTCACTAGTAAATTTTACAAACATTTAAAGAAGAGTTAACATGGATTTTTCTAAAACTCTTACAAAAACTCTAAGTGGAGGAAACACCCCAAATTTATTTTCTGGGGCCAGCATTACGCTGATACCAAAACCCAAAAAAGGACACTAGAAAATAACTACAGGCCAATCAAAAATGAATGTGAAAATTCTTTTTTTTTTAACTTTATTTGAGACAGAGGGAGAGAGAGAGCACAAGCAGAGAGAATGGCAGACAGAGGAGCAGACCCCCAGCTGAGCAGGGAATCCAATGAGGGGCTTGATCTCAGGACCCTGAGATCATGACATGAGCCAAAGGCAGACGCTTAATCAACTGAGCCACCAAGGTGCCCCAGACAGAAAGATTCTTAATAAAATAGTAACAAACTAAATTGAGCAACACATTAAAAGGACCACTCACCATAATCAAGTGGGACTTATCCCTAGATACAAGGATATGTCAACATACATAAATGTGATCCATCACATTAAAAGAATGAAAGGGAAAAGCCATATGATCCTCTCAACAAAGATGTAGAAAAGTCATTTGATAAAATTCAACAACATTCATGATAAAGCCCTTACCAAATAAGATGTAGAAAGAATGTATTTCAACAAAATAGAGAACATAAATGATAAGTCCACAACTAACTTCATATTCAATGGTGAAAAGTTGAAAGCTTTTCCTCTAAAGTGAAGAACAAGATGAAAATACCTGCTCTCATGACTCCTATTCAATGTAATCCTGAATAGAAAGAATAATCAGGGAAGAAAAAGAAATAAAAAGCATCAGAACTGGAAAAGAAACAGAATTAGTTCTATTCCTGGTGACATGATTTTATGTATAAAAAATCCTGGGGCACCTGGGTGGCTCAGTGTGTTAAAGCCTCTGCCTTTGGCTCAGGTCATGATCTCAGCAGGATCCAGCACTGCATCAGGCTCTCTGCTCAGCAGGGAGCCTGCTTCCCCCTCTTTCTCTGCCTGTCTCTCTGTCTACTTGTGATCTCTCTCTCTCTGTCAAATAAATAAATAAAATCTTAAAAAAGAAAAGAAAATCCTAAAGAACCCACCCAAAATCTGGTATATCTAATTAGCAAGTTTAATAAAGCTGCAAGATAAAAAATTAACATACAAAAAAATCAGAAGTGTTCCTACACACTAACAACAAATTGTCTCATAAAGAAATAAAGGAAATGATTCTTTATAAAATAGGAATGAAAAAAATAATATATGTAGGAATAAGTTTAAAAGGAAATGAAAGGTCTCTACACTGAAAACTGAAAGACAAGGATTAAAGAAATTTAAAAAGACACCATAAACGTAAAAGTATCCCATGTTCATGGATTATGAGAATTACTATTGTTAAAATGTCTATTCTACATAAAGATGTCTACAGATATAATGTAATCCTGTCATGATTATAATGGCATTTTGGAGAAATAGAAAAAAAAATCCTAAAATTTTTATGGAATCACAAAAGATGCTATCAAATAGGCAAAGTAAAATCCAAAGAAAAACAAAGCAAGAGGCATTACACTTCCTGTTTTCAAGCTATATTATAAAGCTGTAAGAATGAAAACATACAATACTGACATAAAAACAGATATACAAACAGAACAGAATCAAGGGCTGAGAAATAAAAATATGGATATACAGTTAATTGATATTTGACAAAGGAGCCAAAAATAGTCAGTGGAGAAAAAGTCTCTTCAATAAACTGTCCTGGAAAAAGTGGACATTCACATGTGGAAGCATGAAAGTAGACCTTCATCTTACATCACTCAAAAAAATGAAGTTGAAATGAATTAAAGGCTTAAATGTAAGCTCAGGAGGCATAATATTGCTAGAAAAAAGGAAGCTTGACAGACTTTATGGATGTTGATTTTAGGAGACAAGCAACAAAAAATAAACGAGTGGGACTACATCGAACTAAAAGGCTTCTGCAGAGCAAAAGAAATTATCAACAAAATGAAAAGGCAACCAATGTGACAGAAAATATCTGCAAACCATAATTTAGATAAGGGGCTAGCATCCAAAATATATTAAGAACTTATATAAAGATATATGAATGGCCAACAGATATATGAAAAGATGCACAATATCAGTATTCATTAGGGAAATGTAAATCAAAACCACAATAAGGTATCACCTCAAGCCCACTGAGTTGGCTATCATCGAAAAGACAAGAGATGACAAATGCTGGAGAGGATGCAGAGAGAAGGAACCTTTGTGCACTGTTTTTGGGATTGTAAATTGGAACAGTTACTAAAAAAACATTATGGAGGTTCCTCAGAAAATTAAAAACTGAACTAGCATATGATCCAGCAATTCCAATTGATAAATGTTTTAAAATGTTTCTTACATTTTAAATGTTTTAAACAGACTTTTTGGGGCAAAAGGAAGTTTTGGTGTGTGGCCATTTGGACAATGGTACTCAATAATAAACAAGACTTAGTATAGGATAATAAAGATCTGGAATCAAGTCCTTGTCTGCACATCCTATTTATGTGACCCTCAAATGCCAATTTGTGGTTTCCTTGTGTAGATATTCAAGCACTAATTTCATCTTTAAAATGGGGATTCAATCAAAACCACACAGAGATACCACCTCGCACCAGTAAGAATGGCCCAAATCAACAAGACAGTAAACAACAAATGTTGAAGAGGATGTGGAGAAAGGGGAACCCTCTTACACTGTTGGTGGGAATGCAAGTTGGTACAGCCACTTTGGAAAACAGTGTGGAGATTCCTCAAGAAATTAAAAATAGAGCTACCCTATGACCCTGCAATTGCACTATTGGGTATTTACCCCAAAGAAGTAGATGCAGTACAAAGAAAGGCCACATGTACCCCAATGTTCATAGCACCAATGGCCATAATCACCAAACTATGGAAAGAGCCAAGATACCCTTCAACAGATGAATGGATAAAGAAGATTTGGTACATATATACAATGGAATATTATGCCTCCATTAGAAAGAATGAATATCCAACTTTGTATCAACATGGACGGGACTGGAAGAGATTATGCGTAGTGAAATAAGGCAGGCAGAAAGAGTCAATTATCTTATGGTCTCACTTACGTGTGGAGCATAAGGAAAAACACGGAGGGCACTGTGAGAAGGAAAGGAAGGGTGAATGGGGGGAAACTGGAGGGGGCAATGAACCATGAGAGACTGTGGACTCTGAGCAACAAACTGAGGGTTTTGGAGGGGAGGAGGTGGGCGTTGGGCAAGCCTGGTGGTGGGTATTGAGGAGGGCACGTATTGCATGGAGCACTGGGTGCGGTGCATGAACAATTAATCTTGTAACACTGAAAAAATAAAATAAATGTATTTGGGGAAAAAATAAACAAAAGAAAAAATAAAATGAAAAAAAAAATAAAATAGGGGAAACTGTAACACTAAACAAAACTTACTGAAAGCTTATTATGTCTTAGACCAGTGTGGACCAAATGTCAGCCACTCAACTACCACCTTCACAAGTTGTGTTGTCTTTTTGCTCTGGTTAGACTGTAATTTATTACTTTCTCTAAGTTAATATATAGTTCTAATTCATAAATTTATTTAAAAAGAAACTTTCTATCATGGCAAATCAGCATAATATGTCAGAAAGAAAAGGTGCCGGGGCGCCTGGGTGACTCAGTCGTTGGGCGGCTGCCTTCGGCTCAGGTCATGATCCCAGAGTCCTGGGATCGAGCCCCACATCGGGCTCCTTGCTCGGCAGGAGGCCTGCTTCTCCCGCTACCATTCCCTCTGCTTGTGTTCCCTCTCTCGCTGTGTTTCTCTGTCAAATAAATAAAAAAAAATCTTTAAAAAAAAAAAAAAGAAAGAAAAGGTGCCTACTCTTGACGGCAATTAATAAAACATTATGTCTGATAACCCCCTTTGGGGAAAATTTGAATAGGGAAGTGAGGAGGACATGGAGAGAAATGTAGGACACAAATGAAACACAAGCAGAAAGGAGTCAAGTCACAAAACTGACAGTGTTAAGACGGGAATAATGAGTAATGTGTCATACCACAAGACAGCTAGGTTAGGTCATCAGATTATTCCAAAAATTATTTTTAACAGTATTGAGATATAAATAACATTACCATAAAACTCACCTAATTAAAGTATACACTTAAGTGGTTTTTAGTACATTCACAGTTGTGAAACCATCACCACAATCTAATTTTAAAACATTTCATCACCTAAAAAAGACCCCCTTCTCTATTATTTACCAAGAGCCATTCTCTGTTTCTGTGTCCTCTCCTAACCTTTACCCGACCTTAGGCTACACTAATCAACTTCTGTCTCTACAGACTTACTTATTCTGGACATTTTGCATTTGTTTCCAAAGATATTCTTTGATCCTTTCTTATCTTTCTCTCTGTTATGGTTTAGTGACATATTTGGATTTTTTTATGATTTGCATATTTATTAGTGGTTTTTGATATATGGTTACTATTGGGATTGTATATAACCTCTTCGAAATATAGCATTCTCTATTAAGTTGATGGTTGTACAATTTGAACTAATTTTTTACTCCTCTATTTCCACATTTTAGACTTACAGTATCGTATTTCACATCGTTTTATTTTTTATGTTCCTTGACTAATTTTTACAAACTCACTTTGTACTGCTTTGTGTTTACTACCTTTATACTGTCACTTTTGGCCTCTCTTTTCCACTTGAATATTTAATATTCAATATTATATTAATATTAATATCCCTTTAGTATTTCTTGCAGGGCTGGTTCGATGATCATAAACACCCTTCATTTTTGTTTGGGTAATAACCTCTCTTATTCTGAATGATAGCCTTGATGGATAGAGTATTCTTGGCTGCAGATTTTTCCCGTTCAGCATTTTGAAGATATCATGCCACTTCCTTCTGGCTTGCAAGGTTACTGCTGAGAAATTCCCTTCTAGACTTATGGGTTTTCCCTTGTAAGTTACTGTCTTCTTTTGTTGCTTTAACAGCTTTTCTTTATCATATATTTTGCCACTTTAATGACAAAATATTTTGATGTGGATCTGCTTTTGTTCACTTTGATGAGCATTCTCTATGTCTTCTGGATCTGAATACCTGTTTCCTTCCCCCGATTACAGAGGTTTTCAGCTATTATTTCTTCAAATACATTTTCTGCCCCTTTATCGCTCTCATTTTCTGGGACTCATAATATAAATGTTATTACTTTGGATGGAGTCAGAACTTCTCTAAGTCTTTTCTTGTTCTGTATGATTCTTTTTTCTCTCATTTGTACAGCTTGATTACTTTCCATTACTCTTCTATATCATTCCTTCATTCCTCTACTTCTTCCAGTCTATTGTTTATTCCATGAAGAGTGTTTTTCCTTTTGTTTACTTACTCCTTTATATCTCTTATATTATTCTTTATCTCTGTGTTACATGTCTCATTCATGTCTTCTACTCTTTTCTCAAGTACAAAGAGTATCCTTATGACCATGACTTTAAATTATCTATTAGGTATGCTGCTTTTATCTGTTTTGCTTAGATCTCTGGCTTTGGTTTTCTGCTGTTTGTCCTTTCATTTGGGATAGATTTCTCATTTTGTCTAAGTCTCTGTGCCTGTTTTTCAGTGTTAGAAAATTCTGGGGCACCTGCCTGGCTCAGTCGATTGAGAGTCTTACTCTTGATTTCAGCTCAGGTCATGATCTCTATGTGTCTGTACTTCCTATTTAATTTTTACTGTAAGGTTATATCATCTGAGGGAATCCCTCATCCTTTCAACTTGAAAGAACCTTAAGAGTGGGAATATACATTATGTGAGAAAAAGAAAGTTAAAAAAAAGTTTAACTACCAAGAAAGAGCAGTGGACTAAGAGTCCAAAGAATCTGAGTTATTTTGCAATGCTATCTATTGTAACGTTCCATAATCCTGATTAAATCACCCTCCCTCTAAGGATCTCAGTTTCCTCATCTGTGAATAAGAGTTGTTGAGTTAATAATTAAAGTTGTATTATGTTTTAATTATGATTTACAGTTAAATGTCTCATCCTTCCAGATATAGTGAACTAAAGTAACAGAAAGAAAAACTTGGTATGTGTTTTTCCCCTCAATATTCTGTCAGATTTATGGCACAAAGTCTACAATAAAATAGGAATCTATTCTTTCTCTAATAACATATCTTATTATCCAGAAATCAGCATAACTTAATATACTCTCAAGCTTATATTTAACCACTGCACCTCAAGTACATGAAGGTTTTTAATAATATGGTCAAAATAAAAACACACACTAATATCCTAGACATCAGCTCTGATAAAGGAATCCGTTAAAGTAATATACATACACATACATATAAGCCACATACATATAAGCCAAACCCACAAAGAATTCTATTAAATTTCACAGTCTTTTTGTTTTTTTCAAAAAGTCATCCTTGAAAGCTAGTAACAATCTAGACATTCAAGTCATAAAACAAGAAAAAGTGAATAGGGCAATAAAATTACCAACACACTGGTCACAAGAATTAGTTTAACATACACACAAATTTTAAGATAAAGCAATTCCTTAGTGAATATACTAAATTTCAATTGTACTGAAATATAAAATAATTATTATGATCCTGCATGAGGTAATCAACAGATATATTTTCCATGATTTCTTAAATATTTCTTTTGTCTTTCTATTGATTTTACATTTCACTTTTTCGTACTATATTTCATTTGTTAGAAAGTACTGAGTCTTATAAAACAGTTTGTGACTGCAGGTAGTTTTCCTCAATAATTTTTATGAGGGAGAGCATATAGTCTTTCAATTTTTCAGATGAAGTCATTAAATCTCAGAAAAGTATAAATGATTTCAAAAGTTTAACTAAGCTACTGCACGATGTTCCTGCCTCAGCACCCATGTTGTGCAGCCTGCAGAGATCTTCAATTAACATTAGCCCCTTCATGCAAGCACATGCCCTACACAGCAGCTGCAGAGTCATAAGCAAATATAAATTCCTGATATAAATTCCCCAAAACAATCCTGTGGTCAAGTCTCCCCTGCCTCCCAGCACCTGTATCCTTTATGCACCCCTTAGGTAAGATCCCTATGAGAGTAGCCAAAACCCCATTCTTTTGGTTTGAAATGATCTATCTGGCCATAATCCAGGAAACACAAAGCAGTCTACTCTTAGACCCTAATAAAAGCATGGGCCCCAGATCCTGACTCTTTTTGTTCTGCACTCTGCCTTTACCTGCCCATGTAGGACCTTGAAGTATGCCAGGTACTTCCTCCAAGACCTGTGATAAATGTCTTATTTCAATTTCTCTTGTGGTGTGCTCATGATCTAGAATCCTGTGCTCCACTTAAAAAATGTTAATTTCACATAGTCATAAAGAGTGACTTAGCCAAGATAATTTGCCTCATGAGAGATGAAACAAAAAAACTGGTCTTTAAACCACTACTTTCAGGTGTATTCCATTAATAAATTAATAAAAATATTACTTCAGCCTTGATTTCTCATTTAAAAAAACAAACCAAACACTATCCTGCCTATCCTACAAAACTCTATAAAGTTCAAACTGCTATGTAATGTGCAAGGGATTCTATAAATACAAGCTTCTTCCATTATAATGAAACATTCATTGTTTGATTATAAACAATATGGAATAAATATTTACAAAAAAAGGAAAAAAAAAAAAGCTTATTTCCCCATTGTTGCAAGCACCTCATCCCCTGGCTAAAGTGGCTAAAATAACAGTGAACAGAACAACTAGACAGAAGGTATGTAAACAAACACAGGACACTGAACAACACTATAAAGCAAACAGATCAAAAGATATTTGCAGAATACTCTATCAATCAAATACAGAATACAGATACCTCTCAAGTGCACCTGGGAACATTTTCCAGCATAGACTATATGTTAAAACACGAATTATCTCTCAATAGATTTTAAAAGGGTAAAGTTGGAAATCAGTAACAAAAGAAAAACTGGAAAAGTTACAAAATAATGCAAATATAACAAACAATCTTAACCAATGGATCAAAGAAAAAAATCACAAGGGAAATCAGAAAATACTTAGAGAGGAATATAATGAAAACACAACATACCAAAACCTGGCAGATGCAGGAAAAGCAATACTAAGAGGGAAATTTATAGCTATGATGTATACATTATTAAAAATAAGAACTATCTCAAATCAACAATCTCCTTTTACAACTTAAGCAACTATAAAAAGAACAAACTAAATGCAAAGCTAGCAGAAAGAAAAAATAATAATTAAATCGGAGATAAATGACAGAAAATGCAAATGGGGAAAAGTCAATGATACCAAGGTTGATTCTTAACAAAAACTAGAGGACTCACACTCCTGATTTCAAAACTTATTACAAAGCTACAGTAATCAAACAGTATGGAACTGGCATAAGGACAAAGAGACCAAAGGAATAGAAAAGAAAGCCTGGAAACAAATCCTCACATATATGGTTAATTCGACAAAGATGCCAAGATCCTTCAATGGGGAAAGAAAAGTCTTTTCAACAAACGATGTTGGAAAAATGGGATATCTACATGCAAAAGCATGAAGTTGCACCCAAACAATAAACCTTACAACAAAAATTAACTCAAAATGGATCAAGAAAATAATTAACAATTACACTCTTAAGAAGACTTGGGACAAAAGACTCACAACATTGGATTTGGCAATGGTTTCTTAGACATATCCAGCAAAAGCACAAGTAACAAAAAATATAGAAAAATTGGACTCCACGAAAATTCAAAAATTTTGTGCATCAAAGGACAATATCAATAGGACAATATATATATATATTTTTTTACTAAAGCCACTCACAGAATGAAATAAAATATTTGCAAAGAATTTACTTGAAAAGGGATTAACATCCAGAATGTATACAGAGCTCCTAAAACTGAAAAACAAAAGCAAACAAGATGATTCAGATATGGGTAAGGACTTGAATAGACATTTTCCCAAAGAAGATGGAATGCCCAGTAAGCATATGAAAAATTGCTCAATATCACTTGTCACTAGGGAAATGCAAATCAAAATGATGATACCACCTCACAGCCATTGGGAGAGCTAATATTAAAAAATGTAAACAAAACATACACACACACACACACACACACGCACACACACAAAACTGTTGGAAAGGATATTAAAAAATTGGCACCCCTGTGCATTACTGGTGAAAATTTTAATTTTTAATTTTTTTTCTTTTCTTTCCCCAAGTATGTTTATTTTTTCAGTGTTACAAGATTTATTGTTTATGCAACACACCCAGTGCTCCATGCAATACGTGCCCTCCTCAATACCCACCACCAGGTTCGCCCAACCCCCCACCCCCACCCCACTGTGAAAAGTTTAAAAGATACAGCTGCTATGGAAAATAGTATTGCACTCCCAAAAATATTAAAAATAGAATTGTTATATGAGCCACAAATTCTACTTTTAATATAAACCCAAAAGAATTGAAAGCAAGGTCTCAATTTGTACACCCATATTCACAGTAGCATTATTCACAATGGCTAAAACTTGGAAGAACCCAAGTGTCCATCTACGCATGAAAGCATAAATAAAATGTGGTACAGAGGCATACTTCATTTTATTGTGCTTTGCTTCTTTGTGCTTCACAGATACTGAGTTTTTAAGAAATTAAGGTCTGTGGCAACTCTGTCAACCCAAAGTCTACTAGTTTCCCAACAGCATTTGCTCACTTCCTGTCTCTGTATCACATTTTGGTAATTCTCACAACATTTCAAACTTTTTATTAATATTATATTTATGGTGATCTGTGATAAGTAATTATGACTCATTGAAAGCACAAATGATGGTCAGCATTTTTTAGCAACAAATTATTTAATTAAGGTATTACACATTGTTTTTTAGACATAATGCTACTCATACTTAATAGACATAGTGTGAATATAATTTTTATATACTGGGAAGCCAAAAAACTCATTTGACTCACTTTACTGCAAAATTCACTTTATTATGGTGGTCTGGAACCAAACCTGCATTATCTCTGAGGTGTGCTTATATACATACAGTAGATTATTATTAATCAGCTTTAAAAAGGTGGGAAATTTGGGGCACCTGGGTGGCTCAGTGGGTTAAGTGACTGCCTTCAGCCCAGGTCATGATCCTGGAGTCCCAGGATGGAGTCCCACATTAGGCTCCCTGCTCATGGGGAAGTCTACTTCTTCCTCTGATTCTCCCCACTTTCAAGCTCTCCCTCTCTCCCTCTCTCATTCTCTCTCTCAAATAAATAAAAATCTTAAAAAAAAAAGTGGAAAATTCTACAATATGTGCTATGACACGGAAAAACCTTGAAGACATTAAGCTAATGAAACTAGACAGTCATAAAAAGACATACTGTAGGGACACCTGGGTGGCTCAGTGGGTTAAAGCCTCCCATCATGATCTCAGGATCTTGGGATCTAGCCTTGAATCTGGCTCTCTGCTCAGCAGGGAGCCTGCTTCCCCCTCTCTCTCTGCCTGCCTCTCTGCCTCCCTGTGATCTCTCTCTCTCTGTCGAATAAATATAAATAAAACCTTAAAAAAAAAAGACATACTGTATGATTCTACTGATTATGAGAAAGCTAGAGTCGTCAAAATCAAAATGATAGAAAAGGTAAAAGTGATTAGCAGGGGGGAGAGAAGATGAAAACTTATTTGTTAACGGGTACAGACTTTTACTTTTACAAAATGAAGAGCTTTGTGGATAGATGTTGGAAATGGTTGCACAACAATGTGAATGTATTTAATACTAACAAAATACACACTTAAAAAAGAGTTAAGATGGCTTTACATCTTATGTATTTTACCACAATAAAAAATTTTTTAAAGAACAGAAGAAAATATAAGAAATGAAAAATACTTGGTTTTGGATACAAAGCCTAATTATTACAAAGATACTGACTGTCAGATAGTTAATCCAAAAATTCAATACAATTTCAACAGGAACCAATACAATTTTTAAATTTTAAATAACCTGGAAAAGAAAAGGCATAAAACTAACTAAGAAATCTGCAATAGAATAATAAAGAGGGCACTATCTTATGCTATATATAAGAAAGTACATTCAGGAAAAGATAAATATTTTGTAATAAGTTTTCACAGAATTAAACACCTCTCCTCTGTGGCACTTATAATACTAGCAATTATACATAATACGTAAAACATTTATTTAATGGCTGTTTCAACTACTAAGGTATTCCTACTTTTAAGATAATGCCTGATACAAAGAAGGTATTTAAGACTGATTTGCTCAATGAATGAGCAAACAAATGAAATGAAATAGAATATAGCAACATCATCATTTTTATATAAGAATAATACATATGTTCTCAAATCAGTGAGGAAAGAATGGATTATTCCATTAGTGATACTAAAAAAAACCAAATAGCAATTTGGAATACAAATGTTAGCTACCAACCTTACATCATACATAAAAATATCTTCAGATTGCTGCAAGATAATGTCAATGTAAAATAATGGGTAAAGAACAAAATCTAATATTCTTTTTAACTCTTCACTTTTCACTACTGTAATCTAGCTAAACATAAAGAATAAGTATTATTCCCAAGAAGCAATGTGAAATAGAGAAGAACAAGTAAATTATAGCTTTAGTTAAGTATTATTTCATTGTAATTATGTGACCATTTTAGGATGGTGGGAACAATGTTGTCTTTATATTTTCCATTCCAGATACTGGCAATTCCAAATATCCTCTAAAATTGGATCTCTATATTCTATGGAAGCAGTCCAAATTAAGAGGTAGGAAGTTTTGCCTCTTTAGATTGTTTGCAAACCTCTCATTAACTTTGATACACAGATTGAATGATAATAGTAAGCCTTTTTTCAATTCCATTTTCCCACTTAGAATTGTTACAAAAGAAGACTTCACTTGTCTCCAAGCCTGAATCTATTATTGTAACAAAAGCATAAGAAAGTCATGGACTTCACCTACTTTCTATGTTTTATATAATGCCTAATAGCCTATATTATAAACCACAGCCAAGGAAATGAATGACAGGATAGCAAAGAAAAAGAGATCTCTTTTTTCATTTCTTACATTTCTCTTTGACTATTGGACTTTTCCTAAGACCAATCATCTTACATATTAAATTATTTGAAATACAGTGTGTTAAATTTTAATTGAAACTTTTACTAATAATTCTATAAAAGACTTAGGTTAGCATTTTTTTATTAGTGATTGTTCATGGAGGAAAAAAAATAAATCCAAATATACCAGGGTGCTATTTTTAGAACAACCCAATGGAAAATGACCCCTCTGAATTCATAAAAATAAATCTTCAGGTGGTATGTAAAAGAGTCCACCCAAATTCATAAAAGTAAATATAGGAAGTGATTTTATTTTTTAAATGATTACATGCCTTATTTTATTATTCTATATTACTGCAAACTGATTTAAATGATCATTGATTAGTTTTGTAAACTTGTTTTGAGTACAGCTGACACACAATGTTACATAAGCTTTAGGTGTACATTGATTGGACAAGTTTATACAATATGCTATGCTCACCAGAAGTGTAGCTACCAACTGTCACCATACAACAATGTTATTGACTATATTCCTTATGCTGTGCTTTTTATTTTAACTGGAGACCTGATGTCCCATTCCCCTTTACCCATTTTGCCTACTCCCTCCCCAATTTCCCTCCCTTCTGGCAACCATCTGTTTGTTCTTTGTATTTATGGAACTGATTCTGCATTTGTTTGTTTATTCATATTTTTCAATTCCACATATGAGTGAAATATGGTATTTGTCTTTCTCAGTCTGACTTATTTCACTTACTATGTTGCCCTCTAGGTCCATCCATGTTGCAAATGGCAAGATCTCATTCTTTTTATGGCTGAGTAATATTCCATTTTATATATGTATGTATGTGGTGTGTGTATGGGTGTGTGTGTGTGTGTATCACATCTTCTTATCCATTCATATCTACTGATGGGCACTTGGGTTGTTTCCATATCTTGGCTACTACAAATAATTTTGCAAAAAACACAGGGCTGCAATGTATCTTCTCAAAGTTTTCTTTGGGTAAATATCCAGTGGTAGAATTACTGGATCATACGGTATTTCTATTTTTAACTTTTTGAGAAACCTCCACACTGTGTTCCACAGTGGTAGCACCAACTTACATTCCTGCCAACAGTTCATGGAGATTCCTCTTTCTCCATATCCTTGTCAACACTTGTAATTTCTCATCTTTTTCATACAAGCCACTCTGACAGGTGTAAGGTGATATCTCATTGAGGTGTTGATCTGCACATCCCTGATTAGTGAGGTTGAGTCATCTTTTTATGTGTCGGTAGGGAAAATAAAAGCTAGAGGTATCACAATCCTAGATTTCAAGATATATCACAAAGCCGTAGTCATCAAAATAGTATGGTACTAGTACAAAACCGAACACAGATCAACAGAACAGAATAGAGAGCCCAGAAATAAACACATGCTTATATGGTCAAGTAATCTATGACAAAGAAGGCAAGAATATACAATGGGACAAAGACCATCTCTTCAATAAATGATGTGGGAAAACTGGCCAGCTACAAGCAAAAGAATGAAACTGGCCCACCATCTAACACCACACATAAAAATAAACTCAAAATGGATTAAAGAGCAAAACGTGAGACCTAAAACTCTGACAATCCTAAAAGAGAACAGACAGTAATTTCTCTGACATTGGCCATTGAAACATTTTTCTAGCATGTATCTCCTTTGGCAAGGAAAACAAAAGCAAAAATAAACTAGTGGGACTACATCAAAACAAAAAGATTTGTTTTTAAGATTTTTATTTATTTATTTGACACAGAGAGAGAGATCACAAGCAGGCAGAGAGGCAGGCAGAGAGAGAGGAGGAAGCAGGCTTCCTGCCGAGCAGAGAGCCTAATGGGGGGCTCAATCCCAGGACCATGAGATCATAACCTGAGCCGAAGGCTGAGGCTTTAAACCACTGAGCCACCCAGGCACCCCCAAAACAAAAAGATTTTATACAACAAAGGAAATCATCAATAAAATGGGGGAACCTACTGAATGGGAGAAAATATTAGTGAATGATATATCTGATAAGGGGTTAATATCCAAGATATAAAAAGAATTTGTCAACTCAACACCAAAAAAAGGGCAGAATATCTGAATAGACATTTTTGCAAAGAAGACATACAGATGGCCAACAGACACATGATTCTTTTCTTACGGAAATCTACTTTGCAAAATTATTCAACACTGCTGCTTAGAGAAATGTTGGTCTAGACATTAACAGAACTCTAACAATAATAAATATGATAGAATTCAATTCCTACGGAAAACACAAAAATGATATTATTCTTATCCCTTTATAAAAGGAAAATTGAGACATACAGTAGTCATGTAATTATACAAGGACACAAAGGTGGCTAAGTGTTAGAATCTGTATCTGACCCCACATTCTGAAGGGCTCTTCACCAGTGCAAACATCACATCCCATGGGAAATAAAGGAGTGAGATAGAAGAGTAACCTCTTGAGAGTAAACACACACTGAACAGTTATAATTTTTACCCGCTTACTTTCAGCCCAGTTCTACTTAACTGCTCAGCCTGGTTTGCAAAGGCTCAGCTTGAGGAGGCAATATCAAAGTCATGAACTTGAAAAATGAATGATTTGATACAAAGTGCTTTTCTTCTTGCTAATACCCTTGTTCAGATATTCAGCCCACATATTTAGTCTCTGGCAGTCCTAACCTCAAAAAGTGTTTTGAAATGTGAATTAAGGGAGTCCTTTACTTCCACAGTGGGATTTTTTTTTTCTCAAACACAGAATATTCAGACGAGGGGAGAAGAGAACCATGAAAACCTGAATTTCTGATTATCTGTCATATTTGAACCATTTTAGTTTAGACAATAAACTGCACCACACACTTAAACACAAATGCAGATTCGCTCCTGCATGACAGGAGGGCAACAACACCATAAAGCTTAACACAACTGTCACAAACAACCATTTCAGCACTCAGAAAATCAACCAGAGGCTTACAACAAACTGAGAAACAGTTATTAATAAAAACCACTGAACTCTGAGTAAGAATGGCATCAGTTGATGGTGACTTTTCCTGGGCTTCTGATGAAGCCCAGATCTGCATGTGCAGCAGTTCAGTTAGGGCAAGGCATAACGTGATAACTGCACATTGTGCTGCTGTCACTTGCTTCGAAGTGTTGTCAGTTAAAATGGTGATCTTAGTGGCACATTGGGGGGTGGGGAGGAGAGGGGGACTGCTTCCATCTGTTTCAAGTATTGGGTCTTTTTCAGGCAAGCAACAGCCCGGCAGGCCAGTGAGAAACTTAATAGGTAATTCTGGGAGGTGAGACAGCCACATGGGGCCAGATACTGGAATGGGTGCAAGCCACTCAAACATTCTTTGAAAACAGAACCTGAGCTAACACACAGAGGAGATGCAACAGAGCCCAGTGGAAAATAAGAGCCAGGAAAAACTTCAAATAGCCTAAACACTGAACATGCCTCCCAAATCAGCACAGATCCATAACCAGAGAGAGGAAGCTGTACTGGTTCTAACTACTTAAGCACAATCTCTGAGCAATAACTGATTACAGAGGAAGCTAAGCAGAAACAGAGAAAAACACCTAAGGAGTGAGGCTTAAAAATAAAGATGGTTAAGAAAACAAAAACAAAAAACACTAAACAGAGACAGCAGGGGCTACACAGTTTGGTGTTTAGTCTAAATAATTACTAACCACACACCAAGAACCACAGCAACAACCCTCAGGGGGAAAAAATCAGAATCTAGAATTGCTATAAAATATTATCTAAAATATCCAGTGTTCAACCAAATTATGAGACATATAAAGAAAAACAAAAGTATAACCTACTGACTCAGGAAAAAAAGGTCAATTGAAACAACTTCTGAATGTCTTTTATGTTGATTTAACAGATAAAGATTTGCAACAAAGCACCTATTTTAAATTAATTCAAAGAACTAAACATGTTTCACCATGTTCAGAGAACTCAAGAATGACATCAATGATCTACTGAATGGAATATCATAAAGAAATATTATTAAAAACAATCAAAACCTGAAGTTGAAAACTACAATAACTGAAATTAAGGATTCACTAGTTTTCCATTTTAATCAAGTTGTTATTGACTTGTATGAGTTAATATGTTTTGGATATTAACCCTTTATCTGATATATGGCTTGCAAATATCTTCTCTTACTCCACAGGTTGTCTTTTCATTGTGCTGATTGTTTCAAAAGAAGGCTTTTGAATTTGATGTAGGCCCACTTGTTGCTCATATTACCTCCCTTTCAATCTGAAGGATGTGCTTTAGTATTTCTTATAAGGTAAGTCTGCTAGCAATATGTCCTCTCAATCTTTGTTTATCTGGGCATGTCTTTATGAAAAGTGGTTTTGCTGGATATAGATTTCTTGGTTGGCAATTTTTTTCTTTAGCACTTAGAACATGTGTTCCATTGCTTCTTACCTCCATTTTTTTTTTTTTTTTTAATGTAAAGTTATCTGTTAACGTTATTGTGAATTTCTATATGGGATCAGTCATTTTTCTTCTGGTGCTTTTATAATTTTCTCTCTTTTCGGGGGGCATATAACATGTCTAGGTATAAATGCCTTTGAGTTTATTCTACTTGGGGTTTGTTGAGATTGGATGTGTTGATTAATGTTACTCTTTGTTTTTAAATTAAATTTGGTTTTCAGCCATAATTACTTTGAATATTGTCTTCTTCTTTCCCCTCACTTTTTCTGGGACTCTACATTTATTTTGCATATTGCAGTTCCCGGAACTACCACAAAAAAATATTTTTTAAAAACAATCTACAAAATGAAGAGAGAAGCTAAAATGGTGAACTAAAATATATTTCACAGAAAGGGAGACAGTAAGGAGGCATGAAGCCAGAAAAAAAGACATGAGACAGAGAATCAACCACAAAATAGCAGGTGTGAATCCCACCATAACCACCATACTTACATTAAATGTGAAAATATTGAGCATTCAACTCACAGGACACCATCAATAAAAGAAAAAATGGATAAATTAGACCTGATTAAAATGGAAAACTTTTGCATTTCAAAAGGCAACATTAAGGAAATGAATAGACAATTCACAGATAGGAAATATCTACAAATATATATCTGGTGGACTTCAGCATACCTAAAGATGTATTCTTAAACTGAATAAGATGATGAACAATCCAATTAAAAAATGGGCACAGGATCTGAATAGACATTTCTCCAAAGAAGATACACTACTGAACACCAGGATAATGAAATGATGTTCAATATCATTAGTCATTAAAGAAATTCAAAACAAAGCCATAAGGAGAGATCACCTACTAGTATGGCTATAAACAAAAAGACAATGACAAGTGTTGGTAAAGATGTGGAAAAAATGGGATCCTTATATACTGCTGGTAAGAATGTAAAACAATACAGCCACTTTAGAAAAACAGTTTGACAATTTATTAAGAATTTAAACATGACCTTACCATACAACCCAGCAATTCCCCTCCAAGGAATCCATCCAGGAGAGTAGAAGACATTATGTCCGCTCAAAGAACTGTATGTATATGTTCATATCAGCACTATTCTTTTTTTTTATCAGCACTATTCTTAAGAGCCAAATGTAAACATAATCCAAATGTGCTTCAGTTAGTAAATGGAGAAAAATGTGGTATGTCTAAATAGGGAAATATTGATCCATGCTACAATGTGAATGAACCTCTAATACATGCTATATGAAAGCAGCCATGTGGAAAATACTCCATGTATGTGATTCTATTACATGAAATATCAAGAAAAGGCAAAATTATAGAGATAGAAAGGAGATCAATGGGCTTGGGAGCCAGGATACAAACAAGATCAAAACAAGTTTGGGGGGATGGGAAATGCTTAAAACTGAACTACAGTGATGGTTATACATGCCTATAAATTTATATTAAAAAGCACTTAACATTTAAAATAGTGACTTATACTATGCAAAATATACTTCAGGGGTGCCTGGGTGGCTCAGTCCGTTAGGCACCTGCCTTTGGCTCGGGTCATGATCCCAGGGTTCTGGGATCGAGCCCCATGTTCAGCTCTCTGCTCAGTGGGGAGCCTGCTTCTTCCTTTTCCTCTGCCTGCTGCTATCCCTGCTTGTGCGCGCGCGCTCTCTCTCTCTCTCTGCCAAATAAATAAATAAAATCTTTTAAAAAATTGTTTTAAAAAAAAGTTCAAGAAAAAAAGAAGGTATGGATACTACTTGAGAAGTCTGAACCACTATAAAATGACAGCAAAAAGGACACAGCCAGATGCAATAGTTCAACAGTGATCTAGTGATCACTGGTTTTATGCAAGGGAATGTGTTTGGCAGCTGCTGAAATAAATTGTCAGGGAGGGACGCTAATGTTAATCAACTATGTTTCCATCCCGAGGGAGAAAATAGTCAGAAAAAGGACTTTACAGAATCTGTGAAACAATACCTACAGGACCTTTGTTTCTATGTTTGAAGGGTGGGAGGAAGGATGATTTAAAGTGAAGGAAGGGGAAAAGTCCCTGAAACTTAACAGCAAGTTATAACGTCATGACTCCTTGGCTGAGATAACAGCTGGGAAAAAATCTGCCAGGGCACGTACATTAGAAAAGCCAGAAAATATCATGTCTTAAGGAACCTACTTCCCAAGGAGGAAAGGGGAACAGGCATCTGTTCTTAAGACAGTGGCAAATATTGATTATTTACCATGTGCCAGCCACCATTAGCGGTTCATTTAATCAACACAATAAGCCTAGGAGGTAAATGAGGTATAATTTTTCTTATTTTGCAGATCAAGAAACTATGACACTGAGAAGTCTGATAAATTGCCTAAGGTCATCAGACTGGTAGGTGGCAGGGCCAAGAGTAGAACCAAGTCAGTCTGGCTCAAGAGACTGGGTTCTTAACCATTACTATATATGGCCAAGATATTTAAAATATTTTTATCCTGGCTATAGAAAATAAAGGAATGTGAAGTTCAGTGAAACAATGAATGATGAAAGTTGAAGTAAACAACTCATTAACACTGAACCCAGGTGTTCAATTTTGTAAAAATCCTGATCTACATTTGGCTCAATGTTCAGATCTTCTTCCCTTCGTTTATTTCCCTAATAACCACTAAACATCTGGTATGTGCTAGACTTCCAAAGGGTAACAAGAAATATAAAATCTCTGAGCATAAAAGGTTGAGACTTCAATGAGGCCATAATTTGGAAAGAATTATCATCCAGTTGAATTGTCGTGAAAGGGATAAACAAAAAGAGTGGATCGGACTGCAACAGGCAGATACACTCTAGGCATCTCTGGCAACTCGGGCAAGAATCAGATCGTTCAGGATGGCTGCAGTGTGCGATGTCAGAGGAGGAGATGGCTGGGGACTGAGGAGAGTTCTGAGCAAGCAAAGGGGCTGATCACTTCGTCATTCTGGAAACAGTAGGGAGGATGGATGAATTGGGGCCACGGAGGGAGAAAGTACACCTTAGTACCAGCAACAGAGAAAGAGGCAGAAAACAAAGGGAATTCAATTTTATTATGGAAATACAAAAAAATTAAGGTCTCAACTGAGACAAAGGGAGTAAAGGAAAGAGGAAAGAAGATGAAAGATATAGTGTGTATGAGCTAGCAGCTACATAATTATACTGTTTATTTTTTTAATTATACTGTTTAAATAGAGGAATTTACCATAGGAAAAATTAAGCAATAATCTCATGCTAACTTTCTGCCATGTACTTACTCCCACAGGAAAGCAAGGCATTATTGCTTATAACAACTGAATTACAAATATAGACTTAACTCATCTATAAAAAGCTAAATCTATGTACCTACATCGATACCAAACTAGAGAAATAAAAATCATAAAAATATATTTTTTTACATTTTGATTTTTTTAGATAAAGCAATTTCTAAATGGAGGTTATAGGAAAGTCTTCAATTTTTAACAAATATTCTCTTCCTAACAAGCATGGCTCCATTCACTTACCCCTCCCCCAAGCCCTATAAGGTGAATACTACTATCCCTATTTGACACATGAGGAAATCAAGGCTCTGAGAGGGTAAATAATGTGCCCAAAGTCACTAGATGTTAGTTCTGCTATACAACTTCTTTTGAAAATGTAAATTTATTCCAGTGCAACTGATAAAATTAGGGAAAAATGGCTTAACTCAAATTTTACATTCGCTCATTTATGAGAAATTTCATCCACAAGAAATCAGGTGAACACACAAAAAAAACACCTGCACCCAGCTGAAGTAGGAATGCATGAAAAACACAGACTTCAAAACAAAAATCTACCAGCTACCTCAGTTTTCTATGTGAAGTGTGACTCACATCCATTCACATCTGGTGTTACAATTTTCCTTCAGATTTCAGTAAGCCTCCTTGCATCACTCCACAGAAACTCACAATCTTGCAATGCTTTCCATACCCACTTCCACAAGGGAATAATATATTTTGAAATATAAAGTACCAAATATATTGCAGTATTTATTTGTTAACCACTTAACATTTATGATCTTTTAAAAAAATATGTCACTAACAAGTTTTTTAGTATTATGCTGGAATATGATTTTCCCATAAGTCCTATGGTTTTCATTGTGTATTTTTGCATAGCACGGTGATTTTTTAGCAACAAATGCTTACATTAATAGCAGAGCTCAGTTGTGGAGTGATATACAAGTTTGCTCATTTCAGAGCCAGTAAGTTATAGAGTCTCCCAGTTTTATGTATGTACTCATTCCAAACTGTTTGCACACAATGTATTTTCTGAACATCTTAAACTTCCAGTCCTCTTTTACGTGAGTTGTGTGACTATATATATTCATTCACCCAATTCTTCAACCCAAAGGCCTTAGAATCAACTCTGACTTCTTTCCTTTCCTTATGTTCCACATCTAATCTATTAGAAAATCTTGCCAACTACCTTCAAAATATTTCTACAATTTGACCACTTTGCATCTCTCCAACTGCTACTGCCCTAATCCAAGTTGCCATCATCTCTAGCGAGCTATTACAGTAGCCACCAAGCTGATCTTTCTGCTTAAATCTTAGACTTTGTTTCATGGAATGTCCTTTCTCTATACAGCAGCTACAGTAAGCCTGTTAAATCTAATCATGTGCCTCCCTTAATGAAAGTCCTCCAATTAAAACATACAAATATATTCAAATAAAATCCCAACTTTTGACTATAGCCTGCAAGGGCTCACTTCTCTGCCCTTTTCTACTACCCTTATCAAACAGCTTTTGCATACTTCCTTGAACACACCTAATATGTTCCCAGCTAAAGGTTTTAACATTCACTATTCCCTCACATGGGAAATTCTCTTCCCAGACACTGGCATAATTTCACTCAAATCACTGCCCAAACATCACCTGTCAGATTGGCTTTCCTCAGCCCCCATGTTGAAAATATCAGCTTCTGTTATGTATTCCCCTAAACCTACTGTATTTTTCATCCTAGGACTTATCACTATCAGACATACTGTCTCTCTATTTTTACTGCCTGCCTCTGCCATTAGAATGTAAGCTTCACGAAGACAGAAATTTCCTCTTGTTCACTACTACTCTTCCAGTAGCCATTAGTTCTTAACAAAAACATTAATGAAAGAATAGGAATTAGTCAATTAGTAAGGACAACAGACATTAGGCCATATTTCTCATGTTCATTAAATAACTTTCAAAAGTAAAGTAAAATGGATAATGAGATAATAAAAAACTGGTGACTAAACCTACCTAGAAATAGAAACTATATTATTAAATATTAAATGGAAAATGACTGTGCATATTTGTGTTACTAAAGACAGGTCAAAAGTTATTGCTCAACATTCACAAAGTACTATATTGTTAGAGTTGCCAAGTCAATAGTTCCATAATTAAAATAGATTTTAAAAGTTCACTCACCCCATTAGGTTTAGTTTTTTTCTTACTAATGTAAGATGGGGATTTTTCTACAACCCCACCCTGTATAACCATTATTTCCATGAATCACCCTCTACCATAAAAAATGCACTCATACAATTGCTTATAAACATAAAAATCCTTTACATAGTTCATCTATTTGTTCTTTGTTGACGGAATATGGACGAGTGTATCTGTCATGTAATTTAAATTTCTAGAAAAATTCACATTATTTAGAATCATCTCAGGAAAACAAGACTTTCTGAGCAACAGTGAAGAAGGGGAAAAAAGAGACTTTAAAGATTATCTAGCCAAGTGATTTAATACTGTATTCTTTTCTTTGTTTAAGCAGCTGGAATTTTTTTCCTTAAAATATTATATGAAAGCCTAATAAATAAAACTTAAACTGATCTATTTTAGGCATGGGGGTGGGGAGGAAAAAAAAGGTAGGTCTACAAAGAAGTGGGATCCTGAAATCTTGACAGTTTATTCCTCTAGGACTTCAATATCCCTCCCATTTACTATGACTATCTCTAGGAAACTCCAAGAGGAAAATGTCTCTTCTTGTCAAAGTGCTGCTTTGCAATAAGGCAAGAGAACAGACATTCAAATATGACCATGAGAGTTGACAGTGTTCAGTTAATAGTGAAGATGAGATTTGATATAGTCAACTGGATAAAAGCATTGTATGCAGTCTGTAAAACAAATCCTCCTTCCTGAACAAAACCATTTTCTGGGATGAGAAGTAATTTTTGTTTCCTTATTTACAGAAAAATTAAATGTGAGGTTTTATTTTTTGTTGCTGTGGACAAATTCGCCATGGTAAGATATTCTAGTGACAAGATATCCCACTTTCTCTATGTACATTTGTCCTTGTCAATTATGTCCTGGCATTTGTTCTGTAAAAAGAAAAACTTCATCTGTAACATGTTAGAAAATGATACCTAATGTGTTACCCAACCCTCTAAGAGTTCTAAGAAATTAGTTTTAAATAAACATAAATCAATTAGCCTCACAGCCAGTTTTCCTGGTCATAATGTGTTATATGAGAGATCTCTATGTGATATGCCTCTCTACCCAAACATAAAACAAAGTGAAGTGCAAAATCATACTGAGAAATCAAATTAGGGTAAACATTACGTATAGATACATGAGTAACGATAAGGGAAATACAAAAGATTATAGACTATGTTTACTAACTGTATCAAGAACCCACTTAAATTTAATTGAGTTATACAGGATTTTAAAAGAAACATCTTGTTTCAAATAATCACAAATGTGACCACCGTAAAGCAAATCATTTTGCTCATGCCAAGATTTGTTTTTAGACACACGTCTGATGTTTTCATTTAAACCTTTTCTTTTGGGGTGCCTGTGTGGCTCAGTCAGTTAAGCATCTACCTTTGGCTCAGGTCATGATCCCAGGATCCTGGGATTGAGTCTCGCATCGGGTTCCCTGCTCAGTCGGGAGTCTGCCTCCCCCTCTGCTGCTCCCCCTGCTTGTACTCTCTCTATCTCAAATAAATAAAATCTTTAAAAAAACATAAACCTTTTCTTCTAGTGATTCTGGGCACATGTGGCCTTAGGAACTTTATCTCAATTTATTTTTAAAGTAAAGGTTTTAGCTGAAGTTTACCATTAAATGGCTTAAAAGTTGAGGGAAGTGCTGTGTTTTTCACAATAATTTGGTCCAAAATGTGCTAAAACACATACGTTTAGTAATTTAACAGCATGTCTAAAAGCGAAAGTCCTAAAGTAGTTTTAAAATTCTTAACCATCAATGCTTACATCACTTGAATAGCTATATTTACATCAGAATAATAATATCATTGACAATCTGTCCTTTCTGGGATGCAAACCATGTAAAGACAACAAGTGGACAACAAGTGGAAACAGCCTATTCAAAATCCTGAGAGAGACGGAGTCTAACCTGAGGAGGCAGTTTCCTTCCTAATTTAGAGCTAATTTCAGATGAAGAAGAATCCTAAAGGTTGATACCTTGTATGTTGCCTTCTTGGCTACAAATGACAGGTAGCTTGATATCTGAATCGTTCATTCATTCAAAGATTAGTTACTTCACATCCATTATTTACAGTTATGATTCAGGAATTGTTAGAAACAAGGTAAACAACATGGTTTCTGCCTTCACAGAGATTATAATGAGCTCGCAGTAAAAATGATTTTTTAAGTTCTTTTTTTTCTGTGTTTGGGCACATTCCACCTTGCCATTTGCAAATGACATCCAAAGTTATGAATACTGTGAAGATGATCTTTTCGCTACAGTCAAAATTTCATCTTAAGTATGTGACTCCTTGACAGCCTATATTGTACAAATGCATCTTACCGTATGTGTGAAGCTAGTATTAAAAAAAGAAAAAAGATGGGAGGATGACCAATGAAGGAATGACTAAACAATGGAAAAATTAAAAAGAAAGCTTACAAAACTGTCATCAGGATTGAGGATAACTTGTGCCTAAATGCCTGTACGAGGATGCTGAATACATGACTTCCATGAAGAAGGCAGTTTCTGATCTGCAGTTTCGAGAGTGTAACCCTGACCATCTTAGAGAGAAGGAAGACAGGTCTAGGAAGAAATAAGTGTGAAACAAGTGGATAAATTTACTGGGGTGATAAGAACCTTGGCCAAGTTGGAACTTCCTACGGTATATAGGTTGAACCGTAAGTTTTCCCATATATAAACAAGTGAATGAGAATGTTTTTTTAATGAATAAAAGCAAAGTAAGGAAAAATCAAAAGACTAAGGGGCAAGACTAAGATTTAAGGGTGCCTGTATTAAGGACATGAATCCCATAGATTAGGGCAATGGTGCTAGAATGTAGTATAAGGCATTCTGCTGAAAAAGAAAAAGTTCCTTTACACACTCATAGGCCATTCTACCCAGAAATTGGCAATTTTTATTTTTTAAATACACATTACAACAAAAAATCATCTAATCGTCAAATACAATAAGAGCGAAGCCAAAGGGCACTTCCACCTTAGAGTAAACAATGTATTTGTAATTAATTGCTCAGCATGACCCACATAAAAAAAATAAACACAAACAAACAAAAAAGAAAAGAGCATGTCACAAAATGCCCAATAGAACAGATTCTGTGGCCAATAATTATGCTATCATGCTACATGCCCCTTAAAAAGACAGCTCATCTCTCATACATAACTGGTTTCCCTCAGCGTCGGAGACTAGCAAAACCAAAGAAACCCACATCCTAAGCCACAGAATGGAGCCACCTGGCCTTGTTCTTATCACAGGATGACAAAATGATTTCAATCCCCTAATGTCATGCAGATATCCTCCACATTTGTATAGTGTTTTTTAACTAACAAAACTGTTGCATCCTTCCTGAGATGTTAGAATGGTCAGAAGGTTCAATGCAAACATTTCTCAGGATAACCTTTGCTGCCACATTTAAAGGCACAGACTGACTGGCACAAATTTCAAATGCTTTCTTCCTTTTCTTTTCCCTTTTCTGTTCTGCTACTCACATGATTGAATGTGATTTCAAGAAGTTTCTGGGATCTTTCCTTCTAAAAATGTTCAAATCAATGCCAGCTTTACACTACTCATCTGTCAATCTAGAGAAAATATGAACAACTGTATGAGCACAACAAGAAACAAGTTTTTTTAATGCTCCAGTTCCATGACAGTAACTACAAACAAGTATGAGAAAAAAACCTGTCACATAAAAAAAGCACGTAGGCCTTCTCTTAAAATATATATATTTTAGAATAATAAAATACTGTCCTTTCACTTTTTATCATGAAGATTTTCAGAATAACTAACTTGAAGGATAATTTATAATATTTTTAGTTTTAAAAAACACGAGAGTTAATTCTAGGACTTTTTAATACCACAATTTTTATGGTATTAGTGAAAAAGGATGTGGGATTCTGATAATCTAGTTAAAGCCAAGATACATGTGTATAAGATTTAACAGACACCACCACTTATATTGACCTCTACTGAGATGAGAGAACATTAATACGTAAATGGAATGCCACTGTCAATAATTTTTTTTTTTTTATTTGACAGAGAGAGAGAGATCACAAGTAGGCAGAGAGGCAGGCAGAGAGAGAGGGGGAAGCAGGCTCCCCGCTGAGCAGAGTGCCCGATGTGGGGCTCGATCCCAAGACTCTGAGATCCCGACCTGAGCCGAAGGCAGAGGCTCAACCCACTGAGCCACCCAGGCGCCCCAATAATTCTTTTTTTTTCAAAGTTCTTTTTTTTTAAACATCTTTATTTTTTTCGGTATTCCAAGATTCATCGTTTACACACCACACCCAGTGCTCCTTGCAATACGTGCCTTCCTGAATACCCACCACCATGCTCCCCACCTCCCTCCCTTCCAAAACCCTCAGTTTGTTTCTCAGAGTCCACAGTCTCTCATGCTTCGTCTCCCCCTCCAAATTCCCCCAATTCACTTTTCCTTTCCTTCTCCTAATGTCCTCCATGTTATTCCTTATGCTCCACAAGTAAGTGAAACCATATGATAATTGACTTTCTCTGCTTGACTTACTTCACTCAGCTCTCAGGACTGACTCCTTCAGTCCCATCCATGTTGATACAAAAGCTGGGTATCCATCCTTTCTGGTGGCTGCGTAATATGCCATTGAATATATGGACCACATCTTCTTTATCCATTCATCTGACGAAGGGCATCTCGGCTCTTTCCACAGTTTGGCTACTGTGGACATTGCGGCCATGAACTTTGGGGTACATATGGGCCTTCTTTTCACTACATCTGTATCTTTGGGGTAAATACCCAATAGTGCAATTGCAGGGTCATAGGGTAGCTCTATTTTTAATTTTTTTCAGGAATCGCCACACTGTTTTCCAAAGTGGCTATACCAACTTGCATTCCCACTAACGGTGTAATGCAACGGTTCCCCTTTCTCCACATCCTCTCCAACACTTGTTTACTGTCCTATTGATTTGGCCATTCTAACTGGTGTAAGGTGGTATCTCAATGTGGTTTTGATTTTAATTTCCCTGATGGCAATGAAAATGCAATTATCTGAAATTAATGTTTCACTGGAGAAAAAAAAGCAGTAGCATTTAAAGTATCACTTTACTCCATCCTTGAAGGCATACTATAAATTAGATAAGACAAGGTTATCTTTTCTTCATTGCAAAGGGTTAAATGGCTCGCTTAAAATAATGTGGTTTCTGTGGCCAAATTAAGAACTGTTTTCCTTTAAAGTCTCTATTGACAGCACTTCAAAGAGAAAAATAAGATTTACCAAACAATAATAATCTACTTAAGTATATGTTATGGATTGAACTATTTGTCTCCCCCCAAAAAAGATATGAAGTCCTAAACCCCCACTAACTCAGAATGTAATCGTATCTGGAAATAAGGTTACTGTAGATGTAATTAGTTAAGATGAGGTCATACTGCAGTAGGCTGAACCCCAAATCCAATGTAACCAGTATCCTAATAAAAAGATGACCATGTGAGGACAGAAAGACATAGGGAGAATACCACGTAAAGATGGAAGCAGAGGTCATAGGATCTATCTAACCCCACCAATCCCAAAGACTGCCAGTAATCACCACAAGTTAGGAGGGAAAAAAGGAAGAGATTCTTCCTCAGAGACCTCAGAAGGAACCAAGCCTGTTAATACCTTGATTTAGAACTTCTAGCCTCCAGAACTGAAACAATACAGTAATTTGTTTTAAGCCACTGAGTTTTTGTGGCACTTTGTTGCTAATCTATGAAAGTAATACAGTATAATTGTACTTTATGAAACTATAGAAAGTGTTTCGTTATTTATAAAAGAGGGAAACTATTTTTAAAAACTTAAGGATAAAAAGATAAAGAGGCAAATGACATGGCTCCTGGTCCCAGCTATAAGATATACTTGCTGATTGTGTTTCTGTAGTTATACAACTTCTCTCTGGGTAACTCAGAGTTGCTGTGAAGATAGGAAGATTCTTACAATGGACAAAGTTATTAGATATAATTATCATAATGTTGTAAATTACTCTTATTCCATGTAAGTATATTATCCTAATACTTAGTAACTGCCTAAAATATTTGTAATCCCCACAGAACCCATAAGGCCAAGGAAAGATTACACATAAAATATTTGATTTAAATTAAAATCAATTCAGAGCTATTACATAATAATAAGCTTACCCAGCAAATTGTATCTCTCTCTCTCTCTCTCTCTCTCTATCTTATCGATCTATAGTGGGAAGAAGCTCCTACTATTTTACAATGCTATATTGATAGACTCATATCAATGTTTTGTCTATTTGTATTGTGTTTGCTTGATCCTGTAATAACTTCCAAAGTCATTTTAAACAACACACACACTGAACAAACACACAAGTAGATTTACCATGAAGTTAATTAAGTTAAGCTTCAGGTCTCCTCACTTGTATCAGATCTTGCCATGGCCCTGGAGAGGTCTAAGATACATGGCCATATGGTTCTATTTTTAAAAATCAACAAAAATAAAGCACTTTCATTAGTCAGTTAAGAAAGCTGTCTTCCCTCCATATGGACTTTCTTCTATCACAGTTCCCTCTTGAGTAACTTTGGAGTGACTGCGCAAACAAATTTGGAGAATCCTGCTAAGAGAAGGAAGAGCTGAAGATACCTCTAGTTTGGGGTGCATGAGATAGATTTAGTTGTTAAGTCACTTCCTTGTATGGTTATTGCTAGCTGTCATGGTATAGAATGGCTTCCAAAAATATTCCTTTTTCCCGCTGTAGTGACTTACAGGTTTTATGCTATAAAGATGCAGAGACAAAGGTCATATCCTGATATAAACACACTGTACAGGTTTTGGCATGAAGAATATGTAGATAATGAGAAAACGACAATACATACCCTACCACTAATGCGTACCCTGAGGCAGATGGTCCCTGGTAGTAGTGGGGCTCTCTCACTGGGAAAGTAGTTACAAGATCAAAGAAGCAAGAGAGATCAAAGGGGATCAAATCCAACAGGTAAGGAATAGACCTCTCATAAAGCCCTTTGCTAGAGGATGCCATTACTAAATTGGCTGGCATCATTAGCTTCACCTAACTTTCTTCAGAAGCGGGTGTCACCGAGACCAGCTAGAAACATGCAGATTTATCCATAACCCACAATTTATCTACACAGTTTCTGAACAGCCAACATTTCTCCTTTCAAATAGACTATAAATTTTGAGTTTCTACACAACTCTATCATAAATTTTAGAATTTGTTTTTTTAAAGATATTATTTATTTATTTTAGAGCAAGAGAGAGTGAGTGCATGCATGCACGAGTCAGGGCTGGGGAGGGGGTGCAGAGGGAAAAAGAGAATTCCAAGCAGACTTCATACTGAGCATGGAACCCAGGTGGGGCCTGATCCCGTGACCCCGAGATCACAACCTGAGCCAAAATCAAGAGCGAGGCACTCAAATGACTGAGCCACTCAGGTGCCCCAAATTTTGATAATTTTTAAAGTATTCCAATTCTTTTATTTGTTTAGCTATTAACAGTAAAATTCATATTTACTTAGTTTCTATTATTTTTTGTTAGTTTGTCTTACTCTTGAATTATTTCATGTTCTGTTTGTTTCAGAAATATAAGAGCAAAATGCTAATACATATCAGTTCACTTATGTTAGCAATTTTCAAAAGACAATTATCAGTCTCAGCTTTTTTCTTGAAAGCAGAAATTAGAAGCCACAGTTTAAACACACACATCCCACCATCACCACCACCACCACCAAGATGGTCTCTCTAGCATTTCAAAAATCAGTTCTAGGTTATAAAATAATGTTGGGTCCAAACGATTAGCTTATGTTGTAATCACCAGAGAAATGAAAGAGAACTTGAAAATATCATTTGAAAGTAGGTACCATAAGGGCTATCATAAAGCATGGCATGTACTTCTCAAATGGTTAAAACCTAGATTATCAACAAATCGACAGTATGTTTTTCTTAAACAGCCACTTACATGAGATATAAATCATTTCTGTTCTTGTCAATTAAGATACAAACTCACTGATCATTTATTTTGAAAAACTGTTAGAACGAGGCAGGTCTCCAAACAGAACAGTTAAAAGGTTCTGGAATGTTAAAAGGAACTTTACAAAAAGATAGGTCTATGACAAGTACTCAGAAGAGTAGCAAAACAGTAGGGCTTCGGAGTAGAAGAGAAAACATTTTAAACGCATGACCAAATGTTTTTTTGAAAATTAGTCTAAAATTAGATGACCAAAAGTATAAGTACTATGTCTACAGTCTAGAGATGTAAAGATTTTCCATAAAAATGAATCACAACACACATAGATTCTGCAAGCATAGCAAAATCTGAAACTAAAAATATTGTTTTAGCTGGTAAAAACATATTTTATATGTAAGTGAATTATGGTGAGTTTCCTAACTGCCTGAAATGAATACTGAATTGAAACAAAAAAGAATCTGTAAAATTTGTATGCTTAAATGAGAAGAGAATAAGAAAAGTACAATAAAAAAATTAATGAATATAGTAAAACTACTCATAGAAGCAAAGGAAGTATAATTTGTAAGAAAATAACGCTTGTGTTATACAGGGAAAAATCTGGATACCCAAAAGTTCTATTCTAGGTCTTGATAGAAGCTCCTTCTATGAAATCTTTTAACCAATCCAGTAATTTTCCTGTCTCATTGAAATAGGGTAATGTTTAACTGACAAATGATAGTGGCCAGAAGGAAGCATTACCTGGAGCTGGCTATAAAAGCCACTCTTGGACCACAGAAAAAAGGATCTATAGTTCACAGCCATGTTTTAAGTTCTGGGTTGACTCTTCTTTTTTTTTTTTTTAAAGATTTTATTTATTCATTTATTTGACAGAGGAGAGAGATCACAAGTAGGCAGAGAGGCAGGCAGAGAGAGAGGGGAAAGCAGGCTCCCCGCTGAGCAGAGAGCCCGATGCGGGGCTCGATCCCAGGACCTGAGATCATGACCTGAGCCACCCAGGTGCCCATGGGTTGACTCTTCTACCTCAGGAGACTGACCTCTATCCAAGGCAATATTTTTCAAGAACAAAAATCTCTAAAAGAACAGACACCAGAGAAATTTCTCCATTGTCTGAACTCTTATTACTTTCTCCCTTCTCTACAATGAACTATGGGTGGGATCCTCCTAAGACACATTTTCTTAAAGCACATTTGGAAGTACCACAGAGCACCATGAAGGCAAGAATTGAGGCTGGTCCCCTGTCGGCCCCCAAACTGCTAACTTTCAACATGCACAAAGCCTGTCTTGGTACCTTGATCACAGTTGGCAATCAATAAGCAATTAATGAAGACCTACTACACTATCAAATTCTTGTTGTTTTTTTTTCGAGCACCACGCAAGTAAACACTTTATTTTATATTACTTTATTCCAGCACTATTTCTGAACAATTTAATTCAAATGTCCTTATCATTCAATAAGACTGCAAGACCAGGGAGATTAAGGATTATGTCCTTTGTTTCTTTTGTATGTCAGATAGTCCCTTAAACATAGCAAGTACTAAATATAGATTATTTACTTATTTATTTTTATTTTTGAGTACAGTTGACACATAATGTTACATTAGTTTCAAGTATAACCACAATATCCCATGAAAACACACAAACTGCATGTAACTCTTTAGAAAATGTTAAAAAACAACAACATGAAACTGACAAAGGGAACGGTATAGTTTGCTTCTAAAGGGGACAGACACTTTTACTTTTCGCAGTACAAAAATAGGCAGGATCTTTGTTCTACAGACTTGCAAATGATCACGTAATCCACCAAAATAACTCCATATTATGTGATTTGCCTGTAATTTAATAAGACTCATTTTTTAAATGAAACATTATATCTAAATAAAAGATAATTCAACAAAGCAAGTGGGAACAGAACTACCTATTATAAAGCCCTGTGCTAGAGGCTGTGGATATAAAGATGAGTAAGACATGGTTCCTAACCTGAAGGTGTCCACAAACTACATGAGGATCTATCTGAGGACTTGCCCAGGTAGTTCAAAGGACAAATCTAGCAACAGACCCCAACCCCAGTCCCTGGACGCTCATTCTCTGAGAATTAGATTTTCATAGTGGTAAATGATAAATAAATTATTTTTATCACAAGAATAATGATCTGATTATTTTGATCAAATAAGAGGAAACTGTGGGTAGAAGAAGAGATTTCCTTTAACCATAAGATTAACTTGACAACCTAGGCAGTAAAAGAGTAGGGTGTTTTCAAAAGACTATCTTCATTCAAGATCTTTACGTTGTAAACTGACAATTCCTCTCTTATTTTGATACTTACCTGAAAGTAGACTATAGGACAAGTGATGTTGAAGGTCTTTTGCTGACCTATGAAGTTACAGAATTATGTTGGGAAGAGAAGTGGGAGAGATGAGGTGATTATGTATCTTAGATAGTGATCAACACAGAACTCTTGACCACTAGTCCCTGTATTTCTATTCCTTCTGGGTGAACTACACACATAAGTGGAAATAATAAGCTCTGTACTGCATTACTAATGATTCAAAGTAATAAGGTCACCAAAGCCAAAGCTCAAGTTGGTACAATTCATTTCACTCCTTATTGCTTTGTTGTTGATAATCATCAAAGAACATGCACTAAAATACTGCACCTGACCTAGCCATGAATAGAGCCATTTAAGATAAACTTTTATCTAATATTGTAATAAATGTCACAGATAAAATGATGAGCATAATCAACCACCAATAAGTATGTTAAGTTCCTATGTTTCCAAAAAGAAAAAAAAAAAACCTTACCGAATATAAAAACGATAACTAAATTATTGACTATGTCAATTAAGAATGCATTTGGTTCCAAGTAACAGAAAGCTTACAGAACAGTGGCTTAAATATGTGTAGGGTAATTTTTCTCACTTAAAAGGACTGTAGATAGGCAGCTGTTAGGCTTGGTTTAGCTGCTCATCAGTCACAACCAAGGAACATGATCTTTTGGCCTTCACAGGGCTGTTTTTCATCCTCATGTTGTCACCTAGGAGTCAGAGGATGACTGCCACATTTTCCCAATCAGATCAACATTCAAATCAAAGAAAAGGGTGATGCAGCACCAGTCACTTTGTCACTCTTACCAAGAAAAAGCCCAATAGCATGCTTCTCTATTTTCATGAGCTAGAATGCAATTACCTACCCACCTCTAACTACTAGGGATATTGGAAGAGTAAATAGAGTTGATCCTCATAATTCATGAATTTCATATTTCTGAATTTATCTACTCACTAAAATTTATTTGTAATACCAAAGTCAATATTTGCAGTATTTTCATGGTTATTCATAAATGTGTACAGAGGGACAAAAAAATAAGAGTTGGAGATACCTGAATTCCTAAATAAGGTATAACAGGGTGACAATCTGCCTTCTTGATTCAGCTCTCCTACAGAGGTGACCAGAAGACGAAGACTGAATGGAGCACAGCAATGTAGTGCAAAAAGTTCCTACTCTAGGGACAGCTGTATGTGGTTTGAATCTCAACTCTGATGTTGCAAAGACAACAAAAGCATGCATAAACAACTGGGACTACATCAAACTAAAAAGCTGCAGCAAAGCAAAGGAAGTCAGCAAAAAAATAAAAAGGAAACCTAATGAAAAAACTATTGAGAAAATATTTGCAAATCATATATTTGATAAGGGGTTAATATCCAAAATGTGTAAAGAATTCCCAACAACTCAAGAGCAAAAAACCGAGCAATCCAATTAAAATATGGGCAAAGGATCTAAAGAGACATTTTTAGGGGCACCTGGGTAGTGCAGTCAGTTAAGTGTATCAGGGTTGTGAGATCAAGTTCCACATCAGGCTCCACACCCAACACGGGGTCTACCCGAGACTCTCTCTCCCTCTCCCTCAGCCGCTCCTGCTTGTGCTCTTTTTCTCTCTCTGTCTAAATTAAATAAATAAATCTTTTAAAAAAATAAAGAGATATTTTCCCAAAGAGACATAAACATGGCCAACAGGTACATGTAAAGATGTGCAACATCATGAATTATCAGGGAAATGCAAATCAGAATCACAATGACATATCAGCTTACACCTGTGAGAATGGTTTTTATCAAAAGACGAGAAGTAACAAATGTTGGAGAGGATGTGGAGAAAAGGGGACCCTATTACAGTGCTGGTAGTAATGTGAATTGGTGCAGCCACTATGGAAAACAGTATGGAAGTTCCTCAAAAAAATTAAAAACAGATCTACCCTATAATCCAGCTATTCCACTTTTGGGTATTTACCCAAAGAAAATGAAAACAATAATTTGAAAAGATACATGCTCCCTTATATGAACTGTAGCATTATTTACACTAGCCAAGATATGGAAACAACATAAGTGTCCATCAATGGATGAATGAATAAAGAGTACTATTCAGCCACAAAAATAAAGGAAATTTTGCCATTTGTGTCCGCATGGATGGACCTTTATGGCATTATGTTAAATGAAATAAATTAGAGACAAAAAGACAAATACCATGTGATTTCACTTGTATGTGAAATCTAAAAAATAAAATAAAACTTATAGATTCAGAGAACAGACTGGTGGTTACCATAAGGGAAAGGCATTGAGGGGTGGGCAAAAAGGTGAAAGGGGCCACTTGGACAGATGGTAACTACACTCACCGAGGTGATCATTTTGTTGTGTCTACAAGTATCTATAACATATATAATAATTATAATGTTTATACCTGAAACTAGCAATGTTAAATACCAATTTTCCTCAATTAAAAAAATGTGACCTAACACATATAAAATTGGAATGCCAGAAGGAGAAGAAATAAGTCACATACTGAGGGAAAATACTTGTAACATACGTACTAAAGACTTATATTTGAAATATATGAAGGAATTTCATAATTCAATGATAAAAAGACCAAAAAAGGAGAAACCAAAATAAAACAGAAAGCAATAAAAACTGAGCAAAGGCTCTGAACAGGTACTAGAACCTATGAAATGGCCAAAAGCACATGAAATGATGTACATCCTCAATTGTCATTAGGGAAAAACAAATTAAAACCACACTTATGTACTGTTACATACCCACTAGAATAGCTAAAACTTAAAAGGCATAATAATAACCACTGCCAAGGATGTGAAGTAACCAGAACTTACTAACTGCTGGTGGAGAAGTAAAGTTGTATAAGCACTTTGGAAAACACGTTGGCAATTTTTCTTATACAGTTAAATGCGCACTATATGACCAAGCAATTACACTCTTAGGTATTTTTTTTTTAATATTTTATTTATTTATTTGACAGAGAGAGAGAGAGAGATCACAGGTAGACAGAGAGGCAGGCAGAGAGAGAGGGAAAGCAAGTTCCCCGCCGAGCAGAAAGCCTGATGTGGGGCTCGATCCCAGGACCCTGAGATCATGACCCAAGCTGAAGGCAGAGGCTTAACCCACTGAGCCACCCAGGTGCCCCCACTCTTAGGTATTTTTACCCAATAGGGTAGCCAAATCATTAAAAATAGCCTGAAGTTTGAATTGCCAGGAACATATCAGGATCCCTAAAAAGGTATAACCATGTAGTTTAAGATTACTCCTGGACAGGATTCTCCAAAAAGGTTAAAACCCTTGAATGGCTAGGAATTGTAGGCAATATAAAACCTAGCTAGCCAAAGCCATTTTATCTGAACCTAACGCTATGGCAAGAACAAGGAGGGATGATAACAAAAAGTATATTCTGCAGGTATGCGAAAATCTGATACTCTCTTGGAATTTCTCCTAGAACTTTACCTCTGGCTCCAGTGTTATCAATGAGTTCACTAAATGGTAATGAAAGATTTGTCTTTCCTGTGAAGCTGCTAGAATCCTTTAACTCCACTGAAGTGATTGGGATACAGTTAGTTAAGAAACTATTTAAGGGTCAGTTTTTGTATTGCGGCCAATAAAAGGGGTGTAGGGAAAGCTTGGTGGATTTTTTTTTTCTGACCTTCTCTGTCTCTGCTCATGCTTTATATTTTTAAAGTCTTGATCCATCTGCATCTTTTGGTTAGACTCAACATTTATGACTTGAGGAATTTTGGCATTCAATTAAAAATCCGAGGAAGGAAGAGACTGGTGATTTTGGCTGATTTTTTTCCTTTCTGGCTGGAATAAGGAAAACTAAGAAGATGATGAAAACACTGAGAGAAATATTTACTGAACTTCTGATGAAACATGGCAATAGCCTGACTCAGGCTTTGACTCTCAGACTGGCAGTTAAAGTTCACTTCTCACACCTATGAAACCGTATCAGTGATCACAGTATTAACAACATCTTTTGATTTTAGTGTGCAATTAGAGTACCTACTTGTGTTCCCCAAGAAACTATTGCTTTCTAAAGCTTCTATAATTTACGCCAGGGAATATTTCTTTACAGTTGAAATTATTAATAAATTAACCATCATTATCAGCATAATTAACTACCTGAAAACTTTCTTAGCCCCTTGTTTTTCAAACTGCAACAGAGGTACGTCTATCCCCAAAGATGATAGAAAGCCGTAAGATAAAAGCAGCGTATTTAAAAAAAAATAAAATAACCACAATCAAGATAGAGATCATCTCCATCACTCCCAAAGTTTCTCTGAGCCCTTTTTCTTTAAGGATTTATTTACTGGGGCGCCTGGATGCCTCCGCTAGTTAAGTGGCTGCCTTCAGCTCAGGTCATGATCCCAGAATCCTGGGATGGAGTCCTGCATCAGGCTGAGCAGGGAGCCTGCTTCTCCCTCTGCCTGCCACTCCCCCGCTTGTGTTCTCTCTCTCTCTCTGTCAAATAAATAAATCTTTTTTAAAAAAAGATGTTTTTTTAAAAAAAAAATCTTTTAAAAAAAGATTTTATTTATTTATTTGACAGAGAGAGAACATAAGAGGAGGGGAGGGGCAGAGGGAATGAGAATCTCAAGCACACCCCCCACTCAGCACAGAACCTGACATGGGTTCAATCCCACAATTCTGAGATTTCACCTGAGGTGAAACCAAGAGTCAGCTGCTTAACCCACTGAGCTCCCCAAGAGCCCCTCTTGAGCCCTTTACAGACACTCCTGCCCCCCAACTCTGCTGACCACTGATCTGTTCTCTATTCCTAGTTTTGCCTTTCCAGAATGTCATCATAATAATGGAGTCCTGCACTGTGTATTCTTTTATGGCTGAATTTTGTCATGTGGCATGATGCTTTGAGATGTATTCATGTTGCTATGTGTATCAACAATTTGTTGCTATTTATTACTGGCTAGGCTTCTGCTGTCTACATGTGCCATAAGTGGTTTATTCGGTTACCAGTTGATGAATATTCAGATTATTTTCAGTTTTGAGTTACTGTGACGAAGCTGTTATAAATACACACTTCCTTCCCTCTGCTGCTATGCTATCTGCATGCCTTACTCGCTTAATGTAAGTAAGGGGACTTTGTTCTAAATGTCATCTAATCAGAAAGCCCTTCTCTGCCTACTCCATTTGACATAGCACTTTCCACCACTCTCCAGGGCCCCAACTCCTTTCATTTCTTCAAAGTGCTTAGTATACCTTCACTTACATTATACATTTTATAAGATATACAGACATTGTATTAGGGTTCTCCAGAGAGACAATAAGATATATCTTTAATGTATCTAAAGAAACAGAGTGAATAGGATATATTTACATAATTTTAGAGCTGAAATCTAGACTCATTCATTTATAGATGGAGAAAAATTAAAGCCATGATAGTAATGTAATCTGGTCTCATATTAAAGTCCATTACTCTTTTTATTACTCAAACAGGATCTATTTCCAGAAGCAACTACTATCCTACTATTATACATAAAGCAAACAAAAAAATTATTGTAGAAAAAATAAAAATCATTCCAAATAATAAAATTTATTCTAAATTATGCGAAATTATGTGGAAAATGGAATTTATACTTAAAATTATAAAAAAAGACTCCCAGAAGACTGACTTATTTAATAAATATTGTTGAATCAACAATACTGGCCATGAACCAAATGTAGGTGGCACTAAATGCTACATTATTCCAAATCAGAGCTACTCGTTAAATAAACATTTATTGAGGCGACTTTGGCTCAGGTCTTGATCTCAGGATCCTGGGATAGAGTTCCACCTCAGGCTCCATGCTCAGCATGGGGTTGGGTTGTCTCTCTGCCCCTCCTCCCACTTCTGCTCTCTCTCTCTCCATCTCTCTCTCTCTCTCAAATAAGTAAAATCTTTAAAAATAAATAAACAAACACACACTTGTTGAGCGCTTATAATAAAAGAACTATCTTAAACGGGGTTCAGAGGTTAAAAAAAATTACTATGTTCTGTCTCAGTCTCGAAATCACTTACAATTTAATACTGGAGCCAGAGTCTTTAAACACAACCACAATCTCACATGTTTGAAACAAGGGAGAAAAGAGGGTTTTCCACTGGTAGCGTAAACATCCAAATTAGACGGTGCTTTAGATAAAGGGGGGGCGGGTACCCATAGGATTTGAGGTAGGAGACCAAAATCTGTTCTGGGCTGTACTATCAGCAATCTCTGGCCAAACCTTCCTTGAAACAATAAGATGTTGGGCTTCAGTAGTTGTTCACTATGAACGTTGGTCAGCAACTTTATAAAACTGTGCCATGCATGGAAGCCAACTCAAAACTATGCAAACAAATGATCTGAGGAAACGTATGGACAAGTTCTTCAGATTGTTCTGCTATGGTTCCCTCATCAGTGATCTCAGTGATCTACGGTTCTTTCTAACAAACTCATTCTGTGAAATGTAGTTTTAGCATTTTCTAGTCAGAACAAGAATATATTTAAAATCTCTTTCCCCCTTTTATAGGAAAAAAGACTCATACTAGTATTTCAAGAACTGCAGTTACAGTACATGAAAAGCAACAAAAATCAGTTAAAAAGGATAAGCTGCTTGCAATGGAATTTATTTTTAATTTACAAAGTTAAACTTCAAGCCATTATATAAAGAAGATGTGAAAGGAAATTACTGACTTCGAGTCTGGCAACTCAAAATAGACCCACAAGGCACAACCCTGGGAGGTGGGAGTAGGAAACCAGACCCTGCAGCTTGCTTTCTCCCTCCTGTCTTTCAACATGGGAAGTTAACAGTTGCTTCACTTTCATTTAGGAAAGGGTATGGTTTGGAAAGCAACACTCGGTAGACTTCTAGGCAGGAAATTTACTTTTTTAAAGGACATACCAGCAATACTTCCATTAGTTACGGAGACGTAATAATTGTTTCTGGGATTGACAGAAGGAAAACAGCATTTTTAGAAGAAATCGTACCCTGGGTACAAACGTGAGCCTGGTTAAATTAATGGCAATGGAAGACTTTGGGTGGTATTTTGTATTTCCTTAAATTTTTCTGAATTAGAATGAGATCTTAGCATATGAAATTTTCCTCAGTCTCCCTATGCAAAACATTTCCCTTCTCTTTTCTACAGGAAAACCTTTCTGCCCTTTCCAGCCAAATGAAATGTTTACGTCCATTGACTGTTGACTAAGTCCACAAATCCCTTGTAGGCGAAATAAGTTCAAGGAAACTGTGTTTAAGGGAACTAAAATACATCTGTGCAGTTTATCATAATCTTTAATATGGATTTTAATACATCATCACTACCTTTAAAAAGTTGCATTTAAATAGCATCACTACAAGGAAAACTGGTGTCTTGGTAAGTTTTCATTTGTTTTTATTTTGTTTTCCTTTAAAATTATGTCTCACTTGGTTCTGCATTCAGAATGGGAATATAATTTTCTTTTACTTAACTTGGATCCTACAATTACTTTCATTTTCACAGGGCCTAACAATTCACAGCATCTCTATAGTTGTTATTTCTGACTGGTAACATAAGAATGCTGCCTTAACTTCTGCTAAACTTTTTTTCCCCAAAATGCAATGGAAGATCATATGAAATAATTCTAAGATATCATGAGTCCAATATTCATTAAGATTAATTTTAAAGTTAAGATATTTCTTTGGGGAATTGGGGAATACAGAAAAGAATATGGAATCTAGAATCTTACATCTTGGTGGTGTGACTTACTAAGTGCTGGGATCATGGGCAAGTCAATGAAGCTCTCCAAGATAGTAACAGCCCTACATGAAGTTGGTGATAGGATCAAGAGGATATCCTGTGCCTACATGACTGTATAAATAGTTAAATATTACATACATGCTAACTGCTGGTATTTTTTAACTTATGTTTCAAAGTAAATCTATAAAAGTCTCTGTCTCTGGCCAAGAAAGATTATCAATAATGGGCTCTCACAGATTTGCTTCAAATCTCAAAGGTACCCAAATAAGACCACTCTGGTCACATCTGAATGGACTGATTATGAATCCTGACTACTGTGATCTCCAGCAGAACAGTTTATGTCTATAACAACTGTTTAAATTTCTAAAAAGTATTCATTTTCTGTACCTTTATTACTTTTAAACATCAGCTTTAAGATAATGGAAACTAAGAAATTTTAATTAATCTTAGGCTCTAATTTATTAGGAGAAAAGTACAGAAAGAGGCAAAGGAAAAAAGACAACTCACTTCTCTAATAATCTTTGCTAAAATGAATGCATTTTATATAACATTTAACATGTTATAAAATGCGTATGAATTTACACCTTTAGTTTTACTTTTTCTGTTTTATAATACAAACAGGACAAAAATACACTTAAGAAATATTTGCTAGAAATAAAAGTAATACCAACATTGAATAAATGTAAACAAATATGGTAAGCATGCCTACACAGAAATCAGCACACTCTATTTTTAATCAAAACCCCAAACCACCATGGCATTTTTATGGCTTATAACTGAAGAGGACCTTTCAAACCAGAGCCCCCAACTTGAACAGTGAATCACTTCAAGACTGATAAAAGTAAGATCACAATCTAATGTAAGACTAATACGTCGCTGTTAAAAATGTAGACAACTCTTTGCAGTTAACCCCTCCTTGGTGAGGCATTCACAAAAATTCCACTTGCTTTTTAACGTATTGAGATGGGGGGCACCTGGGATTCCAATAGAAATGGCTTATTTATTTTCTTGTTTCTGTTATATTTAAAATACTACCCTTAAGTTACCCGGTATATATTTGTACCATTCTTCTTCATGTCACATTTTAAACTCCTTGAAGCCAAGGGTCACAACTTTCTTCTGATTAACAATGGAGCCAACATAGTCCAAGAAAGAAAAAAAAAAGTCTTTGGGCATAAAAGAAAATTTAGTAGTGAAGCAAATGCACTGGCAATAGAAGAAGCAATCTAAAATTACTAATGAAACAAAAAATTTCTTGATCAAAAACTTCTTGGCCCAACAATGTGATGGAAGAAAGATGTACAAAAAGCATACAGATACCCAGTAAACATAAACAAATATTAAGATATCCCAAGGCCACACAATGAAGAATTCTACGGGGAACTTATGGTTTTCTTAGAAAAACATTGTTTAATATCTATTTACAAAAATAGGACTGCTCTTAATTCTCATTTTTTCACATGTGTTTAAATTTATGGTTACCACTGGAAGTATTAAGTCTACATAAACTTAAATAAAACGTTTTTTCAACTATTTTCAGCACAAATTTAGCACCAAAGTCAGATGTATTAACATTATATTTTTACAATTACAAACACAGGTAAGGTAAGACTCATTAACTAATAAAGCAGCTAATGAAGTCTCATTCAGTACTTACCCAGGCACTATGCTAAGATCTTTATAAATATGATCTCATTTAATATACAAAACAGGATAGTACAGTACCCTGTTCTATAGAAGTTTTCTCCTTTATTCATCACCATAACTGTAGAATCCAGAGTCAATCAAATCAGTCCTACCTGATTTCAGAGCTGAGCTCTTACCGCCTTAAAAGAAAAAAAAGCTATTTGTCATTAAATGTCACTATCCTGGATATCTCTCACCTACAGTACACATAGATTTTTTACTCTTTTTAATGGTTTCAACAACTGTAAAACATACTTCCTCAATTGGGCTTGTATCTTAGAAGGCTGGAAAAACCTCTGTCAGCATAGAGCAAAAGACCACAAAGGTGATTTAGAAGTCCTAGAGATAGATGTTCCAAGACATTAATGGCCCTGAGCAAAATTTGGCTTAGCAGTCTTTTTTGGGGGCGAAGAAATCCCTGATATATTACTTGTATACCCAAAACGACTTCAGTCACAGCATTAATCATGCTGTACTGTCACTAGTCCTTTATTGTTTTACTCCCCACACTGCCTTCCACCCTTTTATCTTTGTGCCCTGCATACCCATACAATTTACTAGATAATAGAACATGTTTATCATATTATGACTCCAATGGTTAGAACAAGGATGTGACCAGATAATTCTTGTATCAAGGGATAAATTGGGTTCATTAGATTCTGATCCTTCAGTCTAGATCAGCAACTTGGTTTCAATGTCAAAAGGGAATGAATAAGCCTGGATGAGCTTCAAGGTGCAGTCCTTCCTTGCTCAGGTACTGGACAGTGATTCAGAGTTTTAATCTGAGTTCTGCCATGAACTTTCTGAGTGACTGTGGGCAAGATCACCCATTTCTCTATCCACAGGTTTATCAACACATAGACTATATGAGGACATAGTATAGTTACAAAGTAGGAGTTTAATATATGTTAGGTTTGGCTTTTCTCTAAACAAACAGAAGAAGAAATTAACTTTTGACATCTCTGGAACTTAGTTCCTCCTATATAATAAGAGTATATAAGTATATTATCTCAAAAAGTCTGACCCTTTTCTTGCTCACCGATAATGTATGCTCAAAATCTAAGAAGATACAGACCATTAGCATTTTAAGATGAAACACCTGGCATAAAAAGTGAGACAAATAAGCAGAAAACTGAGCAAGCATGAATATCAACTACCAGAACAGTGTGAATTCCTTAAATCGGCTTCACTTTTAGGAGCTATAAATCTAAATAGCACCTTTGCAAAATAAAAGAAGAATATATGAATAGTTTGTAATATCAGGCTATATCTAAAATGAACATATAAAAAATGGTTTTTACATTATGTTTTACCTTTCTTATGTCCCAAAGCAATTATATTTCCCAAATGTTTTGATGAACTAACTTTTGAAAATATGGGTATTTTAGAATACTGAGTTAGGCACAGTAAAAAGATAAGTAGTTGCTAGGAGCTGTGGAAGAGGGAAGGAGGAAGGACGAAGGATGAATAGGTAGAGCACAGGGGATATTTAGGACTGTGAAACTATTCCAAATAACACTTTAATGGTGGATTCATGCTGTCCATTTGTCAAAACCCATAGAATGTATATGGCTTATCAATGTAACAAGTGTAATACAGTGATGTAAAATACTAACAAAAGGAGAAAAGGAACAAAAAGGTACATGTGAACTTTCTGTACTTCCCACTCATTTTTCTGTAAACCTGAAACAGCTCAAAAAAATAAAGTCCATTAATTAACAGCAACAATAAAAAAAGTTTTGGAAATGATGGTTACACAACACTGTGAACATAATTAATGCCACCAAACCATAGACTTAAAAGTGGTTAAAAAGGCAAATTTTATCTTCTATATATTTTGCTCCAATAAAAAGGGTCGTAGATGCTCCTTGTTTTATAAGAAAAGAATTCTGTGGTTCTAGAAACAAAAAAGGCTGATTGATAACGAATCAATCTAATGTACAAATCAATGAAAATCTTCATGGAATAAGTTTTCCCTAAATAATACTCCATTGTAGCAAGGACATTTAATCTTATTTATAAACGCTTTCATGTTAACAAAAACAGTATCTTGAGAGACATGTGGTTTTGGCAAGATGGAAAGCCCCGCAGCTCTCAGGTTTTCTTCTCTCACAACTAAAAATCCCTAGCTACAATGAGACAAAGAAACACAGGAAGTTTCTGAAAGAAGGACAAAGAAGGCTGGATACCTATGAAACTCACAACCAGAGGGACAGCATGGCAGAGAGCACCCAGGACCTCCTTACTGCCTCCTATAGACACCAGCCAGGGTACTGCAGAAAACTCTCTGAAACCACCAATAGGCAGAGACCAAAAAAAGCTCCAAGAAAACCTTGTTCCTTGCTAATCAAGGGCAAGGAAAAGAGTGAAACAACAGAAAATATTTTTTGGCAATAATTACCTCACTCCAGGTAATCATCCATGGAAAAACCTCCTCCTCCCCTTCATGCAGGCCAAATAAGAAATTACATTTCTACCTTCAAATCCTCACTCTACCTTATCCCTGCACACACATAAAAAGACAATCTAATTCCCCCACAGACAGCAAATCAGACAGTTTGGCAAGCTGATTTTCCATTTCCCACCAGGGAGAACTAGCAGAATTCCTCTGATGGGATTATTGTCAGTGGGCAAAAGGAGATCATTTTACATTCCCCTATGTTGCTCATCCTCCTTCACTGCTACAATTCCCTCACCAAAGTAGCATCTGCAGAGTATAGCAAAAAGTTGAGCCACCACCTCTACTCAACAGTAGTAGGATTTATTAACAATCTTAAGCAGTCTGTTCGTCTGTTGATGGACATCTGGGCTCTTACCACATTTTGGCTACTGTGGACATTGCTACTATAAACATTGGGGTGCGTGTGCCCCTTGTGGTATATATACATATATAATGGAATATTACTCGGCCATCAAAAAGAATGAAATCCTGCCATTTGCAATGCCCTGGATGAAATTGGAAGGTAATGCTAAGCGAAATAAGTCAGTCAGAGAAAGACAAATACCATATGATTGCACTCATATGTGGAATTTAAGAAATAAAACAGATGAGCATAGAGGAAGGGGAGGAAAAATAAGATGAAAACAGAGAAGGAGACAAACATAATAGACTCTTAGATATAGGAAACAAACTCAGGGTTGCTGGAGGGGAGATGGGTGAGGGATTGGGTAACTGGGTGATGGGCATTAAGGAGGGCACTTGATGGAATGAGCACTGAGTGCTATATGCAACTGATGAATCACTAAATTCTACCTCTGAAACTAATAATACACTATTTGTTAGTTACATTGAATTTGAATTTTGAAAAAGGAGCCTGAAACAGAGCTAGTCACTACTCATGCAAAATCAATGAGACTGACCAAGATAATAGAAGTGGGAACTAGTCCCCACTCCACCATCCCCCTTCCTTTATCATCACTGAGGCCAAGTGGGGACCTGAATCTCCATACCTACATGGCAGTGCCAAGCAGGGCTAATCAACCCTCCCAATTCCCCTGGTGTGCAGGGCCCAGAGGGAAGCAGAGTACCAGCCCTCCTTAATGAGGCCAAAGGAGGTGGTGTGATACAGAGCTAGATGTCACTCTCTTCCCATTATCATTCCCCTAGCGGCAAAAGGCTCAGTAGGAAATTGAAACTACAACCCAAACCCCCAAGAGAGGATGGAGAATATCCAACCTCCCCATCTGCATCAAAGCAGTAGGAGTGTCTTCCTTTTGCTGTAATTGTTCTGGAGTATTACTGGAGGTAGGGAGGAGATCTAGTGGGTTTCTGAGCAAACACACTCATCCAAGCCTCGTGTTACACTTCAATAGAGGGGGCCTAATTGACTTAAAAAAATCATTAATAGTATCTAGAGTCTCATAATACCCAGAATATAATAATAAAAAAAATTGCTGCTCTCCCAAGAACCAAGAAAGCAGAACATGCATGAGAAATAACAACGACCAAAGGTCAAATCGAAGATGAATCAGATGCTAGAATTGCTCGACAAGGATTTTAAAGCATCTATCACACATGGTTCCACAAGCTATTAAAATTCTTTTAAAAATAAATTAATAAGTTTTAAAACAACCAAATATAAATTATATAACTGAAAAATACAATAATCAAAATAAACTCACTTAGATGAATTCAATGGTAGAATGAAAATGATAGAGGAAATCGTCAGGCCCCAATGGTTTCACAGGAGATTTCTACCATTTACTGCAGAATGAACACCAATTTTATACAATTTGTTCCAGCAAGTTGAAGAGAAGAAAAAATTGCCTAATTGATTTTATGACTAGTGTTAATCTGATATCAAAACATAGAAGAGTACAAGGAGAACAAAGTATAACAAAACGAAAGTACAGTTCAAAAAAGAAGAGGGGGAATTACAGACCAATATCTCTCATAAATTTAAATGTAAAATTCTTCCATAAGATATTAGCAAGTGAAATCTAGAAATATATAAGTTATACACAATAACCAATAGGATTAATTCCATGTACACAAGGCTGGTTCAATATTTGTAAATTTAATCCAATAAACTACAGAAATCATATGATCATGTAATTTGATGTAGACAAAGCATCTGACATAACCCAACATCATTTCATGACAAAATTCTCAGCAAATTCTTTCCTCCTAAGATCACGAATAGGGCAAAGAGGTCTACTCTCACCACTCCTACTTTAACACAGTACTAAAAGTTCTAGCCACTGCAATAAAACACAAACAGGAAAGGAAGAAATAAAAGTATCCCTTTTTTGCAGATAAATGATTCTCTACATAGAAAATCCCAACCAATCTACAAAACAAAACAAAAAATTAAAAAAAAAAAACAACAACTCCTAGAACTATTCAGTCAGTTCATTAAGGGCACAGAATGCAAGACACACACACAATAATTACATTTTTATATACCAACAAAGAACATAAAGAAACCAAAATTAAAACAAAATATATTTACAATCACACAAAGAAAATGAACTATTTAAATATAAAGTTAACAAATCATGCTTAAAATTAGAAAACACTAATAAAATAAATTGAAGGATACTCAAATGAGATGGAGAAATACCACGTTTTCAGAAATTATAAGACTCAAGGTAGTAGATTTCAATTCTCCCCAACCGATCTATAGATTCAGTGCAATTTCTATCAAACTCCCACCAATGTTATTGTAGACATATAAACTAATTCTCAAATTTACATAGAAAGGAAGAAGGCCTAGAATAATATTAAAAAGTAGTCAAGTGGAAAAAAATCAACCTCACTGATCTTAAGATCTAAATTAATCAAAAAATAGGATATTGGCAAAGAAATACACATATAAATCAATGGAACAGAACATAAACCCAGGAATATACACACAAAAATATGCCTAAGAAATTTTTGACAGATTTGCAAACACAATCCAATGGAGGGCAGCTTTCCAACAAATAATGCTAGAGCAAGTGGGGGTCTATTGGCAAAACAAACAAATAAACCACCTTGAAACTAAACCTCAAACCTATACAAAAACTAACTTAAAAAGGGTCATGGATCTTAATGTCAAACTAAAACTATTAAACATTTAGAAAAATAGGTATAGAAGAAACTAGGGCTAGTCAAAGAATTTGTAGACTTCACACCAAAAGCATAATTGATCCATAAAAGTAAAAACTGATAAACTGGACATTATTCAAAATTCAAAACTTTTCTCTGCAAATGACTCTATTAAGAGAATGAAAAGACTCTATAGAATGGTGATAAAAATATTTGTAAATCACATATCTAACAAAGGACAAGTATCCATAAAGAACTCTTTAAAACTTAACAGTAAAATAATCTAATTATAAAATGGAAAAGGACATGAAGAAGCATCTTACAAGAGAGGAAATACATGGGAAAGAAGCACATGAAAAAATGCCCTACGTCATTAGTGAAATGCAAATAAAAGTCATCTTACATCTAGCAAAATACCTAAAAAAAGAAGAAAAAAACCCCCATAATGATAGCACCAAACGCAGGCAAGGATGCAAAGAAATTGGATAACTCATATGTTGAAGACTGGATTGTACAAAGGTACAGCCATTCTGGAAAACAGTTTGGTAATATTTTATAAGACTATTCAGGTATCTAAGTTCTAGGAAAGATGGCAGAGTAGGAAGACCCTAAGCTCACTTCCTCCCAAGGATATACCTAGATAACACCCACATCAGTATAAAAAACCTAGAAAACAACCCAAACACTGAAAGAACAAACTCTTCCACAGCTAAATATAGAGTGAGGTCTCATTACAAAGGTAGGTAAGATGGGAATGTAGTGGGAGCTAAACAGACCTGGGGGACTGTCCATGGAAGGGAGTGACACAACAGGTGTGAAAAGGGGAAAGAAACAGACCATCTCAACAGGCGCCCTGGGCATAGATAACCTTCACAGATAAGAAGAATCCCCAAAACATTTGGCTCTGAAAACCAGAGGAACATAATTTTACAAGTTCTTACAATCAGTGGGGCTTACCACCTTAGACATTTTTAGTTTAAAAATCAGAGGCCTCTGCTCTGAGAGAGCAAGGAGGATGAGAAGAAACTGAGTCATTACCCTTAAAGACACAGAATACAAACAGCTTCAAAAAGATACAGCATCGAGAGATAAGACAAGATGGCGGAGGTGTAGGAGGCACGGAGAGCACTGGGATCCAGAAAGAGGCTGAAAACCACTCTAAAAGCCGGCAAACACAACAGCAGAGAGAAGAGAATAAGAACAGCAATTTTAGGAGCAGAAAATC
>CM053608.1:91796698-91820477 GCA_028646535.1 Procyon lotor | reverse complement strand
TAGACTCACGAAACGAACTGAGGGTGGCTGGGAGGTGGGGGAGAGGGTAGGGATAGGGTGGCTGGGCTGTGGACATTGGGGAGGGTATGTGCTGTTAAGTGCTGTGAAATGTGTAAGCCTGATGATTCACAGACATGTACCCCGGGGCAAATAATACATTATATGTTAATAAAAATTAATTAAAAAAAAAAAAAAAGAAGTTGTGAAGGCCAGAGTCAAAAAAAAAAAAAAAAAAGATACAGCATCGATGCAGCAGTTTGAAAAACCCCTAGGATATAAGGAAGGGAGATTAATTTACTATTCTCAGATCACATGCCAGAGGAGCAGGGATCCCTGTGAGACTTCTTCAAGAACAAAAGGGCCAGTGGGCGCCATTTCCGTCCCTTGCCCCCCAGCCTGTACACAGGAATACGTGAGGGAACTGACACAGCACCAGCAATCACTACCTAACTTTCTAACAGCCACACCCAGCCTGCATTCTCCTGTGGACATCTCCTTCAGCCAGGACTGGCTCCAGGTCCCTTCCCACAGCACATCAGGGAAATCCTTGCCAAAACTGTGTTCCCCAACCCTATTGTCCTATGGACCTTCACCTTCCAATAAGACCTTGGCTGGAGCCCTTCCAAAGCAGTGTCATAAGCCCAGCACGAGGCAAAAAGCAGCCTTGGCAGGGAGCAGCTCTACTCCAAAGTGACTCCTCAGGAGAAGGGAAAATAACCAAACAAACCAGGCCCACTCCAGCCCCGGCAGTGGGCTGGGGCACACATCTGGTCTGATAGCAGGCCCTGCCCAGCAACAGAAGCTTCTCAGGGAACAGCACAGGGAAAGCACCCTGAACTTTGGTGCTACTGCAACTCTGGCAAACACCTGGTCTGACTCAACTCAAACCCAAAGCCGCATCATATTGGCACATTAATGACACAGGGGTGAACCTTGCCCACAAGAGGCAAAGACAACTATTACAAGCAATTAGACTAAAGGCAAAAGTGGCTCAGCCGCAATATTTAAGGAACACCCAACACACGTAAGAAACACACATCAAGTATCAGCTCCTAGTGAACAGGGGACAAGACACTGCAGTACAGAACACTACTGAACTTCTTCATAAGGCAACTCCTTTCAATAGCAGAAGATGTAGTTAACTTTTCCAACACAGAGAAACAGATACAGAGTTTAAAAAAAAAAAAAAGGAGACAGAGGAGTATGTCCCACATGCAGAACAGGACAAATCAGAGCTCTATTTAGCAAAAGAGCTACACAAATAGAGGTAAGTAATAGGACTAATAGAGAATTTAAAATAACAGTCAAGGAGCACTCATGTGGCTCAGTCAGTTAAGCATCCGACTTTTGATCACAGCTCAGGTCTTGATTTCAGGGTCAATAGTTCAAGCCTCTCACTGAGCTCCACATTGTGTTGGGAGCCTACTTGAAGTAATGGTCAAAAAGATAGTAACTGGACTTGAGAAAAGAGAGGAGGACTTCACTGAGATCTTTAAAAAAGACATGGAAAACATATAAAAGAACAAATCAGAGATGAAGAACACAATAAATGTAATTAAAAACACAGAAGTTAGAGTAAATGGATTAGAAAAAGCAGAAGACAAGATCAGTGACCAAGATGAGAAAGTAACGGAAAGCAAACAAGCTGAAGAGGAGTGAAAAAATTAAAATAGAATTAAAGAATTCAGCAACACCATCAACCATAACATTTGCATTATAGGGGTCCTAGAGGGAGAAGAGAGCAAAAAGGGGGGAAAAACTATTTGAAGAATAACAATTGAAATCTTCCCAAATGTGGAGAAAACAAAAATCCAGATCTAGGAGGCACAGCAATATTCCAACAAAATCAACTCAAAAAGGTCTACTACATGACATATAGTAAATAAAATGATAAAAATAGAAAGAAAAATGTTAAAGCACCAAGAGAAAAAAAAAGTTACATACAAGGAAAACCCCATAACACTATCAACTGATTTTTCAGAAGAAACTTTACAAGCCAGAAGGGAGTGCCATGATATACTCAAATTACTGAAAGAAAAAGAACTACAGCCAAGAATACTCTCCCCAGCAAGACCGTCATTTAGAATAGAAGGAGTGATAAAGAGTTTCCCAGACAAACAAAAATCAAATCACTGATTTTAAACTCCTAACAAATGAAAGTCTAGGACCAGATGGCTTCACAGGTGAATTCTACCAAACATGAAAGGAAAAGTTAGTACATTTTTTTTTCAAACTAATCCAAAAAAATATGTAAGAAAAAGGAAAGCTTCCAAACTCATTCTATGAGGTCAGCATTACCCTGATACCAAAACCAGATGAAGACACTACGAAGAAAGAACTATCTAATGAACATAGGCATAAAAATTCTCAAAAAAAAAAAAAAAAATACTTAAACAGAATCAAACAATATATTAAAAAAATCATTCACCACCAAGTGTGATTTACTCTCAAGATGTAAGAGTGGTTCAATATCCTCAAATTAATCAATACCATATTTCAAGATATACTACAAAGTTCTAGTAATCAAACAGTATGATAATGGCACAAAAACAGACATGTAAATCAACTGAATAGAGATCTCAGATATAAACACACAATAATGGAGCCAATTAATCTTTGACGATGTCAAGTATATGCACTGGGAAAAAGTCTCTTCAAAAAATGGTGTTGGGGCGCCTGGGTGGCTCAGTGGGTTGAAACCTCTGCCTTCGGCCCAGGTCATAATTTCAGAGTCCTGGGATCAAGCCCCGCATTGGGCTCTCTGCTCAGTGGGGAGTCTGCTTCCTCCTTTCTCTGTCTGCCTGCATCTCTGCTTACTTGTGATCTGTCAAATAAATAAATAAAATCTTAAAAAAAATTTTCAAAAAAATAGTGTTGAGAAAACTGGACAGCAATGTGCAAAAAAATGAAACTGAACCACTTTCAAACCATCAACAAAAATAAACTCAAAATGGATTAAGGACTTAAATGTGAGACCCAAAACCAGAAAAATCCTAGAAGAGAGCACAGGCAGTAATTTCTCTGACACTGGACACAGCAACATTTTTCTAGGTATGTCTCCTGAGATAAGGGAAACAAAAGCAAAAAATAAACTATTGGGATTACATCAAAATAAAAAGCTTCTGGATAGCAAAGGAAACAATGAAATGAAAAGGCAAACTACTGAATAAAAGAAGATATCTGCAAATGACATGTCCAATAAAGGGTTAGTATCCGAAATACATAAAGAACTGATAAACTCCATACCCAAAAAACAAATAATCCAGTTAAAAGGTAGGCAGAAGATATGAACTGACTTTTCTACAAAGAAGACATACATATGGCAAACAGACACATGAAAAGATGCTCTACATCACTCATCCGCAGGGAAATGCAAATCAAAACCACCAGGTCACCTCACACATCAAAATGGCTAAAATCAAAAACATAAGAAACAAGTATTGGCAAGGATGTGGAGAAAAAGGAACTCTTGTGACCTGTTGGAGGGAATTCCAAGTGTTGCAGCCACTGTAGAACACAGTATGGAGGTTCCTCAAAAATTAAAAATAGAATAACCAAATAATTCAACAACTACACTACTGCACTACTATGTTTTCCCATAAACAGTAGTGGGTGGGATATATGAACCCCTATGCTTATTTCAACATTATTTTTAATAGGTAACTTATGGAGGCAATCCAAGTGTCCACTGATAGATAAATGAATAAAGAAGATGTGGGGTGTGTGTGTGTGTGTGTGTGTGTGTATTCCACCATATACATATGGTGGAATATTACTCAGCCATAAAAATGAATGAAATCTTACCATTTACAACAACATGGATGGATCTAAAGAGTATAATGCTGAGTGAAAGTCAGTCTAAGAAAAACAAATACCATGATTTCACTCATATGTGGCATTTAAGAAACAAAATAAATGAACAAAGAAAAAAGAGACAAGCCAAGACTCTTAACTATAGAGAACAAATTGGTGGTTAGCAGAGAGGAGGTGGGTGGAAGGATGGGGGAAATAGGTGATGGGGATTAAGGAGTGCACTTGTCATGATGAGCACTAGGTGATAGACAGAATTGCTGAATCACTACACTGTATACCTGAAACTAAAATAACACTATGTTAAGTAAAATTATTTTCAAATAATAAACAAGACAAAACAAAAACTAATCATGCAAATAGCATGTGACCCAGCATTCACATTTTCGACCATTTATCTAGGAGAAAATGAAAACTTACATGCACAAAAAAATTCTGTACAAAAATGTTCACAGGAACTTATATATAATAGCCCCAAACTGGAAACATCCCAGATACTTTACAACAGGTTAGTGATTAAATTAACTTAGGTAAACTAACTTAGGTAAAATAAAAAGGAAAAAAAAACTACTGACACATGCAAAAGCTCCTGAAAATTATGGTGAATGAAAAAGAACAATCATAAAAGTCACATGTGTATGCTTCTCCATATAAAATTATTGAGTTGGTAAAATTGTAGAAATGAATAAGATACTAATGTTTGCCGGGGTATGAGGGAGGAGTGACAATGGATTTACCTATAAAAGGGTTACTAGAAGGGTCTTTGTGGTAAAAGAAATGTTTTAGACTGTCATGGTATTTATTAATATCCTAATTACGATATTGAGATACAATTCTGCAAGATATTACCATTAAGACTAAATGGGTAAAGGATCTCTCTCTATTATATCTAAAACTGCATATAAAATTATTATCTCAAAATTAAAAGAGCTTTATAATAATATTTGGGTCTTAAAATTAAAGGGCAGGTATTTTAATTCTCATTGAAATAATTAACAGAAAAGCTAATCAAGTTGGCCAACATAACAAGTTAGCTATTTAAAGCTAAAATTAGATTCAATGTTTACAAGCAAGTCTATTTCTAATATTATTTCTACCACATTAGTTTCTAAGTCATAATTCAAGTGTAATATAGTTCCATAAAATACATTTTCAAGTTTATATTCTGTTAATAATTTTTTTAAAGTGTTTGATATAAATATTGCAGAAAATATTCAGGTGCAAAATGTGAAAATCTCCAATTATATTTTAATCTAGACTTACTGCTACTTTTAAGTACATGCTACTAAAATAGATAATGGCCATTTCTCTTTTTTTTTAAGATTTTATTTATTATTTACTTGAGAGAGAGAGCATAAACAGAGGGAAGAGGCAGAGGGAGATGCAGCCTCCCCACTGAGCAGGGAGCCTGATCTGGGACTCTGTCCTAGGACCCCAGGATCATGACCTGAGCTGAAGGCAGATGCTTAACAGACTGAGCCACTCACGCATCCAAAAATAGCCATTTCTCCTTTATCTGAGACACTACTGAATTCAAGAAATCAGATTAGCAAAAGCTACTAAAGGAAAACAAGAATGTGGCACCTGGGTGACTTAGTCGAGTAAGCGTCTACCTCTGCATAGGTCATGATCCCAGGTTCCTGGGATGGAGCCCTGTGTTAGGCTCCCTGCTCAGCAGGAGAGTCTGCTTCTTTTTCCTTTCCTTCTGCTTGCAACTCCCCTTGCTTGTGCTCTCTCTCTCTCTAACTCACTCTCTCTCAAATAAATAAAATCTTAAAAAACAACAAGAACAAAAAACAAAAACCAGAAAGAGTATAACCATCAATATACTTAATCAATTTAAGAGGTATCTCACCTTCAGAAAGGTAAAACACATATATTACAATCAAGGACATCTGCTATTTCACAAAATGCTACAATCATGGGACTGAAAAAAAACTACACTGTTCTCTACTCCAACCAAACTTGAAACTGAAGCCTCCAATAGGTTAAGCCATTTGCCCCATAACAACCAAAAATTAATTAGAGGGAGCAGAGGAAGATAGTGGACTAGGAGGGCCTGAGCTCATCTCCTCCACAGACATATCAAGGCAACAGATACATGCATTGCAACTCTAAAACAACATGAGCACTAGAAGAAACAATCTTCCACAGCTGAAGACATAACGAGAAAACCACATCAAGAAGGGTAGGAAGAGCAGAAACATGGTAGGAAATTAAAGCCCTACTGTGGTTACCAACAAGAAAGATGGATATCACAGACTCAGAAGAGGGAAGAAAATCAAGCCCCACACCAGGCACCCCCTGCCCTAGGTATCTGCACTGGGGAGCTAGGCCCCAATGAGGTGTGGCTTTGACAATCAGTGGGGCTTCACTCCAGGAACTTTGAAAATTAGCAAGGTTTAACTCCAGGACAGATGTAGGGATATAGGAAACTGAGTCTGTGGTCTTAATGGGCCAGCTCACTTTATCTCTTGGATCAGAGATGCAGCACAGAAGCTTTGGTTTAAAAAACACTGGGGTTATATATAAAGGAGATTTATGTGTAATTTTAAGATATGTGCCAGGGAAACAAGGATTTTGTCACCACTTTTGTTGCATTCCTTTAGCCTAGCTGGCAACAGTTCTAGGGGAACCAGTTTGGAAACCTTCCACCTGCCTTGCTAGCACTGCTTTCACCACACCAGTGTTCCCCTGCAGATCTGCCCCACCCAACATTCCTGCTCCAGCAGGTGCCCCTCCAAAGCAGCTCCCCCAAATGACCCCACTGAGCAAGCATCCTTAGTAGGAACCAGTGTCCTTCCAAAGTGACCACCAGTTTCAACCAAACCTAGTGGGCAGCCCCAGCCAGAGCAGCACCCTCCAGACTGATTTTTCCCCAGGGGAGAGAAAGTATCCAGCCCCACCTACCAAACTGTACATAGCAAATATAGCCCCACCTCACAACCAGCACATGAAGGACAACCCTGTCCACCACTGTCTCCACAGTAGTTACGGCCAGTCATTGTAGACTGTTGGGTTAATGGCCATCCCTGATCACCAGCCTTCAGACAGCAGTAATGGTCCAGCCAAAATAGGAAGTGGCACATAGTCCATACAGGTAGCACCCCTAGACCACCTATCCTGGTGACCAGGAAAGACTGAGCAACGGGGCACCACAGGATGCCTTCTATGTAAAGCCACTACTTTCAAAACCTGAAAAGATAGGTGACCAGCCTAATACACAGCAACAGAGAGAGTCAGACATAATAAGAAGACAGAGGAATGAGTTCCAAATGAATGAACAAGACAAAACCTCAGAAAAATAGCTACATGAAATGGAGATATACAATCTACCTGATAGGGTTCAAATTAATGATCATAAAGGTACCCAACAGACTTGAGAGAACAGTGCATGAACCCAGTGAGAAAGTCAACAAAAGACAGAAAAAAAAAAGTCAGTGTAAAAGAATGCAATAAACAAATGAAAAATATACTAGAGGAAATCAACAGATTAAAGGATACAGAAGAATAGACAGCAATCTCAAAGATAGAGTAAGGAAGGCAACAAATCTTATTAATCACTCATAAAGCTAATACAAAGATTAAAAAACAAAAGTAGTAAAACAAACTATATCTATAATAATTATGCAAGGAACATATAAAATAAAAAGATATAAAATATGATATCACATGCACAAAATGTGAAGGGGAAGCAATGATATAGCACTTTACAAATATGTTTGAAATTAAGCAAACATCAACTTAACATAAACTATCTACATTAGATGATATATATGAACCTCATCATAACCCAAAACCAAAAACCTAGAATATGTACACAAAAAACAAAGAAAAAGGAATCAAAAAATGATATAAAATAAAGTCATCAAATCACAAGGGAAAAAAGCAAGAGAAGTAAGAAGCAGACAACTTTTGTTGTACAAAAACAACTAGACAATAATTAACAGTGACAATAACTACATACTTATCAGTAACTACTTAAATTATAAATAAAATAAATACTCCAATCAAAAGACACAGAGTGACTAGATGGACAAAAACACAAGGGCTATCCATATGCTGCCAAGAAAGATGCAACTCAGACCTAGACACATGCAGACAAAAAGAGATGAAAACCACATTCTATAAATATGGAAATAAAAAATAATTGGGTTAACAATATTTATATCAGACAAAATAGACTTTAAAAAAAGATGGTAACAAGAAACAATACAGAAGATAACAATAAAGGGATCAGTATAGCAAGAAGATATAAGAATTTTAACTATCTATGCACCCTATAGAGGAGCACCTAAATATGTAAAGGAAACATGAACATACATAAAGGGAAAAACTAACAGTAATACAAGAGTAGTGAACTTACCATCAACAGATAGATCATCCAGACAGAAAAGCAAAAAGGAAAAAAAGTGGGTTTGAACACCACATTAGACCAGAAAAATTATATATATATATATATATATATATATATATATATATATAATGTATATTCAAAACTTTCCATCCAAAATGAGAATACACATTCCTTTCAAATACATACAAAATGTTTTCTAGAATAAATTACATGTTAGACCACAAAACAAGTCTTAATAAATTTTTAAAAGTGGAAATCACATCAAATATCTTTTCTAATTTCCAGAAAGCAATTACAAGAAAAATGCTGGGGAAAAAAACCCACCAACATGTGAAGACTACTCAACATGTTACTAAAAAACCAATGGAACAATGAAAAAAGTGAAAGATCAAATCCAATAATACCCAGAGACTTATGAAAATGAAAATACAATGATTCAAAATATTTGAAAAACACCAAAAATAGGTTTATGAAAGATGTTTATAGCAACATACGCCCACCTCAAAAAACAAACAAAAAAATCTCAAATAAACAGCCAAACCTTTTTTAAAGATGTGTTATATATACACAATGAAATATTATTCAGCAATAAAAAAGGATATCTTGCCATTTGTGACAACATGTACAGACCTAAGGATATTAGGCTAAGTGAAATAAGTCAGAGAAAGATAAATACCATATGATTTTACTTATACATGGAATCAAAAAAAAACAAAAGCAGATTCAAAAATATAGACAGCAAACCCTTGCTTGCCAGAGGGAAAGGGTTTGGCAAAACAGGTGAAGGGGATTCTGAGGTACAAATTTCCAGTTATAAAACAAGTATCATAAAGATGGAAAATATAACATAGGGAATATAGTCAATAATACTGTAATTGCTTTGTATGCTGACATGGTAACTATACTTATTGTGGTAAGCATTTTATAATTTATATAATTTTTAAATCACTACATTGTACACCTGAAACTAATATAACATTATGTGTCAAATATACTTCAAATTAAAACAAAAAAAAGGAAAAAATTAAAAATCATAATGCAAGCCTCTTGGCTCCCAGAGTCCAATAGAAAAATTTTGTATGAAACAAATACTTAAGAAGGTATATCTTTAAAACAGTAGAACATGTGATCTTGAAATACTTCCCAGAATATATTTGTAGTGACTAAGTTATATTAAATCTCCTAAGGTATTTTCTCTTGTTCTTTTTAACAGACTGCTTAAGTCAACACTTCAGCCCAGACTTGAAGTTTGTTGCTTTGGGTTTTCTTTAAACTGTCTTCAAATGAAAGATTTTTACCCCTGCTTTGATTGAAATATAACTGATATATAATGTCGTATAAAGTTTAAGTTGTATAGCGTGATTTTATACACTTACATACTGTGTAAGTGTTAACACCATTGTATTAACTAAAACCTCCATTTCACACAATTATCACCTTTTCTACTGTGAGATACTGAGAGTATCATTTACTCTCATGGGACCTTCCAAATATATAATACAGTATTATTAACTATAATCACCGTGCCATACATTATATCACCAGAACTTAATCATCTTAAAACTGAAACATACTACTTCAAATACCTCCCCATTTCCCCCTACTCCCCAGTCCCTGAAAACCACCATTTCTGTCTGTTTCAATTAGTTTAGCTATTTTAGATTCCACAGATACGTGATATATGGTATCTATCTTTATTTGCCTAACTTATTTCACATAACATAATACCCTCAATTCATTTTCTCGAAAACAACAGGATAAACATCTTTCTCATGGTTGTATAGTACTCCATTGCAGCAATAAAATATTATATGTATTTACATATATGCATATAAATGTAATATATATACAAGGTATATATGTAATACACTTTCATTCATTCATCTATTGACAGACACCATGGTTTTAACAGTGTCTTGGCTATTGTGAATAATGTAATGAACATGAAAGTGCAAATGATCTCTTCAACATCCTGTTTTCATTTCTCTTAGATATATGCCCAGAAGTGAAAATGGTAGCTCATATGGTGGTTCTATTTTTAATTTTTTAAGGACCTTCTGAAGTTTTTCCCTGTGGTTACACCATTCACATTCCCACTAACAGTATACTAGGGTTCCCATTTCTCTACATCCTTGCCAACACTTGTTACCTCTTGTCTTTTTGATGATAACCATTTTAACAGGTTTAAGGGGATTATCTCATTGTGGTTTCGATGCTAAGCACCTTTTTATGTACATATTGGGCACAAATGTCTTCTGTGAAAAGATGTCTATTCAATCCTCTGCCTATTTTTAATTGAATTTTTTGTTCTTAAGTTCTTTATATATTTTGGATATTAACCCATCATCAAATATATCATTGCCAAATATTACCTCCCTACTAGAACTGCTTTTGCAGAGTGCCTAGGTGGCTTAGTGGGTTAAAGCCTCTGCCTTTGGTTCAGATCATGATCTCAGGGACCTGGGATGGAGCCCCGAATCAGGCTCTCTGCTCAGCAGGGAGCCTGCTTTCCCCTCCCCTTCTCTGCCTGCCTCTCTGCCTACTTGTGATCTCTCTCTGTCAAATAAATAAACAATCTTTAAAAAAAAAAAAAAAGAACTGCTTTTGCAGCATCCCATAAATTGTGGTATGTTGTATTTCCATCTTCCTTTGTCTCAAGATATTTTCTTACTTCTTTTTTGACCAACTGGTTGGTCACAAGAATGATAATGTCCACATATTTTTAAATTCTCCAGTATTCTTCTTGTAACTGATTTCTAGTCTTATAACACTGTGGTCAGAAAATACCTGATAGAATATCAATCTTCTCAAATTTATAAAGACATGTTTTATGGCCAAACATATGATCTATCCAGGAGAATGTTCCATTGTGAATGAGAAGAATGTATATTCAGCTGCTGAGTGGAATGTGCTATAAGTGTTTAATTCCATCTGGTCTAATGTATATTTTACATCCAGAGTTTCCTTACAGATTTTCTGTCTGGATGTTCAATTGTTGAAGTGGGGTACTAAAGTTCCCTATACTTGTATTCCTTATTTCTCTGTTCAGATCTTTTAATATTTTCCTTATATATTTAGGTGATCTTATGTTAGCTGCATAAATAATATAAAATGTTATACCTTTACCATAAATTGATCATTCTATCATTATATAATGAACTTCTTGTCTCTTGGTTCTGTACCTATTTTACTAATGTAACTACCCAGCTTTCTTTTCATTTCCATTTGTATGGAATATCGTTTTGCATCCTTTCACTTTAGGTCTACATGCATCCTTATATTTGGTGTATGTCTGTTATAGGTAACATACAGTTGGGTCTGGTTTTCTTAATGCATTCCGCCACTCTGTAGCTTTTGATTGGAGAATTTTGTCCATTTACATTTAAAGTACTTATTGATCTGGATTTACTCATGTCATTTCCCTGTCTTCTGTTTTGTAATTCTTTTATTCCCGATTTCCTCGTTTCCTTTGTAATTTTATAACTTTTGTGGTATGCATAGATATATTTCCCAATCTTTTCCAAACTTACTATAGGTTTTTGCCTGTAGTTATCATAAGGTTTACATAAGACATAGTTCTTTTTTTTTTTTTTTTTTTTTTTTTTTTTTTTTTTTTTTTTTTTTTTTTTTTTTTTTTGGCTTTTATTTTATTTTTTTTTTTAATTTTTATTAACATATAATGTATTATTTGCCCCAGCATAAGACATAGTTCTAAGAGTGTTATTTTAAGCTCTTAACTACTTAATTTCAAATGCATACAAAATCTCTAAATTTTCATACTCTCCCCACCACAATTTATGTTTTTGATGTCACAACTTACTTGGTTTACCCAATAACAAAATATTATAATTATGGTTATTTTTTATACCATCTTAACCTTCATGCTAGGAATAGAGTCCTTTATTACCACCATTACAACATTAAAATATTCTAAATTAAATTATATATTTACCTTTACTAGTACTTTCATAGTTTCATATGTTTTCCTGTTACCAATTAGCATTCTTTCATTCCAGACTGAAGACCTCCCTTTAATATTTCTTGTAAGGTCAGTTTAGTAATGATGGATTCCTTCAGCTTTTGCTTGTCTGAAAAACTCTATTCTCCTTCATGTTGTGAAGGGTAACTTTGCTGGGTGGATTATTCTTGGTTGCCAGTTTTTTCTTCTAGCACCTGGGTGGCTCAGTCGGTTAACTGGCTGACTTCAGCCCAAGTCATGAATTCAGAGTCCTGGGATCAATCCAGCCCTACATCAAGTTCCCTGCTCAGCAGGGAGTCTGCTTCTCCTTCTGCTCCCCACTCCACCCCGGCTCATGCTTTCTCTCGAAAAAAAAATAAAACCTTAGGGAAAAAGAAAAGAATTTAATTGTTGCTACGGTCCTATAGGGCTCCTGAATGCACGTCCCACTGGATATCAGATCCAGGTTATCTGGAAGCACAGCCCTTTGGCACCATGGGCAAAAGCTTGAGTGTCAAATAAGATCCTTCCATAAAGATGCCAGTGACTTAGAGCAGGCTACAGGGAGAGAGCAGGGGAGGTGTCTGCTGCCTACCTTGTTCCCTGGGGATGATCATAGGCAGCTTTTAGATGAGTGTCATTTCAGCATGTGTATTTTCTCATTCATCCAAAGTACAGGGGTTATGAAGCTAGTTTCTGGATTTCTTTCAGAAAGGTAATTGCTGTGTATAGCTGTATATTCAGTGGGTCTGTGGGAAGGAGGTATTTCAGTATCCTTCTGTGTTGCCATTTTTTTGTAGCCACTGTCCTAATTTTTCTTTTTGAATGAAAGACTTAAATCTGTAGTAACAGCAGTCTCAGAAATAGGGAATTTCAAAGTTATAAAATAGAATAAGCCTAAAATGTTAGGTCATATAAAACAGACAAAATTCACAAACATATCTAGGTAAAAATATAAGACGTTTGCTCATTGCAAAAGCTCCTTACCTTATCAATCATAACTTAGAAGCCTTGGTCTAAAAAGGACCCAGTAGGACAATGAGAAAGGTTTCATTAGAATGACCTGCCATTCATCTCTCAGTTGTTGGAAGCACGAGATTTTTGGAAAATCTCAGGATTCTAATATCAACTTTGCTACTTCCCAGGGTGAGTTTTTTATTTAATATGACTTATAGCTTTTGCTTATAAACAACCGCAATTCATATATGAACAAAGAGGAAAAAACCCTCTGTAAGACTACACTACTGTTGTCAAATAAATATACTTCAAAAGAAAATAGAAAGAATACTTAACATATTTTTCTAAAGAAGTTGAATTAATGGATTTCCTTTGGCAAGCCTCTTGCATATAATAAATAAAAAGGTAACTTGATATGAAACATAAAAATAAAAGGAGCAGGATAAGATCATGTTAGAAATTATGTACATCTACCCATTTATTTAATAAGCAATAAAAACTAAGCAATAAAAACTTCAGAAGTTAAGACTTCAAAGTCACCAACCAATTATGAAAACCTAGGAAAAAATTCCCAGATCTACTGTTTAAGTTTTCTGTGTTATCAGCTACATTAAGCTTTTTCACCCTGATAAAAATGTAACATCTACTTAAAATCCATTCTCTGCTGCCATACTTTTCAGACCCACCTATATAGAACTTACAGAAATATTTTGTAAGTAGCAGTATAACTGAACATATCTATTTTTAGATAATTTGCATTTGGTGATAGGAAAGCTTTATCCTCATATGATTTCCTAACAAAAGGGTAACTTCTAGACTGAAAAAATAATATATATATATAAATGTTATTCAAATACAAAATTCCTACAAAAGAAAAAAGGCATTAACATGTTCTGAGATACTATCATGTGCCAATCATGAAACTCAGTAGTTGAAAAATGTCTTCTTTCTATCAATATAAAAAGCCTGTGATGAAAATGTTAAATGATCTTAGTACCCATCTGGTTCAATCATTTATTAGCTCTGTGACCTTGCACAAAGCATTTACCTCTTACTGTATCAATTTCCTCATTTGTATAATGAAATGTAATACCACTGTATCTCATAAGATAATTATGAAAATTAAATGGATTGATATAAAGTACTTAGAATATATCTTCATACATGGAAATATTTAATAACTGTTAATAAAATGATGATGCTTAAGTACTTTCTCCAATTTACAGATGAGGAAACTAAGGGTAAAGGAAAGAAAAGCAACTTGTCCACAGTCATACAATGAATAAACACCAAGATTTAAAGCCAGGTATATTTGACACCAAAGTCCTTGCTTTATTCATAAAGTAACCACCCTGAAAACACTTTTGACATTCTAAATCAAAACAATAAAGAAAAGCAACCCTTCTAAAATGGTTTCTTAAAAAATATTGTGTACGAGTGTGTGTGTTTAAAGGTTAACAAAAAATGTCCTGTACTGCAAAAAATACTGTACTGCAGTTCTTTGAATATTTGATATTGAATACATAAGTCTTTATTAACCAGAATATTTATCTTACCAGATCCACTGGTGTACAAAATGTGTACACAATATGAAAGGTTAGATACTGGATGCCAAAGAGAACAATAAGATGAATGGACACACTAGAGCAGCTTACAGTGCGTTAGAGCAAAATACATGCAAATATAACCACAATAAAATAAAATACTGCTTTGTATCATAATATTAACATATTCAAATTAGTGAACAGAGAAAAACAAAAGATTTCATACATGAAGTGGAAGCAAACAAAGGAACTACATCACATATTTTAGAGATATGCAAACTTCAGCCTAAGATTTATCAAAACTCCTAAGTTCAATCATTCAAAAGCTACTTATGAGCTAGACAACTGTCTAGGGCCTTAGCAACAAAGCAACGAACAAAGCAGTGGCTCTGTATCCTTAGCTTACATTCTAACAAAGAAAACAAATTTTAAAAAAGCAGTGGAAAGCAAATAGATGTATGATATAATTACAGGCAGCAATAAGGGCAGTGAAGTAAAATAAAACAGAATAGAGAAGAGAAAGGGAGGGGAGTGTTACATTCGATGAGTTTATGGCCAGGATAATAGTAATCACACAATGGGTAATATTAAGAGACCTGAATAAAATGAGGCAAATATTGGAAGGAGTGGGATAGGAAGAAAATTCCAGAAGGAATCAACAAGTGCAAAGGTGCTTTGGGGAAGTATACTAGATGTATCTGAGCACCTAAAATCCAACTTTCTTGCATTCTGGTTCAGACATCTTTTTGTTGTAGGACACTATACACTTCAGTGCTTTGCACCATTAAACCATGTTGTTCATTCTTACAAGGATTTTGAATTCACTCCAGAGCAGTCTTTTTGTTCTGCTATATGGATGGAAAATTGTTCACTTTATATGAAGCTCTCTTTAAGGTAGCTAATATTATTGGTACTTTCTTAAAGGGGACTTTAAAAAAATACATGTCAGGGATCATTTGTCTTATTCCAAACAAGTAAAATTATATTGGGCAAAGCAAATTTTCTATGTTAAATACACTGAGACAGAAAATAAAATCCTCCAGATAATTACTCTATCAATGAAAGCTCTTACATGGTAATACTCATTCTTTGTTACAAGAGGTTGAAATAGTTTCCTCCATTTCCTCCTTTAATTTTAAGAAATAACAATTTTAAAAAGCCAATCAGCTGCAAACCATCCTTAACTATCTCCTATAATCTGAAAATAATGAAGCACATAACATATATATATATATATATATATATATATATATACTGAAAAACTACACAGCAAAAACAAAATATTAAAAGAAAAAAAGTATATTAAGGGAATGCAAAGAACACCAGGTAGAAATTGAAAGTTATAGCATAAAACATTTTAAGAAATTGTTGTAAGAGAAAGGAAGATACTCTTCTATTATTCCTTGCCATTTCATAAATTATAACTTGGCATTAAAGGTTTAGGGCTCTTCAATCAGAAACAAAATCTTTGAAATATCAGTCTCTAAAATAAAAAAAAAATATGTCAATATATTTCAGGTTCATTTCAGTTCAACTAATGATAAATGTTACGGTTCTCATAATCCAAGATTTCAAGGAAACATGGTTCCCTTTTAAAAGAGCAAGCCTCAGAAAAGTTCATATGCCAATCCTACTCATTTGGTCAGATCATAGAGGAAATCAGGATGAGATTTGAATAAGAGAACTGCAGTGGCTATTTATCAGAAAAGGTAAACCAAGATTTCTGTATCAATCCCCCAGGCCAAGAGACCACCCAAGGACATTTTCACTGGTCAAATCTTATAAAACTCAAAGAGGAAGTCCTCACCACCAAAGAAAACAGTATTCTTTCCAGAAGAATTTATTTGTAAGACAAATCAAAACCTTTAAGATTGAGACCCCTTTTTATACACAAGAGCAAAATAGTTTTATTTTGATTGGAAAGCCATTAAGTAATAACCTTGGTCCTTGATGTCACAAGCTCTATGTAACACAATTGGCCACTTTTTAATAAGTAGAGAACTGGAAACACATTTAAAAGGTTATCACAGAAAAATTCCTTTATACTCATAGTGAAAATTAAACATTTTAACTTCGTATCTCCCCTGTGGCAGTTGGCCAAGGGAATTCCCCAAGGCATACAGATTTAGAGCATCATTTTCTCCACTACTGGTCTACACCATGGCATTGTAGTAGATGTTCCAAAAGAAAAGGTTCCATTGTCAAAGTTTTCTTGGACCACTGCAATAAACAAGTAATACGTTTCTTTACAATAAAAATGTGTTTTTAAAGCTTTAATATACATTGCAAATCTCCAAGGGATGGGGAAAAAAGTATGAAATACTTCCAAACTATTGTGATTAAGTGACTGAGAAATTAAAATTTAATGTATAAAAATTTATATACATCTTAAAAATATTTAGATTCCATGAAATATATTTCGAGAGATACTATGAGAATTGCAAACTAGGATGGATGAATGATTCTAATCAGCTCACAGAAATCAATGGGTTCAATGCCAAGCAAGACACAACAAAGCCCTGTACTTTCAAACCTGACATTGAACTTTTATGAATGCTTTTCCATATTTAAAATCCCAAAACGGGCCAAATCTTTGTGCTGAAGCTTTGTGAAAAAAATACTCCACTACTTAACTAGGTAGTGGAAGACTTTCTTGGGTCATTCTCAATAAATTAAGAGTTGATTCTTTAGTCAAAATGAAAACAGAGATTTGAAAAATTTGTATAGTCTATGTGGGTAGGGTTTTGTTTTTTGTTTTTGTTTTTGAGGGAAGATTGTTTTTTAATAAATGTTCTAACACAATGAAGAAACATGTCACAGACCAGATGAAAATCTCTGCAAGACACATACTTGATAAAGGACTGCTAAATAAAATAAAATATACAAAGAACTCCCAAAACTCAACAGTAAGAAAATAAACAACCCAATTAAAAAAATGTACAAAACAGTCTGAACAGAAACCTCACCAAAGAAGACATTCAGATGGCAAGGAAGCATATGAGAAGATGCTCCATATTGTATTTCATAAAGTAACTGCAAATTAAAAGAATAGGATGCCACTATACATCCATTAGAATGGCCAAAATCCAATATACATGACAATGCCAAACGCTGGTGCAGATAGAGCAATGAGAATTCTCAATCATGCTGGTGGGGATGCAAAATGATACAGCCACCATGAAAAACAATTTGACCATTTTCTCACAAAACTAAACATAGTCCTACCATATGATCTAGCAATCACATTTCTCGTTATTTAAACCAGTGAGCTGAATACTTATACATACACAAAAAGCCGCACACAAATATTTACAGAAGCTTTATTCATAACTGCCAAAATTGAAAGCAACAAGGTTCAATAATAAGTGATTAAACAAACTGGTATAACCAGATAATGGAATATGATTCAACAATAAAACCACATGAGCTATCGAGCCATAAAGAAATGGAAGAACCTTTGATGCATATTATTAAGTGAAAAAAGCCAATCTGAAAAGACTACATACTAGAGAATTCCAACTACATGATACTTTGGAAAAGATAAAACTATGGAAATAGTAAAAAGGTCAGCAATTGCCAGGGGATCACGGGGAGAGAAGGTATGAATAGGAGGAGCACAGAAGATTTTTAGGGCAGTGAAACTACTCTGTAGGATACCAAAATGGTAGATACGTGTCATTATACATTTATGCAAATCTAAACAATTCACAACACCAACAGTGAACCCACAATGTACAATAATGTTAATAATAGATAATGTATCAATACTGATTCATCAATTGTAATTGAAACAGGAAGGTGGAACACTGGTGGTATAAGGCATACAGAAGAACCCTCTGTACTTTCAGCTCCACTTTTGATTAAACCTAAAACTGCTCTTAAAAATAGACTGTTTATATGCAACTAATAAGTCTCTCAACACTACATCAAAAACTAATGATGATATGTTGGCCAACTGAATTTAAATTAAAAAATAAGGACTGTAAATTTTATTTTTTTAAAAGGTCTATTTATTTTAGAGATAAATAGAGAAAGCAAGCAATGGGAGGGGCCAGAAGGAGAGAAAGAAAGAGAATCCTAAGCAGACGCCCTGCTGAGTGCAGAGCCAGACACAGGGCTCAATCCCAGGACCCTGAGATTGTGACCTATGCCAAAATCAACAGTCAGATGATTAACCAACTGAGCAACCCAGGCACCCCTAAAAATTATAATTTTATAATAAGAATTAAATTTAAAACTTAGGAAAGGGGCATGTGGGTGGCTCAGTTGGTTAAGCATCTGACTCTTGGTTTTGGCTCAGGTCATAATCTCAGGGTTCATAGATAGAGCACGGAGTGGGGATCTGGCTCTGGGCTCAGCAGGGAATCTGCTTGACAAGACCCATCCATAAGCTTCCAACAAGAGACTTACTTTAGATATAAAGACATACAGACTGGGGGTGCCTGGGTGGCTCAGTCGTTAAGCGTCTGCCTTCGGCTCAGGTCATGATCCCAGGGTCCTGAGATCAAGCCCCGCATCGGGCTCCTTGCTCGGCAGGAAGCCTGCTTCTCCCGTTACCATTCCCTCTGCTTGTGTTCCCTCTCTCATTGTGTTTCTCTCTGTCAAATAAATAAAATCTTAAAAAAAAAAAAAACAACAAAGACTATAATTAGAAACAAAGAAGGGCACTACATAATGATAAAGGGGTCAATCCCAGAGTAGGATATACCATTTATAAATAATTATGCACCTAAATATATAAAGGAAATATTAACAAGCTTCAAGGAAGAAATTGATAGTAATATAATAATAGTAGAGAACTTTAATATCCCACATAATTAATGGATAGATCATCTAGAAAGAAAATCAATACGGAAACATCAACCTTAAATGACACATTAGACCAGAAGGACTTAACAGATTTCTACAGAACATTCTATCCAAAAGCAACATAATACATATTCTCAACTGCATATGGAACATTCTCCAGGATAAATCATACATTAGGACACAAAACAAGGCTTAGTAAATTTAAGAGGGCTGAAATTTTATCAAGCATCATTCCCAGCCATAGTGGTATGAAACTAGAAATCAATTACATGAAGAAAACTAAAAAATTCACAAATATGTAGAGATTAAACACGCTACTGAAAAATCAGTGGGTCAAAAAGAAATTATGAGAGAAATTTAAAAAGTATCTGGAGACATATGAAAATGGAAATGGAACATATCAAATTTATGCAATTCAACAAAAGCAGGCCTAAGAAGGAAGTTCACAGCAATAAGTACCTATTTCAAGAAACAAGAAAAAAGTCTCAAATAAACAAACTAACTCTACAAATCAAGGATCTAAAAAGGAACAAACAAAACTAAAGTTAGTAAGAGGAAGGAAATAAACTTTGGAACAGAAAGAAAAAAGTCTAAAAAGACAATACAAAAGATCAGTGCAACTAAAAGACAGTTCTTTGAAAAGGTAAAATTGAAAACCTTTAGCTAGACCCATCAAGTAAAAAAATAAAAGGACTAAAATAAATAAAATTTTAAAATGAAAGAAATGTTATAACTAATCAAAAATACAAAGGATCATAAGAGACTGCTATGAACAATTATATGACAACAAATTGGACAGCACAGAGAAATAAATAAATTAATAGAAACATGTATCTTACCGACTAAATCATGAAGAAATGGAAAGTCTAAACAAACCAATAATTAGTAAGGAGGTCAAGTCAATAATAAAAAACCTCCAAACACACAAAAGCCCTGGACCAGATGGCTTCACTGGTGAGTTCTACCAAATACTCAAAGAAGAATTAATACCAATCGTTCACCAAGTCTTCCAAAAAATAAAAGAAAATCTTCCAAAATCATTATATAAAAACAGCATTACCAATTTCAAAACCAGACAAGGACATTACAAGAAAGGAAAATTAACAGGTCACTATCCCTGATGAACACAGATGCAAAAAAAAAAAAAAACAAAAACAAAAAAAAACAAAACACCTCAACTAAACAACAGCAAACTTAATTCAACAGTACATTTAAAGAATTATATACCAGGATCAATGGAATTTTTTTCCAGCGATGCAAGGATGGTTCAATATCCATAAATCAATGTGATATACCCTATTAATAAAATGAAGGATAAAAATCATATGATCATCTCAGTAGATACAGAAAAAGCATCTGACAAAATTCAACACTGATTTATGATAAAAACTCTCAACAAAGCTATATGGAGAAAATCACCTCAACATAATAAAGGCCATATAGAACAAGCCCACAGCTAACATCATACTCAATTGTGAACAGCTGAAAGCTTTTCCTCGAAGATTAGGAATGAGACAAGGATGCCCACTCCTGTCACTTTCATTCAACTTAGTTTTCCTCGAAGATTAGGAATGAGACAAGGATGCCTACTCCTGTCAGTTTCATTCAACATAGTATTGGAAGTTCTAGCCAGACGAAGCAGAAATAAAGAAATAAAATGCATCTAAATCAGAAAGGAGGAAGTAAAACTTCCACTATTCGCATATGATTTATAGATAAAAACCCTAAAATGGCTCCATCAAAACACTATTAAAATAAATTTGGTAATGTTGTAGAATACAAAATCAATACACAAAAATCTGATCTTTCTATGAAGTAATAACAGACTGTTAGAAAGAGAAATTAAGAAAAACAATCTCATTTGCAATTGAATAAAGAAAAACACCTAGAAATAAATTTAACCAAGGAAATGAAAGACCTATATAATGAAAATGAAAGACATTAAGGAAAAAAATGGAAGAAAACACAAATAAATGAAGAGATATTCCATACTCAGGGACTGAAAAATACTGTTAATATGTCCATACCACCCAAAGCACTCTATAGATTCAATGCAATCCCTATCAAAATCCCAATGACATTTTTCATAGCAAAAGAACAAGCAATCCTGAAATTTTTATGGAACTAAAAAAGACCCCAAATAGCCAAAGCAATCTTGAAAAAGTAAAAGCTGGAAGCATCACGCTCCCTGATTTCAAACTATATTATAAAGCTAAAATAATTAAAACAGTATGATATTGGCATAAAAACAGACACAGAGATCAGTGGAACAAAATAGCCCAGAAAGAAACCCAAGCATACATGGTCAATGAACTCACAACAAAGGAGCCAAGAATATACAATAAGAATATTCCAGTCTCTTCAATAAATGGTGTTAGGAAAACTGGACAGTTATATGCAAAAGAATGAAACTGGACCACTATCTTATACCATATACAAAAATGAACTCAAAATAAATTAAAGACTGGAATATAAAACCTGAAATCATAAAACTCCTCGATAAAAACAAAGGCAGTAAATTCCTTGACATAGACCATATAGGACACCAAAAGTAAAAACAAAAGCAAAAATAAACAAGTAGGACTACATCAAACTATATATCTTTCACAAAGAAAAGATACCATCAACAAAGTTAAAAGGTAACCTTCCAAAAGGGAGGCAATATTTGCAAATCATATATCTGTTAGAGGGTTAATATCCAAAATATATAAAGAACTTATATTCTCAGTAGCAACCCCCCCCAAGTAATCTAATTAATATATGGACAGATCTGAATAGACATTTTTTCAAAAACATACAGATAGCCAATAGGTACATTAAAAATGTTCAACATCATTAATCATCAGGTAAATGTAAATCAAATCCACAATAAGATATCAGTCAGAATGGTTAGTATTAAAAAGATAAGAAATAAATGATGGCAAGGTTGTGGAGAAAGAAAATCCTTGTGCACTACTCATGGGAATGTATACTGGTACAACTACCATGGAAAACAGTATGGAGGTACCTCAAAAAATAAAAAACAGAAATATGATCCAGCAATTCCATTTCTGGATAGTTATCTGAAGAAAGTGAAAAAATTACATTAAAAATGTGTGTGTGTGTGTGTGTGTGTGTGTGTGTGTGTGTGTGTGTGTGTGTTTCACTGCAGTACTATTTACAATAGCCAAGACATGGAAAAAACCTAAATGGCCATCAATAAATGAATTGATAAAGAATCTATGCTATATATATTCAATGGAATATTATTCATTCATAATAAAAAAGGAAATCTTGCCATTTGCAATGATATGGATGGATCATAAAGGCATTATGCTAAATGATGTAAGTCAGACAAAGACAACATGATCTCTCTTACATGTGGAATCTTAAAAAAAAAAATCAGTCTAACAACAACAACAAGAAGCTCCTAGATTTAGGGAACAGATGCTGTTTGCCAAGGCAGGCAGTGGAAGGGTGAGATAAATGGGTGAAGGGGGTCAAAGGGTAAGTAATAAGTAAGTAAATAAGTTAAAAAAAAAAGGCAATGAAGTGGTCTTTAGTTGAAAAATGGGTGAAATCGTTTGTCATTGAAAATTCTTATTTCCTAGTAAATTTCTTAATTTAAGGGTGCCTGGGTGGCTGGTTCAGTCGATTAAGCATCTGCCTTTGGCTCAGGTCATGATCTTGGGGTCCTGGGATCAAGCCCCACATCAGGTTCCCTGCTCAGTGGGGAGTTTGACTCCCTCTGCCCCAGCCCCACCCCATGCTCTGGCTTGTGTGTTTTCTAACAAATTCTTTTAAAAAATTTTTAAAATTTTGTTAAAAAGTCTTATTTTCCCTATAGAGAGACTGTTCATGTATATATGGTATAAGAAATAGTGCAAGCTACTGATGACAGTATTACAATGGGAAATTTTTATTTAAGAAAAAGTATTTTATGAAGCATTCCTAAAGCAAAATTACAGGGCATTTTTTAAAGAGTACAAATAAACTTGAAAGTATTTTGTACTTTATGAAGACCAGAAGGGAACTATGACAGCATAGTTTTTTAAAATATTTTATTCATTTATTTGACAGAGAGAGAGATCACAAGTAGGCAGAGAGACAGGCAGAGAGAGAGGGGGAAGCAGGCTCCCCACTGAGCAGAGCCCAATGCGGGGCTCGATCCCAGGACCCCGAGATCATGACCCAAGCTGAAGACAGAGGCTTTAACCCACTGAGCCACCCAGGCGCCCCACATCATCAGTCTCTTTCTAAATTCACACACACACACTCACACACACACACCCAGGCACCCCACATCATCAGTCTCTTTCTAAATTCACACACACACACACACACACACACACACACACACACACA
>CM053608.1:91708392-91796198 GCA_028646535.1 Procyon lotor | reverse complement strand
GTGGGAATGCAAGCTGGTACAGCCACTCTGGAAAACAGTATGGAGGTTCCTCAAAAAGCTGAAAATAGAGCTACCCTATGATCCAGCAATCGCACTACTGGGTATTTACCCTAAAGATACAAATGTGATCCGAACGGGCACGTGCACCCGAATGTTTATAGCAGCAATGTCCTCAATAGCCAAACTATGGAAAGACCCTAGATGCCCATCAACAGATGAATGGATAAAGAAGATGTGGTATATATATACAATGGAATACTATGCAGCCATCAAGAGAAACGAAATCTGGCCATTTGCAACGACGTGGATGGAACTGGAGGGTATTATGCTAAGCGAAATAAGTCAGTCAGAGAAAGAAAGTATCACATGATCTCTCTGATACGAAGAATTTGAGAGGCAAGGCGGGAATTTGGGGGGATGGGGGAGAGAAATGAAACAGGAAGGGATGGGGAGGGAGACAAACCATATGAGACTCCTAGACTCAAGAAACGAACTAAGGGTGCCTGGGGGGGGCGGGGGGAGGGTAGGGATAGGGTGGCTGGGGTGTGGACATTGGGGAGGGTATGTGCTGTTAAGTGCCATGAAATGTGTAAGCCTGAGGATTCACAGACATGTACCCTGGGGCAAATAATACATTATATGTTAATAAAAATTAAAAAAAAAAAGTAGTAGATTTATTGAGGACTTACAGGCATTATGCCCCTTCCATGTATTAAATTTATCCTCTCAATAATCCTACATGTCATTTCTACAATTTTACAACAGACACAACATATCCAGCAAATAATGGTATCTTTGAATGTACTAAAACTGTAAGTTTTGTTTCAGAAAAATATTTTTATTTTAACACAGCTAAATGGTTTTAAATAGTTTTTTGCCACCTTTGGGTATACACTATGAATCTATATTATTTATACATACACAAATTTGTTTGCTCAAATATAGGAAAAAATTAAATTGTAAGTCCACATAATGACTGAATATATTGGTAAAACAGGCTTATTAAATTTTCAGATTTGTAATTTCTAAAATGACTTTTAGTTTATGAAATTAAAGAATACTGCAAATACTCTCCACTTGCACTACTCTTCAAGCCTATTTAATTAACTGAAAAGGAAACAGTGAAAGAAAATTCCCACTAAAAATAGAGCAATCTGAGAATGAAGGACAGTTAAACTTTCTCTATCCATACAGTTACTCCCAGAAGCCAAAGTTCTTGCATCATAAAAATAGGTTCATACTATAATTATATTAAGGCAATTCAATAATTAAGGGGGACAACAATTATGTCTTTATAGAAGAATTTCTAGAATTGAAATAATTATGAAAAAGAATTTGTATTAGATAATATATGTAAAAAAAAAACTCTACTCTCAGAAACTCAGTATTTGTAATGTATTAATCTGATGAATTCCTTAACCCTATGATGTTTCTGTGCTTATCCTTTCATGACTGTGTTTAAGTTATTTATTTCAATTCTATATCTCAGCCTTAAAAAATACATAAATGACTACAATAAAACAAGATAGTGCTCATAAAAAAATAAAACTCAAGCACTGTCAATTAGCTTTTCCTGCTAGCTTTAGGTTCCAAGCTTCCCCCTCACCAAAAACAATTTATACTTCAGTATCATCTTCCATTTTATGTTTTCTGTTTCAGATGTGAAATTACATATTAAGTAAGAGACCGATGAACTGGATTCCCAAACACATTCACTGCATTCCCAAACACATTGGTTTTCCAGAGAGATAGGATACCCAGGCCACCTGGCTGCTGTATGCTCTGAGCAATGAGAGACAAAGGTAGGAAATTTAAAAAGGACAAAAACATGGGTACTGGCTATTTCACTGAGCAACTCAACACTATTCTTTGATCTAACATTCTGTCTGCCCAGTGAAGGAAGAAAACACAGCAAAGTTATAAAGCACTGAGGGTAACAGAGCTAACATTTACAAATGGGATGGTGGTGGTTAGTGGGAGTGAGGACAATAGTCCAAAAAATTAAAAATAAATAAATAAAACTAAAGCAAAACAAAATATCTATACATGGAAAGTACATAATAAACTTTGGACAATTTGAAAACACACATAAACAGCAATGCGATGGCAACAGCATATTTGAAGGAGTAGCCTCTGCAATTAAATCAGCTCACAGCTGGGTTTGTTTGAAAGCATAAATGGAAAGAGTTTGATTTCATTTTCTGCTCACCTTCTGTGATGGTTAATTTTATGTGTCACCTAGACTCTACCAGGGAATGCCCAGATATTTAGTTAAACATAATTCTGGATGTTTCTCTGAAGGTGTTGTTGGATAACAACATTTAAGTTGGTAGACTAAAAAAAAGCACACTGCCCTCTGCAGTGTGGGTGGGCCTTATGAAATCAGGTGAAGGCCCAAAAGGCTGACCTTCCTGCAAGTAATAGAGAATTCTCCCACCTGATGGGCTTTGACTGGATTATAGGCCCTTCGTGACTGACAGCCTTCAAACTGAAACATCAGCTGTTCCTGGTTCCAGTAGCTTCCAGTCTTACTTGCCAGCCTCCATAATCACAAGCCAATTCCTCACAATACATCTCTTCACTCATATATCCTACTGCTTCTATTTCTCCGGAGAACTTTAATACTTCTTCCAAAATTTATAATCAATTTACCAACAGGTTTATTAAAATTATAACACTGTGATGAGAATAATGCACAAATGCATTTATATTAATGAATTAACTCTCTAAAATATGCTATGATGAATACTAACATTTAAAAAAACATATGTACCCAATTCTAAATCAGCTATGATGCTGTAACACATACTCTATTTTAAAGCTATTAAAAACCCCAAATATCTTCTTTTAAACTGTTACCTATGTATTTTCAACTCTTGGATAAAATACATTTGTGAGTGAATAATGATTACTTATTCAGTTATTTAAAATTATTTAATCCTTTGGTAAGCCACATCTATGTTGTTGAAGAAAAGCAGAAGACTTCAATTTCTAATGTTTTACTAGGCTGAATACTTATTTTCAAGTTAAACAATTACTGAGTTTTTTTAAGTCTTTGGTGGAAGTACAATATATGTTCTCTTTCTTTACCTAATTTAATACTATCCCTACAGCATTACAATGTAAAATTATTATACTGGAAGACTTTGAAAGTGTAAATAAATTATAGCTAGATATCAAGTTACTACACCTTTATATCCAATTTATAATTTTCTTCAGTTAAATGACAAGTACTCCAAGGTTGATTAGAGGATCCTCTAGGGTACAACGGATTTGTAGAGAACTAAATAGTCTAATGCTCTTAAAACCCCTAGAAATACTTCAATATGATACAAAGCCTTTCTTAATAAAATGAGACAGCCAAATAAACCAGACATCATGCAAAATTTGCCCTAACCACCCCAATGGGAAAATAGCTCTCTTTGGAATTTTTTTTCCTGATTTTAAAAAAAGGGCACAGAAATGATCTTAGATTAGAAAGAGAGACGGGAAAGAAATTAAAATTTACACAAGAAAGAAAATCTGTAACAAAGATATCAAAGGCTTTATATAGAATTACAAATAAAATATTTTATATTGCTGTTAAAGGGATAAAATTACACACACACGGAACAGATTTTCCTAAGTCAATAAAGGAATTTTAATGAGCTGACATTTTAAACTAAATAGCTGAAAACTAAAAACTTCCATTTAAAAATACTTATGAATAGTTATAATATCTTAGAATTTAAATTACTGGTAAAGAATAAACTGTATTACATTCTCTATAAAAGTCTTCCTTTCCACCAAAAGTACCAAAAACCAGAATAAATTCTCTTACAAAACCTTGAACGCTCAAATAGCATTCCTAACAAACAAGTCTGTAGATACTAATCCAAATATTATTAAGAGAAAGGAGTAACTTCTTAGAAATAATTTATTTTTAATTTTTGAGGAACCACCACACTATTTTCCACAGCAACTGCACCATTTTACATTCCTGCCAGCAATGCACAAACATTCCAATTTCTCCACATAATGGCCATGGCTTTTTATTTTCTGTTTTTGGGGGTTGCTGTATTGTTGTTGTTTGGATAACAACCATCCTAATAGGTACGAAATGGTACCTAATTGTGGTTTTGACTTGCATTTCTCTGATAAGTAATGATGTTAAGCATCTTTTCATACTCTTACTGGCCATTTGTACATCTTCTTGGGAGAAAGGTCTACTCAAGTCCTTTGCCCATTTTTCAAATGGCTTGCTTTCTTCTGTGTTGTTGAGCTGCAGGAACTCCTGACATAGTCTGGATATTAACTCCTTATCATATATATGACTTGCAAATATTTTCTTCTACTCTGTGGGGTGCCTTTACATTCTTTTGATAGTGTTCCTTGGCATGCAAAAGTTTTAAAATTTGATAAAGTCCAATTTATCTATTTTTTCTTTTGTTTCTCTGCTTTGGGTGTCATATGCAAGAAATCACTGCCAAATTCAATGTCATAAATGTTTTCTCCTATGTTTTCTTCTAAGATTTACATAGTTTTAGCTCTTACATTTAGGTTTTTGATCAATACATGTGAACTTCTGAAACATGATCATTCATAATCATGGTTTCAGTAAGAAACCATCATTAACTTCCAAACCAATGAATATTATATTAATCTAAACTATAAAGTGATTTATACTGGAACCCCATTATAATTGACTCTGCTATAGCATAAAATATTTCACCGTGAGGTCAAGGCTGGAAAAAGATATCAATCTTTCCAAACACAATAAAGATAAGTAAAGTTCTGTGGAAGAATACAGATCACAACAAGATTTACACTGCTCATCAACTGTCAATCCATATAGTACAATGGCTCCAAATCACCCTCCTACGTGGAAAGTCTAGAAGCATGGTACTCCCATTGTGACTTCTTTTGATTATAAAGCATGACAACTAAGGGTAAAACAGATATTCAAGATGCAACATTCAGGGGCACCTGGGTGGCTCAGTGGGTTAAAGCCTCTACCTTCGGCTCAGGTCATGATCTCAGGGTCCTGGGATCGAGCCCTGCATCTGGTTCTCTGCTCAGTGGGGAGCCTGCTTCTCCCTCTCTCTGCCTGCCGCTCTGCCTACTTGTAATCACTCTCTCTCTCTGTCAAATAAATAAAATCTTAAAAAAAAGATGTAAACTTTTCTGATTGACAAATTTCAAATAATTTTCTCAAAAAGACTATTTCATCACCAAAGGGAAATGTGTTAAAGTGATAGGCTGAAAATATTATCTAAAATTTTTTTTCTCATACATATCTAAGATCAGAACAGGAAACAGAGTGTAGCCTTGCAACTAAGTTAACCAGCTACACTGTAAATTTTCTCCAAATTATGAAATGCATTTACTCTTAAGAATAAAGAAGACATATTTACTTCTACCAGAATATAAAAACTAAAGTGGATTTATTTTTTTTTAAGATTTTATTTATTTATTTACTTACTTACTTACTTATTTGTCAGAGAGAGAGAGTGCACAAGCAGGAGGAGCAACAGACAGAGGAAGAAGCAGGCTTCCCACCAGGCAAGGAGCCCAAGGAGCCCAATCCCAGGACCCTGAGATCATGACTAGAGCCGAAGTCAAACACTTAACCAACTGACTCACCCAGGTATCTCAAAACTAAGGTGAATTTAAAATAGGAAAATATGATGCTATTATTTGCTACGAAAGTCAATTCTGAATTTGATCTCAGCCTCATACCATCACCATCACTATCACCACATAGTTTAGAAAGGAATGTGTTACAGCAAAAAAAACCAGTCATAAGATATGAATACTTTCCTAACTCTACTTCTACTCATTGTCTTTAATTTTTAAAAAAGTAATGAAATGTGATTATCTCAAATGTCCCCCCAACTCTAAACATCTATGATTATTTTAAACAGCAAATGAGGAAAAACTTCCAGATATTCAAGGTTGCACTCTCCAGGGAATGAATGTAGACAATATAATTTTATTTCATTCATTCATTAACTCCATCATTCAATAAACAAGGAACTACCAGCATATGCCAAGCACTGTTTGAAGCACTAGGAATTACATACAAACATATACAAAGTCTCTGCTCTCAGGGAGCTTACACACTAGTGGAGAAGATAGGGAAAAAACCAAAGGACAAAAACATATGTTGCCAAATATCATTCCATATAATGATAACTGCTGTCAAGGAAAATAAAGGGGGTATGAGAACAAAGAGTTGTGAGGGGAGGGGAGAATGTTTTAGATGGTAGGAATGTGATTGCCATGTTTAAAAACAATAAAAAGGACAGTGTGCCTGAAATGATATGAGCACAGGCAAGACACACAGGAGGTAGGTCTGAGAAATAAAGAGGACCAGCTCATGAAGGATATTGTAAGAAGTCTGATTTTTACCTGTAGAATAGGAAGCCACTAATATGTTTTTGAGTATAGGAATGAAAAAACATTAGTTTATATTTTTAAAGTAAACATGGTTGCTCCTTGGAAAAGACACTGAAGGGAATAAGTATATTCTTAACTAACAAAAAGGTACTCTTCTAAGAATATTACAAATATTAATTCTTTAATTCTCATGGCAACTGTTTTAAGTACTGCGTCCCTATTTTGTGGTGAGGAAATTAAGATACACAGAGGTTAAAAAAGATCACATACATGACAAAAATCACGATCAGAATACTGCAAAACTAGAATTTTAACCCATGTAGTCTAGCTACTTTGTCTCTGATTTTAACCATTATTTTCTATTGAATCTTGTAAGTAAACAGAAACTTCTCAAGTTAGAAAAGAGTACTGTGACTTAAGCACATCATGAAGATATGGGTGAAAGGACTTGCTGATAAAGTAGGTATAGAATATTAAGGGAAAGAAAACAATCAAGAATTATGCTAAGGAGTTTGACATCAAACTAAGATGAAAAAAGCAGGAAAGAAGAATGTTTATTAGATGGAATCACGGATGTTATTTTAACCTACTAAACATCCAAATAAGATGTCAAGTAGATAGCCAACCCATATCACAGCATATCATGAAAGAAGTGTGGTCTTAAAATATAAATTTGTCCTCAGTGTATTAATCATATTTAAAGTCATTTGAAAGAATGAGATAATTTAAAGAAAGATTACAGATAATTTACTTTATGCACAGCCTTGATAAAAATTCTAGACAAAGATCAGAATAATTATTTCCCTATACAATTAGTGCACAACCCTGAGATTTGCATTCGAAAGTCTAAAGTTCCATTTCCACAAACACACGGGTGAATATTTGTGATCATGTACATATTCCCAGAAAAATTAGTTCCATAAAACTGTAAGGAATGTTTGGGAGTGCAAACGATGAGAAAAGATATAAAGGCAGACAGAGGCTCTGAGCTGGACCTAATGTGATTATTTTAATGGGAACATAACAGAGGTTACAGAGCACCAACAGAAAAAGAAAAAGTTGTGGGTTTCACATGAAAATTTGCTACTAAAAAAATCATACCTCCCAAAATATCTACATATTATCCATTAATGCTGTTACCTTCTTCCTGCAATTCAAATTGTCAGTGATCAAAACGGTCCTGAACCTGAGCAGTGACAATGCTTATTGTGATTAGGAACCCCAGAGATGGAGAGTGCTAAAAGAAGTTTTATCCAAACTTTGTAACCAGGCCTCAGAAAAGACAACCTGGTAACTGCTCTCAGAGGAGTTTTCTGATTCTTTTTATTACTTTCCTGGGCACTGTGGTCCAGTGGTACAATCCAATTACAACCACATCTTAAAATAAAAATCCCGTGACAACCTCAATTCCTGGTTAATCCCAAAACATTTCTTTTCACTTCAATCATGAATACAAAAATACAACCTTCTTCCTAGTCCATTTAAGTAAAGGCATCGAAAAGAAAGACAACCCACTTTAACTAAAGTGATATAGATTAAAAGTAAACAGACGAAAAAAAAGACATAACATTCAAACACAAATCAGAAAAAAGGAGTAAATAAATATCAAAACAAGGAAAATCACAAGGAATAAAGAAAAACATTACTTCATCATGAAGACGAACAATCTTAAATGTGTATGCACCTAATAACAGCATCAAAACACATAAAGCAAATACCGACTGAACTAATAGGACAAAGAAATAAATATGGACCATTTAATACACTTTCATCAAATTAATAGAATAAGTTGATAGAAAATCAGCAGGATATATAAGACATGAACACCACCATGAAACAACTTGACCTAAAAGACATTTATAATACATTTGTTATATACTCAACAAAATAACATTTTTTTAAGTGCAAATGGAAATTCAAACATACAAACTACATCCAAGGTCATAAAACACATTTTACAAAGTACTGAAATCTTACAAAATATTTTCTCTGACTGTAAGTAAATTAAAGTAGAAAATAAAAGAAACATAACTAGAAAATATTCTCAAATAAGAAATAAAACAAATTTCTAAACAATCCATGAGTTAAAAAGGATGTCTTAAGGAAATTAAGAAATATTTTTAACTAAATTAAAATGTAAATACAACAAACCAAAATTTGTGGGATATACCTAAACCAGTGTTAAGCGGGAAATGTATAGCATTAAATGCATATATTTAAAAAGAAGGTCTTAAATCAATAATCTAAGGATTCCATCAGAAGAAATAAGAAGGAAACTGAAGGGGCCTGGGATCGAGCCCCGCATCGGGCTCTCTGCTCTGCGGAAAGCCTGCCTCTCCCATTACCATTCCCTCTGCTTGTGTTCCCTCTCTCGCTGTGTTTCTCTCTATCAAATAAATAAAATCTTTAAAAAAAAAAAAAAAAAAAGGAAACTGAAAGCAAGCAAAATGAAAGTTATAATAAAGAGCAGAAATCAATGAAACTGAAAACAAAACAGCAACAGAGAAAAATCAATGAAACCAAAAACTATTTCGTTGGAAAGATCAATGAAATTGATAATGCTCTTGTTAGTTTAAACAAGAAATGGAGGAAGAACTATGATAATAGAACTCATAGATAATAAAATGATATTAAGAGAATACTATAATCATATCTATGAACATAATCTTGACAAATTAGAAGAAATGGACCATTTCTGGGGTGCCTGGGTGGCTCAGTGGGTTAAAGCCTCTGCCTTAGGCTCAGGTCATGATCTCAGGGTCCTGGGATCGAGCCCCGCATGGGGCTTTCTGCTCGGCGGGGAGCCTACTTCCCCCTCTCTCTCTGCCTGCCTCTCTGCCTACTTGTGATCTCTCTCCTCTCTGTCAAATACATAAATAAAATCTTAAAAAAAAAAAAAAAAAAAGAAATGGACCATTTCCTTAAAATGCACAAACTCACTCAACAGAAACAAACAGAATAGTCCTATATTATGCAGAAAAGAGTTAACATTGCAGGCCTGATGCTGCTATCATGAGAAGGGCCTGACTGCAGAACTACTGTTTGGCTAGCATATCAAATTTTTGGTTTGGGGATATTCTCTATATAGCAAACCTGTTTTGTCTGCTTGAGGCATTGAGCCCTGCTGTACCACCCTGCATAGACTGTACAAATAACATGAATTAGGGTAAATCTCTGCTTTCCTTCTTGGAGTCTGGAAACTGGGAAGCTGTGGCTACATGACCACACATGGCATGGCTACATGACCAGTTCTCAATAAAATTTTGAGTCTTCAGCAGGCTTCCCTGGGAAGAAACACAGCCTATGTGTCACTGCAATATACTGCTAGAAGAATACGTTTTTTATGCCTTGTGCTCTCAGAAGGGAGAACTTTAAAGGTTGAGTCTGGATGCCTCCAGACTCTCCTTGAGTCATTTTCCCTTGCTGATCTATAATAAATCATAGTTATGAGTACAAATATGATGAGTGCTGTGAGTCCTAGCAATTCACTGAATGTGTACATGGTCATTGAAACCCTGAAATACATAGCAATTAAAGAAATTACATATGTACTTTAAAATCTTTCTGAAAAAAAAAAAAAAGGAAATTCAGGGCTTAAATGGTTTCACTGGGCAACTCTACCCAACATGTAAGACATAACACCAAATCTACACAATTTATCCCAAGTAACAGAAGGGGAGAAACACTGCCTAAATTTATTTATGTGGCCAGCATTATACTGCTAATTACACCAGAAGAGGATAGTACAAAAATGAAAATCACAAACCAATATCCCTCATGAACATAGATGAAAAATCCTCAACAAAATATGAGCAAACTGAACTCAGCAATATATAAAAAGAACAGTACATCACAACCAAGCACAATTTATCTGAGGAATGCAAGGCTAGTTCAATATTTAAATATCAGTGGATAGAATACACCATATTAACTACTAATGCAATTATCACATGGTCTTTATCAACTGATAGAGAAAAATAATTTAACAAAATTCAATACCATTTCATGATACTCTCAGCAATCTAGAAATGAAAAGGAAAATCATCAACGCAATGAACCACATCTACAAAAGATCTATAGCTGCAATCACATTTAATGGCAAAAGAAAATGTTTTCCACAAAATACTCAAACAAGGCAAAATGTCTCTTTTCACCATTCATTTTCAACACTGTACAGGAAATCCTACCCAATGCAATAAGACTAAAAAGGAGGGGAGGAGAGAGAGAGACAAAGGGCATACAATTGAAAGAGAAGAATTAAAACTGTTTCGATATGCAGACAATTGTCTATAAAGAAAATCCCGAAGTATCTATAATAAAGCTCCTAGAAATAATATGTTAAGTTTACCAAAGTCACAGGATACAGCTCACCATACAAATATAAATCAGATTTCTACATAGTAGCATTAAGCACTTGGAAACTAAAACTTTTAAAACAGTACTATCTGTAATATCTCCACAAAAAATTAAATACATAGGAGTAAATCCAAGTATATGAACAACCAGTACACTGAGAACTACAAAATTCTGATGACAAAAAAAAAAAAAAAAAAATTAAAAAAAAACCCTAAAAATAGAAAAAGACCATTTTCATGGGTTTGGAGACTCAATATAGTTAAGATATTAATTCTCTTCAAATTGATCTATGGATTTAAGGCAAGTTCAATTAAAATCTCAGCAGGATTTCTTATAAACAAGACGATTCTAAGTTGCACACAGAAAGGTATGAACTAGAATAGCCAAAGCAATTTTGTAAAAGAAAAACAAAGTTAAATAATTCATTTTAAGAGATTTTCAGACTTATTATAAAGTCATAGTAATCAAGGCAGTATAGTAATAAAGACCAGGCTTAAAGATCAATGGAACAGAAAAATGGGTCCAGAAATAGAACCACATAAGTACAGTCAATTGACTGTCCACAAACATGCAAAGACAATTCAATGGAGAAATGACTGACTTGTCAACAAATAGCATTAGAACTGGACATATATATACAGAAAAAAAGTGTATCTTAATCCATACTTCACGACTTATATAAAATTCAAAATAGACTTAACTGTAAAACAAGAAAACTATCAAACCCTTAGAACAACAACAAAAAATCCTTGTGACCATGAGATAGGCAAAGAGTCCTTAGATACAATACCAAAAGCATAATACATAAAAGGAAAAAAATTATAAATTGGACTTCATCAAAATTAAAATCTTTGCTCTACAACAGATGCTGCTGAAAGAATAAAAAGACAAGTTATACATGTGGAGACATGAATTTAAAATCATATATCAGACAAAAGACTTCTGAAGGACTGGTATCCAAAATATTAATTAACCCAAAAAAATAAAAAATTAGAAAACAAATTAATACAGTAAACAAAGAGGAGACATTGGGAAGATATAACTTTTACAGATGGCAAATAAATACATGAAAAGATGCCCAACATTGCTAATCATTAGGGAAATGCAAAGTAAAATCACAATGAGCTACCACTTCACACCTATAAGAATGACAAAATTAAAACAAAACAAAAACTTGGCAATGTCAAGTACTAATAAGGATGTATAGGAACTAGAACTCTCATACATTGCTGATGGGAATTTATTTTTTTAAAGATATTTTTTAATTTATTTATTTGAGAGCGAGAACTCATAAGTACTCAGAGAGAGAGAGAGAGAGAGAGAGAGAGGAGGAAGCAAACTCTCCGCTGAGCAGAGAGCCCGATGCGGGGCTTTATCCCAGGACCCTGAGATCATGACCTGAGCCGAAGGCAGAGGCTTTAACCCACTGAGCCACCCTGGTGCCCCAACTGATGGGAATTTAAATAGCAGACAGTCACTCTAGAAAACAATTTTGCAGTTTTAATAAAACAAAGCATACACATACCATACGATCTGACAATTCTACTCTTAGGTATTTGCCACTTAGAATTCATACACTATTCTTTCTAATATTCTATGGCAACAAGAAAGGAATTGGACAATAGTAGTTATTCTTTCTCAGGTGCAGGGATATTTTATTTAAATAACTGGTATGTTGACTAACATTCAAATATTCTTTCCTCATTCTCTGATTTTACTCAATCTTTAGAGATATACATCTTTACTCATTATTCTTTCATTTTGATTTTAAGTTTCTTCATATTTCATTTTTCTGTACCATGTATATGAAACTATACAAATATTACATGCTCCATCATAAGAAGGAAGTGGCATGTCTATTTAAACATGACATTTACCTCTGCTCTATCCTGAAAACAAAAGAGGTAAAAATTTTAGTCTCTTTACCTTAGTATTTTTACTAGAGTAATACAAAATGGAAAAGGGAAAGGAAATGACAACAGACCAGAATGTTAATAACACTTTGGAGGCTACAAAGGAGACAATGAAGTGGAATCCTAAGCCTAGGGTGAGTAAATCAGCAAAAATCAAGCAGTTTTGTGCTACAGAACCAAGATGAAGTTTGAGAGCTGAAGGAAGGAAAGCATGGTGGGACTGAAAACCAGAATGTTGTAGTTTCCACAGGTAACAATTAGAACCCCCAAATCTCTTTACTAACCTCATTCAAGTCATGCCACAATTCTGTCACCACTCTTTCAAAGAATGAAGGTTTCATCTTTGGGGAGATTATACCAGAAAAATTCTGTGCTTGTGAACACCAAGCATGTTGAATAAGGAGGGTGGGGGAAGTGTCTGATACAACACGCTGAAAAAAGAAAGGTTTAAGGAAAAGTCTACATTACTCAATTACAAAAGACACACAGCCTCATCCCACCCCAGGCTCCTTCCTTGGATGAGATACCAAAATCCTCATAGTCAGGCTTAGAAACCTTAGGCAAAGGACTGACAGATTCCTCCTTGGAGAAATTTTTAGTCTAAGAGAATAGAAATCAACAGTTGACTGTATTCTTGAGAGATGTCTGACAAAAATGGCCAGATGAACATCTAATCACCCTACAATAAAGTTCTACTTCACATACATTTTGGTGCCTTGGTCTTAAATATAAGTAGGCAGCTAAAAATCACCAGATGATAAGAAAAGACTCTAACATAAAAGATGTTAACCAGAACAAAGAGAATAAAAAGGAAATAAAATGAAACAAAGAAAATAAAGGTAGTTAAAAAAAAAAAAGCTTCATATAATCACAAATATTCTTTTTTTTTTTAATTTTTATTTATTTTTGCCAGAGTGAGTGAGAAAGAGATAGAGAGAGAGCATGAGCATGGGGAAGGGCAGAGGAAGGGGCAGATTCCCTGCTGAGCAGGGAGCCTGATGGGGCTCAATCCCAGGACCTTAGGATCATGACCTGAGCCAAAGGCAGACACTTAACCAACTCAGTTACCCAGGCACCCAATCACAAATATTTTTGCGGAGACAGTACATCCACAAAAAGACACAAGGCGGCTTTTTTTTTTTTTTTAAACAAATAGGTAAAAAACAACAACAAAAAAGCACTCTTGGAAATCACGACTGGAAAATTAAAATGAAAAGTTCGGAAAAGAAAGTTAAGAGAAAGTTAGGAAAAAAACCAAAAGAATAAAAGAAAGGGAAATAGAAAAGAAAGTTGTAGGACCAGTTCAAGAGAACTAACAACTGAATAACGTCAATTCAAGAGAAAAGGCAGAGGGAAGGGAGATGGACAAACAGAAAAGTATAGATGGATAGAAGGAAGAAGAAAGAGACAGAGGGAGAGAGAAGGAGAGACAGACAGAAAAATTATCAAAGAAATAATTCAAGAAAATTGCTGAGAGCTATAAAAGTCCCCAGCAAAGCAGATGAAAAAAGACCCATATCATACCATGATATCATAAAATATCAGAACACAACTGATAAATAAATGACGCTAAAAAGGTCAAGAGTAAGGAGGAGGAAATGGTCACATATAAAGGCTCACTGATCAGATGGCACAGAACTTGTTAACAGCAATAATGGTAGCTACAAAATGGTAGGGAAAAGGCTTCAGAATATTACGAGAAAATGGTTTGCAACCCAAATCTATTGTCAAATGATATGAAATTTATATACAAATGATCTGAAATGTGTGTACGGTAAGTATTCCATTCATTATACTTATCTTTAGAATTCATGTTTATCTTTCAACAATAAATATTTAAACTGTATTTTTCTAAAATCAATGCTGAAAATTATCTCTTCTTTAATAAAGACTGCATTCACTAAATGACTGAAAAAAAAGCTGCCTGGAGAAATGTTCAATGCCAGCAGAAAGCCAGACTAAGATTAAAATTTGCTATGGGTAATCCCCATGTACAGTTCACTAAAAAGAGACTTACGGTCTCAGTTTCAATCAGAACAAGCTAGCGACAGAACTCTGAAGTCCTAAAAATAAAAACAACAACAACAACAAAACTTCTTTTAAAAAAGAGTAAGCTGAAATTGAGATATTAAAATGAAAAGACAGATGTGATAGAAAAGAGGAATTTTTCAAAGAAGGATATGCCTCAATAAAGTATCACCATCTGATATTTGTAAAACTTAATTATTTCTCTAAAAAGATCATACCTCACATACTGCTAAAATGAAGCCAGTTCACTGCTAAAATGAAGCCAATTCTAGCTTCATTTTACCGTTGACAAAAGCCAGGTTAATTACATGAATTGTCCTGATGATAAACGTTCATGTTTCTTCAACTAGGTTATATGGTCTCCAAAAGTTTAAACAGTAACTATTTTTCCATATAAAACAACAGGGCCCCAAGAGTACACTTATCTTGATAACCGCTCAATGAATAGAATTGTTGAATCACTATATTACATACCTGAAACCTATATAACACTGTATGTTAACTATGCTGAAATTAAAATCTTAATACTTAATAAAAAAAAGTTATACAAAAAAAAAGAACAGGGTCCCGAGATAATCAAGATCATCTAGAAAAAAACATAATCAGGCCATGGTATCAAATATTCGATTTTATAAATTATGTTTAAATAAAGAAAAGATTATAAAGGGGGTAAGGGTAGGAAGTGGAAAGAAGGAAACCCAGATGACTGGAAAATAAAAAGACATACTCAAAGCTAGCCTGATGTCCCAAATTAAAAAGCGACTGAAAACATGTAAACATTTATTCATTCTCAACTATTTACCATATATTGTACTACAGATATTTCCTTCAATCATCATCAATAAAAAGATCTAGTTCCAGGGGCACCTGGGTGGCTCAGTGGGTTAAAGCCTCTGCCTTTGGCTCAAGTCATGATCTTAGGGTCCTGGGATCGAGCCCTGCATTGGGCTCTCTGCTCAGTGAGGAGCCTGCTTCCCCCTCTCTCTCTGCCTGGCTCTCTGCCTACTTGTGATCTCTCTGTCAAATAAGTAAATAAAATATTTTTTTAAAAAAAGATTTAGTTCCATTTTGTAAACAGGAAATTATGCCAAAAAAAGGTTAAGTAATTTGCCCAAGATCACAGTTAATAGGGAGAGGAAGCTCCTGATTTAATTCTGCAGTTAAAGCTGTTCTAGTCAAACAGATTTTCACACAATTATAAAAAGAAATTTTATACATTTACTTGAATATACATTTCTCATGAGGTGAAGTCCATAAAAATTCTACCAAAATTATGAAAAAAGCACAGATTCAAGGAAAAAAGTACTTGCCAATTGTCTCTATACTGTCCTTTTGCTCAGTCTGCTTATCAGGTTTGTTCGATATTTACTCATTTCCTACTATATGATAAGCACTGTTCCAGGGCTCATATTTCTCATCAAGAGAAATTCACACCCAGAAACACTGCATTAAACACCCAAACACGTATATTAGAAAGGACTAAGCATTCTAAGGTATAATACAAACAGGCAAGAAAAGAAAGGGATGCTATCATGCAAAAGGTATAACAGAAGAGGAGACTCCTACTCCAGTTCATGAAGTTTACTCACTCAAAAATATTTTCTACACCTCCATATACATATATATATATATGTGTATATATATATATGTATATATATATTCCAATCATATTTGGTGGTAAGTAATAAGATGAACATAATATGGCTGGAGATGTCAAAAAGAAAAGAAAATTAGAACAAAGGAAGCAAACCAAAATGAAAACATTCTAAATCCTATGGATTATTCCTGAGAGAACTGGGTTCAAGGTCTATTAAGCATTAAGGCAGACCAAAAATGCACCATTGAGCCTGCCATCTTCAATGAGCTCCTCTTACCAGCTATGACAGGATGATTTAATACCACTCCTACTAAAAGTATGTACCAAACATGACACCAAAGCTAGAAAACCACAAATAAAACTGTTATATGTGTCTTATATATATTTTTAAAATTCTAGATGAAAATAATAGGATAAATATGTAAATTTATTTCAAATAGTAAAGAAAATCTTGCAATACAAAAACAAAGATTTTAAAGACCTTGCCTTAATATATAGAGCTCTTATAACTCAATAAGAAAATACAAATCTCTCTCTTTTTATTTTTTTTATTTTTTTCTCTCTCTCTTTTTAAATGAGTAAGAAATAATAGATAATTCACCAAGAATTAGTCTGTGTGCAGCCCAAGTGGGGCTCTAGAAGTCACAACATAATTCTGTGTTCAGAGATAACTTGCTGATAACCTAATCACCAAGATCTACTGGGAGTCTGACATGCACAGAAAACAACATAAGTGAACAATTTTTAAATTTTAGATTTTAAATTAAATTTTAATTTAATTTTTAATTAAAAACTAAATTTTCATTTTTAAATCTACCCCCATGCCATCCCCAAGTCACAATTAAACTAGGTACAAGCACTGAAAACAAAAAATATACACACATATATGTATTTATATCTATAATTATGTCAATATTTGGAGCAATATACATCAAACAATAGGAATTTTTTTTGAAATGTTGGGTTTCCTGATATTTTGTACTTTTTAAAAATATTTGACATCTGCTTTTTTCCACTAAGTCAGCAGTACTACATTTATCATCAGAAAGGCAAAAACAGTGAGTCCTACTCTTCAGCAACTGAGGTGAAGGCCTAGGCAGGTAGCTACTAGCATTTTGAATATTCTTCTACTCCAACCAAAACTGAAATAGGAACTCAGGTTGTATTAAACTTGCAAAGAGAGATTTCAGTCATAAAGCACTGAGAAGCACAAGACCAGAAGCAGAAGAGATGAATATCAAACAGCAAGCAAATTTTAGATTATGCCAACAAAACTTAAGTTGTAACCTTTCCCTTCTTATTGACAGATGATTAACCACCTAAGATTAATAGGCACAATCCTGTGCTCAGCAGACTGAGGGCCTTCAAATTTAAAACATAGATCAAGCCCTCAGAGAAGTTTTAATCTAATGATAACAAACTAAAAATAAACATATAGGCATTAATATGTAGCAAGGACAGAGATGACAGAATCTCTGAATACAAAAGTTAGGAGAAGGTAACACCTTATATGCATTGAAAAAGAATAAATGAAACCCCAGAAGAAATATATCTATCACCAAGATGCCTTCAGCTGCAAGGAACAAACTCCCAAACCACATCATAGTCCCAAAGCAAGGCAGTCTGCTAGAATCCTTCACATTTCCTGTGTGTTTCCTGACTAGCTCCCCTCAAGGCTATAATTAATTTTTAGCATACTTACCATTATTTGAGTGCTTGCTATACGCCAAGCACTGTTCTAAGAACTTTATGCTCATTAATTAATTTCTTACAACAGTCTATAAGGAAGATACTATTAGCCCCATTTTTTTAACAGCTTTATTGGAATATAACTCACATACCATATAATTCACTCACTTAAAGTGTACAATTCAAAGGTCTATAGTATATTTACAGATATGTGTGACCATAGTCAATTTTAGAATATTTTTGTTGCATGAAAAAGAAACAGTAACCTTTAGCTTTAACCTCATCTGCCACCTAACTACCAGCCACAACTGTAAGCAAGTTAAGTTATCTTCTATCAATTTTCCTATTCTAGAGCTTCATATGAGTGGAAGAAAGTATGTATATGTGGCCTTTGGTGACTGGCTTTTTTTTTTTTTTTTTTTTTTTTTTACCTACTATGATGTTTTCAAGGTTCATCCATGTTGTGTCATTTATCAGTTCTCTTCATTCTTTTTTGTGGCCAAATAATACCTCATATTGATAAATTATATTTTGCTTATCTATTTATCCATTGATGGATATTCAAGTTGTTTCTACCTTTTGGCTATTATGAATAATGCAGATATAAACATTTGTGTACAAGTCCATGTGCTGACGTATGTTTTCAGTTCTCCTGAATATATATATGCGCACACACCTAGAAGTGGAATTGCTGGACCATATGGGTAACTCTATGTTTAATCATTTGAGGAACTATTATACTACTATATCCCAAAGCAACTGGACTATTTTACGTTCCCACCAGGACTGTATGAGGATTCTGATTCCTCCAAATCTTCACCAATATTTGTTATTATCTGACTTTTTGATTCTAGTCATCCTAGTGGCTTTGATTTAGACTTACTGCATTTTCTCAATTGACTGATGTTCCATGTGTATATTAGCCCCATTTGTATAGTCAGGAAAACCGAGGTAGAGAGAGATTAAATAAACTGCCATGGTCACAAAGCTAGTAACAGAAGCACTGGGATTCTAACACAGGCAACCTGGCCCAAAAGCTTATATTATATTATATAATATGTATTATAATGCTGCAGCACTTCCAAGCATTTCACCCACAAGAGGGGCAGCCTTCTCCAGGTAATTCGATTTATCAGTGAGAGAACCTTCCCCAAAACCATTCAGACTTCTCATATCCCACAGACTAGATCTGAGTCACATGACTCTTCCTAAGATGGGCTAAAACTATGCAGGGTTTCTATTCATATTCAGGGCTCTTACAGAAAGAAAGAAGGCAAGTAAGAATAGCTGGCTCATAACTGGTCAAATCAAACTTTTTTGCTACAGGTGTATTTGGGAAAAAATAAAACCCCTGATTTTCTTGCTTCTACCATCTCAGAAATGAGAGAGATTACCAGGTTTAAAAAGAGTTATGCAGGTACTACTGTGCTAGTGTTGTCTGTATGAATAAATGCATACTTATAATATCAATCAGTCTGTAAAAAATTTAAAGAAATCAACCATTTCAGTAAAGCAAAGAAACCAAGACATTAGGCTGAAATCTGGCTATGGAAAATTAAGCCTTGACTATAGGAGAAAGCATTAAAAAGAAACATTTATTTGTACATTTCCAAACAGCAAAAATATAAATTAACTGCAGTTTATTTAAAGCTGGAAAATGACCAAAAAAAAGTCATCAAAAACACAGCATTTTAAGTTATAATATAAGGCTTCAAAGAATCTCATTCAACATAATATCATTATAACAAAATTTTTTATCCACTTTAAGTTTTGTGGGACTTAGATAAGCTCTCCTAGGAATGTAAAGTTTATTTTAAAATCACTCTAAGTGCTAGTTTATACTACTTTAGAAAGTGTACTAGCAATCAGATTTCACAAACCATATTTTAAGCACAGCAATAATTCATAATGGACAAATGGTTTTCATTTTCCACACTTTTTATAATATATTAACTTGTAAATTAGCATGTATGCTCCAAAAGTGATATAACGCATATTAACATTTGCTTCGTGGGAAGAGATTAGAAAATAAGATAAGTTTACCAGATCAATCAAACATGCACTTGAAATACTTTTAAAGTATCTACTTTGGTTTCTCATTAAAATAAAAAATTTTACACACATACACACACCACGCACACACACACATATTAGGATGGGGGGGCAACTGAATAAATAATTACAAACCAGGCCTGACTTTAGATAGAGGGTTTATCATGTAATTATAATGCTGATCATTTCAAAGTATCCAAATGTCTCCAGCATTTTAAAGAACTATGCAGAGTTATTTTTAAAATCAAACATATGTGCTTTTTCTGTTTATGTCTTTGGAAAGAATATTCTGTATAATGAAAAACACAACCAAATTTTTCACAGTACATCACTATAAACCCTATAATTGACTTTTGGGGTTGGTTTACTCTATATCTATTTTTGACCACGTAGAAAACAGCAATGATGTGGTAGAAAGCCCAAAATGTAAGTCCCATTGCAGGATAAGACTCCATCCTGATTAGTATAGAAGTATCATATTTATGCTGGGAAATGTGCCCATTTTAGAAGGAAAATTTCAGTGCATAGGAGCCTCCTCTTTTTTAATCAAGCCATGTAAAAACTAGTAACTCCGGTGCCTCGCCTGGACCTTGGTTAGAAATTGGATGTTGTATACACTGATCCCCTCCATCAAAGAAGCATAATGTTGACGTTCAAGACTGATGTTGTAAACAACAGGTTCATTTCTATCAGTTAATCCAGTTAAAAGTAACATTGGATATTAGGATTTAGCGTTGTAAATTAATCTTTAAAAATGAATTAATAATGGATAGCTACTTTTCTCATGTCTTAATACAGATTAAATAAAGAACTTATTCATTCTCTAAAAGCTCTGAGCTTATTCAATGACAAAACTAATTTGTCACTCCTATCAAAGCACAAGTCTAAAATATCTCTGAATGAGCCCTCCTGGTTTCATTAATAAAATTTACCTGTTAGCAAGTTAAATAAACTAAAAGAGAGAGATGGCATGTGGTTTAAAAATCAGCCGGATGACACGTAGCACAGATTTATCTCCTGCAAGTTGACTCAACCATTCCTTCTTCATAGTAAATAAACTAAACTCTATGCAGGGTGGGTACTGTGGTAGTTTTTCAAGGGCGAAGTGAAGGAATATGTTTTAGATGGAATCTTCCAAATTGACAGACTGCCCATTTTTGGTAGGTATTAAAGGGTCCCCCGCACTTTATGACTTAGTCGTGGTTCACCTACAAAATCATGGCCAAAGCAGCTATGGTCACTGCATGTTCAATTTATCCCTATCAGAAATCGATGTGCCTTAAAATTGTTTTTAGCAGATTTAGAAAAAAAAATCAAGTCAAGTGAGCTAAGTGACAGCTTTCTAGTAGCATTACTGATTGGGTGGCAAACATATCACTTCAAAACATTTAAGTATATTTTATGATTAATCAATATTTTTATATTAGTATTTAGGGCTTTCCTAATGCAGATCATTATCATTTATGCCTACATTTTAAATGAACCTATGAAACAATGAATTAACATTAACTACATTTGGACATTTAATAGTTTTTAAAAAATATTTAGTTATTTATTTGAGAGAGAGAAAGGGAGAGAGAGCACACAGTGGGGAGGGGCAGCAGGAGAGGGAGAGAATCTTAGGCAGGCCTCACGTCCAGAGCGGAGCCCTGCAAGGTGCATGATCTCACAACCCTCAGATCATGACCTGGACTGAAATCAAGGGTTGGATACAACCAACTAAGCCAACCAAGTGCCCCAAGAACATTTAATAGCTTTTGACAACTTCTTGGGGAGCAGTGATTCGAAGATGTTTACAAAATCCTCAGTACTTAGTGAAAAACTAAAACTCCTGAAAACCTTAAAAGAATTACCTAATTAAAAGTCACCTAAGCAACAGAGGAATTTTTTTAACCAAGGTGACTAGAGAGCCAAATAAAATACCACACTCAGATATCTACTCTTGCATTAAGAAACACATGAAAGCTTTAACTGGGCTACACTGAAATGTCAAGATGAGAACTAGTGGCAACGACCTGACCAAGCTGTGTCACAGTCCTAGTCCTATTCCCTGCAATAAATTCCCATCTGAACAGATGAGAATGTTACCTGCATCACTATGAGTCGGCCTTTATAAAAAGTGTTCTTATATACATTTTTCAATTGTTGTGGTAAAGGAAAATAGGAAAAAGTTCACCAGTTTTTTCTTTTCCTTTGCTAGCTTTCCCAAGAAAATTAAGCCTATGTTGAGGAAAGAAAAATAAATTACCATTTCATTAAATGATAAAAGAACAGTAACAAGTGGGGCTAAACAGTTCCTTCAAAATTCTTGCACTGATCCTTTTACTGGAAAACTTTCCCACTACAGTACTGCTATGTTTAATAACTAAAATTTTATTATGAAGCCCAAATTATTAAGATGTTATTAAGTCTAAATTAGGGGTCTGGAAATGTCTAAATTTCAAATGGAAAAAAATTAAATCTAACTGCTGCAAACTTGTAATGAGACCAAAACATTTCTATTTTTTTCCATTACTCTCCTATGTAAGTCTAAAGTACTCAAAGGGGAGGCTGAACCAGAACAGTCTGGTGGGGAAGTCCTCCCTATCACCTCCAGGTGATTTTTATACTCTTCTAGAGACCACTATCTTAGTTAAAGCACAGAGTTCATTCTAGTATCCAAGCTCTGATGCTTACCAACTGTGAGACTTGGAATAAGTAAATCCACACAAGAGCTGTTGCCTTACCTGTAAAACAGGGATGGTGATATAACCTCAGAGGAATATGGTGAAGCTACGGTTAAGTAATTAAATTCATTCAGTGAACTTACAAAGGATCTACCACTTGTCAAGCACTGAACTATACACTCAGGACTAAACATCACAAAAGACACCTTCTTAAGCTTCAGAACTGTTACAATACAGTAGAGCAGAAACCACACCTGTAACTGAAGGACAGAATTCCAAGGAGAACAACACAGCCCCAGAATTGAGGGTATGGGAAGGTATCTGGGAAGAGATGATGACTGACTAAAGTTTTGAAAGTAAAGAAGAGGTTAATTCTTAAAAGAGCAAAATAACTTTGATTACCAGACCAAAGAACATACTGAGGAGCAGCAGAAGATAAAGCCAAAGGGAGTACGAGGGAAGAAAAACATGAACATGCTGTGCAAGCTGTCACAGAAAGTATCTTATACAGACATAAGGTATTACCATATCTCAACTAAATCATGACTCCTGCCATATTATAAAGATATACTTATACAACTGCTTCTCGAACTAGACAGTGAGTTAAAACATGTAACTGGTAGTAAAGTGCTCCATGCAGTACTGATTTTTGTATCTGATCCTTTCCTGCCCTCAAAGAAGCTCAACTTTTAATTAAAAAATATTTCTTAAAATAAAACCTATCGGCAATACTTTTCACTGAAAACCAGAAGGAAACCTACTTTGCAGCATACTTATCGCTTATTTGTTCTTTCCATTCTTGCTTTTGAGATTGGATCTAAAACCACTGTAACTGTTCTCTCCTAAACTGAGAATCAGAAGACCTATGTGTGGATTCGGGGTTTCTTAATAGCAGACACACTGGACAAAATACTAACTCTCTTTTGAACTTCAGTTTTGTTTATTTTATAAAAGGTATTTATTATTATCTAATGTGGTCTCATGGGGTTTTGATAAGGTTCAAATGAAGAATCAAGTTAGGCATGTACATTAACACTTAGTTCATGAACTAATATAAAGTTAATTATATTTAATAACTATATATTTAATATATAAAAGTTATTTGCAAATATAAAATTCTCCAGAATGATACCTGTTGGGGTTCCTGCTCTTTTACACTCCAGTTTAAACAAAATAATGAATTTATTACCCTCAGTCAACTAATCCTATTCTCCCTAGTGAAATGAATAACGATATCAGTGTGGCAAAACAGGTGACAATCTGGGCTCCACTGGCGGCACAAAGTTCAAAGTCTTTCACAACATCAAGGCAGACTGCAATTATCTTAATATCCTCACTCACGTTCAACACACACACACACACACACACACACACACACTACTGTCAGTTTCTACTTTGCATGAGTGAGTAAAGCACACAATCACACTTTTGGATGCCAACCACTGCACTAGAAACTGCCAGAAATAGTAAAGAAGCTCTGCTGGATATTTAACACACAGAGAAACAGACTCACCATCATTATGAAAAATGTGAAGGGAAAAAAAAAAGGAAAGGTGAGCAATGTCAAACAAAGCTGTAGAAGCCTTACACAAGCTTTACCCCAAGAATGAGATAACTGAGAAGATTCTCTTCCCACAAATATGCATCTTCCTGAGGATTTCCTGTCAGTTAATGGCACTATAACTAATGTCATTTTCAAAGGCAGAAGTTCTGAGACCTTCAAGTACATTCCCAACTTTTTTTTTCTCTCAAAGGCCAGCATTTGATGGTCTTGGGTAGAAAATGTCTTTAACAGTTGAATCTTCCCAAACAGATTTTTATTCTGCCATGATAGAACCATCATCTCATTTAGCTCTCTTTCCACCTTATTTTCTCACTTTGTCCTTATAAAATCTCAAGTGCCACAAGGTTCACCCCCACTCTTCCTCCAGGCCTCTGTGCAAATGTATCCTTATCAGTAAGGCCTTCCAGGGGATGGCCAGCCTATCACAACTAGCAAACCCTTCAACAAAACATTTTCATCTATTATTCTGTTTTTCTTCATAATACTTACTAAAACTCAACATATTGTACAATTACTCACAAATCCTAATTGGCTTGTCTCTCCTAGGATATAAGGTCCAAGAAGGGAGGGATTTCCTTCACTAGTAAATACCTAGCACCCGAAACACATACTATATGTGTTTTGTTGATTTAGTAACTAAATCCTTCACTCACTCTTCTCTTCAACCTCCAAATCCTATTGTTTCCATCTCAGTTTTGTATTTGCATGCATAACATGTACCCTTCCTCTCTCTTTCATCACTGCCTTCTCTCTTTCATCTACACTGCCATTGGTGGAAGATCAAAATGACATCATCTCTCATTTCAACTACTCCAGGAGCCTTCTAAAATGCATTGCCATGCAGCTATCCTTAGTCTGGCTCAACCTCCATCTGCCCAGAGAGTTTCCTTCCAAAAACATAAAGAAGTCAGTCACCTGCTTGAGACCCATATTGGCTCACCTAAGCCCAAGGTCTTCAATATGATACCCACAATCCTGAAGAAGTCCATGACCTCAATCTACTCAGCAATCGAGATCTTCTTATACCCCTCCACATCACACTCAAGGACGCCCACAATAAAATCAACATTTCTTGGACATGGACACTTTCACAATTCTTTCCTTGTCTCTCTTAATCCCTCACCAGATTTCTCCTCTTCCTTTGCCTAGATCAAAGGTTTCTTCATGAAGGAAACCTTTCTAGATTTCTGCATGCAAAATTATACCAAATCCATCTTGAAAACACAACATTAGGCCTGCACCTCAAATACTACACTTGCCACATTATAGTTATCTCTCCCTGAGTCGGTACGTAAACACAAAAAGGCCAGCTCTTATACGTTATCTTTTCAGATCTTCCTACCTGGAATGAAAAGCTCTAATGCAGACACCTTGTGTCCGTTCATTCAATAAATATTTAATGACTGCCTAAACAATTCTGACCTGGGAAATACAGAGAACAAAATAAACAAAATCTCTACATTATTGAAGCTTGTATTATAGTGGAGTAGACAGGCATTCAATAAGTGACTCGATTTACCATATAATAGATGGTAAAAAGTTCTGTGGAGAAAAATTACATAGTGACATTTGGTGTACATGAAGGAAAATGCTGGTTGGGAACCTGTGGTTTTACAAGATGGTGAGGGAGAGCTTCACTAAGAAGGTAACATTCCAATGGCAGCTGTGAACTAAGAATCTAAAGGGAAAGCATTCCTCTAGAAAAGGCAGAGTGAATGCAAGAGGTCTGGCATAGGAATAAACCTGGCATTTTAGAGGAATTGTCAAGAAACTATCATGAGAGCAGCTGCATGAAGGGAGAAAAGGTTGAAAAGATAACAGGAGAAATATCATGGAAGGCCCACCACTCACTTTTTATCTCCTACTGTGAGAATATGAAGACACTGAGGGCTTTAAGCAAAACTCCATGTCCTCACCTATGTTTTAAAACATTTAAACATTCAGAACATTTAAGGCATGGTTGCTGCTTGCGTACAAGAACACAGGGACAGCAAAGATAAAAACCGTGGGAAAAGTTAGAAGATCTATTTAAAAAATTACAAAGCAGGAGATAATGAGATCAGAAATTCATATCAGCAGGAGAGTGAGGAGGTCACAAAATCCTCTTACAAACTACACAAAACTGTCAAAAACAACTATATCAGCATTGTGGAAATCAAAGGAAAGGATACACCAAACTGATAAGCATGTATTTGTGAAAAATAGAGAGCTTCAGTGGAAAATATTATGATTCTGTGGTATTTTACGCAGGTATACGTCCATCCACCAAAGCCCTATGAACACAGTAGCTCAAGCAGGGCAAAAGAGGCTACAAAAACCACCAGCTTTTCTGCTGTTGCTAAAGTGGGTTCACTTAATGGGGAGCACTATGAGTCAAAGGGTGATCCCAGTGTCACTAGAACAGGGATGACCGAAAACTCAGCACATCTCAGGTTATGACTGTTTAAAAAACAATCAATAGGCACCAGGAGCTTGCCAGAAGATAACAGAAAGTTAAAGGTGAGACAGGCAAACAGGAGCTAGATAGGAGAGACTAGAGTAGACTCAAGTCACCCACACCCCCATGACTTACAGTGTCTACATAAATGCACAGCAGAGACACTAGATGCGAACAAAGGAGTAAAAAGAAGGCAGACTTTAAAAGAGCCAGCCCACAAACAAATCTAAAGCAATCCTCCTTAAAATGTCCCATCATGACCTCTAACAAAAGAATGAGCAATAAACAATGTAGATAAAGGGATGACCCCTAGGCTATCACATATAAACAAGAAAAAGAGATGAGAAAAGATACAAGCATTCTCACATTCAGACTTCACAATACAAAAAAAAAAAGCATTTGATAGATTAGCTCTCAGAGTGTCATATAATAGATTTAGCAGCAAATAACTTCAAAGCAGCAAATATAAATGTGTTCAAAAAAGTAAAGGAAACCATACTTAAAGAATTATAGAAAGGTATGATATCAATAATTCAATGAAAACAGAATCTCAATAGACAGAAATTAAACAAAAAGGGAAAATGGAAATACTTGACTAATGAAAAACTCACTAGAGGCAATCAAAAACAAATTTGAGATGGCAAATAAAGAATTAACGAAGTTGAAGATAATGGAAATGAGGAATACTCACTCTGAAGAAGAGAAAAAAGAAAACTGAACATAACCCCAGAGATCCTTAAAATCAACTGTACAAAAGTGCAGGTGATAAGAGAGAAGAGAAAAAAGGAAAGAATAGATGACCAAAAGAATGGCTAAGACTTCTTAAGACAAGAATATCAATGAATACAAACAAAGTAGGACACATACAAAGACACGCAGATGTAGGCTACATCATAGCCATGCTGCTGGAGGACAAAAAAAAAAAAAAAAAAAAAAAGGACAAAGAAAGAGAGAGGAACTCTAGGGGGCGCCTGGGAGGCTCAGGGGGTTAAAGCCTCTGCCTTCGGCTCAGGTCATGATCTCAGGGTCCTGGAATCAAGCCCCACATCTCTCTCTGCTCAGCAGGGAGCCTGCTTCCCCCTCCGCCTCTGCCTGCCTCTCTGCCTGCTTGTGATCTCTCTCTCTGTCAAATAAATACATAAAATTAAAAAGAGAGAGAGAGAGAGAGAGAGGAACTCTTAAAATCATTAAAAGAAAAGTTAATTTTCACATTACAAGAGAACATCAATTAGATTAAAAGCTAACTTATTAATAAAACCAACACAGGCCAGTAGGCAGTGGGATAACATTCAAAATGCTCAAAAACAAAATAAAACAAAAAAACTATTGATCAAGAATTCTACATCCAACAAAACTATGCGTTCAAAATGAAGTTAAAATAGAGAAAATTTCTTGCTAGTAGATCAATCTTGAAAGAAATACTAAGGAAGTAGTTCCATCTAAATGGAGACAATAACTCAAAAATGCACAGGAAAAAAGTGCTAAGATATAGTAAAAATACAGATAATTCAAAATCCTACAAAAAAATTCTTATCCCAAATTCCTAACTTCTGTAAAAGATATAAGATTGGATATGTTGGATGTTAGATGTTACATATCTAACAATAATAGAACAAAGGATGGTGGTAAAGAGTCAAGGAAAGTTTCTATTTATCAGAATTATATAAATACCATTTTGAAATACACTGTGGTGTGTTGGAATGTACTGAAATCCCTAAAACAACCACTAAGAAAACAACTATTAAAAACAGAGTAACTTGGGGCACCTGGGTGGCTCAGTGGGTTAAAGCCTCTGCCTTCGGCTCAGGTCATGATCTCAGGGTCCTGGGATCAAGCCCCACATCGGGCTCTCTGCTCAGCAGGGAGCCTGCTTCCCCCTCTCTCCGTGCCTGCCTCTCTGCCTACTGTGATCTCTCTCTCTGTCAAATAAATAAATAAAATCTTTAAAAAAAAAAAAAAAACAGAGTAACAAAGAAATCAACAGAAGATTTGAAATAAAACAGTAAAAATAGTTAACACAAAAGATGGCATAAAGAGAGAAGACTTAAAAAAAAATGAGACAAACAGAAAAAAAAAATGTGTATATCAACCTACTACTAAAAATAATCATATAAAGTATAAATGCAATAAACAACCCATCCAAAATGCAGAAACGTCAAACTAGAAAAATAAATAAGGTCTAAGAATATTCTGCTAACAAGAGACAAACCTCAGGTTAAGAGACAAATACAGTGCAAGTAAGAGGATGGATTAAAACAGAAGTAACAAGGGAGCTAGAGTGCCTGCATTAATATCAAACAAAACAGACTTAAAGAAAAAGAAATGTTCTCAGAAACAAAAAGCAACATTTTATATTTATATTTATAAAAGGATACAAAGAAAAGTATAAATGTATATACAAAGTAGATGAGGCAAAAAAAAGATGACAGGATCAAAAGGAGAAAAGCACAATTTGACAGCAACAGCAATGGACATAAGAGAGAACAAATTCACAAATATCCAATGACAATGAAAAACAAAAATTAACCAACTTGATTAACATACATTTATAAAAATAATATTATTTCACAAACTCAGAATATAGAGAAGAATATTTCAGAAGACATTATCTGGGGGCACCTGGGTGGCTCAGTCGTTAAGCGTCTGCCTTCGGCCCAGGTCATGATCCCAGAGTCCTGGGATCAAACCCCACATCAGGCTCTTTGCTCAGCAGGGAGCCTGCTTCTCCCGCTACCATTCCCTCTGCTTGTGTTCCCTCTCTGGCTGTGTTTCTCTCTGTCAAATAAATAAAATCTTTAAAAAAAAAAAAAAAAGTCATTATCTGAGGTCAGAGTTACGTTGATGCCAGAGAAAGATATCATTAAATAAAAATTAAAAACCCATATATCTATTGAAAATAATTCCTTAAAAAAATTAGTAAACTGGAATGACATCAGTGAAAAAGGTAAAGACAGTATCTTCAAAATAATGACCTTCCACAAAAACAATGAAAGAAAACACTGTCATGGTCAGTTTTTTTAGAATTCTGAAGATTAAATGAGCAATGGGGGAGCATCTACAGAAGAAAAATGACTGTATCTCAGTAAAAATTGGAATCTTTATAGTATTTTAACTTAGACTAGTCAAGTGCCTCACCCAAACTCACAGATAACACTAGATGTTTCCTGAAATGAAAGGAGCAAAATAAAGCTTAAATTCATTCCAACTTCAATCCCAGGACTAGCAACTATTTGACCTATCTATTAGCATTCCAGAAGGCTTTCACTTGAAAGGCTTCTGTGACTCAAAATTCATATAGAACAAAAGCCTCTCCCGGCAGAAGAGTAGGTATTTGTATATTTTACAAGCAAATGTTTTAACACCACTATTGAGATGGTAACAGCTGGGGCAAACCATAAACTCACCAAAAAGATTGAAAGGAAATTTGAGGAATGAGATTGTCCATAGAGACTCTGAAAATCTCCATTACTCCTGGTAATCTAAAAACCTCATACATATGTGAGGGGCTGTGCACACACTCAGGAAAAACCTATAGCCTAAAGCTCTCACCTCCAGCTGAATCTGAGTGGGAAGTAAAGGAGAAGGCTGAGTTCCAACCTGCCTTGCTGAGTACTGAAGACATCACAGCACACACAGTCTCTAGAGATTTTTTTGTTTTGGGCATTGAAGAAAACCTCTGTCCAATCATTAGCTGAGCATTAAGCTTATAACTGAGAATTTTGTGACCCCACATGACAAATACAGACTTTTGTTTAGCTCATTAAAGACACAAAGCAAATAACTAAGACACAGTACCAAGAAACTCAAGGGAGAAAAAGTAAGCTGATTTCCATACCTGCCACAATATTAAAATACACACTTTTGAAACATAAAAAAAAAAAGTGAGGAATTCGAAGAAACAAGACCCATGCAAAAGGAAAAAAGCAAAGAACAGAAACTGCCCCTCGGTCAGATAACTGACTTACATGACAAAGACTTTTTTAAGATAGTTTAAATATGTTCAAAAGCCTTTAAAAAAGGTCTAAAGAATAAGGACAGAACTATGAGAACTCAACAAATAGGAAATACTAGTAAAGAGAAAGAAATTTATGTAAAACAAATACGAATTTGGGAGTTGGAAAGTTTAAGACCTAAGGTGAAAAATTCACCAGAAGGGCTCAAAAGGATATCTGAACAGGAGACAAAATCAGCACACTTGAAAACAGGTCAATTGAGATTATCCAGCATGAATTAACAGAAGAAAAGGAAGAAAACAGAGCCTCAGAGGCATATGAAGCACCATAAAACTTACCAACATTAACATAAAAGGAATGCCAAAAGGAAAAAAGAAAAGGAGACCAAAAAAAAAAATACCAAGAAATAATGGGTGGTCACAAATTTGATGAAATAAATTACACACCAAGAATCTCAACAAACTTCTATTAAGATAAACCTAAAAAGACCCACACATGCACATACGGTAATCAGACTGTTAGAAGACTAAGAAAGAATCCTACAAACAGCAATACAAAATCAAAATCATCATGTATAAAGATCTTCAAAGAGATTTCTCATCAGAAACCATGGAAATAAAAGGCAGTGGGATAACAATAAAACTGCTGAAAAGAAAAAAATAAAATTAAGAATTCTGTATCTGGCAAACTATCCTCTAAAATGAAGGACAAGTCAAGATATTTCTTGGAAAACAAAACCGTTGTTGCTAGTAGACCTACCCTCCAAGAAATACTACAGGGGATCCTTCGTGCTGAAATGAAAAAACACAAGACAATAACTGGAATCCAAGTGAAAAAATAAAGACGACCAGTATAAATCCATATTAATCAAGACAGTGTGGTACTGTGAAATAATAAAGAGATCAATGGTTCAGAACAAAAATGCAGAAATAGACCCACATAAATATAGCCAACTGACCTTTGATTAAAAAAAAGCAAAAGCAATACAATGGAACACATGGTACTTGGACAAATGAACATCCACATGGAGGAAAAAAATGACTCTAAACACAGACTTCACAAAATGAACTCAAAATGGATCACAGATCTAAATGTAAAATGCAGAACTATAAAAATTAATAAAATATAAGAAAAAACCCAGATGACCTTGGGTATGGTGATGATCTTTTAGAAAAAACACTGAAGGCATAACCCATAAAGGAAATAACTGAAAACTGCACTTCATTAAAATTAAAATTTTCTGCTCTGGAAAAGACACGGTCAAGAGAATGAAAAAATAAGCCACAGATTGGGAGAAACTATTTACAAGTCACATTTGATAAAAGACTATTATTCAAAATACACAAAGAACTCTTAGATCACAATAAGAAAGTAAACCATCTAATTTAAAAGTGGGCAAAAGGTCTTAACAGACACCTCACCAAAGAAGATACACAGATGGCAAATAAGCATCTGAAAACATGTTCCACATCACATGTCACCACAGAAATGCAAACGGAAACAATGAACTATTGCTACACACCTATTAGAATGGCCAAAATCCAGAAGACTGACATCACCAAATGCTGACAAGGATATGGAGCTACATAAACTCACATTAATTGCTGATAGGAATGCAAAACAATAGAGATGATTTGGAAGCAGTTTGGTGGCTCCTCACAAAACTAAATATATTATTAACATAAGATTCAGTGACTCTTTACCTAGGTATGTGCCCAAAGAAATTGAAATTTTATGTTCATGCAAAACCCTCCACAGGGATATTTATAACAGCTTTATTCCTAACTGCCAAAACTAGGAAGCAACCAAAAATCTTTCCATAGGTGAAGGAAAAAATAAACTATAGTACATCTAAACATACTTTGAGATGAGCAAAAATGAAAACTCAATATCAAAACATAAGGAATGGAGCAAAAGCAGTACTCAAAAAGATATTTACGGCTATAAATACTTATATTAAAAAAGAAGATCTCAAACCAATAACCAGTATCACAACAGTGGATTATAGCTGAGAGAGCTCTAAGAAACAGACTTACTCTTTAGGAATAATAGTTAATGAAGCCCAAATTCAAAATAACACAAAACCAAGAACAGCAGAAGAATTTGAAGTCTCTGGCACCAAATGATAAAGCAAACATTAAACAAAGGCAGCTCTCAACCAGACTGATACAAATCCTTACAGTAAACATCTATTTATCTCAGTAACCATTACTAAATATGACAAGTCTGGCTGTCAACAAAAAAATTACAAAGCATGCCACAAGACAAAAACGAATACAGAAGAAACAAAGTAATCATCAGAAACAAACTTGTATGTGACAGATTTTGGAACTGCCAGAGAATTCAAAATAACTGTAACTAATATGTTAAGGACTCTAATGGCAAATGACAACTTGCAAGAACATATGGGTAACGGAAGCAGAGTGGGAAATTCTAAGAAAGAAAAAATGAAAGGATAAAAAGGAAATTGAAATCACTGTAAAGGAAATGAAGAATCCTGTGAGAGACTCAACAGTAGATTCAACAGAGCTAAAAAAAGAATCCATGAACTTGAATATTGGTCTACAGGAACTTCCCAAACCAGTATTCGAAGCAGTAAAAAAAACAAACAAACAAAAAAATACAAAAAACAAACATGAAAAGAAGAACAGAATAGTACATCCAAGAAATCTGAAGTAATACCAAAAGGTAGAACATGTACATTATCTGAACACCAGAGGTAGAGAAACAATGGAGAAATAACTGAATTATAGTCAAAATGTTCCACAATGAATGACAGACAACAGCGATAAATCCAGAAAGTTCAGAGAATACCAAGAAAAACAACACACACACACACACACACACACACCCAGGCATATCATATTGAAACTGGAAAACAAAAATCAAAAACAAACAACAAAAAAAGGTAAAACCATGAAAAGAAGCAAGAGGGGAAAAATATCTTAACTACAGAGGTACAAGGATCAGAGTTACAATTTTCTCATCAGAAAACAAGTGAGCAAGAAGAAAAAAGTGAAATATTTAAAGTGTCAAAAGAAAAAAATCCACAACCAGATTCTATATCCAGAGAAATTATCCCTCAAAAGTAAAAATGGAACAGACTGTTCTCAGACCAAAAAAAAAAAAAAAGTAAGGAAATTCATCACTAGCAGATCTGCCCTGAAAAAATGTCCTTTAGGCAAAATTGAAAAAAAGGAAAGAAGAGAGAGAAGGAAACTTTAGGTAACATAGGGAAGGAGATGAAGAAAAAAGAAGGAAAAAGAAGGAAGAAGAAGAAAGAAGGAAAAAGGAAGGAGAAAGGAGGGGAAGGAGGAGAGGGAGGAGAAGGGGAGGAAGAAAGAAGAGGAGGAGAAGGAAGAAGAATGAAGAAGAAGCAACAATGGTGAAAGAAGCCGGTACATATCAGAACAATAAATGTAAACAGGATAAATTTCTCTACAGAAAGAAAAAAATCATCTTAATTAAACTGAATTTCCCCTATAAAGTGTTTGAGAAGACATTAGCTCTACTTAAAGTTTTCCTTGGCATATACACAATTACTTCAAGACCAGAACATTTCCTCAAAAGAATCTGCCTTCTTCTAATTAATGCAATATCTGTTGAAACGAATTAAATACATACAATACAGAAGAGCTCAAGACAGAACACCTAACATTATCAGTTTATTTTAAATGATCATAATACATACAATACAGACTTAGTAGCTATTCCTGGGGGAATTACTTTAGAATTCAAAATGCTAGAGGTTACTTTAAGGAAAAATTTTAATGTTAAAAAATAAATACATGGGGCACCTGGGTGGCTCAGTCGTTAAGCGTCTGCCTTCGGCCCAGGTCATGATCCCAGGGTCCTGGGATCGAGCCCCGCATCGGGCTCCCTGCTCGGCGGGAAGCCTGCTTCTCCCGCTTCCATTCCCTCTGCTTGTGTTCCCTCTCTGACTGCGTTTCTCTCTGTCAAATGAATAAAATCTTTAAAAAAAAAAAAATACATTAGTACCCCCTTATCTATGGGGTACACATTCCAGCACTCCCAGTGGATACCTGACACCAGACAGTAGTCAACCCTATGCTATGTTTTTTTCTACACGTTTATACACGATAAAGTTTATAAACTCATGATAAATATATGAATTAGGCATAGTAAGAAATTTACAACAATAACTAATAATAAAATAGAACAATTAGAGGTGCCTGGGTGGCTCAGTCGGTTAAGCATCTGCCTTCAGCTCAGGTCATGATCCTGGGATTCTGGGATGGAGCTCCATATTGGGCTTGCTGCTCAGTGGGGAGGCTGCTTCTCCCTCTCCCACTCCCCCTGCTTGGTGTGTGCTCTCTCTGCCAAATAAATAAAATCTTTAAAAAAGAACAGTATAAAAATATACTGTAGTAAAAGTCATATAAATGTACTCTCTCTCCCTCAAAATATCTTATTGTACTATATTTCCCCTTGTTCTTGCGATGATGTGAGATGACAAAATGCCTACATAGTGTGAAGTGAGGTGAATGAGGTAGGCATTTTGATGTAGCATTAGGCTACCGAAGACCTTCTGATAGGTCAGAAGGAGGACCGCCTGCTTCCAGACCACAGCTGACCAAGGGTAACTGAAAACATAGAAATCAAAACTACGGAGAGAAAAACTACAGATAAGAGGGAAATACAGTAGGGTGAAATACTTATCATGTAGATATCATAAAAAATAAATAGGTAGTTTTCTAATTACCTTATTAAATTATGATGCACCTCAAATAATCAAGAATGAATAAAGCTCATATACCCTAGAAAACGGATTATCTTCAAAACAACTCTAGCATGGATGAAGACACTGAAGTCAGGTTCATGTGAACAATTTGAAAGATTCATGAAATTTAAATGGGAAAAACAGATTACTAAATATTATTTATATAATGATTTAAGTGTAATGAAGTTAATTAATTATTGTGCATAGATGTTTCATGATATTTATATCCCTAATAGTTTTCATGTTCAAGTGGTTATAAAATTTTTTTCAATTTTCTCATCCAGTATCTGGGAATTTGCCTTATATTCAGGGGCACTATAATCAGGCAAACATAGCAACTTAAAAGCATGAGAGAAAAATATTACAAAAGGTAGCTCTCACGGGAAACCTTCTTTTCTAAAACTGCTGACACATTTGCTACTCTAGTATTAATGAAAAGGCTGACCATGCCACATATATCTCAGACTCTAATTTATAAAATCCCTAGAGAATATGCATTTTGAGACTTAAAATTCATGCCCTCATTAAAGAACTAACAATGATATCTAAAATACCTTATTTCTTTGATCTATTCCTTTTATGTACATAGAGTGAAAACAAAGTATTTGTTTCCATGTTCTCTTTCCATGGCCATGGAAACTTTATTTTGCAAACAATAAATGGCAGAGGCTTTCTTAAGACTGTGCCATCACCAAAAAAGAACATTCCCTAGGTAGTCCCATAAAATAAAGAGAAAAGTCAAGTGGAATAGAGCCACCCAGCCTACCCATGCATCTGCAATGAGAAACAGAGCTGCCCAGGTAAGCCCAGCCAACTGATAAATATAAGCAATAACACATAATTGTTGTCACTGAGTTTTCGTGCACTGTCACAGGAGCAAAATGAGTTATAGGTAGATTCTTCTTCTTGGCACCAGTTTTGAAATAGCAACAATATAAAATAATTCTCTCTACCATCAAATGCCATGATCTCCAAACTTATGACCACACAAAAATAAAACCATTAAACACACCATTAAAAAATCGGACTTTTCTTTTGACTATTTCTCATAATTATATGCAGTCATAATCCTGCTACTGTGACCAATGACAGACTCAGAGACTCAAATAATTTCTATTTTAGAACTTCAGCGAACACTTTAAGAAATAAAAGTCAGAGAAGCATGAGGAAAATTGTAAATCATTCAGAATATAAAGATTCAATCAAATTATAAGGATAAATGATGTTTTTTTCCATTGCTTGGCTTTTAAACACATGGTTTGTACATCTGTCTAACAAAGTAAAGAAAAAACACCTTATCCAATGTAAAAGCACAAGAGAAAATCCTTAGAATACCTTTAAATGAATAATAAGGTAAACTGGAGGTGATTCAAAATACATTCACCCAAACATAACCATAACATAGTCTCATATAAGTCAACTGACATACACAAATTTTTTCTCATTCTAAACAATTCTAGAAATGTATACTTCACTTACTTTCAAAACAGGACTTAAACTATAAGAAAGGCCCAGATAAAAACAAAACCAAAACTATTCAACAAAACTAAAAAGGTTATTAAATAATTAAGAAAGTAGTTATGACAGTTTCAAAAAGAGAACTATTTCAAATAACCTCGGCGGGGTTGATTCATTGAACACAGATCTGTTTTGAACTTCATATCAGCCAAAATTAAAAGAAAAGAATACTGGTTATATGGCTCCGGTCACCTTCATCAAATGAGGCACAAACAACAATTTGTCAGGAAAACATAACTTTTTTTTCCATCTTCAAAAGGACAGTGTCCTGCTGGGCTTTTTGAAAGAGAAGACTGAGCACTGTAACTGAAGTTTCGGGTCTGCAGTCACCCATCTCCAGACCCAGGTAAGTCCAGTCCGGGTATCTCATGCTACCATCAAAACAGCTGGTAAAAAGATGCAGAAATCAGAACGGTATAGATATGTTGTTTCAGGGAACACGAACTGCCAAACATGTTAATAGCTGTACTGACAACAGAAGAATGTTGGACAACTAGCTCTGAGAAACCAAGGGTTACACAAAATCAGTTTCTTTATTGTGGAACTACCCTGAGCCTTCAGTATAGTCCATTGGCTGTGAAGCACCAAAAATCCCATTTTCCTCAAAATGAAAAAAAATACATAGAGTTAAAAAAAAAAAAACACAACTCTAAAAGCATATCTAATATAACCAATATCTAGAGAAGAAAGCTGTTCACTGAAACACTGAAACAACTACTCATTTGTTTTGGTTTTTGATGTATGTGAAGTAGATTGCGATGAGGGCCCCAACTGTACACCCTCCCCATATCTGGACCTTTTCCCATGTGACTTTGCTGTTCCTCCCACTAAAGAGGTTACCTCTGTTTCCCACCCCTTGAACTTTAGCTGCCCTTGTGAATTCCTTTGGCCAAGAGATTAAAATGGAAGGGAAGGTATACCCACCACAGTATCAGGCTTCCGAATGCACCACATTTGTTGCTCTTTACTACACTTCTGCCATCATCATGAGAACATACCTAGGGATAGCCTATTGAATGATGTAATAAAATTAAACGGAGTCACTGAGTGCCAAGGCCATCCTATGGCAGCAGGGCTGCTTAAGTGACCATCCTAAACACATGAGCAACATCTATTGTCGTACAGCACAGAAATTTGGGGAGTATCTGCGATACATAGTTATTGTGGCAACAGATAACTTATACAAGATACTTAACTAGTTACTACTTTAACATCAGTACTTTGGGTATCAGAAAACTGTATTTTAATTGCAATACCTCTGAACATAGAACACATTTCTGTTTCCCATAAGAGTTTCTTATGCTTTTTTCTTTATATTAAACTCTTCAGTCCAATGTGACATTATTTAATAACTGCTTATGCTTGTTTTGTGATTCTTACATTACATTCTTAAGTGTGAAACTGAATCTAGTTAGAGGCTCTCCATTTTAACCCACTGACCTCAAATTAATTTTTTTTTTTTTTAAGATTTTATATTTCTTTAAAGATTTTATTTATTTATTAGAGAGAGAGAGAGATCACAAGTAGGCAGAGAGGGAGGGGGAAGCAGGCTCCAGCTGAGCAGAGAGCCCGATGGGGGGCTTGATCCCAGGACCCTGAGATCATGACCTGAGCGGAAGGCAGAGGCTTAACCCACTGAGCCACCCAGGCACCCTCGATTTTATTTCTTTGAAAGGGAAAGACACAGATAGCGAGAGAGAGAGAGAGAGCACGAGCTCTCTCCCGATGTGGGGCTCAATCCCAGGACCGTGGGATCACGACCTGAACTGAAGGCAGATATTTAACCAGCTGAGCCACCCAGGAGCCCCTCAAATTAATTATTTTAAAGATAAATTCTAATGTCCCATAGAAATAGTTTTTACTATCAGGAGTTCCTTCCTAAATTATATATAACTATTTCTATATTACTGTATAACACTATATTAATTATTTTTCTTTTACAAATAAAAAGACACTTAGATCGGATCATCAAGTATTCTAAAATTAGCCCTTCTAATACATATGGAATCCTAAGCCAAACAGAAACAAACAGAAACAAACAGGTTTATATGGGCTACAACCCAGAGGAAAATACAATTCAGGTACCAGTAAAAATAAGACAAAAATGCCTGGGATAATTACTCCTTATCTCCACTACCCATAAATTTTCCACCACAGGTGGATCTGGTAAGCCGGACACCAGGAGAAACAGAGTGATATATGATGAAACAATAAGAATTCAAGCAGGTAAGGATCAGATGGCTCTGATCAGATCATCCACCTACAGGGACTCAGGAGACACAGCTCTTGGCAGAATCCACACTGTCTGTGCTAGATTTACAAACCAAATTAATACACACTACTTCACTCCCTTACTGTGAAATATAAATTAGTGATATTTCAAATCTAGAGAGGTCTTTTTCTAACTATAATATAAAACACAGATCAATGAAATATAAATTGATGATATTTCAAATCTAGAGAGATCTTTTTCTAACTATAATATAAAACACAGATCACATATTGGCCATGTTAAATATAAACTGTTGCCTTTCAAAAGTTCCATCATTATCTTATTCCATGAAAATATTACCAACTATGAAAATAAGTGAGTGGGAATGTGTAATTTGAAAATATTTGGCCAAAGAAAAAGCCCACTATGACTAAAACAAGATGGCAAATGACTTCATCCTCTTTTGGAAAATGACCTCATTATGACAACTAGCTAACCAACAAGCTTCCAAAGCCACTAACAGTAGCTTACAAAGTCACAGCTGTTACTTTTTCTAACAACTGAAAGTTGATTTCATATTAAATGTCATTTTAAAAGAACTGAATGATTTCTTCAAAGTACTACAACTTATGAGCAAGAATTACATTGAATAGAGCACAATGATAGGTCTGTGACTTGTTCAATAAAGATGATTATAATGAATCAAAGAACAAACAGTTAAAAAACACTTCATTGTGGCATTCTTGAACAAAAAGCAGACATATTTAGGAGAACTGTTAATCATTCATGAATAAGACAATAAATACAAAAAGTGCTTACTTTGACCTTTAAGCAATATAAGAATCATTTGATGGAGAAGGTATGATATAAATGTTTGATAACGAGTTTCTTTCAAAAAAAAAAAAAAGAAAAACCAGATGAATATATGAATAATCTTTCTGGAAAAATTTTCAAATAACTCATGAAATCTAAAACTTTCAGGTACAAGTACAATGGAAAAACTGTCACCATTAAAATTCTTGTGTTATTCTGTTTCTTCAGTTTATTACCATTTTCGTGATTAAAACATCCTATGTCTTTGACTCTGTCTTCTACTACATTACCCCCACCACTACTCAGTTCATTCAGACAGATGTAAACAAAGGTAGATGCAGCGGGAGAGTAATTCTGACTTGAAGGCAGATGAAGAAAACTGACACACAAACTATCACCCTCAAATCAGTGGAGGATTTCAGGATAGTACAAGCATGGTATACAAAATCTTTGATTCTCTAAATCCATCTCCTTCCTAGCCTCATTGCCCACAAACTTTCACATGTGCCAGCCAAATGCTAAGTATAAAACTTGCAGTCCCCTCGGGGGGCTATGATCTCTCACACGTCTACAGTGTTTTGTAAGATGTTCCATCTTTTTGGAGTTCCCAAACTTACTTCCTTTAGTGTCCCCACAACTACCAGCACCTGTGCCACAACCTTCTTTCCTATCCCAACCATGGGACTCCATGAGGACAGAGCTATAATGTAGCAAATGGTTAAAAGCATAGATTTGGGGGCCTAACTGACTAAATTTCAATCTTATTCCAAATCGAACTCAATTCTGTATCATCTTTGTAAAGTCCTTATTTCTCTGTGCTACAGCTTCTTTATCTGTAAACTGGAACAGTAATTGTAGTTATTACCAAGGTGGTTGAGATGTAAATTAGCTAATGTATGGAAAGCCCTAAAAGAGTATCACCCATACAAGATATACTTAAAGTGTTAACTATATCTCCTATCTTAAGATTCAGCTTAAGTATCATAAGCCCAACTATCATCCCCTCAAATTAAGTTAGGGTTACATCCTCGGTCATCCACTTATCACCTTATATGCTCTCCTGTTCTTTATCCTTCTCTATCCCCCGCACGAAGCACAAGTAGCACCACATACTGTATATATCCAGAATACTTAATATCATGAAAGAATGAAAAAAAATAAAGTAATACAGGATACAATGATTCCAAGGCACATGATTCTCACTACAGGATATAAACCAGCAGGACTATGCAGCATGGTTAGGGGATTTATACACTGCACAAAAGCACCTGGCTGAGAAAGCAGGTCAAGACTAAACTACCCAGTGATGCATCCTGGTACAAGGCCAAGTACACCAAAAAAAGGAAGTGGCCCTTTCTGCTTTTTTAATCCAAAGGTGCCCTCTTTTCATCACATGTACAGTAAAGGGGTTTTAGCCCAGAGAGTCTTCTTTCTTTTTTTCCTTTTCTAAGATTAATGTATTTGAGAGAGAGAGAGAGTATGAGAGAGCACATATGCACGCATGAGCCCACACAGAGGTTAGGAGTGGAAGGAGAGGAAAGAGAGAATCTCTGACTCCATGCTCAGCACAGGGCCTGATGCGGGGCTTGATTTCACAACCCTGAGATCACGACCTGAGCAGGAACCAAGATTGGAAGTTTCACCCACTATGCCGCCCAGGTGCCCCTGAGGGAGTCTTTTTCTAACTAATCTCCCCAGAAAACATGAATCAAATGTAGTATATACACACTACAAAATGTAGTACATGCATACAATGGAATTCAGCCTTAAACGGGAAGGGAAAATTCAGAAACACAGTACAAAATGGATAAATCCTGAAGATACTGTGCTAAGTGAAATAAGCCAGTCACAAAAGGACAAATATTTTATAATTGTACTCATACCTAAAACAAACTCAGAGAGAGAAAACAGAATGGTAGTTCCTAGGGGCCAGGGAGAGGGAGGAATTAGGAGTTATCATTTAATGCATGCTAAATTTCAATTTCAGAAGATGAAGAAGTTCTAAAGATGGATGGTAGAGATAGTTAGACAACAATCCGAATACACTTAATACCACCAAACTATACCTTTAAAAATGGTTAAAATGGCAAATTTTCTATTTATAAACAAATTTAGATCAATTTTTTATTTCCAAAATTAAATGCAGCTTCCCAACTTTACATGATTTCTCCTTAGCAAGTTATCACACTTGCTCGCGTATCTTGTAAACCCTTTTTTAAAAAGTTAAACATTACTTTTGTATACTAAAATAATACATTATTATGTTAGATATGCTGCTGCACACTACTTTCCTAAAATTTTAACATTTTTTATGGCTGAGAATAGCTAAAATTTACATCTGCTTTAAAAAGTTTCCAAGTCAGGGGCGCCTGGGTGGCTCAGTGGGTTAAAGCCTTTGCCTTCAGCTCAGGTCATGATCTCTGGGCCCTGGGATCAAGCCCCGCATCGAGCCCCGCATCGGGCTCTCCACTCAGCGAGGAGCCTACTTCCCCTCTCCCTCTGCTGTACTTGTGATCTCTCTCCTGTCAAATAAATAAATAAAATCTTTAAAAAAAAAAAAAAAAGTTTCCAGGTTAACAGAACTCTGGCTATGCTTTTACCAAACAATATTATAGGGCCTCATGTATCCTCTTCCTACTAGAATTTACCAAATAAAATTTTTTTTCTTTTTTTTTTAAGATTTTATTTATTTGACAGAGAGAGAGATCACAGGCAGGCAGAGAGAGAGGGGGAAGCAGGCTCCCTGCTGAGCAGAGAGCCTGATGCGGGACCGGATCCCAGGACCCTGAGATCATGACCTGAGCCGAAGGCAGAGGCTTTAACCCACTGAGCCACCCAGGCGCCCCATACCTAATAAAATTTTCTAAAGAGAATCCTGATGCTGCCATCAGTTAATTTCTGAGCTCATCTCCCCTATCTGGTACATCTCAATTCCAGAGTCTCAACGTTCACAATATGATGTCAAATCTATTCCAACTCAGAGGCACCTGCGTGGCTCAGTTGGTTAAGAGTCAAACTCCTGGTTTTGGCGCAGGTCTTGATCTCAGGGTTGTGGGATCAAGCCTCTGAGAGGCTCTGCACTCATCAGGGAGTCTGTCTGAGATTCTCTCTCTCTTTTCCCTCTGGCCTTCCCCCCACTTGCTCTCTCTCTAAAATAAATAAATCTTAGAAAAAATCTATTCCAACTCAACCTCAAAGCATAAGTCACTACTTAACTGGCAACCAAGAAGAGCTGAAATCTCTTTCATGAATTATCACTAAGAACAGACAAGGACAGTGTTTTTTAAAAGGAGGCTTAAGTATATATAATTGTCAATTCGGTAATTGTGGTGCCCACTTTCAGAATATTGCTTTTGATTATATTAATAACTCATACATCCAAATATAATAACCATGCTACATTAATGAAGAATATAGATGACCAAAGCTATTAGGCATTTGATAATGTTTTAAAATGTATTTTTGCTTTATTAGCCACAAAAGTATGTGTGTGCACTAGAGACATAGTAGGATGTGCATTTAAAATATTTTAAGGTCTACATTCAATCAATATTTTCTGAGTACTGTATATAAATCCATAGATGCCTTGCAATCATCAAGCTATGGGATCCTTTAAGATAATCTTAAGACCCATCCCTTGATAAAGACCAATTACTAGAAAGAGCACAACTTTCTGTCTATCCTCTGTTCATCGACCCATCTTTCCTTTCTTTCCTTTCCTACCCTTCCTCTCTTGCACTGAACCGCACTTTGGTGTGACAGTATCAATTTCAAAGCACAGTAAGAGACACGATCCTATGAGTGTTCGCTGTATATATGGTACAGACAATACACAGGATACGCAGGAAAAACTACCATAGGATATTTCTAGAAAATCTACAGGAGGGATTTCTAGTCTTGGTGCCATCAAGAAAAAATGACCACTGGGTGTGGTACATAAACAATGAAACTTGGAACACTGAAAAAATAAAAAAAAAAAGAAGAAAGAAAGAAAGAAAGAATGACACACTTCTTTAGCCTTACAAGAAAGTCCATCTTAGAAGTTGGTGCTTCCTAATTAATTTGTTTTCCATACCCCATCTTCAACAATTTTGCATATCAACATACTACCGCACTCCTATATATGGAGTATTTTCTTCAAATATCAACCTCTGTTTTACTTAAATTTTAAAGGGAATCTTTTTAATTAGATTATAAATAAAAATCCAGAATAACTTACTTTATATAAGAAAACTGTAAAAATAAAAATGAAAATGGTATCCAATTTTAGTGATACACTGCCACTTGCTTTTGTTAAAACTTCTCGTGTAGTTTTAATTACGAATTACTTTAAAGTTGGTACACTACTGAGAATGTAATATAAAGTCACCATCACTTTCTTTTTTACAAATACATTATGTGATACAGCTGAAATCCCTTTTCCACTAACTTCCCTCATGCTGTCTTTCCCTTCTCAAAAATAACCACTATTCTATAATTGGGTGTGTATCCCTCTCATTTGTGTTCTGGAATACTCTGGTCATGCACAGTAAAATAGTATAGTTTCATTTTTAAAAATCTACATCAGTAGGGGCGCCTGGGTGGCTCAGTCGTTAAGTGTCTGCCTTTGGCTCAGGTCATGATCCCAGGGTCCTGGGATCGAGCCCCACATCGGGCTCCTTGCTCGGCAGGAAGCCTGCTTCTCCCACTACCATTCCCTCTGCTTATGTTCCCTCTCTCGCTGTGTTTCTCTCTGTCAAATAAATAAAATCTATAAGAAAAAAAAATCTACATCAGTAATGTCACTGCTATACTGTTTGTTTTTTGCTCATTTTGTTCTCACAATTTACCCATCATATTCACACTGACTTTGTTCATTTTAACTGCCCAATAGCAACATTCTTTGTATTTGTTTCTACTATCCATTCCCCTCTTTGTTATTTAGATTTTCATTTTTTATATAAGCAATGCTTTAAGTATATTTCTTTGGGCTCAGTTTCCTTGTACTATGTGAGAGGTTCTCAGGTATATTAATTATTTTGGGGTAGAGTGGGGGATTTAGAAACTGACAATCCAAATTTGCATCCAAGTTTTACTGAGGGTAGTAAACCCAACAGTACATTTTACATACAAACTTGACTCCTAAACACCATCCTATTTTCCTAACTTCATAGTCCATTTGCCCCTTTATTACTCATTCTTAATTTATTACATCTTGCAACGCTGTTTCTACTTTTATTTTAAGTTCTTTGTGGAACAAGGAAGGGTATACATACTGTATTTCTCATGAAAATATCAACCCAAATCTCAGATCTAGTTTTGCATCTGGGAATTACATACACCATGGGAGTTGAAATCCATCAATCATGATGTCTTAGTGAGCCTCAAGGATCTCATAAAATGAAGGAGAGGGATGTATAATATTTTGCTCTCACAACTATCATGTAAATTTTAAGAAAGTAAACTATGAGTACTATATGATCCTTAGTGGTATTATATTTAAAAGATATCAGAACAATAGTTTATTGAGAAGTCAGCTAATACTTAACAGACTTCTTAGAAAACAGTTAAGCATAATCACCTATCTTCTCCTTAATTCCTAAAAGAGGTAAATATTAAGAATCAGTCATCAGTCATACCTGTAATATGTCGTGTGTGGTAAGTCTCATAGCTAAAGGGGAGACAGTTACTAAATATTCTTGCTGAATGAAAGATTATAAGGAAAAAAATCACATCAGTCAGCTGTTAACACAAGTATAGAGAAGACTAAAGTATGATTTTTTTTTAACAGCTATAATTTCTTATGTGAATATTAAAATACAGTTGTCTTCCTTGGGACAAATTCAATCTAAACTTACAAATTTGGGGGGAAGTAAAAAGGCTTCCTTTCACTTGTGGGCAAAAGGAAGATAACTACTGAGCTAATATGCCATAGAACCAGGTGGGGAGAAGTGAGATTGGGCTTGTCTACCAGGCCAGCCTCTACATTTGTAGCACTGCAGTGAATTCTGAACTGTACTATCATAGGACCAGATGAATATTTTCAAATAAAAGAGGGCAGTGCAGATTTCAAGTAAAAAGTTGGAGTGGGGGCAAGAACAGGAGAGAAAGCTAACATTCATTTCGTATTACTCTTCTGTGTGGTTCTAAGTATGCTCTCCTTCAAACAGCAGCAAAAACCCTGGAAGGTAGGTCTTTGATCTCTTTTTTAAAGATAAGAAAATAAAAACCTTAAGCTTCTAAAAAGTTATAAACTGCTCAATAAAGTCTCACTCAAAGCTAAAAAGTACAAAGAGCAAGACCACGTGCCAGGTCTATGCAATTCCAAATTCTTTCCATACTACTGTTTCTAATATCATATAAAAACAGCAGCAAACACCAATCAAGGACTTACCCTATAGAGTAAGGCTCTATAAGGCTACAGCATCCCACAGTTTTGCATTACAAAGTCCTGTTGAGATAGATGCCTTGCTACTTCCATTTTGCAAATGAGGAATCTGAAGGCCAAAAAGTAAAGCACTTTGCCACCAGTCACACAGCAAATAAATGGCGAAGCCAAGTTTCAAACCCACGAAGTCTGACTCAACTATTACACAATAAACAAAACAGAGAAAGTGAGAAGGCTGGCCTTGAGAAGATAACATCCAACAGAGATATAACAACCGTTTTCCAGTCTATACCCCACAAGACATTACTAAACAGAATTCTGGTCAGCAGTGAAGGACAGACATATATAGGTTCAAAACTTAAATATACTACTTAGCTGTGTGAAGTTGGTCAATTCAAGTAAGCTTTCTCTGAGCTGGTTCTGCATTTGCAAAATGGAGATAAAAACAGCACTTCGACAGCTGATGATTAAGTGAGATAATGCATGAGTGTCTTACCTACTTTGAGCTAAGCATGATAGAGGGAATTAAACTTATCTCATTTTAGCCTTACAATAATCTTTCAAGATACATTATCATCACTTTTAATGCTTCAGGATAGCTTCTCAAGGTTATATGGTTTACCCAAAGTCACAGCTACTCAGTGATAGAACAAAAATTTAAATGATGCTCTTCAAAATTCAAAGATAATGCATCCTACTCTTACACCAATAGTATTACCAAATGTAGTAAAGAGTACTCAAAAATTGTACTTACTGTCTTAGAAGTTAATCTAAACTGCAATGAGATTATCAATTCACCTGACCTTTTAGCAATCTAACAACAATTCTAGACATGCAACATTCCTCCAGATTCTCTAGGCCATCCACAAATACCACTGATATACAACTCTCACCCACCATAATAGCCAAGGGAAATCCACTGTGATTCTCTCCCTACCGCTTATTCCCATGTGCAACAAGAAGTGCATTAAAAACAACACCTGACAAAACCCAGCACAGAGCAAACATCCACTATGTATTTATTGAATGAATGATTCAACATAAATTGTTCCCCTGTTCCTAATAATAGGTCCTTCACAAATATTACCTAATTTAATGCTTACAATATCACCAAAACAATTATCATTCCCATTTTAGAAAGGAAGAAACAAAATCACAAGTCGAACAGCTTGGGTCAGGAGTTGACTGACTGCAGGGCCGGGGCTGGAGAGCGGTTCTGACAAACTCCGGAGCAGGTACTGGGCTACAGCCCCATGATGTTCCCGCTCTCAAGTTCACAAAAAAAGTTTTATGAAAAGGTAGGACTTGTGATACCTTGGAGGATGACCAGGACACAAGGACACTGTTAACCCGAAGGAATGAACGGAAGCAAAACAGAAGACAGGCAGCAAGGAACCAGTTTGGGAAATGCTATCTAGTGTCCTTTCCCTACAACAAGCATTTTACTTAAGAGAAGGGATATAGGTACATAAGAGATTTGGAAAGGTTAGTGTAGTAGCAAAAATAAAAGTAAGAAAGTAATAGAATGGAGAAATTTGGAGACAGAGAATAACTCATAAGTCAAAGAGTAGTGAAGTTTAGGGTATAAATCATGATAGAGAAATGAAAAATAAAGAAAGGATATAGGGAAACAAAGAACTGACAAGAATCAGCTAAAATAAAGGAAGAAAACAAAAGAATGGCCAATATGATGACTGGAAGAAAGATGATGCCAGTAAGAAATTTTGTTTTCTACATTTCAGCAATGTGTGTGACAACTTAATAATCAGAAAAAATTTCTTTTTAATTTTTAATTTAATAACTTAAGAAAAAATAGGGAATCAAGAGAAGTGTAGATGTTTCAGTTAATTCCCAGACATCTGTGCCTTGAGCCACCTGTAACATATCAAAAAAATCATTTATAAAAATCAGAAAGGAGTCTTGTAAGATGTGTCTAACATATGTAGAGAATATTTATTAAAATGTTATTTAATGTTTAATGACAACTCAAAAGTCCATAACAATACACTATAAAACATATGCACCTACTCAGTCTGCTCAAATGAGAAAAATAAATGACTGAAGGTTACCAACATCATTATTTTATGAACCAAATAGTAAAATCTGAAAATATCACATATTGCATACTAAACAAATACTCATCAAACCTCTGCACCAAAGTACTGGAATTTATCAAATATTTTATTATCTCTAGTTTTATCTTTAAATTTCCTGTTAATTTTACCTCAGTATCACAATATATCCATGTCTGTAATTATACATTAAAAATGACTTACCAGAGATTAAAATTGATGCTTCAAAAATATGGGTCATTTTAATCCTGTGGCTTTTGATTTTCCCTGGCAGAAAGCCATAAAAACCACAGAAGGACAAAGTTTAAAAAGCATCCAAATAAATAAAAATGTTTTATAGAAATATATGAAGCAATGATATTAAACTGATGACTATTCAAAAACAAAAGCAGTAACAGGCTCTAAAATAGGTAGCCTCCAAAGCAAAAGAAATATTAGAATAATTGAAGATACCAAATATAAAAACGACTTTAAATGTATACACATCCCCAAAAAATAGAGAAGTAAAAGTTCAACCATATGAAAAAGCTAGAATCACCACAATGAGGAACACTGTGCAGTCACTAAATATGATTTTATAGAGGTTTTTAATATATTTAAAAACACAAATCACTATGTCAACTAAAAATATTAAATTAAATCATGTACATAAATACAAATAGATGTATCTCAGATACATACAAGAAGAAAAAACTAATTTAAAATTTTTATCTCTAGGAAAAAATAGAAGCAGTTTTATGTTCTTTACATCATCCAACATTTGCCATTTTTCTAACTTAACATACAAACAGGATTTACAACAAAGCAGAACAATGACAAGTCCTGGTAAAAGTGGCTCTTTTGCTAATAATGGGCACGGAAAATGAAAGAGCCCTAACCATTTTTTCTTACAGTGAAATTGTATAAAGAATAATTTTAAACATAAAAAGAGATAACTAAAAACTTAATTCTAAAGGCTCAAATTAGCGTTCCCTCACGGTCTTTCATCGTTTTTTAAATTTTTTAATTTTTTTTTTTTTTTGAGCAGAAAGCACTCATTTTTTATTTTAAAAGTCAGAGTGCATATTACAAACCGGGAGCTTCAATAGAACTAGGTAATTAGGCCATGGGTACCTGATATATCGTTCTTTAAACAAATAGTCCATATTTTTAAAAATACTGCTAATTCCAATAAAAATAAGATGGAGTATAAAATAGATATAAAAGGAACAAGTAAACAAACTGGGAAATTATAATGTCCCAAGATAAGAAAGATTCTAAATGTGAGATTTAGGTTTGCTTTCTATTTCTCTTATTATTGGCAAAACAGATGGGTAATTTCACAATTTTTTATTTTTCTTTCTATGTGAGTCTTATAAAAGCTAAGAACAGACCTATCATTTAAATCCTATTTCAGTTCAAACTGTAAGTCATGACATGAAAAGTAAAGGCATCCCTATGTGCTTTGTAATATGCTAAACATTTTGTGTACCAAGTTATGTGATCTGCACAATAATCTTAGAATGAATGTTAGCTCAAGTTTAAAGATAAATGTCTACACCCACTTGGACATTAAAAAAAAAGTGTTGATGAGGATGTGGAAAAACTGGACCCTTCGTACACTGCTGGTGGGAATGAAAGATGAGGCAGCCTCTATGGAAAACAAATGGCGGTTCCTCAATAAGTTAAACCCATAATTACAGTATGAGCCAGGAATTGCACTCCCAGGTATTGCCAATGGCTGGGTTTTTTTTGTGGGAGTAGGAGGGTAATGCAGTGAGGAGGAGTAAGAGGCAACTGCTTAATGAGTTCGGGGCTGCCCTTTGAGGTGATGCAAAAATTTTGGAACTTTTAGTAACTAGACAGCTGCATAGCACTTTGAATGTACTTTTTTTTCCTAAAGATTTTATTTATTTATTTATTTATTTATTTATTTATTTATTTGGCAGAGAGAGAGCAGAGAGAGCACAAGCAGGAGGAGCAGACTCCCCATTGAGCAGGGAGCCTGAGGCAGGACTCAACTCCTGGGCCCTGAGATCATGACCTGAGCTGAAGGTAGAAGCTTAACCAACTGAGCCACCCAGGCGCCCCACAGTGAATGTACTTAATGCCACTGAACTGTACATTTTAGAACAGTTAAAACAGCAAACCTTATGTGTATTTGACCATATTTTTAAATGGGGGAAGAAGTGTCTTCGGTGGAGTTCCTGAGAAGCAAAGGCTAATACGAGAATACTTTGGAAGTGACTGAGGAAGTGCTTTTAATAAAAAGTTCAAAAGTTCAAGGAAGTGCATAAGGCAAGAAAGCCATGGGTGTAACCTCATCCTGATCCCACAGTGAACCATGGAGTCTAAATGACCATGCGCTCATAGCCCGTAACAGTTACTAGCTACAGGACACACACACACACACACACACACACACACACACACACACACAGACACACCCGCACCCTGGGGTACAGAGGAACATGATGTCCCAGGCATCTCTGGGTAAGGCAGCGCCCAAGAATTCTGTGGAGGTGTTTACTGCTGAGAGTAGTCATCACCAGGTCCACAGGTGAGGGATAGGCAAAAACTCCAGCCAGGTAAAAGGGTCTGGGTATGGCACCAATAGCACCTACTCTAATAAGGAAAACTGAGGCTGAGAAACTTGAGTGACTTATCCAGGATCATACAGCAAATGTAACTGCAGCTTGGAACCTACTCTCTTCATCTCGTAATTCATGCTCTTTTCCAGTCTAGCTTTGCATAGTTTCAACCCATTAAAACACAACTGTGAATTCATTTTGTCTGTTGTTTATCCCTTTATGTTTTTCTTCTTATTTTGAGTTTTTGTTTCATCGGTATAGTACTCTGCTTCATTTTGCTGAGAGAGGGTGAGGAGGTGGTTCCTTAAGCTCTGCTGACGTGGCCTTTGTGCTAGTTCCGGTCCCCACCTAGCCAACTCCTAGTCCACACTGCAGCACCTGGCAGAAGTGCCTGCCCCCAATACGTCTCCCTCTACACCCTGTTCAGAGCTAGATTCTGGACTATGCTTGCAAGACTGGTCTGCTTTTTAAATTATCTTGTGCTTGACAGCAAGAATCAATTCAGTTTACCCATCTTTCCATTACTGACATACGGCACCTGCTAGAAAGCTGGTAGAAGCTTCAATTAAACTCTACAGGCATACCTCAGTTTGTTGTACTGCACTTGGCACTGCAGTTTTTACAAGTCAAAGGTTTGCAGCAATCCTGTGTTGAGCAAGTCTGCCAGTGCCATTTTCACAACAGCATTTGCTCACTTTGTCTTTCTCTGTCACATCTTGGTAGTACTTATAAGATTTCAAACTTTCTCGTTATTACTACATTGTTATGGTGACTTGTGATCTGTGACTACAACTCACTGAAAGCTCAGATGATGGTTAGCATTTTTTTCAGCAAAAAAGTATTTTTTAATTAAGGTATGTATTTTTTTTAAGTTTTTTTTTTTTTTTTTTTACTTATTTATTTGAGAGAGGGCACACAGAGGGAGAGTGAGAGGAAGAAGCAGGCTCCCCACTGGGGAGAGTCTGGCAAGGGGCTTGTTCCCAGGACCCCGGGATTATGATATGAGCTGAAGAGAGACGCTTAACTGACTGAGCCAGCCAGGTGCCCTAAAGTATGTATTTTAGACATAATGCTACTGCACGCGTAATAAACTGCACTATAATATAAACACAACTTTTATAAGGACTGGGAAACCAAAGTAATCACTTGATCCACTTTATTGTGATAATCCCTTTGTTGCAGTGGTCTGGAACCAAACCCGCAGTATCTCTATACACCTGTACTTTGTGTTAATATTGACTAAAAGGAACCTTAAGTATAGACAGTTTTCTCTAATTCTGTATTTTAAATGCCCTTTGTTCAAGCGGATTTCATTATTTATTGCAGAAAAGTTGCATAATCTCCTGCTACAAGGCAACTGACTGCCCATACACCACAGGTCAGGATCAATGACAGACTAGAGTCACTCACATGAATTGGATGTAAATGGAAAAATAATATATACTTTTATCCGTTTAAATGAATAAACACCAACATCTAATAATTACATTTCACTTAGAATAGATTAAAAGCCATTTAATACTGCTTTCTACAGGAAAATGTTATAGATAAAAGTAACTTCTCTCTACCCACCCATCCAAATTAAAGAGCTCTAATTTTGAAAAACAGTTTAGCACTGTGAAGAATTTTATTTATTTTAAATAATTTAAAGGAAAGATAAATTACCACAATAATTAGTCAATAATTATGCTGAAAAAGAGATACATTTCAATGTAATTAAATCCAAAAAACTAAACTTAAATATTCAGTTTTTCCACTATTCTATCATTATGTTTGGCATTAATGATACCATTTGCTGTTTCGAGTATTCCATTGCTCTAAAAGGCTAGTATCATTTTCCTAAAACTAAATAGACTATTAGCAAGAGTTATTTCAAAGCTATACCAACAAACCTCAAAATTTTTTTTAAAAAGTTCCTAACAAGAAAGGCAAAGGAGGAAGGTAATTAGGAGTGAGAAAATAAAAGAAACAACATTCAAACTGAGAGCAGAAAAACATAAATAGAAAAGCTTCCCGGATGTTTGTGTTCAGTTGCTGAGTCTGCTAACCAAATCATTCTAATGGGTAAGAATGTCAAAAAAGATCTTAGAAAGCGAACGAACAAAGCCACTACACCTAGTTTTCCTTTTACTTACTTTTTTAATGCACCCAATGGTACAAAATCATCACCGGTATATAATATACTTATCATTAAAATGCACTTGAGTGCTCAAAGAACACAAATGGCAGACGAAGTAAGTCAACAAGCTGAAATTCTTATTCCTAGAAACATTTAAAAAACCCAACTGAAACACTGAGAGCAAAGGCAGTGTGGGTTCTATTACTATTAAACCCATGACCTGATCTTTCAACTCCCAACACATTTCACCAGAAATCACCACTGAGTAGGCTTCTTCTTCAGGTTTTTGGGCTTGCTTGTTTCTTTGCTTTTCAAGGAAAAGTTCAAGAATTATGGAAGAAATATTTATCTTCAAGTATAAAGCCTGGAAAGCAATGTGGCTAATCATGGCTCAGTTACTTCCAAACTAAGATTTAAAGTAAGAAATGCCAGCTTTAGCTATAAATAAGAACCAAAAGCATTCAAATTACTGGAATGTAATTCATTTTACCTCACTACCTGCATTTATAAATAATCTCTTTAAAAAACACAAAATATCATGCATGGTCTTTTCATACCAACTCCAATATAACTGCAATATTTACTGCTTCCATGCATTATTTACTGTACTTCATTATTTAGTGCTATGACAGTCAAAAAGCATATATGATTTGTCATATGTTGAATTTACTGAGTAACAAAAACCTTTTCACAAATATATTCACCTAAATTCAATTAGTTAAGTCTATTCTCACAATGCTTAACAAAATGTGCACTCTGTCAATTAGTTTATGAACAGAACTGCATGCCACAAAAACTATCAACTTCCACCAATGGTTTTTAGAGTTTGCTTTCCTTCTATTATTTTGATTGATTCAGGCTCTCTTTCAACTACAAAATCCTCCCGATCTCCTCTAATAATACATCCTCCACATTGCTATCAGAGCATCTACACCTGTATCATGTCACTTCCTTCCTCAAGAAAATCTAATGATGGTTCCCCTTAGTTTTGAACATAAAGTTCAATCAACTTAAATAGTTTAACAAGTAAGGTCCTTCCTGATTAACCTCTATCTACCTTTCCAGACTCTTCTCTAGCCATTTTTCACCCAACTTTTGCCCCAGCATCTTAAAATTGAGTGCAACTCACAAAATGCTGCATGTTGTTCCATGTGTTCTTGGTCCTTACCATTCCTTTTCATATTTTCCCTCCTCTTCCTACCTACAGATATTGAGTCAGCTCCTAACAGTCCTTCAAATTCAGCTAACTTTCACCGATTCTGAATAACTTTTACTGAATCCCAAAGCCTGACTGAAATTACTTTTCGACCACTACCTAGTACGATGTTTACAGGTCATAGTATTCAACACACGGTATTACATTCATAGACTTATTTGTGTGCTCCAAAGAGTTCCTTCAATATAAATTTATTTGACTTGCAAACTATGCTTTATTTAACTCTGTAGTCCCAGCACTAACACAGAGCTTAATACTTAGTACATAATTAGTGTTTAATAAACGGCGATAGAATGAACAAAAGATAAATGATATTAAACTTTTAAATTCCACATTTTAAGATAATGCTTTCTACAAAATTGTTGTAAAAAAAGGTTCTGACTTCTGTTTTCCAGGCAGACATGTAAACAGGTTGGAAGGCGTCACTCCCTTCCTCAAGATAAGAAAAAAGCTAAACTAAAAATCAACCACCCTTCTTAAATCCATCAGAGAACTGAGGTCACAGGGCAAACCAGTGTAATAAACGTGGGAGGAGAAAGACAAAAGAATACAAAGAGTTACAGCTTCCCAGAAGCAGAACCCATAGCTGGAACCAGGTAGGAACACTGAAAGTGTAAATAATCATTAATTGCTAAAGATTAAGCATGGACTAGCAGGAAAAACAGAAACTCAAGGTAGTCCAGCCTTGTGGGGGGGGGTGTACTCTACACACTGCTGTGTTTTACCTTCCAGAGACCCACCATGTTCTCACGGTGAATACCAAGGGAAAATCCCCTCCAGGAGGGGAAAGAGGAAAGTAATCGTCTTGAAAAAGTTCCAGGGTACACTGTTCTGCCGAGCAAAAGCCCTTAGAGGGAACCATTTACCAAAATCTAACCAACTTGCATTATACCAAAAACTGACTGCCATAGAGAAAAGAAAACACACAATATCAGCACCCCCTAGAGTCTTGGGAATGGGAGAAGGGAAATATCTAACTCCGGGATATCATCTAGTGTTACATACAGGGAAAAAATACTCACTCAACCCCTGCTCCTCTAGCCTTCCGATTTAACCCAGTGTGAGGTGAGGAGAGAGGGGAGGAGAACAACAGAAGCACTCACAAGCTCACTAACAGACCAAAAACTAAGCACAGGATTATACTACAATTCCACTTCTGCCACTCCTACTACCACATCAATCAGCTTCTTCCACAGTAAGAGTAGAGCTCAAAGACCCAAAAGTCTCAGCCTCTACTTAAGAAGGAGTCTCGAGGGAACACCAACAATAATAGGAGAAACAAAAACAGGGACACTAGAGAAAACTTTTGTCTTTGACACTGGCCCCAGCCACAGTAAACACAGGCTAATTCCTAGCCAGATAAACACAGAAACTTCACACTGAAGGCCTACCTACCTGTTTCTTTTATCAGATATATCACATCTGACTTTCAACAAAAAATTACAAGACATTCTAATTAGGCAAAACATCAATCTGAAGAATTAAAGAATCAGAACTAGACTCAGATATGGTAGAAATTTAAAAATCATACTAAAATTTACATTAACAATGACTAGTATGCTAAAGGCTATAATGGAACAAGTGGACATCAAGTGAGAACATGGGTAATGTAAGCAAAGAGAAGAAAACACTAAATAAATAATTTTAAAGAAAAGCTAAAAAAATAAAACCAAACCACTGTAAAAATAAAATGAATGGGCTCACCAGTAGCTTAAACATGGTAGAGGAAAAAATCATAAAGCTTGAAGATATGTCAATAAACTTACAAAACTGAAAGGTTAAAAGATAAAAGAATAAAAAAGAAAAGAATATTCAAGAACTGTGGGAAAATTGCCCAAAAAGTAACATACATGTAATGGTACTACCAAAAAGAGAAGAAAGCAGAAAAGAAAAGAAGAAACAGTTGAAGTAAAAATGGTTGGGAATTTTCCAAAATTAAGGACAGACACCAAACCGCAAACTAATGAAGTTCAAAGAACACCAAGCAGGATAAACACTGATATACTGACACCTAGGCATATCATATTCACACTGTAGAAAATCAAATAGAAAATCTCGAAAGAAGGGGCGCCTGGGTGGCTCAGTGGGTTAAAGCCTCTGCCTCTGGCTCAGGTCATGATCTCAGGGTCCTGGGATCAAGCCCCGCATCGGGCTCTCTGCTCAGCAGGGAGCCTGCTTCCCCCCCCTCTCTGCCTGCCTCTCTGCCTGCTTGTCATCTCTCTCCCTCTGTCAAATAAATAAATAAATAAAATCTTAAAAAAAAACATCTTGAAAGAAGCCAGAAAAACACACACACACAACCCCAAAAACCTTACCCATAGGTCAAAGTAAGAATCACACTGGATTTCTCTTCAGAAACTAAGCAAGAAAAGAGATGAATGAAATATTTAGTGTTGAAAAAAAAAAAATTTAGAATTCTGTGTCCAACAAAATTGTTTTTCAAAAGTGGCAAACTATGGGGCGCCTGGGTGGCTCAGTGGGTTAAAGCCTCTGCCTTGGGCTCAGGTCATGATCTCAGGGTCCTGGGATAGAGCCCCGCATCGGGCTCTCTGCTCGGTGGGGGGCCTGCTTCCTCCTCTCTCTCTGCCTGCCTCTCTGCCTACTTGTGATCTCTCTCTCTGTCAAATAAGTAAATAAAATCTTTAAAAAAAAAAAAAAGTGGCAAACTAAAAACTCTCTCTCCCCCCCCCATACACACACACACTTGAGACAATTCATTACCAGTAAACCCACCTTGAAAAAAATGTTAAAAGAAATTCTTCAAAGAAAAGGAAAATGATATGCGCTGCCTTCTGCTCAAGTCATGATCCCAGGGTCCTGGGATCAAGTCCCATATCGGGCTCCTTGCTCAGTGGGGAGCCTGCTTCTCTCTCTGCCTCTGCCTACCACTCTGCTTGCTTGTGTTCTCTCTCTCTCTCTCTCTCTCTGACAAATAAAGAAATAAAATCTAAAAAAAGAAAATGATATGTCAGAAACACAGATCTATATAAAGAAAGGGAAAGTATCAGACAAGGAATAAATAATTATTAATTATTAATTGATCTAGCAAGTAACAGCTTGGTCAAAATAATAACAACAACAATGCACTCAACAATTATAGCTTACAGATAAGTGAAATGAATGACAGCAAAGCTTTATAAAGGAGGGAATACTCTTTTATAAGGTACTTACATTACATATAAAGCCATATATTGTTATTTCAAACTGGAGTTGGATTAGTTTTAAGTGTATATTAGAGTAACCACTAAAAAGTTTTTACAGAAAGGAAAGAAAAGTTTAATTGATATGTTAAAGGAGGAAAGAAAATGTAATCATATAAAATGCTCAATTAACACCAGGAAAAAAATTTAAAAGTAGGAAACCCGTCCCCTCAAAATAAACAAAAACAAGGGCAATATTAGACAATAGCTACAAATATGGCAGATATTAATCTAACTATATCAATAAACACAAGGGCCGAGACAAAGTCTCAAAAGTACATTTAAAATTATTTCAGACTAAATGAAAAGAAAAATAAAACCCATGAAAATTTGTGGATGCAGAAAAAGAAGTGTTTAGAGGGACTGATCACTTTGTATGCATATATCAGAAATGAAGAAAGATCTAAAATCAATAATCTACGCTTCCACCTTAGGAAAATAGATAAAGGACAAATTAAATTCAAAATTGGAAGAAGAAATAATAAAATTGCAAACCAAAATTAAAGCAATTGAAAATGGGAAATCAACAGAACTGATGAAACCAAAAGCTGGTTTTTTGAAAAAAAAATAATAAATTTATAAACCTTTAGCCAGATTAAGAACAAAAGAGGATACAAATTACATGGGAAATGAACAAGAGAACATCACTACTTATCCCATAGACATTTAAAAGGATAACAAAGGAACACTAAAATCAACTCCTTTCCCAAAATTTGGGAATACAGACAAAACAGACCAATTCCTTGAAAGACACAGCTACCAAAACCTAAACAAAGAGAAGCAGATAACCTGATTAAGTCTATATATATTTTTGGAATTGAATAATTAATAACCTTCCAAAACAGAAAGCAAAGGCCAAGATGGCTTCACTGGTAACTTCTAGCCAACAATTCTCTACAATTCTCTATAGTCTCATCCAGAGAGAATACTTCCTAAATCATTCTCTGAGGCTAGCATCACCCTCATAGCAAAAACAGACAAAGACATAACAAGTAAGGAAAAATACAAAATAGTATCTTCCATGAACAGGGATGCAAAAAAAGTCCTTCAAAAAATATTAGGAAGTCCAATCCAATAATGTATAAAAGCGAATTACATGCCATGACGAAACAGGATTTATTCTAGGTATGAAAGGCTCATTCAGTATTTGAAAATCAACTGATATAATCCATCATATCGACAGGCTAAAGAAGAAAGAGCATATGTTCCTTTCAATAGATAAGGAAAAAGCATTTGACAAGATTCAACACCATTTATGATAAAGAACGCTGGCAAAAAACCTACAGCTAATGTCATACCTAATGGTGACAAACTGGATGCTGTCCTAATAAGATCAGTAACAAGGCAAGAACATCTCTTTCACCATTCTTATTCAACATCATAATGGAAGTTCCAGCAGATACAATAAGCCAAGGAAAGAAAATAAAGGGAGAAGATTGGAAAGAAAGAAAGAAAACTATCTCCTCACACATGACATGAACATCTATGCAGAAAATCATAAATAATCAACAAAACACTCCCGGAAATAATAGGTAATTAATAGCAAGGCTTTAGAATACAAGGTCAATATATGAAAACCAATTACTTTCCTAAATATCAGCAATCGATAACTGGAATTTAAAACTAAAAATAAAATTATATTGGCATAAGAAATGAATATTTAGGTATTAATCTAATGAAATACATAGAAGATTCATAGGAGGTGAACTAGAAAACTGATGAGTGCAATCAAAGACCTAGAAGATCTAGATAAATGTTTTCAGTAACCATAAGAAAACATTGTTAAGACGTCAGTTTTCCGCAACTGGATCTACAGATTCAATGCAATCCGTATAAGAACCCCAACAAGTTACTTTATGGAGAACCAATATTCTATCACTGTAACATAATAAAGCTATACTATTCAAGCCAGTATGGTTCTGGCAAAAGAGCAGACATCTAAATCAATGGAATAGAACAGAGAGCCCAGAAAAAGAGCCACATAAATATAGTCAACTGATCGTTGTCAAAGGCTTGAATAACTGCTGGAATAACCAGTTAATGTAAGAGAAATTAACAACTCAAGTGTCCATTAACAAATATCTGTATAAACAAAATGTGGCATATACTAAGAACTCTTGAATTGAATACAAAATAATAAATTAAAAATAAAACAAATATCTCAACAGGTACCTCCCAAAGAAGATATATACATGCAAATAAGCATATGAAAAGATGCTGAAAATCAGTTTGTAGTTTGTCACTGAGAAACTACAAAATTAAAACAACGAGGAGGTACCATTATACATCTATTAGAATGGCTAAAACCCACAACAGTGAGAACCCCCACCACTGACAACAGTGTGGAACAACAGGAGCTCTCACTCATTACGGGTAGGAATGCAAAATGACACAGCCACTTTGGACAACAGTTTGACAATTTCTTACAAAGTTAAATCTTTGGTTTGGTTAAGTCTTATCAAACAATCTAGCAATCACATTCCTAAGTATTTATCCAAATGAGCTGGAAAGTTCCATCTACACAAGAACCTGTACTCTCATTGATAGCAGCTTTGTTCATAACTGACAGAAACTGGAAGCCAACAAGATGTCCTTCCATAGCTGAATGGATAAAACTGTGGGACATTCATACAGTGAAGTATTATTCAGCAGTAAAAAAAAATCAGTGAGGAAGCCACAAAAAAGATGGGGCGCCTGGGTGGCTCAGTCGTTAAGTGTCTGCCTTCGGCTCAGGTCATGATCCCAGGGTCCTGGGATCGAGTCCCACATCGGGCTCCTTGCTCAGCAGGGAGCCTGCTTCTCTCTCTGCCTCTACCTGCCACTCTCTGCCTGCTTGTGCTCGCTTTCCCTCTCTCTCTGACAAATAAATAAATACAATCTTTAAAAAAAAAAAAAAAAGACATGGCACCTTAAATGAATATTGCTTGGTGAAAGAATCTTGTCTGAAAAGACTGTACTTTGTATGATTCCAACTACATAATATTTTGAAAAAGACTACACTATAGAGACAGCAAAAAGGCCAGTATCTAAAATGGATAGGACGCTAAATTTTATGTTATGTGTATTTAATCAAAATTGTATGGAGAATTTTAGGGAAAACTATTCTTCGGATACTATAATATTATAATGTAACATACATAAAATTATGCATTTGATAAAACCTATAGAACTGCACAACATAAAGAATAACCCCTAATGTAAACTACTGAATTAACTTGACAAAAACGTATCAGTATCAGTTCATTAATTTTAACAAACATGGGATACCAATGCAAGATGGTGATAATAGGGGAAACGGGGCTTGGGGGAAGAAAGAGGGTATATGGAAACTCTATGCTTACTGCTCAATTTTTCTACGAAATTGAAACAGTGCTAAAAAAAAAGCTATTAATTTTTTTAAAAACAGTTTTTTGACACTTTTCAGTATTAAACTTGATAAAGATTTCATGCAGTAAATGACTACAAAGAAATGCTGCCACGTGTATCAGTAATACTGAATAATCCATAAGTTATTTAAGAAATATGCAATCTTTAGGATACTTAATTTGAAAAGAAAATAGATAACTAAAAAACAAACAAGAGTCCTAGAGACAATTTTAAAATAATACAAAGAGATAGCAAAATATAATAAGTAATTCTTCATTTAACCACTAATCTTTAGGCAAGGTTTTATTCTTCAAAGGTTAATTTTCCTAAGTAATGCATATTATAATTTTTTTTTTAAAGATTTTATTTATTTGATAGAAACACAGCGAGAGAGGGAACACAAGCAGAGGGAATGGTAGCGGGAGAAGCAGGCTTCCTGCAGAGCAGAGAGCCCGATGCGGGGCTCGATCCCAGGACCCTGGGATCATGACCTGAGCCGAAGGCAGACGCTTAACGACTGAGCCACCCAGGCGCCCCCTTATTATAATTTTAAATGCCAAAACTATTTTTTATTAATTTTAGATGAAAATCTTCCCTATATAAATTTTAAATGTTTATCTTTTTAAACAAAGTATATTTAATAAAATGTTCCTCCTGTCTACTAGTTTATTAAATTGCTGTAAAACAGTGATACCTTTTAAAACCTATTAAGGGAAACTTCATTAAAAATAAACAAACTCTACTAAGGTAGATACACAGTATGAACTCATATTAATGACTCTGGATGATGCTTTTTGAATCTCTGTATATTAGATTTTTATGTTTCATTGCTAGACAGGCTATTCTTATTACTTATAATGATTTATGTGTCTTTTTTATAATTAAGTATTGGAGAAAGAGGAAAAGTGTAAAAAGCAGTCATGTTAAAACTTTATCAAAAATGAGGGCAAAAAAAAGACAGAATCCCTGTTTATTAACTAGTATAGCAGAGATTCAGAGCTTTTAAGGAAGAAAGAAGGGTAGAAGGTTGCTCCTTTGTGATGAAATTATATGAGATCTATGTAATAATAATTTTTCAACTGTCTGATCCTTAGCTATGTAATAACTGGAACTGCTTAAAATGCTAATGGATAAAATAAAGTGTTCAATAATTGAAGTGTAAAATTTTGCTTAAAGCTATCTCATTTCTATATAGCTCGTTATTTAAAACTTAAAATATTAATACACTACAGATCTCAAATTCAGATCAGAACATGGACTCATTTGCTCTTTATCGGTTTTTAAAAAAGGTACCTTTCCTGTCCAGTTGTTGTAATCAGCAGCAGCAGCAGTCAATAAATAATACTCAGTCTACATAATGTACATGAATCTTCAGAAAACTAATTTACTTTGGATATTATATCCAGTGATGGGTGCAATGAATGTTCTGGAGATTAATACCAAAAATAATTAATTCCTTTTTCTACGCAGATTTAAACTCAAATATAAACGGAAAACAGGGAAAATAGCACATCACAATCACTAATAAAATTTCCTCACATCTTTCTGATTAGTAATGAACTAGATAAATTAAAAATTAAGATTTATCATAATGTAGAAATAGTCTATAATCGGGATTTATTTGGATTCCAACCTTATCCCTAAAAAGATCTCAGGGTGCCTTATAAAAGTCTTCACAATATATAATAACTACATGACCAAGATGAAAATGCACTGTTCAATTCAACACAGTTTCCAAGACCCATACATGTGATCTTTAACATAATAAACTAAAACAGAACACAAAAACAAATTTTTATAAATACTTTAAAAGAAGCAATTCCATTATAACATGTAAATTAAAAGTTTGATCATTATTTCAAATTCTTTTTGCCTGTTTCGTAAAAGAGGCCCTCCACTGGCCACAGATTTCAGTATATACAGTATAGGTGGCAGAAGTGAGCACATCTGGCAGGCCAGCCGCCTGCTTCCCTACACAAAGTTGTACTGGAGCACAGCCGTGCCCATTCATTTACTTCTTGTCTGATTTACTTCTCTGCTTTCACACTACAATGCAGAGTTGAGTAACAGACAGAAACCCTAGGGCGTACAAAGCCAAAAATATATTCTATCTGGTCCTCTCCAGAAAAAACATACAGACCCCTGACAGGGGTATTAACTAGTATAGCACAGATTCAGGATAAGTAATTTGCATATAGAGATAACAGGCTTCTGCTCATTAAAATACTTCTTGACAGAGTATAATTTAGTATCATATAGGTCAGTAAGTCAGTACTTTCAAAATACCCTTTCCAGTTTATGTTTTTCATGTAAAAACTTGTGAAAATTAGTTGTTTTACTGTGAATAGCATTTAAATGTAAAAAATAAAACTATAATCTATAATCTAAAATTGTAATGTATAACCCAGGTTATTCATACTGACTTACTTTTTAAAACTGACGATACAAATAAATAAAACTTGCCCAGCTATTTGATCTCAATTTGAAATCAAATCCCTATACAGCTTTTCCACAAAATGCTTCACCTTTCAGAACTATTTAAGGCGAAAATAGTAAAATGAATGCCTGTATATCCTTTGCCTGGATTCACCAATTGTTAACACTTTGCCACATTTGTTCTGTGTATTTATTTGTGTTTGACTTCATGAAAATAACTCATCATGCACTTCTATTAAGAATAAGGGTATTTTCCTACATACATGCAATAGCATTATCATGCTTAATAAATATTCCACAGTATCATCAATATCCAGGCCATATCAAAGTTTCCCCAAATATCCTATAAATGACTTATAAAGCTCTTTTTTAAAAACTAGCATCCAATCAGGATCCGCATACATGACCAATTGCTGAGAGGAAAGGGCCAAAGTTTTCTTTAAATAATCTTTTTGTGTATACTATGTTCTCTCTTCATTGTATAAACTTGTTCTCTGGAAAAGCTGCAGGAACACAATTTCCCCAGTGTTTTCCTGGCAGAACCATTCAGCCATTAAAGGGTATCGCGATAATAGTGGGGAGGAAATTAAGTTTCCAATTATCTTGGTAGATTCTATTTTCCCTATGAAAATATCTAGAATGAAACAGTAATCTTACCTTAGTTGGTTACAGTTTTTAAATATACCTAACCAACATTCAGTGATCATCAAGTCAAAAGTCTTATGACCAATTACCTGACAGGACTCAAGAATTTTTAATATTGTCCCTAATAATAAGAATTATGAATAATTATCCAAATCATCATTTTATAAAAAGAAACATTTTATAAAATTCTAAAAGAGTGTTTTTACTGGTCACTTTGTTGCCAGTTTGAGAAGACAAAACATACTCTTTTGTAAATGTATAGTCAGTTTTATACAGTTTACTAAAATGAATAAAGTTTTAATCATTCCATAAAGACTAGACAGCTTACGTATTATGCCTATGTATTTAGAAGTTGACTTCTTGGCAATTTGTTTCAGTGCTTTCAAGCTTTTACTAAAGTGTAAAACATTTTGAACAATGCCTTATTATATCAATATTATAAAAATATGTACTTCTGAACAAGAACCACAAATTTTTTCTTACTACTAATGTAATTAAAGTATATGAATAATTTAACCTTTTTTTGTAATTTTATTAATCTTAAAGTTCAAACTAGAGCAATTTTTGATTACCAAACTTTCTGGGAAATTGAGATTTCCAATGGAAATACTGTCAAATTTATAAAAACAAAAAAATCGTATTCTAAGTGACCCATTTTCAATATATTTTCTACACTGTTAATTAAGGCTGAACGCAAAGTATTTTCCAGTGTAAATTATACACAAGGCTCAACAAAGATAGATCTAAATCTACAATCGCCTTTACTGAAACCAATGAAAAATCTATACACAGCAATGAAATTGGCATGCAAATAAAAGAACTGTCAAGACATGTATCCCTAAAAATAAGCCTACAATAACTATTTTAAAGGCTGTGTGTGGTCTCACCCATATATTTTGGCAAGATGCACTTTCTCCAACCGCAGCTAGATTCATCCAAAAGCAGTGGCACTGGAGAGCCTCTGTCTCACCTGTCAAAGTTGAAGAACGTTGTTCCAAAGACCACCATGCATCCATGGAGAAAAGCCACAGTACTACAGCTGTTATTGATAAGCAGTCTCTAAAGGAGAAAATACTTCAAACAATTAAGCAAATCATCCTTAATAGAGATACAAACAGACAGACAATTTATTAACGTTCAAATGATGAGATGACAAATACCATGCCCGGTATGAAACAGAGACAATTTCATACACTGGAATACTAAGAGGGGATCCTTCATAAGGAACATCAATTTGATAGTCTATTATCTCTCTGATAAAATTTCTATACATTATCAATTCAAGACCCTATTATGTTTCCTTATTTAAATCTTACAAAACTTCCCTTATAAAACTTCCCAATTCATCTAAATTACTAAGGTCCTAAATCCATCAAAATTGCTAAAGTCTGACAGCTAAGAGCAGAGATGATTAAGATTTATAAACAGAAACTCTAAGTATATTGAAACCTGACTTTTTAAGAAGATATCCTAATATCTTTATCAACCACATTATAAAAGCAGTTTGTGTTTTTGCTTTAAACTAACCTCTCTACAGTAAAGCATATGGATTGATCAGGTAAGCTGTAGGTAGGTTAATAAAAATAGAAACAGCAAGAAAAACAATTACTTTGAAAAGAAATATGCCTCAGTGGACAACTGAAGTCCCAACCTAAACCCCAATTCAAACCTGGCAATAAAAAACAACTTAAAACAAAATGTAAAGAAATACACCTGATTAGGAAAAAAGTTTAAATAATCATGACAAATATATCTCATAATTAACTTATTTTTCCTACTAGATCATAATGTCCTTTAACCCTTTTTAACACTGCAACAACTCAATTGTAAAAGAAAGCGGGTGTCATTTTGTGCCTCTTTCAGGAAAGTTAATACTCCAAAGGTTCTCATTATAAGACAGTTTCATCTACAACCAAGTCTCACTGCACAAAGGCCAAGTTACCACAGGGCTCCAATGTATTATATGATGTCCCATGGTTTCATTTACTATATTCTCCAAGTACAAAGGTTCCAAAGGGATTAGTTTCACTTTTCCCTAGATATATTTAGTCCATTAACTAGTATAGCTGGGATATTATTTTTCTTTGGTTTTGTCAGTAGCATGTTTGATATAAATTTTATTAAGTGGTAGTATATGTAACATTGCATTGTGGGTAGTAGTTTCCTGCTTTAGCCTAGCCACATCCTCAGCTGTCATATGAGCATATTTCCCATATTTTCTGCAAGTTCTCGCCTTTTTTTCTTCTTAGAAAAATGACAGCATTAAAAGATGAATTGTTCTAATAATTGTAAGAAATATGAATTATTTATACAACTACATTAAATGTAGTATGGACCACTCTATCCTTCAAAGAACAAAGGGGGAATAAGAAATACTCATAATTAAAGTGTTAAACTCATGTGAAGCAATGTGTTACAAGAGGAAGCAATTAAAAACTATTAAAAGAAAGAAAATCTCTAATGAGATGCCAATACCATCCAGCAAATAGGTGTACCATATCAGTATAGAACAATGATTGGCCTTGAATGCTAGAGGCTTCAAAGCCACCAGGTCTTCATTAAGTGACCTATGAAGATTAATGTCAGTATCCCCGAGTAGAACCTTAAGAATCTATTTTGAGACTTTGTAGAAATGTCAAAACAGAGAAAGAGAAACCAAAAAAAAAAAAAAAAAAGCCTGGAGGAGAAAGGGAGGAAGGAAAGAAGGGGGAAAGAGAAGAGGAGAGAAGTGAGGAAGAGAGAGAAAATTTAGTATTTTGTGTTTGGCATCCAATTTCCACATAATTTCACATTAGACAGACAGCTGCTAATACTAACCAAATGAAGTTGTTCAAACAATTATGGACATGGTGTTGCTTTGGGTTTTTACATAATTTAATTAAAACAAACTGAGGAGGGAAAAAAAAAACACAACAGAAAAAATACTCTCATTACAAAAAGTACCACAAAATAACACCCTGTACAAAGACACAAAACCATACACATGCATGAAGTGGTATATGCGAACACATACTCCCATTAAAATGAGGAAGTAAAATTAATCTCTCATAATCATAATTTAAAGCATTAGTAAAATCGTACATACCTTACTAATATAAAAATTTTTCAAACTATCAACATAAGGCCCAATAAATGTTACGTAAAGTTAAATACCTATACATCAGATCCAAAAAAAACTGTCAGAAAAAAATGATCACAAACCAAGTTGAAACAAGAGATTAAGAAAGTTCCTTACTAAAACCACACAATCAGTGAGAACATTTTAAGCCAAATCAGGATTTCTACAATTTACAAAATTCCTACACCAAACTGTTTGTTCCTATTGTTTTCAATTAAAAGAAAAATACAAGAGTAGCAAATAGAACTTTAAAACAATCCCTCTCCCCCAAACCCCCCCACATACACACAGAAATGAGCACAAGATTGATATTAATAAAACTACTGTATTCAAATAGGATAATTAGTTCAGAAAATAAAAAATAATTCGAAAGTAACAACGAAGATTTATGTAGCATTTAAAACACTTTTACAGTATATAATACAAAAAGTTCAACTTACGTTGGCAAATTTATTAAATACAAGGTAATGGGAAAGCAAGATAATTGCTTTACTTTCTGAAACTGAGATTTCAAGTTCAAAGCTGTATTTCATTCCCATGGCATTAATGTACGTAATTTATACAGCCGACCTAAACTTGTTACTTACTTCAACACAAATACTAACATATCCCCAAAAAGGATGGAATTTGGAGGATCTACGGTTTCCATTTCTAATTTTAAGCATAGTATAAATCCATAATCAAGAGCTTTACTTGCAGTAACTTATGAGTCAGTCTCTTCATCACATGTATTATTTCTAATGAAACTAACTGTCAGTTATCAAATGTGTACTAGTTACCACTCTTGTTTTAAAATGTTTACCACAAAGTAATGTTTGCTCTAACGAGGACATATTTTAAATTTAGAACAAAAAAATGTGTGGATAATAAGTATTCCAACTTTAAAGCACATGACTTCCCTTTCTCCTGCCAGAATTTGATGGACCTCACAGGGAAAGAAAGGACATAATCAACAATATCTATTAAACTCTTACGCAGTAAGAGTAATCATCCTCATCAAAAATTTACATACAGGACAGTTACCTGCAAAAAGAGAACAAGCAGTTAAGAGACACACAGATGTTAAAAATTGTTCAAATACATATAAGTCAATTTGGAGGGCCAAAGTACACTTAATAAAAAAAAAAAATTAAGGGGCAAATATTTAGCAAAAAGTTGGGGTTGTAAGATGTCAAAGAATTCTTCTGCAGAAACTACAAGTTCGTTCTAAAAGAAGAAAAGCATTTACTTACCACACACAACAGCTACCTAAATTTTTTCAATTACCTGATTCTGCTATTGTATGTGCATATGGCACTATGTTTGGAAATTCCACAAATTATATAGATATATCCCTCCTTTAACTTTCTCTGGAAGTTAATTCGAAATACAGATCACACTGGTACACCTTATTTATGAAAGAGAATAACTGAATAGCTTACACATTAAATGCAAGTTTTTACTTTCCAGCATAAAATCTGTTTATACACACCATGAGATATAATAAATCTGTATTTAAAATAAAACACTAAAATGTATTTCTGGTCTTCTATCACCAAGAGTTTATTATGAAAAAGTTCTGGGCATTTGAATAATAAAGGACTGAAGTCATTCTCATGTCTTCCCAGTATATTTTGAGCACATGAATTATTTGTAAAGAAACTTATGAACGTGTCTGTACATTTATCTTTATCTAATAAAAACCAAAAGCAGGTAATGAACTCTGCTAGGAAGATAAGAAGCAGGAATGTTTGGGCTATAACACCATCCTTAGTGTTTTCCAGCCCCAAACCCGTTATACACCCCAAATAATGTTTTGTAATTCACTGTCTCCGCCCACCCTCCCAGTCATTTACTTCACGCCACTCCTAGTTACTATCACGCTAGGAAGAAGTCTAACATGCAAATTCAGAGTGGCGTGGATAAATGGCAAAAAAAAAAAAAATGTAGAAAATTGGTCTGTTCAGCTTTATAATTTTTGTTGAAAAATACCCCATCACTCTCAACTGATGAAAACAGGAAGCTCTACTCATAAATATGAAATTCTCTGCCTATGATAATCATCCTAATAAGAAAATGAGTTCTATACATACATGTCCAAAGGGGCAAAAAAGGAGATAGTTTCCCAAAGATGTTTCCAATTTTCTTCTGAATCAGAATTAGCAAATCGAGACGACTAACATACTCTGTCTGTGTGCATTATTCCTTACTACACACAGCATTTTGTAATTTATTTCAAAGCTTCCATTATAAACAAAAAATACAGCTTCTGTTAACCCACTCCATTCTGAGCTTATAAAGTCAATAACACTGAACAATGTAAGTTACAACATAAGAATTTAACTTTATGGATGTAAAAGATTTCCTATCAAAGGCTCTGTTAAAGTTAATATCCAAATAAACTATTTAAAGAATTATATAAAATGAATACATTCCCTTGAAAAATAAAAATTACAAGCATTAAAAAAAAACCCTAAGATTCATCCAATAAATTATGACATAGTTCCTGCCATTCACTTTTATAAGATCCTCAAACTAGTCAGGAGGTAAACATGTAATACAAAAGATAATACTAATTACATTTAATCTTCATTGTAAGAGCCGGCATCTAATATTGATCACACATTAACTAGACAGACATGATTTAGTCTTTGTAAAGGAATCTCCAGACTAACACTTTCATGACAGCCAATTACAGTCGAGCCCAGCAAGCAGTTTGCAACCAGACCTTAAGAAAGGTAAACTTTTTTACAATGAGTTACAGATTCACAAGTTTAAAAAGACAAGAAAAAGAAAAACAGAAGGACTCCAATCACCCAGCAAATATGAAGCAGACCCCAGAATGTGATACAATCCAAAGATGTAAATTATTGTAAATCATCACTGTTGTTCAGAATTTCACACAGCCTCTTGAGCCAATTTTGTTCTTTTCCACAGACACAATAATGAACTAAATAAAAGGAGGCAAAAAAAAAAAAAAAGTGGGGGTCGGGGAATAGAAAGGAAAACCTTAACTGCAGAGTTCTGCTCTACAAATGCTTAACCTTACAGGAGTTTGGGCTCCTTCAGCATTTGTATTCTATCCAAATCCTCATGAGTCACAAAAATTAAAAAGCTATATCCTTCTGGATGCCAGGAAGGGCCTTACCACAAGCCTTTTGTCAGAGAGAGAGAGAGAGAGAGAGAGAGACAGTGAAAGAGAGAGAGCAAGAGCAAGGGGGGAAAAGCCACAGTGGTAGGCAGTCCCACTTTACTTTGAGTACTGTGAGGTCACAAACCACATGATTCTGTCTCTCCAGTAATAGTGCTTGCAAAAAAAAGGAGTTTTAAAGCTTTTGCTTTTTTGGATTGTGTGAATGCTTCATTCGCCTCACAAACAACCACAGAACCACAAGTGCGGTGCAAACTTTCTCCAGGAGGACAGCAAGAAGTCTCTGGTTTTTAAATGGTTAATCTCCGCAGGTCACTACCAGCCACCGAGACCAACAGAGTCAGTGAGTGCTCTCTAACCACAGTCTATGCAGTAATAGTAGGTCCTTCAAATATTTGCTCATTCTCTTTTTGTTTTGTTTCCTTGCTTTTCACATGTTACCAGCTACATAATTTCTTGACAGAAAAAAATAAATATAAAGTCTATGTACTCCAGGCATACTGTAAAACTAAAACAAGGTTTGGGTATGGTTTGTATTTTCAGTTTAAGGCTGCAAGCAGAATTTACAACAGAGGGTACAAGTTCTATCTGAAAAAAAAAGGAGGGACTATGGCATCAAACAGCCTCTTCAGCACAGTGACACCATGTCAGCAAAACTTCTTTTGGGGTAAGTGTTATCATATTTTAAAATCCTTTAAGAGATGAACCTGTTAAACAAAAAGGTATGTTTCTTGGATAAACTGCTAGCTTTTCCGGGTTAACGTTGTAGTATACTAAATAGTATGATGATAATGCTCTTTTGTTGCACTAAAAATTGAAAAATGAAATTGCTGTACATATTTGCATCTGGCATCTGTAACATATCTACTTCTCGGAGTAATGACTTGAAATAGAAAAAATTACATTATCTCACACTAGTCAAAATGTTTTCTAGAGCTGTAGAAATGAGGTAGTTAAAAACAGTAAAAGAAAGTTTCATATTCTCATTAACCCTCACTGCAATAAAAATGAGACACTAAATTAATCAAAGTATTATGAATTATTCACCCTGGCAGCTCCCAATATTTGAGCAAACTTCAAAAAGGAAGCAATTTTACAAAATAACAGACCACAGAATTATCTCGACATTATGCTCTACCATTATGCTCTAATGCAGAAATAAACCTGAAGTACAGTTAACATTTTATCCAGCTCAACTAGAAGAAATCTATTTGTAATTTTAAACTGCATTATAAGATAGGTGCACCAGTATGTTTCTAAACAACTTTATATAACTGAAGCATATATTCATATATAAACTTACTAGGATGTGATAGCCATTTTTAGAAGATCTTTAGAGTTATCCAGGACATCCAGGATATTAAAAAGTCCACAGAAGTCTTTAAAAACTTACATGCAACTATATTTTTCTATGTGATTTTAATTTTACATGTATACACTCTTATCCACATGGAAAACTTGTTATAAACACACGGCAAACACTGAAACGTTTAGGATTCTTTTAATCATATTCTTGGATCTACCAAAATGAATACCGTTTAGTCTCATGAAAAATAAAACTCCGTAAGGATACCCCTGCATGATTTTAAAAAGCCATACCTATTAAATCACGCTGAACTTTGAAAGAAAACAGGCATAATATAGTCCCTTAATATTCAATTTCAAATTAGTATTGATATACAAAAGTAAACTACTTCAATATTCATCAGCTGATAATATTATAGTAAAATATCTAAACACTTACAAGATTTTCTTTATGATGTCCAACATGTCCCAACTACAAGGCAAGTTTATAAAATTTTCCTTTATCCTTTAAAATAAATCCTTTTGCTCTGTATACCTGTATTAACTTTGCTTTATAACTTACAACTAACGATTGGAGTTTCCTTTACTCCTCCTACTTCACACATTTTAACTGGCTACCAGAGGATCAGTCTCAGTTTAGGTCAAAGAGAAATAATTAAACCTGAAGGAGAAAAAAGGTTTCTCTGAAAAAGGTGAGGAAATGCAGTTTGTATTTTACCAAAAAAATGTAAAATTGCTGTAGTGACTCCCTCAATAGCTGGAAGTGGGCCCCCTCGGTTACAACACATACAATATAATAGAGGTTATTTTTTGAAATGTAATGGTAGGTAATAAACATTACTCTAAAAATTTCTGCATTGAGGAAGCAAAACATACATACAACTAGGCTGCATTACAGCCCCTATTATAATTACAGCTTACACATGGTAACTTTTGCAGTTCCTACATAAGAGATAAGGGGAAAAATGGTTAAAACCATTGTTATATGAAGGAATAACTTGAAACAGACATCTCAAGCAGTTAACTTATTCTTTCACAGTATTACTGTTTGAAAAGCAATACATTTTCTAACCAGATGGGGAATAACACAAGTTTCAAAGACTATTTCGGCATTAGAAGCAAAGACATTAACACCGTCACAAATTATATGTTAAAATGCTCTTTATCCTGTCTTATGAAGGGTCTTATATTTCTGTGACAACCTTAATAACTATTTCTACAATAAAATTTCTAAAACCTGACCAAATTTCTAAATAAGGCATAATAGTGAGCTAAACAGATAAAGATCATCTATTGTATGTCATATATTTTTAGACATCGTAACTAATTCTTCCTCTTCTAAAAAGTGGGATTTAGTGTCTCCCACCCCCAAATAGTACTTTAGCACCTGGAGGACAATTTAAGATGAACCCACTACACCAAACTAATTATAGGTGTGTAGTGAACATTATGTATAGGTTGTCATCACACTGCAAACATTTCCCCAGCCCATAATCTATCTGAAGTCTAAAACCTCACTTCAGGCCTTAAATTCTCACAAATGATTATCAAAACAACCTAATGAAAAATCAAAGGTATGTGCTCTAATGTTGCAAAATAATTTTTTTGAAGTGTAGGCTTTTCCTAGGTGAGGGACAAAAGTGGCTCACCTCAGTATGAGCGAAAGTGTGTGTGTGAGAGAGGGAGAGAGAGAGAGAGAGACAGTGACAGAAAGATTTTCAGTGTCTTTGCTCTCTCAGCACACCATTTACCTTGAATTAAACAAGAATTTTCAATCTGCATTATTCAAAATCTATCCATTATTTATGATAAATAAAGTTTACTGAAAATGAAAGATCTGACACATGGAGTATCTTACAATTAAGAACTTAATTATGACAATGTATCAGCTGATTAAATTTCTAAATAAAGCCTTTGTAACTGACCATAGTAATTGAACATGTGTAAACACTGACTTCCAAAATAATAGCTGTGGTCCATATCAATAACTTCATAGTTTCAAGATCTAATAATGTCGAAGTGCTATAACTTGCTTCTAACAGCTAACTTCCAAAAGCCAGGGAGAGGATTTAAAAAGTCAAGAACATACACAGAAGACCACTCCAACATATATTAAAAGTTAAAAATGTCAATGCAATTCCCAAAGATTCATAATACAAATTGTTAAAAATTATAATAAATAATCCTAGTTTTACATGAATAGCTGTTAAAGATTTCACTTTTGAAATTTTAAAAACATTTTAAAATGTAAAAATTTAAAAGAAATCACAGAAAAACATTTTGTTAGTCTGTATGAACCTCCAGATAGTCTCCAAATCACAAGAAAGGCATAAAATATACACGATAACATTATGATACATTTTAGTTATTTTAAAAGAACAAAAAATTAATCTATTCAATTACACCCTTCAAACTAATCACTGATAGTTTGACTTGTTTAAATCAGTCATGCTAAAGTTAAATTCAGTAAGATAGAAATGTTCCAGTTTGTTAAAAGAACACTGAAATATTTGATGGTTAAATAAACTGCAGAGGGAGGAAAAAACTAACTCATTGAAGGCACTAAGATTTTATCAAACACACAGAATTAATCTTTATTGAATAGAACCATTCACAAATCAAAACTCACTGTACTTCAATACTTTCAAGCAGCGCTAATCAATTACAAACCTTTTCTAGTGCTTCAAAACTCATGTGCTTTCAATTTTATACACTGGTGGTCTTCAAGTACTGTATTGGGGCTGAGTTAAGACATTCTGTATCACAACTTTTTTTTCAACAAATATCCTTCTAGAGGGTTTTTTTTTTCCTCTCTAGAGCTGCTCACATGAAAACTGTGGTAATATTTTTATACTGTACTTCTTTGTTGAAGCTAAAGGTTAGGGGTTACCTAAATACCTCAACTGTATATACAAAAAAGGGAAAAGGTAAGTATTCATATAAAAAAATCCAATGGGACTGGATTATTTATTTTTGCATTTCCTATGATTAATGATGCACCGGTACCTACTCAAAAACTGATGGCAAAACTGGGTAACATCTCAAATTCCTGTCCAAAGCATACAAATATCAACCTCCCAATCTGTTCTAACCCTTGTTCCAAGAGACTAAAATGTGACAACCCTAAGTCAATAGTGAGGTCATGCAAAAGCTCCTCAAAAGCATTAAGATTGCAAATGCTAATACCTAACAAAAGACTAACGCGGAGGCTTCACTGAGACAGCCTACCTCTACAGTGTCTCTTTAAAGACATTACACATAAGGCCAAATAGACAAATACTTTCAATAGGAAAAAATCCTTCCTGCAAATCATAATATTGTAAATGTGACAAAGCATGACTATTTTTTCTAGTCATTTACTATTCAAGACTTATTAAACGGGTGCTAGTAAAACCAAAGCTAATTTAGGCAGAGACGTCCCACTAGGTTACCTGAATGCACTATTTTTCTCTTATACCAATGAATTCCACTGACAAAAACTACAAAAAAAAAAAAAAAAAAATCTGTCCCTGAACTCCAGTAATAAGGATAACAACAAACTCCAAGAGTCAATATTTTCTAAAGAGCAAAATAATCTAAGCTGTCTCAAGTATAAGGAAATTCTTCATGAAATCTAAAATGTTTACTATTTTAAAACAAATATTTAGAAAAGGAAGTCTCACATCATGAAAATATACACCTTAATACAATATACTGCCATTTCAAAGATTATGGAGTTCAGTAGATATATGTTTGGACTCACATGTTACAATTCAAAAAAATAATGGGGAAATTCTATACCTTATTCAAAGGGAGTTTCCTTGAGTTGTCACCACAGCTGACCACAAGCTTCTGTCCATTCAGCAGCAAACATATAAAACAGGCCATACATTCCCACATAACTTTTTAAAAGATCTGTACAAAAACCGAGTTTAAATGTTCTTGTATTACAATGGATGTACTATCTTCATCTTACATTGAATTCTTAGGAATTTTCCCCCTTTATACAATGTATAGGATTCAAGGTTTGGAACAGTACTAGATGAATGTAATTAACACCGTATCAAACACTTCAGGGGCTTGTTGTTATTATTGAACAGGATGTTAACTCTAAAACATTTTTTTTCATAAATATGCTTTGTTTTGACTAGAAAATTAAAATCCCTTAATTTACCAGGATATATAAAATAATTTCCAAATAAAATTACGTATAGAATTAAGAGTCCTTTAAAGGCCAATTGCTACATAAGCATTTAATATTTGCACTGAAAAAAATACATTTATTAATACATCTCCTGTAAATACCCTCTATTCTCACTACTATTCATAAATCCAACATCAAATATATATTCTAGGACCAAGAACATCATTCCAAACGTGGCTCTGGTTCTATTAAAAAGAGGATAAGTGTTAGTTCATCTTGATTTAGTGCTTTTCATTTTTCAGACTAATTGCCCACAAGGAATTCTGCACCACAGACAAATTAAGTAGATGCAACTTTTTGTAGTATTTAAGATATTTTAAAATTATTATATTGATGACAGAAAATTTGCCAAGTTAACGTTATCCTCAGACATGTATTTAAGATTATTGTGGCAATTAGCTTAAATGCTCTGTTATCTGTATTACTTCTACTGCCATCCCTTGAGAAATCACACGTGAGTGACATTAGAAAAGTGACATTCTTAACAAGGTACAGCTAAATATCCTGTGGAAGGCAAGTTCATTTTTACCACAAAAGCAAATAAATGAATTTTATTTTACCTTTCATTTAAACTGGCTTTTTATTTTTTTACATCTATAGTAGCTACTGAAATCATTATGCCATCAACTACACATAAAAGACTAAGTTTAAAACTCAAAAATTTATGCATTTACAGGTTCCTCTAAAATTTATATGGACCATGAGTGTGCCAAGCCATTGTTTACATATCCTTTATAGGCAGATGTCTTACGATTAAATCCATTTTGGTGGTTCAGTATAAGCAAAAAATAACAGTAATAGTAATAAAGGAAAAATGCTAGCCAAATCACAATTAATGACCATCAATAAGGTTTTAAAACTTATATACGTACAATCTCTTTGAAAAAATGAGAATAATGATGTTGTGCAATTCCACAGAACTTTATATGAATGTGGACATTTTTTTTTAAAGATTTTATTTATTTGACAGAGAGAGATCACAAGTAGGCAGAGAGGCAGGTGGGAGGGGTGGGTAGGGAGGAAGCAGGCTCCCTGCAGAGCAGAGAACCCTACACAGGGCTCGATCCCAGGACCCTGAGATCATGACCTGAGCCGAAGGCAGAGGCTTTAACCCACTAAGCCACCCAGGTGCCCCAAATGTGGACGTATTTTTACACAGAAACAAAATATATAACATAAATATAACTTAAATCTCTTTCAACTATTAGTCCACTCAAAATTTTAATACAGAGCCTATGCATTTGCATGTGCATACAAAATATAATGCACATACAAATGTGCATACAAATGCATATACATAAGTGACTACAGAACTTAAGATAATAATAGTAAACAAAGAAAAAAACAATGTAAATTATTTAATTGAGGTATTGTTTATAGTTCTTTTGTATGAGATAACCAATTCCTTTTTGCATGTATACTAACAAAGAAATATCAAACTGTAAAACTATTAACAAACATCAAGCAGACATCCCAATCTACTGGGAAATTCAAGATAAAAATAATCAAAAACTACGCTTGTAAGACCTAAGGATATTATTTTCCAGTTATAAATTTAAAATAATTAAATAATGATTATCAGTTAAACAAATTATTAGTTCACAAAGGTAAATATGAATGTAACTAATGTGTTAACAGACACCTATTTATAGACATTCTCTCAAAGAACAAGTCTGGCTTGGAGGTAAACATGTATATTTTCTATATATTTACTCATTGTCTATATAACCTGGGAAAACAAATTAAATTAGGCATTGTGTTTTTTAATTTGCTTATTTTGCTTTAGCCATAATAATTACAATTATTTTTACTTTTAATTTCTCTATTGAAATCTCAATTTAAACTTCAAATTTCCAGGATAATCTTTACATGAAAAGGTATCATTATTTCTATCAAATGATTAAAAATTACTTAAATGAATCTAAGCAAAGTGAATTTATTGTGAAGCTAAAAAGATAATAAAGTGCCATATTTTATAATTAATATTTTAATCCACTGGTTTTACTGTATTTGTGTAACGTTAGCCTAGAAAATAGACATAAAAATGTATCCAAAAGATACAGGATGCAGATTCCCTTTAATCAATAATTTTATAAGATTTGTTTGTAAATATAACTCAAAGATAACTTAATAAAAGTGAATTCTCAATTTCATAAAATTCTACCACATTACAGAAATCTGGAATACTAGATATATTATGTATATATATTACTATATTACATATATTATAGAAAAACTTCAATAACCTACATTATATCAATTAGTATGTTTTCCATAGCATGCATAACTATAAAAGTATGTAAGCATATCATACGAAGGACATCCAATTTGAAATATTAGGACAATATAAGAAAATATCTGAGAAAACTTCCATTAGGACAATAACATCCTTGGGGCACCTGGGTGGCTCAGTTGTTAGGTGTCTGCCTTCGGCTCAGGTCATGATCCCAGGGTCCTGGGATGGAGCCCCGCGTCTGGCTCCCTGCTCAGCAGGGAGCCTGCTTCTCCCTCTCCTACCCTCCCTGCTTATGTTCCCTCTCTCGCTGTGTTTCTCTCTGTCAAATAAATAAATAAAATCTTAAAAAAAAAAAAAAAAAGACAATAACATCCTATCATTAGGAAAGATAATTGGTTATAAAGGGTAATCTAGTGAGATTAATTTTTATTAATTAACCTCTCATGAAACTTGTAAAGCTTTTAAAGTAATTCAGCTTTTGACAAAATGCAGAAAAAATTGCTACTGATCTTTCAAATAATGCAATACAAAAATGAAAATATTTAAGAAGATAATCCATAAAGCAAATAGTACTTACAAAAACAATGTATTACAGTACCTTTTAAAACAATATAAACATAAAAGTTAATGTAATTCAAACTTTTGATCATTCATTCAACCTCCTCTCCATAAGAGAAACTCCTATTTTTCATGTTATTAAAACTTGAGTGTTCATACAGAATTCTTTACATTCCCCAAGTTGTTAAAACTAAACACATACAGTATGTTCTCTCTCTCTCTCTCTCCACACCCCCCTTCCCTCCCTCCCTGTCTCTTTCAGTCCCTTTATCTTAGGAGGAAAACCTATATAATATTTTCAAAACATTTTACCACTAGTATCTACCTCATTTTAAAGATGTCATTATCTAAGCTAGATAGTGATAACTGGTACTGTCAGAAGAACACCATTCTTAATTTAGTAATAAAAACATAACAATACATTTCCTTTATAATATGCATAAGCACACTGCAGAATGTTTTAGTGCACCAACAGGACCAGAGAAAACATATAAAGAGATTTTTTTAAAATTACCATTCACAGGATTCCGAAAGAAAACTGAGCCATATGCAGATTAGGCTTATTTTTATTTACATAAATACTCTTATTTTTAAAAATATAATGATAAGTCAGAATATATCAAGAAACACCTAAATAACTTTTTTATTAGAGTGAAATATCTACCTTAAATTGTCAAATTATTTAATTACTAAATGGTTAAACCACTTTATATTTATACATTTATATATGTAAAAAAATTCTACTGAGGCATGTTCAAACCATTTTCTTGGCTACAAAATAAGATCATGTATTCCAACAAATAACATAACAAAATATTTTTCAAAAAGCATTTATTTAAAAATTATATACTACATGTACAAAAGGATCAGAGATTTTCTATAATGAAATTACATTAATATACATAGCTCAAATTTGCCATCTTGATTTAAACTTTAATCAGCCAAGTACATGATCAATTCATTGCATTTCCAATATCCAAAAAAAATCTAATACCCTCAAAGATGTTTTAAAGGAAACTTTAAGAAAAATCATATTATTACTATAAGCTGACAAAGATATTTTTTGAAAAGTAGCTGTGAAAATAATGTGATCTGAAAACTTACATATAAACTTAAATAAACTTACATACTCAAACATATTAAATGAACAAGAAAACAGCAAACACACGGATGAAATAAAACTCTACCTAGCAACAGTACCATACTAAAAAGCCAACCCTAATCACAAGAGAAATATATATGCTTTTTAAAATACAGGCCTAAATCAAATGCTTATAATACATGCTTGTCTTTCGAACTGCTCAAATGAACAGATAACATCCCAATGACTACAGAATTTTCTTCTAAACCGGAAAAAAAAAAAAAAATCACATCTAATTCTTAATCTTGCAATTATAATGTGTGACACTTTCTTTAATCATAAGAGTACCATTTATTCTAAACTGGCTGGAAAGGCTTGCCCATTGCATTTTTCCTGTACGTACCTCTTCCTTATCAATTATGGTGTATCCTCAGCATTCGGAGAAGAGGAAAAAAAAAGGCTTCAAAACTTTAACTGAACTTAAAACACATCGTTAAACCAATATACACAGGGCTACTTTAAAAATATTCATTTCTAGAAGGCCAGAAAATCTTACTTTTTTTAAGCTGATGCATCTACACATAGAAAGCAACTTTTAGTAAGTTCTTTTGCTACGCCATAATGATCTGCTCCAGGAACTCAAGGGTACCTAAAACAACGGACTACCTGTTCTAGCCATGCTTAGGAATGTGTCCAAATCATTTTTATTGATTTAACCTTTATAGGAATGCTACATATCCTCAGAGCAAAACATTTTGAATGTATTTATAATATGACACACTTCTGAGAAACCATGAAAAAGAAAGCTAAAAACAAATCTAGATACTCCTCCACCCTTGGTTGTTATGGGTTTATGTTTTTTTAAACACTATCAACAGACCTAAATATTAAATAATTCTTTGTAGGAAAACTTACTTTGGCACCACTGTAAGTAGAAATAAAAATTTATTTTGGAAAAAAAAGGTGCATTTAAATAAATTCTAACTTTAAGAAACAAAACGCCTGACTTGACAATGATGTCACATCTACAAATTTTAGCGGACTCTAAATACTCATTTTCATATTCTAGTTACACATTAATCATGGAACCTACAAACATATCAAACTTAAAGAATTCAGTCCTTATTGAATAAACTAAGTCGTACTCTAGTTTACATTCTGAGAGTTTACAGAGAAAGTTCTGTGTTACCTATCTGTCCAGCTTTCTACAAGTGGTACTTTATTAATGGCTTCAGCAGCTAATGCCTGCATTACTTATGTTTGCCAAATAATAATTCACAATATTATGCTTCCTCATATTATGGTTCATCATTCGTTAACTTGAACCTCACCTCTAAAGAAGTTATACTTTCACTGCAAACTGTTCTCTTAAAAAGGCAAACAACTTTTGAGCATTTCCAGATGTAGCACTCAAAAAAAAAAGAAAAACCATAGGCAAATTCTCAAAGAATTCGAAAACTATTAATAAAAATGTAGTAAAACTCGAGTCCCTACTTATTACTTCAATGATATCCATAAGTTTAAGAGCTGAATGTACTATGTATCAAATTAAGAAGCTAATGCTAGATTTCAGGTGGCTGCCAGTAGATAAAACAACCAAGCACATTTCGGTGTGAGACAAGATTCTACTGAACTGGAAGTTCCAGAGCTCTGACAATTACTGAACATGCAAGAATAAAATGATAACATTATCTTTTTCAAATAGCTAACTTTCCTTCTGGGTAACATAAATTTGGGTTTGGCTACATTATTTTCATTTTGTCATTAATTTTTTATAAAACATCCAAGCATGCATGTGATTATGCTAAACCAAAATTAAAATAATTTATATGCAGCCTACTCTCTGGAGCAGGGCTGGGACTAGAGGGAGGCGAGCAGTGTCCAGGGCACAACATTTAAGGACATACCCACTTAGGATCAACCCTGAAAATGAGGGCCTCCTCAAACGCTGTGCCCTAGACACTGCCTGCCTCACTCTAGGCCCAGGTCCTGCTCCGAAGGCACACTAGCATCAACCATTTCATGAGACATATTCTAAGGAGGATATCATCAAACATAGAAACATGGTAATAAAAGAACAAGAAAATTAAAAATAAGAATATTTATATGTTTATCAGCCTATCTGATCTCTATTCTTCTTAAAAAAAAAAAAGAACCCACTCGATCTTAAATGCAAATAAACATTTAAAAACCAATCGTATTATAATGAATAATCTGAGTTCAGAGATGGCACGGTTGACAGATTTTTTTAAAGGAGACTTTTATTTGCCATACATATCTTTATTATTTGACCATAATGCTTTAAAAAAGGGATTGAGCAAGTATGTTCCATTAAAGGGCTCACAGGGCGACATATGACTTGCTATAGTCCAGTGGCATCCACATCAGACTGAGCAACAGACTCACCTGAGGAACAGGTCTTGGGGAGGAAGGGGAAATGAGAGGGGAAATTTTTTCTTTTTTTAAACAAAGCTCTACAAGTAAATTAACCAAGTTTGGGAACCAATAGAGAGACAACTTTTAATATACCCAGAAATAAACTAAAGACAACATGTATATACAAAATACGTACATTTCCAAATTGTTTCTGCCCTAAACACTTGTAAAGCTATTCACAAGAAAGAAAGCACTAAAATTTCTTTGTTACTCTCCTTCCCTTTTTTCTAGTAGAGATGTTAATCAGTGAGGATGTGTCCAACAAGTAATACTAATAAGAAAAAGAAGGTCAGAAATATAGTTAACCTAGTAAGATGAATACAGCCAACAATATTAATATTTTTCTTTTAGGTTCAAATAGCTAATCCAAGTATATAATCTATTCTAAAAACTTAATACTTTAAATATATTTAATTAAGCTCATTTTAATGTATTTTAAAGTAAATATATGTGCTTAACATACCTCCCAAGATTTTTAGAGTATACCTTAATTGAAGCTATATTTTGTTTTTGTTAGCTTTTCTTTGTTGACTGCTCATTGTACTAGGCACTGTGCTAAACCCTTTATAAACATTATTTCCTTTAATTCTCAGAACTACCATTTATAAAGTGAGAGTTATAATTATTTACAGATGAGGAAACTGAAAATGAGGTAATAAAACCTGCCCAAGGTCACACAGTTGAAGAGCAAAGATTCAAACCCAAGCTTTCTCACTCTCAAACCACCACCTCACAGTGGTACACATGACCTTCATGAAGTTACTTCCTAATCCCCAATTTCATCAATAAAGGTATCAATTCTCAGAAACACCATTAATTTAAAGTTATTAAACTGACAAAATACAAAAAAGAGAAAGAATCTCTGAGACTCCAAATTCTCCCAAAGTATATATCTTTAAGTAATACTGGTCAGTGAGAACGAGAACCAAAGAGATTAAGGAAAAATAAAAGTGAAGAGTATACCAAGGGATAAGATTCACATCAGGTTTGATCAGAAAATGAAGGTTCCAAGGCATTAGATAATTCTTAGCCAATCATCATAATCAATAATCTTATTCAATGTCCACACCACACATTATATATACTTCATGTGACATGAAAATACCACTGTAGGAGTTAAAAATAACACTGTTGCATTAAGCAAAAGGAATTTAAAATCCTCATTTGTAAAATTTTTAAAACAATGATTTCAGTCATGATCTTTTTGTCAGTCGTATCTGGAGTCAAATCCTAGTTTCTATAATAATCTGTAACATTCCTTTTACCATAGAGTCACTGTCCTACCTAAGAAGGGGTACACACCCACACTCATGCTAAGTGAACAAGCAGCCTTAATTCCTAAATCTTAATTTCTAATTATAATTGCTCAAATTCTTACTCACTTAAATCTTTGATATTCCCAAAGATCCACTGATAAAGGTATATATTTCTTTGCCTACCAAAGAGATTATGTACCTAATTCTAGGAAGTAACTCTCTGACATGTACCATTCCTACCAATTTCATCTACAATCATTTTCTCCATTGTTACTAAAAACAAAAATTCTTAGAGAAGCCACAGAAGAGTTCTAACTCCTTCTTTTCTGGCAAAGGATAGGAATAAAACTGTGAGATTATATTACTCAGTCTGTATGGATCCACCGAGAAAAGATGCCCTGGCCAGGAGCCACGGGTGATGGTAGGTAGATGAGACATGTAATCATGACATCAGATCAAAAAACTGGGGAGAACGGGGCGCCTGGGTGGCTCAGTCGTTAGGCATCTGCCTTTGGCTCGGGTCATGATCCCAGGGTCCTGGGATCAAGCCCCGCATCGGGCTCTCTGCTCCACAGGGAGCCTGCTTCCTCCTGCCTCTCTGCCTACTTGTGATCTTTCTCTCTCTCTGTCAAATAAATGAATAAAATCTTTAAAAAAAAAAAAAAAAAAAACTGGGGAGAAGAGAAAGCTATTTAAATACCTGCGAATGTCACCAAACCTCTCCACTCATTTTTAATTTGGTACGTAATGTTTTAATGATCACACCAATAACTTCAATAAGGTAGAGAAAGAATCATTCATTAACATGAAATAAGTACAAATGCAGGTGTGAAATCCTAGATACCGCATTTTAGAAAAGGAAGTATGCACACTTGTACCCTGTCTGGCAATGGACAAGAAGACAGAAAAAGATCTGGTTAGAAATAAAAGCTGATGGAGGAAGATGCTTCATGGGCTCTAGCTTCAAATCCCCAAGTGTTCATGCTTATTTCCTCAGAAGTCACTGAAAAGATGTGAGAAGAGAAAGACAAAAGGTTTTATGTACAGCCAGAACAATCAACCAATGAAACCGAGAATAAATTTAAGAATGACACAGCGATTTACTAGCTGTTAATTTAGTAAGAAAAAGCTGGGCCCAAATGTGAAAACACATGGCTAAACTGAAGAGAGATTACAAAGAAACCAGCGGCCGAATTTGGCAGCCGCGTTGGGAGAAGCAAGACACAGGAAGAGAAGACTGCAGCCTAGGGGGGGTGGCGGCGTTGCCAGGGGTTAGGAGAAAACTAGGGGAGGGTAGAGTAGAAAGAGTTTTGTCTCTGTCATTATTAAAGTTGTGCTTAGTGGAGGAAAAAAAGATCCTAATTATAAACAACACAATCTCGAGTTTTTGTTTAGTTGTACCGGGGTGAGCATGTTATCAGAGAAACCCAAAAGGGTAATAAGCGCTATGTTTGGATAATAGTAGAATTACAAAGGACTTTTTTATACTTACCAGTATTTTTCAACTAAAATATATATTTATATAAATTTATAATAAAATAAATTAGATATAAAACACATAATGTATATTTATATATAATAAATGTTATGTGTGTGTGTATATATATATATAACAGTTTTAAAAATTTAATGGACAATATGTTTTAATGTTTAACATCCCATACAACAAATTTGGTACTGGTAATGATGTTGATGTTTTATCCCCCCGTTCTCAAGTTCAATAGCGCAAATTCTTACAATTAGAAACTATTTTTATAGGGGAGAAAATCAGTTTCACAAAAATCATAGAATCTCATAAATATGATAGACCAAGGGTTTTAGTGTTAAGCTGAAATCCCAGTTACACCATTAATTCTTGTTGTGAGAGGCCAGGTGATGTACAGAAGGGCTGAATCACTATATTCCTACACCTGAAACTAATATAACACAGTCTGTTAACTACGTGGAATTAAAATAAAAACTTAAAAAATATATAAAAAATAAAATAAAAAAATAAATCCTAGTTACATCAATTTTAAAACCTTGAGCAAGCTACTTAAGCTCCCTGTGTCTCAAGTTCTTCATCGGTAAAGATGTGTACCACCTACCTTGAAAATTTTCTGTGAAAACTAAGATAAACGCATGCACAGTGTCTACAACCCAATCAGGAAAAATCTCTGCAGTTATTACATACACATCATCAACTTTCTAGTCCTGAAATCCTCTTAAGAGTCTAAACTTGACTACTCATAGTGCAGTCCACAGACCAGCAGCACCTGAAAGCTTGCACAAAGATACCAGACTTTGAGAGTCAGAGTCGGCATTTTCGCAAGATCCCCAGGAAAAACAAAGTTTGAGACACCCTGTTCAAGACAACATTCAAGTAAGGGAATATCCAGCTTGTCCATATATTACCAGCTCCCTGAAATCGTCCACTTCATCTCTGTTCCAGAGTTCTTCCTGTGCTGAGTGAAGAGCAGCTGGTGGTTTACTCCTAATTCCTAATTCTGAGACACTTTTAAAAAATTGACAAAGATTCTAATCTACTACCACTTCCAAAAAGATGACTTTTCACATGTTCACCCCTCAATCTATCCACTTTGAACATGAAATCAGGGCCCTGTGGTGCCTAACTCTCTCTTATAAAACAAGGTCTTCAATAATTTGAGACATTTTGTAAATTATTAAGCTATACAACTGTATTAGCTAGGTACCAGTCTGTTTATCCATGTTGTCAATGATGTCTCACCACAAACTTATCAAATGCTTTACTGAAGTTTAAAAACGCTGTATTTGTCCTATGTTCTTGAGACAGAAATCTAGTAGAGCCTTGACAGACGACAGAGTTTGTGAGGCATGATTACCACTGAGTAAAACCATTGGGCTTTTGGTGCTCACCTTTTAGGTGGCTCACAAATCATGCCTTTAATAACCCATTCTAGAATCTTAGCCAGCACAGGCCTCACGCAGACAGGACTTCAGACTTTCATTTTCCAACTAATGCCCCTCTTTGAGACTTTATACTAATTTTTTACTCTTAAGTGCTGTATTATCACATATGCCTAGTCCTGTCTCTTTCCCATTTCATGATTACTGTACTTAATAAACAGGAAATACAGAAGACAACTGTCTATGTGAAGAACTGTCAGACCAAACAATAATTCAAATTTCCTAATTTAGAGAAATAAAAGATGGTACAAAGTAGATATGACAAAGAAAAAAAATCTGCTAGATTCCACGCAAGTTTGATTTTCAGAGTTTGATTATGAGAGCTCCAATAAGTTTATCTCCTCTGAAGGGATTTCTTAGACTGCAGTACTTTCAACTTCTTCTTAGTTCTTACACAGTTGAGAAGTCTCTCATTTATCTAGTCTATGTTCCTCTTACCTGTACACACTAAGGACATGCCCTTACTTGCCCGTGCATGCACCACTCCCATCTTTTCATTTGCGTCCATATGAGCCCGGCCTTAGATTTCAAACTTCCAATGGAGAGCCCACCACCTTAGATTTGCTCATCATCTAGAATAGTAACATGATCAATTAAGCTGTAATTGCTTTATGATAGGCACATCAATAATAATTAAGAGCCCACAGAAAGATATGCTTATCACAGATTTTAAATCCATCGAAAATTAAGAACAGAGAAAAGCATAAGAACTTTTTTCTGCAAGGAAGTTGTGTATGAACCAGTACTTTATTATTAGCTGGAAAGATCTGGAGAAAAAAACACATGACTATGCAAGGTAAATAGGCCTTAAAGACAAAAAGAGGAATATACCTAATGGATCGAGAAAGGAAGGCCATTTAAAAAATAATGTGATAAGCCAAGACTCAAGATTAGGACAGGGAGACAATAAAACAAGTGGTAGGTACAGAATTTTTAAATCTCTTAAGTGTAAGGCACATGCTTGTGCCTTTAGATGGCAACACAAAATAGGAGCTAGACAGGCTTCTTACCAGAAAATAAAGCTTTAAAATCTTCAGCAAACCAAGTAGTTTTGAAGGTAAAACTCTGTGAAATAATATTCATTAAAAATTATCTCAAACCTTAGTCTTTCATTCCTCTAGCCCAGCTCACTTTTTAATGTAACCCATCAGTAAAATACACATGTGATGACCACGACTGTCACTTGTTTATAAATTTTATATATATATATTTCTAACATATTATCAGTCTTATAAATTATTCATGAAAGATGAAGTTTTTAAGGCATAAAAATATATAAATAAAAGTCTTCATATTTTTCCCTGAACTCCACTTTGCTATAAGTCAATGGTTTCAAACTTTTTAAAGCTCTGTTCAAACTTTGTTCAAAAACCAAATTTTAAAATGCAAGCCCACTCTATAAAAGAAATAAATGCAGAGCTGCTCTGATTAAAATGGGAATGAGAGAACAGGAACTTGGAGTTCCGTGATAAAACTCCTATGGCCCCAGAAAGCACAATTTGAAACTACTGATCTTGAGATCAGACTTCCCGTTAGTCTCTTTAAAAAATAATAAATAAATAAATAGTGCTTTTACTTAAGAGTGCAAGCTTAGGAATAAGCTTCAGGTCAAAGATATTGCAAGATTCAACTGAATACTCAATGTTATATTTACTAGAGATACTGCT